>CM057339.1:85167749-85767749 GCA_030015575.1 Agapanthus africanus | reverse complement strand
ATTTTGTAAAGCCCAAGGGGCTATATGTAAATATGTAAGCCTGTATAAGGCAATATGATAAAAATATCTACACAATTTTCCATTCCCCCAAAAAACACTAGGGTTCTTTGTGCCTCCTGCTCTTTTATCAAGGTTCTAAACCTTCTTCCCTTTTTTCAATTAAATCAAGAGTTTTACTTTTTCTTTTCCAAAACTAAATAGGTTTTCACCATAAAACCCACAAAGGGGAATTTAGATTTTCCATCAGATCTTAAAAATAAGAGATTTTTAAAATCGCATACTTCTTGTTCTTCAAGACCCAACCAACAGAGGAGGGAGGAGAAGATCCATCTCCAAAAATCCCATCTCGGGAAGATCCAGAGCCAAAAGGAGAAACAAAGCAGCCCCTTTGATCATTTCTAAACTTTTTAGGAGTTTAACTCCACAAATCGGGAGAACAACCCCCAGTGCAGGGACTAAAGTCCCCTTTCTGTTTGACGCCCAACACCCAGAGCGCCAGCGCCCACGTGCCGAGCACGTGGTGCGCCCAGCGCCTATTGCGCTAGCGCCAACGTGCCGAGCACGTGGTGCGCCCAGCGCGCGGTGCGCCCAGAGCGCTCCACGTGAGGCGCTAGCCCCCACGCATCTTTTGGATGCCCTTTCCCTTTACACACACACACGCACACACACACAAACACACACATACTCCACGACACTGCCCCTGTTAGAAAAAAATTTCTAACGGTTCGCTACCCCGTACCTCGCAACGGGGCTGCTAGCCCCCTTGACCCCCAGCCCGCTATCCGGGTAGCGGGACCCCCGTAAAAACTCTGCGGGGCTCCTGATATATCCAAAACCCCTTTCAAAATACAACACTGCACATAGAGTTCGCATGACCAGTTTAACCCGTTAATCGGAGGTTCTCTCGCCCCAAAGGTGAGGGGTAATTAACAGCAGCTTAGTCCGCGGCTGCCGGAGATTCGGGTCCCCACAATCAATAAATCCCAGCCTACCCCAGGCAGGGGGAATCTGTAGTACGCCTGACAAGCGCGAGCGTATTCCCATCTCAATGGGGTGACGAAAAATACCCTACAACGAGATATAATATATGATTTGAGATTTAAACATCATGTTATCATATGATATATTAAATGATCATCGGGCAATATACACATGACATGTGACTAAATGAGATGATAGAATGTACGTGACCATAGATCCGTACCCCTGATTTATGATATCGTACGACGGATTATACCGTACGAGATATGATATATGAGATAATTGACCCGCACTCTTGATCCGAAGATGTCGTACGATGGATTATACCATACGAGATATGATATATATGATGATTGATCTACACTTTTGACTCGAGAATGCCGTACGATGGACTATACCGTACATGATACTATGAAACTGGACCGCAGACTGGTGGATGTATCGACTCGGAAATATTTAGCCTTTTAATCACTTAAGTAGATATTAGAATATAATTAGAGCCATACCTATATTCAAAACTAACGAATCGTTATACATTTTCAAAAGAAAACCCTAAGAGACGCTGCGGATTTTCAGATGGCATCTTTTCTCCAAAACACCGTAGCCCCTATTTTTCTAAGAACAACGATTCGTACTATTTTAAATACTATAACTGTATTGCTCGTATGTAGCTGTATATTTTATATTGTTGCGTTTACCGTTTACTTTTCTGTTATGCTCATATTATTCTCTTTTGTGTTTTACATACATGTTCTTTTCATTATCTTTTATGACCCCGACTGTTATGACACATGCACCATTACCGATGATACGCATGTTGCACGCACACATACTCGCCGGCTTACATACTCATCATCGATAATTGCCATACCACATACACATGGGAAATCGTTACTTCATCGTACAACCTAATAACTTATAGTTTAATAGTGTTTCTTAGTACTCATTACCTCACATGCTAGTTTAGATATTGCATTTCTTACTTAGTTAGATGCCACGTTTATATTTACATTCTGGTTATGCACTGTAAATTGGTTCTGTACCGGTACTCATTGTTTCATTATTGACTCATGTTTATGAGATTTCTTTTTTCATGAGATCTCTGAATTTGGGAAACCGCGTGTGAATTTTGAAAACCTATGATCATTTTAAAAGAAAATTGCGGTTTTCCTTGATATGATGTGTGGCGTCTACCAAAAGTTTTCTCGGTTCTGAGCTATGTGTATACCCGATTCGAGGAGAGAGGAGGCACCGTCTGCGGGTATATGGTGGACCCGGTGCGATACCCCGGGACAAGAAGATCGTATAGAGAGACGTTAAGCCCGGCAGGGGAGCACTACCGACCGGTGATAGTTTTGCTCGGCGGATATCCGGAAGATACCGACCGGAGTCGTGTGATCAGATGGATTTGAGGGCCGATCCGATGAGACGGCGCCCGAGATATGAGAATTTATGTGTCGTTGTTGGACACGGTTTTATGATATTTTTGAGTGTCGATACTGGGCACTCAGGTTTTTATGTTGATTTGGTGTGTCATTGATGGACACACGTTGGATGATTCACCTATACACAAATATATGATACAGATGATATGGTACCACATTATGATACGCACACGATTATATTAGTATTACACTTATGTTAACACTATCACCCTTATTACCACTCGATATTATTATTATATTATTATTATACTACTGTAACCTAGGAGATCGCCATACATCCGATTTCTACCCGGTGATGTCTTCTACTCGTGAGGTGGCAACTCACCCCCATTGTGCTACAGTTTTCTTGCAGGTTGGACTGCACGGATTCAGTAGCGGTTTGCTGGCACACAGTTTCCTTCCGGATGATTTGCTTTGGTAGGTAGGGTACACTTGCATCGTGACCACCATTTGTATTTGTATATTTATTCGGTTGTATCTAGTTAAAATCTCTATCAACCAGACTATGTGTATTTAGTAGGCTTAGAAAACCACAGATTGTATATTCTTTCAGACCTAGAGTCACAGATGTGTATTTATTCCTTATTTCTGTTTTCTTTGATTATATTTTGGTTTTTCTTTCTTTTCTGTATTTGATCTTCGCCTTAGGGCGTCGTATATATATCATTTGTGTGGTTGTGATTCCGCCAATTGGCGAAAACCTAGCTCCCGTTTGGGGATGCCTATTATTATTGCTATGTAGTGGTTCTGGTTCAAAATTTACAAAGGAAGTGCTGCTTAAATTTCAAATGACGAAAATATTTTCAACTATAGTATATAATCCACGTGTATTTTCATATATCATTACTTGTGCATTTAAAGAAAGAAATTGATTTCATTATACTTTTATTTCAAGATTTCATTATATCTTTATTTCACCTCTACTGTTTCCAAAAAGGTTTAGATTTCTGGGCTTTTGGGTTACTTGGATTATGGTGGGATTCTATAAAATTCACATGATTCGAGTGCCAGTCACGTGTCAATTCCGGGTCTTGACAAAGTTGGTATCAGAGCGTTAAGTTTAACCTTGGTTCGAGTCTAGATTTGACTATACGGAGTCTAGGACATACATTTTATCCATTGCTATCGAGTGTTCAAAAATGTTAAGTTATCAAAGAGCATTGCTTTGCATTCAAATGTTACGAAAAGAAATTGTAGGGAAACCACTTTAGTTTTATCCATGGTGTATGCTTCTGAACGCAATGCTATTAATAGGACTAAATTACATTAAATTATCATGACCTTCCACTGTTTTTAGATAATTACAGTATGTTTTATTTATTACCACACAATAAATAAATAGCAATTGGAAAATAAAGTAGACATGTGATGATCATACGTCACTTATATAACAACAATGGATAGGAAATGACGAATGATATTTATCTCAATGCAACAAAAAAACCATGCTATTTTAAGTATAATTTCACTCTTGAAAACAGTGAAGGATACAAAATTATAACTTTTACATTTCAAGCATCTTCCTTTTTCTACTAGTCTAGGAAAGGTGTTAGGCCTTGTAGATGGCATATTCCTTCAACGAGAGGGTTAAATAATGATCCCCAAACTTCATATTTATAAATAAGACCTTCAAACCCTTTAAGTTGTCTAAATTGGTCCTCATGATTGGGTTTCCAACCAAATTCCATTAAAAGAGATCATTTTACCATTATTTCTATTTCTTTTAAAATTCCAACACCTAACCATCCATTAGAATTGTACCCACCTAATTATAATTCTAGTCGTCCTTCTCTTAAACGATTTGGAACCCGCCTTCATGAATAACAAACGATTATTTTATTTTTTTTTGCGGAGGACCAATTAGACTAAGGATGGGTTGAGGGCTGATTATGTTGCTAAGGGTAGATTAGACATGTAGCAGCTTAATTAGGCAAATTAATAACTATTTTTAGCTTACGGGGGACCGATTTAGATAACTTGAAGGATTTGATGGTCTTATTTAGTAATATGAAGCTTTAGGGGTCTTATTTAGAAGTACAAAAATTTTAGAGTTGAATATAGAAATAAAAAAACCTTATTTTTATAGAGGCTTAATTCATGTTCAAGTTCGACTTATTTAACTAGATTTTATCGAATCAATGAGCCTCTGAATTTCAAGCCTTTTTAATGGACCTGCCGACCACAAACGAAGTTATCAATTTCACACCAAATGGGAAGTGTAAGGATAATTATTAATTAATTAATGGAATAAAGGTTTGGAACATGAGAGGAGAAGTCGCCGCATTTATGGGGAAAAAGAGAAAGCGACCCTGCTGAGTTAGCTCAAATTTTGACTCTATGTTTTAATTTTTGTATTTAAATTTTAAAAAAGTTACGTAGTTAGTAGTAAATAAATTTTGACGCATGGGTTAGCTTGCAGCACAAGCAGTCAAATTTTGTGGGAAATCCCGAAAAAGTCCCTGTGTCATCAACTTTGGTCAAAAACCACTTCTGACCCCCTCAGGTTTCCCACGTCCTTGTGTCGGTACCATTTTCACCCGCCATCAAACTTACAGTTCACGATACCCATGGTGAAAACTAAGAAAAATAATCTTACTGCCATATAAACAGTAGAGGTTCTCATTGGATAAAAAGGAGGCATGATATCCACCACATAGATAATTGCATCATATATCCTCCACCTTGTAGCCAATAAGGGGCTGTTGGTTTCGTGGATTTTGGTTTGAAGTATTGGGTTTGTTTACTTGACTCCAATTCTTGATTTGGGAGCCAAAACTTCATCGCACATCACCAAAAGCCAAGAGTTGAGACAAACTCTTTTTGGCCCCAACACTTGGCTTGACTCTTACCGTCTCACTCTTTTCAAAGAAATAAAAATATATATGGTTACTTTTAGTGATGTAAATGGATCTGGATAATCCGATCCGAATCCGTTTTCGAATTCCACAACTTGTGGATATAGATACTAAAAATCCATATCTAAAAGGATTTTGTTAGTATCCGGTTCCGACCTGGATACGATTTTCCTATCCGGAGCCGGGTACTCGAACTAATGGTACTCACCATTCAACTACTAATCACTGTTACTTATAGCTAGACTTATGGATGGTCCGTGGACTTGATGTTACATGAAAATGTTCTAATTTGAAACCATTGAGACCCGTGTGCTTGATGTGAGTGTCTAAATCTAAATTAATTGGTTAGCCTATTTAAATATTTTATTAGTTGGAGGTATGAATCATGACCTTTTATATTTATCCAAATACTATTTGTATCCGATTTTAGCGGATATGGTTTTTACTATATCTGATCTGTATCCATATTCAATTTGTAGCGGATACAGATAGTAAATTATTGTTACCGACAACTATCTATATATATCCGCATTCGCATCCGTAAATAGGTGCCGGATACGGATATGGTAATGCCTATATTCGATCTGTATCTGATCCGTTTACATCCCTAGTTAGTTTAATAATTATTAATACAACATATTAATATGTGCTTGGGGTGACATAGTTTGTTCTCATCATAGATGTTCATACTCCACTATTTTCTCAACTCTAAGAAACAACTCAATTTCCAAACAAACAAAAAACCTCTTCAATTTACTATTCAAAAGCACAAAAAAACCCTAAGCAAACACTAGACTTCATATTCAGGAAACAAATTTTTTTTGACCCCTGAGGCAAAGTATACTCAAAGTTTTTGGACTCAGCTTGCCAGACAAGCCCCGAGTGTCCTTGTATATTGTATAAAACGAGGATTCCACCGTCCAGCTAGGAAAAGTACTACTCAAAAACTAATTTGGTTTCCATCTTTTTTTAGGGTGAATTACACTAAAATACACTTAACTATAGTTTAATTTATTATAATAAATAAACCATTAAGGTATTTTAATGAAAATTAAAATATTTTAGTTTGATTTGGAAAAAGAAAATTTATCTATATATCACTGCTCAAGTTATCTCTTATTTTAAAGCTAAAGTATCATTAACTTTCAAAGTTAATGATAAATTTTACTAAAGTGTCATCAACTTTCAAAGTTTTCTTGTAAATATCATTAAAAAAAAAATACCATGCATGTTTTTAAGATAACACCAATGAATTTTAAAAATAATATAAAATCTTATTGATATATCAATGTTGTCCTTCTTTCAAAAAAACCTGCCAATGTTAATTGTCTGAAATCGTTAGTTTAATTAACTCATGCATACTACAATTGGATTAAATAACTCCAAAATGTCTCGTGGATAGCTTGAATATACTCAAAATTAACGAAATATGGTTTTTTTGACAAAAATGCCTTCGCTTTTTCATTTAAGAAAATGTCATTGAATGAGGTTTAATAGCATTTTTAAAATTTAATGGTGTTTTCTGAAAACCCCCAAAAAATGGACGGTGTTCAGTAAAATTTAACATTAGAAAAACGTGGATAGCAAACATATTAACAAATGTCAAAAAATAAAACCTACATAATTCTTCTTCTTTTCCTCTAGTCTACTAAAGCATCATTTGTCATTACACATTTTTAAATTGTTATTTAAGCCCTGTTTCTTTATATCCTAAAATGTACTTCCACATTCTTAAACCTCATATTTTCCCCTTTACCTCCTTTGTTTATTTTCCTCTCTACTCATTTTCTTTTTATCATCTATCTCATTTTTCGCTCTTGGACGGTTTTTCTTTCCTATACCCATTTTCCTTCACATTTTTCCTTCTGAACTCATTTGTTTATCTTCTAGCACCATTTCCCCTATGTTCTAACTCCATTTTATCTTCTCCTTTTAATTTTTTCATTTGTATTTAGACCTATCATGTTTGGAATAATTCAAACACGTGTAAGTTTCAAGATTCCTCATCTCGATACAGGAAAATATGCAAACCTGTTAGTTATATGTATGCCCTAGAGGCCATTACTGTACATTGGATGTATATTGTAGTGGATGCTGGAACATATATAGGTAGGACTTTCTTGCTCGACATGATAGTACGCTATCTGGTTGCTCTTTATCTTAACATGTATACTTTCTGTCTCTCTGATTACATGTTGATAAAGCCCTTAGGATGTGTACTCGACTTCCAGGACTATGATGCAGATCATACTAGTGGGGTCTGGGTAGTCAATGAGTACATTCTTCAATGTTCCTAGTCGTGGGAATATCGAGACGGGGCATCGATATTCCAGAGTAGACTAGCGCATATCTTCTCGACCCATGTGATGGGTGATGGATGATCCCATATCCATTGGTGTTTGACATCAGAGATGGTATGCGGGTGCTCAGTGGAGACTGGGTACACTGAACGGACTCGCCGAGAACTCCCAGATGGTATTATACCTCACGTCAGATGGCAGTTCTCTGGTGACACTGGTACAGCTTAGTCTGTTGACCCGAAATCGTCATAGAGTCTTGTGTGTCTCCCACTGTGCTTTGATTTCCACCCTACCACGGCTCTACTGAGTCGTGCAAACAGGTGGTTTTTGGGTACAGTCCCGATTCACATGGAGGCAATGAGCGATAGGAGAGGATTCGTCTCTCCCGGTATTGGGGGTTGATGTTGCGCTATGCTCGACTGGCCATAACTGGAAATCCCTGGCCAGGGTTGCAGTGATCTACTGGTAAGTGTTATCAGTAGTTTCACACATGTTATGGATCTTATATCGGCATGACTTATCGAGCTACTGGGGTCTGACGTTTACCACCCCTAGGCGAGATATGCGACATATCAGACGAACAGACCGGACTGTACGGTAAGTGTTACTGGTTGGATTCACAGGAGTATGAGCGGGCTTGCTCGTCGATCTTCTGATCGTTCAATACCCGGGTGGCCGTTACGTTTAGCAGACCGCTTGTGGCTTGTGGGTGTTTGATATGATCATCATCTGCTACCGGCGTATTGACGAGTCTTTAGAGTCCTACACAGAGGTTTTCTGGCTCAAGCAAAACGAAATAGGAGCGCATATGAGATATGTGCGGGACCGAGAATAATACCAGAATGTGATACTGTATTCTATTCTCGCGATGAATGTATCGAATGGTTGTATGCGATATAACCTAGTTATCGAATCGAGGATTGATTCGATAAGACGATACATTGGATATTAGTCGGTCATATGCGATATGACCGGATCGTTAAACCAAGTGTTGATTTAATGATTTAATGTATAATTATATATTTGATATATTACTTTGCATTAACTAGTATTGGTTCACTTTAAAAGGATTTTCTCACTTGATGTGCACATTGTATATGTGATATATTTTTGTGTGCAGTTGATTGTATCATGTTTGATGATACATGCTCACTTGAGTTTGTGTAAAGATTAAACCATGGTTATTTAAATGGTTAGGGTTTTGATTTTCATATCTATTTATTTATTTATTTTTGGAAAAGATGAAGAGAAATGGTGGCTTTCTTTGTTTGTTATTGAAGCTTCATGAAGTTTTGACTAAGTGGCCATTTTTGTCTTCATGCTTAACCCTAACCATTCACCTAACCCTAGTTTACTCTCTACACTTGACCATGGTTAGTGTATGATAAGTATTGATTTTATTTTCTTTTTGAAATATACTTATCATATTATCTTCTTCTTCTTCTCCTTCTTCAACATGAAGAATACCTTGCCTCCATCAATGGCAACTTGAGAAAAAGAGTGAGAAATCCAATTCTAAAGTGAACCCACTTCCTATTTCTTCATCCTCTACCACTTGCCAAGTAGTATAGGGTGTTTTCTTCATAAGTTTCATGACTTGGTGAAGTTGGAGCTTGATCTTGTGTTGCCTCGACGTAGATCATCTTCGGCATCGAAGCCGACAACCAAGCCCGCCCATTTCTCCGATGAAGCCGACGCTAGAGCCCGGGATTCGATTTGGACAGCAAGGAGACTTCATCATGGAGCTATGGAGGTGGAGGACCGGATCTACAAAGGTTGTATTTCCGTTCACTCATAGTTAAGATGTTAACTAGTTGCATGTTTCGCTTAAACTCTAGTCAACGATCCGTATTAGGGTTTCTCGGCACTTGTAAAATTTGAATTTGGCATGGTTGATGCCTTGTGAGACCTCCTTAGAGTGCCTAGGAACCCTACAGTGGTATCAGAGCCTAGCTAGAGCCTTAGACGATGCGTAGACGGAGTTTGAAGTCCGATCGAACCGAAACCCCAATTCCAAAATGCTCTCTGGACTTTTTTCAAAAACTGGGTTTTTTCCAGATTAAAAATGCTTAAAAAATTCAGCAGGGAATTATAAGAATTACAGTGCAAAAATTACCTAAAGATATGTCTAAAGCGCGGCGGAACCGCGGCAGAAGCATGGCTTCTGCGGCGGTTCCGCGGCCAAATAATGACGTCAGCCTTCCAATTTTGCACAGTAATTCATTTCTTGAGGTTCTGAGTTTTCTGGGATTTTTTAATCTGAACTCAAGAGTTGAGTTTTCTGGGTTGTATTGGGGACTCGGTGTTTCGATCGGATTGTCTAATTTTGTCTGCGTGCTTTTCCGGATAATTTTAGAATATGTTAAAAAGTTCGACCGGATATAAATACCCACTTTTTCCCCTGTCGGGAAATTTCCAAGTGTTGGATCTTTCCGTAGTTTAATGACGTTCTAAGTAGTGCAAGTAACGCGATGGTCCCTCTAGAAGACAACAAACCTTAACTCGATTATGTGACCGTCTTGAACTGCCCTTTGAACCTTAGGATTTGGGACAGTACGGCGTGCCACATGTGAGGCGTTGGCTTGACCCTTCTACGGCTGGACCGTTGGTACCGAGGCATGAAGTGAATGTTTTTAAACTTGTTTCATGTGTTGAGCTGTTTCGGGAAAACTTGGGTGTTTGAATGTTCGATCGGAAAGTTTAATATTTTCTATTTATCTGGAATGGGATACAACATTTGGAATTCACAAGTATTTATGAGATAACTGAATGAATGTTATAAATCTAGCGGTTTAGTCTCACTTGATCGGTTGCCACGGAATTTTGATGTGATCAAAAGTCCGTCGCAATCATGTAGCGTACGCGGATACTTGCCGGGTAAACTTAATAGACAGCCTCGTCCCATAACCCCGACCAAGTGACTGTAGGAGAACCCCGTCGCCGAAAACATCCGTTCGGGTGCTCGCGGCAGCGGTGTTCCGCCTTGGTGCACTTCGTCGACGGCGTCGGGGGTGCAGCTGCCTACTAAAGTTTGCGACGAGCATTCGATCTGAATGTCGGGAATCCTGTTGAATTGCCCGACTTGATATTGAAAAGAGTTTTCAATAATGAGACTAAAATGCGGGGTTTATAATTGTTAGGCATGCGATATCTAAGGAATTCATTTGGCTAGGCATGCGATGTCTAAAGAGGTTGCGGATTCCAACTGTTATAGTTTTACACTTTCTTTTCTGTGACCGTAAGTGTAATATGTGATATCGCCGATTTCGTTGCTATATGTCAACGACAATTGGGATGCGCATATTTACTTACGTTGATGACATGTGATGTTATGTGTTGCTGGATATGTTGTATTGGATCGTCGTGTTTGAATAGCCGGGGGGTTTTATGTGAGATGGGTGTTTTTCATTTTCATTCATGTAAAAAAACTTGTATGTAATATTCTTTAATTGGGGCACTTCCAGGTTGCGGAAGATGTCACCTTTTGTATATTATTTACTTTTCCGCACTAGGATAGACCCAAGGAGGAGGGCACAAGTAACTAGGTTCTGGAGTCCAGTGGGAGACCAACTCGAAGAGTCGAGTCCGGGTCTCCTAACTCTAGAATTGGTAGGGTTGCTTGCCGCTCTCGTAGGGGTCTAGGGGTGTGGGTTTGGCTATTCATCACGACCGTGGAATCCGTGTTTTATACTGGCTCGTATTGAAAACACGGACGTCCTAGTATATCCAATATTTCATATGATTCTTCTGCTGCGATATCTGTGATGTGATCATGTGATGTTCTGTGATGGATACTATATATAGTATATATGATATATTATATAGACGTTACTTATGTTTTACACCCGCGCTAGCCCTGCCCCGCTCTGCCGTTAGTTACCTAACCTAACGGTGCACGAGGGGACATCGAGACGAATGCGGATGGCATAAGTGTATGTCGTATTTATCTGTGATGTTTAGGTACTTTAAATGATGAGACTTTATTAATGTGATTAATGAAAGTAAAAAGAAACCTTAAGATGTTGTGGAATCGAATTTCAAAAATAAAACAGGTAGCTACAGTTCTTGCTTTGCACAGCGGTATATATGATATATCCTGCACCTTATTCGATGAGGAAAGGACCGAGATCCCTTCACCGGGAGTGACTCCTTTAGCAATAACTGGCAGATGCTACAACCCTCGGTTTGTCTTTTGATCGCTTCTATAGTTTCCGCTTTGCACAGTGATATATATGATATATCCCGCACCTCATTCGACGAGGAAAGGGCCGACGATCCCTTCACCGGGAGTGACCCTTTAGCGAAACTAGAAAAGCCTCAAAAACATTCCATTTAAAAACCATTTGATTCCGCAACGAGATCAAGTTCAAAGCGTTAAAGGTTTTCATAAAAACCATTCGCAACCCTCCGTCATTTTAGGAAGTAGAGTACTTAGTATTCGTGCTACGTTTGTCGACCATAGCCGAGGCGTAGTGTGCGGTAGCTAAGTGATGTCTTCCTACACAGCATATGATGCGATTAGTTAGGACAGTCATGTGGCTTTGTTGACCTTAGCCAAGGGTCATGTGGGTGGGTCTAATTAATCACGAAATGACGGGTAGAACTTGACTAGTACCTATGATTTGTTGACCTTAGCCAAGGTCATAGGTGCTAGGGGTAAAAACCATTATCGGGAGTTTCAAGTGTTGAAACTTGCAATGAGATTGCATACCTTCTATATGATAGTTGGATCCCGATACCCACTGCGAGTAATTGTTACTCCTGGGAGAGTTTTGCACTTTGCAATTAGCCGATCAAGTAGGTGTCTAGAAAGGTGTCAACGGGGTTACGCCTCTGGGAAAACGAGGTTTACTGTAATTAGGTCCGTGCGAAAGCACGGGGAACCTCCCTCAAAGTACCGACACTGGCATGGCTGAAAGATTGGCGAACTTGTAGAGTGTAATTAATCCCGGCTAGTCTTTCCTTTTAAGGTTTGAAGGAAAATTTGATAAAAACAGTAGGAGCCATCCTGATTAGATAAAATATATAACCAATCTGATCTTGCGAGAGCGCACGCAGAGTGTTTTCTTCTCTCTCTCTCCAGGTAGCGACCATATCACGCCTTAATCAAGATAATAATACGGATATATTGACCGAACCCGCTTGTTATACTGAGCTGGGGAACGTTGGTCCCGCTCCAACTTATAATTGTTATAAGACAGAGCAGGAAATTGGGGAATACCAGAATTCCTATGCCGCCCAAACGAAGAAAGTGCATGAGATGCATCTCCTTCGGGTGTGTTCATTATATATAACTGTTTCTCAGTATCCTCTGCATCCTGGGTATCTGATACCGGATCTGGATCCCAGATATGTAATCTGTTACATAGGGCTACAAAAAGGTAGAAAAACTGAGAACGGGTGATAAGTTTCATGAGACAGAAAACGGGGCAAGTGTTGCAGCCAAGTCTGTTGGTCACTGTCACCCTGTATTACCAATACATTGATTCTGAACGAATGTTATTAGATACCGAACCTGATATACAAAATCATATCTGTCTCTTTATTAGTAAAGAAACGATAAAATTTTGTATTGTTGGATAATGTTTTGAACATTTCCTATATCAAAATTTGATCGGTTCAGGCACGTTATCTAAAAGCATTGATGTTCTAAATCAAACTACAGTTCCTAGTATACAGAACACACACAAGAGGAAGAGTTCAGAAATGAACGAATCCTTCTTAAGGTATTGTAGACTAGGTCATATCAATGCGACCCGACTGGCTGAAGTTACATTTTAGATGCATATTTAAATCAGTTTGAATTTACATCTTGTGAAACTTGCCAGTAATGTCACAAAGATTAAATGACCACAGCTTTGTTTATTGGAAACAGAGAAAGAGTTAATGAACTCTTGGGACTGATACATGATGATGTATGTAAGGTCTCCTGTCTACATGTGCCAGGACCGGTTCTTTGTACTTCATTACGTTCTCTGATGATCTCTCAAGATTCAGACATATGTTCCTGTTGAAACATAGGCCCGAAGCTTTTGAGATATTCACAGAATATAAGTTAGAAGTAGAGAACCAAAAACCGGGTATAAGTATTATATCCTATAATGAGATCAGGGAGGAGAATACTTGTGCATGGAATTCCTGGACTATTCTAAAGGAGAATGAGATTCTCTCTCAGCATTACTCCTCCGTATACACCATAGCACGATGGTATATCGGGACGGAGCAATCACACCCTATATGATATGGTGCGCTCTATGATGAATACTACTGAGTTTCCTATTTCCTTTTAGGGAGTTATGCACTTATAAAGTTGCATACCTATTGAATAGGGTTCGATTCAAATCAGTGCCTACCACTCCATATAAGATATGGTATGGGGAGAGCCTATCTCTTAAGTAAGTTAAGATTTGGGATTGTCCGGCCTGTGTCAAAAGCAAAATCCGGACAAAATCGAGGCATGGTCAGTTCTGTAGAACTGGAAAGGTTCCAGCTATACAAAACTGCAGCTGATGATTTGACAGAACCAAAGGATTCAATAGTTCCCGACGAACCTCAGCCTCTCCGCCGATCTAGTAGGGTTCCTCATCCGCCTGAGAGATACTTCGGTTTCTCGATGACAGTGGGAGCGAGGATTGCATCATGAGATGATGACCCAACTAGTTTTGACCTGGCCATCAGGAGTGAGACTCTGTAAGAATGGCTGGATGCTTAGTGATCTAAGATGGAATCCATGTACACCAACAAAGTATGGACTTTGGTTGCTATATCTGAAGGGTTAAATCCCCATCAGGAGCAAGTATATCTTGAGAAGATTACTTGGTGTAGATGGAAAAGTTGAGACTTTCAAAGCTAGACTTGTTAAAGGTTTTCGTCATCAACCAAGCATGGATAATAATGAAACCTTTTTCCAGGGACTATGTTTAAGTCCATCCAGATCCTACTTACCATTGCTACATACCATGACTACGATATCTGGTGGTTGGGTGCCATGACTACTTTTCTAAATAATGACTTAGAAGAGAACGTCTATAAGAACACGGCCAGAGGGCTTCGTAAACAGTGGGAGCAGCGGAAACATGTGCAAGTTGCTTTACAGAATAAAGCAGGCATCGCGGAGTTGGAACGTCTGTTTTGATGTGATAGTCAAAGTGTTTGACTTCATCAAAATGGTAGACGAACCTTGTATATACAAAAAGGTAGTAGAGAGTAAGGTGGTCATCCTCGTATTGTACGTAGACAACATACTCTTGATAGGGAAAGAGTTTCCTATGCTGCGCACGGTCAATCTCCTCTTATCACATGAATTCTCCATATAGGATCAAAGTGATACCTCCTAAATCCTGGGTTTTGGATCTATGAGATAGATCTAGATGGATGCTAGGATTCTCACTAGATGTAGTGAGATAGTATCAATCGATCCTGGGGAGAATCACTGGAAGGGTTCCAGGGTGATAAAGACGACTGAATGTCAGTCACAGGCATTGTCTTTACCCTCAGTAAAGGGACGGTATGTTGGAAGAGTTCCAAGCTAGATACCGTGGCAAACTAGACGATAAAGGCTGGTAACATCGCTATTAAGATACTACCAAAGAGGCCGTTTGGGTATATATTGGTTCATAAGATAAACTAGGTTCCTACCATTGTGTGACAATGGAAGTGTGGCTTTGGCCCGTGAACCCCGATCCCATCAGTGACCCAGACAAATTCTGAGGCAGTATCACCTGATCATGGAGATAGATGATCTCCAGGGTGATCGAGGTTAGGAGAGTAGACTCAGAGGACAACACGGCGGATCCACTCACGAAGGCCTTTTCCCAAAGAGAGACTTATATGGGATGGTTGAGTATTAGATACTACAACTACTGCTACAGATGGCCCTAGTGCAAGTGGGAGATTGTTAGTTATATGTATGCCCTAGAGGCCATTACTGTACATTGGATGTATATTGTAGTGGATGCTGGGACATATATAGGTAGGACTTTCTTGCTCGACATGATAGTACGCTATCTGGTTGCTCTTTATCTTAACATGTATACTTTCTGTCTCTCTGATTACATGTTGATAAAACCCTTAGGATGTGTACTCGACTTCCAGGACTATGATGCAGATCATACTAGTGGGGTCTGGGTAGTCAATGAGTACATTTTTCAATGTTCCTAGTCGTGGGAATATCGAGACGGGGCATCGATATTCCAGAGTAGACTAGCGCATATCTTCTCGACCCATGTGATGGGCGATGGATGATCCCATATCCATTGGTGTTTGACATCAGAGATGGTATGCGGGTGCTCAGTGGAGACTGGGTACACTGAACGGACTCGCCGAGAACTCCCAGATGGTATTATACCTCACGTCAGATGGCAGTTCTCTGGTGACACTGGTACAGCTTAGTCTGTTGACCCGAGATCGTCATAGAGTCTTGTGTGTCTCCCACTGTGCTTTGATTTCCACCCTACCACGGCTCTACTGAGTCGTGCAAACAGGTGGTTTTTGGGTACAGTCCCAATTCACATGGAGGCAATGAGCGATAGGAGGGGATTCGTCTCTCCCGGTATTGGGGGTTGATGTTGAGCTATGCTCGACTGGCCATAACTGGAAATCCCTGGTCAGGGTTGCAGTGATCTACTGGTAAGTGTTATCAGTAGTTTCACACATGTTATGGACCTTATATCGGCATGACTTATCGAGCTACTGGGGTCTGACGTTTACCATCCCTAGGCGAGATATGCGACATATCAGACGAACAGACCGGACTGTACGGTAAGTGTTACTGGTTGGATTCACAGGAGTATGAGCGGGCTTGCTCGTCGATCTTCTGATCGCTCAATACCCGGGTGGCCGTTACGTTTAGCAGACCGCTTGCGGCTTGTGGGTGTTTGATATGATCATCATCTGCTACCGGCGTATTGACGAGTCTTTAGAGTCCTACACAGAGGTTTCCTGGCTCAAGCAAAACGAAATAGGAGCGCATATGAGATATGTGCGGGACCGAGAATAATACCAGTATGTGATACTGTATTCTATTCTCGCGATGAATGTATCGAATGGTTGTATGCGATATAAGCTAGTTATCGAATCGAGGATTGATTCGATAAGACGATACATTGGATATTAGTCGGTCATATGCGATATGACCGGATCGTTAAATCAAGTGTTGATTTAATAATTTAATGTATAATTATATATTTGATATATTATTTTGCATTAACTAGTATTGGTTCACTTTAAAAGGATTTTCTCACTTGATGTGCACATTGTATATGCGATATATTTTTGTGTGCACTTGATTGTATCATGTTTGATGATACATGCTCACTTGAGTTTGTGTAAAGATTAAACCATGGTTATTTAAATGGTTAGGGTTTTGATTTTCATATCTATTTATTTACTTATTTATTTTTGGAAAAGATGAAGAGAAATGGTGGCTTTCTTTGTTTGTTATTGAAGCTTCATGAAGATTTGACTAAGTGACCATTTTTGTCTTCATGCTTAACCCTAACCATTCACCTAACCCTAGTTTACTCTCTACACTTGACCATGGTTAGTGTATGATAAGTATTGATTTTATTTTCTTTTTGAAATATACTTATCATATTATCTTCTTCTTCTTCTCCTTCTTCAACATGAAGAATATCTTGCCTCCATCAATGGCAACTTGAGAAAAAGAGTGAGAAATCCAATTCTAAAGTGAACCCACTTCCTATTTCTTCATCCTCTACCACTTGCCAAGTAGTATAGGGTGTTTTCTTCACAAGTTTCATGACTTGGTGAAGTTGGAGCTTGATCTTGTGTTGTCTCGACGTCGATCATCTTCGGCATCGAAGCCGACAACCAAGCCCGCCCATTTCTCCGATGAAGCCGACGCTAGAGCCCGGGATTCGATTTGGACAGCAAGGAGACTTCATCATGGAGCTATGGAGGTGGAGGACCGGATCTACAAAGGTTGTATTTCCGTTCACTCATAGTTAAGATGTTAACTAGTTGCATGTTTCGCTTAAACTCTAGTCAACGATCCGTATTAGGGTTTCTCGGCACTTGTAAAATTTGAATTTGGCATGGTTGATGCCTTGTGAGACCTCCTTAGAGTGCCTAGTAACCCTACAAAACCAACTAGAATCATAGCCCATAACACCTGTTAGTTTCAGGTTCTTTTCCTAATGCAGACCAGCCGCCTCTTAGATACTATGTGTGTATCTATACACAATTAGTTTTTTCTTATTATAAATTTTTTATAAAAAAAAAAAATCATTGCACGTTAACACTCAAAATGATCATGCATGGATAAAGTATAAAATTACCAAGATTTCAGGGTCTTTTGTGCAAAGCCACAATAATCCTAAATTTGTTATTTTCTGAATAGAATAACTGAAACGCAGGTAGTTAAAAAGCCAAGAAGAGAAATCGCAAGCAAGAAGGAAGAATCCAAGCGAAGCAAAGCTTCAAAGCTCACTCCTTTGATGCTTCAACTTATTCATCATCATCCTCAAAAATGTCATCAAAGGACGAATCCAGCGACGAGATAAACCCTAGATCCGACCACTTGGACCGCCCCGAGATGCAGCGCTTCCACCTCACCACCGACGACCTCCCCCTCGACCCCGCCGCCGCCGACGCCCACAAACGCGACAATGATCCCTCGACGGTGCCGCGACCAGATTCGGCCCCGCATCCGAAGCAGGAAGCGGCGGTCGCCGGCGACGAGAAGCCGTCGCAGTCGCCGGCGGCGGTGAGCTTCGGCGAGCTGTTTCGTTTCGCCGACTCGTTGGATTTGGTGCTGATGGCGATCGGAACGATCGGAGCGATAGTCCACGGCTGCTCGCTGCCGATCTTCCTTCGCTTTTTCGCCGATCTCGTCGATTCGTTCGGATCTAACGCCGACGATCCCGATACGATGTGCCGAGAAGTCGTCAAGGTTTGAATCTTGACTCGAATCTGCCTCAATGCTGTTCGATTTATACCTAAAAATTTGAAAATTTTTTAAATTTTTTTTATACAGTATTCATTCTACTTTCTAGTGGTGGGAGCTGCGATCTGGGCGTCGTCTTGGGCCGGTGAGCTTAAATTTATTTTACTAAATTTGGATCATAATTAGTTTTTGATTTCTTGATTTGGTGAATGAATTTGTTTAGAGATCTCGTGTTGGATGTGGACTGGGGAGCGGCAAACGACGAGGATGAGGATAAGATACCTCGAATCGGCGCTGAATCAGGACGTACGTTACTTCGACACAGAGGTGCGAACCTCTGACGTCGTCTACGCCGTCAATGTTGACGCCGTTACCGTGCAAGACGCCATTAGCGAGAAGGTTGCTGCTCTAGACATCAAACTGATGATCATAATAATGTGATTGATTAATTGATTGAGTTTTGAAAAGTTTGATGATTGGTTTGCAGTTGGGGAATTTTATCCATTACATGGGAACGTTTGCGTCTGGATTCATCATCGGATTCACCGCGGTGTGGCAGCTGGCGCTTGTGACGCTCGCGGTTGTGCCACTCATCGCGGTTATTGGAGGCATTCATGCTACTTCGTTGGCCAAGCTCTCATCGAAGAGCCAAGACGCTCTTTCTCAGGCCAGCAACATCGCAGAGCAAGTGTGTACATATATCAGTTTAATCTAGTTGGTGGTATAATTTATAGTCTGTAGTAGTAATTTGTATGTTGTTTGCTTGTTTTGTATTGTAGGCGTTGGCGCAGATTAGGACCGTGCAATCGTTTGTTGGGGAGACGAGGGCTCTTCAGGCATATTCGTCCGCGTTGAGGATTGCTCAGAGAATTGGATATCGAACTGGGTTGGCGAAAGGTTTGGGATTGGGCGCGACTTATTTCATGGTGTTTTGTTGCTATGCTCTTCTTCTTTGGTATGGGGGTTTGTTGGTTCGGCATGGGCACACTAATGGAGGCCTCGCCATTGCCACTATGTTCTCTGTCATGCTTGGAGGAATGTAAGTCTCTCCTATTTCAGGCATTACTTTTCTTTCGTTTATGCAGTCTTCGATTCCAAGATGGTACTTCTTTTTTCCATTCCACTTTTCTTTCTTTTTTCAGTAGTTTTCAATCTAAAACTTTCATCAAGAGAAATATTTTGAAAATAAAAGGTTTTGCACAAAACTAATTTAAATTAATGTTTTTTAAAACTGGGGCAAAGAATTTTTTTCCCTTTTTCCTTAACATTTTGTTGCGAGTATTATCTATATAGCCCATTTTCTAATACTGGCAAAAATGAGGAAATCTTCCTGAAACTTACCCATAATCTGAGCATACTTTTTCTCTCTCTTCAAAATCTGGATTTATTGGTTAACAACTTTTTTCTTTTCTATATTGGGTAACAACTTTTTTTCTTTATGTCCACTAAAAATGATTTGAACATGAATAGGCTCTGATACCTTCTTAATTCCTTAATTATAGTGCGTTGGGCCAGTCAGCACCAAGCATGGCGGCATTTGCCAAGGCGAGAGTGGCAGCAGCGAAAATATACCAAACCATTGACCACAAGCCGGAGATAGAACGGAACGAGGAAACGGGTATCGAGTTGGATGCGATAACCGGGCATGTGGAGTTGAGGAACGTGGAGTTTGCATATCCGTCGAGGCCAGATGTGTTGATATTGCGGGATTTCTCATTGAATGTTGCAGCAGGGAAGACAATGGCACTGGTTGGGAGCAGTGGCTCTGGGAAGAGCACTGTGGTGTCCCTCATTGAGAGGTTCTATGACCCCATTTCAGGTAACTTCATCATATATACCTAATCATGATTACTTACATATAATATGATCCTTTCTCTATGCTTTATTTAGTGTTTGCTATTTCCGATCTCGGGATTTTTGGCTCCTAATGTTGGTGAAACTAAGACTTGGAAATAAAAATGTAATCTGAACGCTCAATTCATTTAAATCGATCTTTTGGCCCTAACACCAGTCGAGATATTTAATTGGATTAATCTTTTGATTAATTTTGCCAATTAAATTAATTTAAAGAGAATTTGGGGTTATCTCTTGAATAATTTTCTGTGTGAATGAAATTTTGTAAAGGGCAAGTGCTGCTTGATGGGCAAGACATCAAGACAATGAAGCTGAGGTGGGTGAGGCAGCAGATAGGGTTGGTTAGCCAAGAGCCAGCCTTGTTTGCAACCACAATCAGAGAGAATCTACTTTTGGGGAGAGAGGATGCCAGCCAAGTAGAGATTGAGGAGGCAGCCAGGGTTGCAAATGCCCACTCCTTCATTACCAAGCTCCCTGATGGCTATGATTCCCAGGTCTGTATTCTACTCTCTCTCCCTCTCTCTCTCTAAACCAAATCCCTATCCTGCCTTTTTCTTTAGATGCATGTATGGACAAATATGCGCACATAAACCTATCCTTTTCATGTTTTCACTCTTTAATCATTGGCCCATATATAATCCACACCGTCCATGACATGGTCTTCATTTATGCATATAAGAAATCAAGAGTTCACTAAAATACCAAAACTTGTAAGATAAACTTTGTAATTGCAAATAAATACCATACATTTTATACATCATTTTGTCTAGAGTCTTTTTACCTTTATATATCTCCTTCTTAGTTCACGACAACATATGATATTAAGTTGGAATAGGCAGAAAGCTTAGGGCATTTATTTGCAATTTACAGAAATTTATGTACATACATGGAAAAGTGTTGGAAGTTCACAGCATATACTACTTTTTTAAGTGAAATTTAACCTTTTATGTATGTGGACAAATACTAGCAAATAAATCCATCGTTTTCATGCTGCTTCTTTCTATCTTTCTCCTCAGCATTGGTCCATATCTAATCCACAGTGCCAATGGCATGGGCCACAAATATAAATAAAAGTTTAAATTTTAAATGAGGCATATCAATAGTTCCAAATTTAGGAACATGGATAAGATTCTCTAGTGTTGGTCCTTTTCTTCCTAATTCCATGCTGACAATGAGGGGAGAACCCACTAATGAGGAGCCTATCAACATGCTAAAATGACCATTTGATCCTTGATATCCCCCTAATTCTATACTCCAATAAACATTCCAATTTTTTTTGTAATCATAGGGGTTGGATTAGTCTTTACTCTGAAATCATAGGCTTGATTAATTAAATACAGAAACTATAGAAAACTCATAGTGGATCATGTGAAAGCCTAACCAAACAGCTGAAAAATGTGATGTCATCTTCTTTGTTAGTGAGTTTAGTCAACCCGCAGCTCAGTCAACTAAGCAGGAGCATGATTAAACCATATTGTTATCGACATAGCTGCTAACTTTAGCTTATTATATTGTTCCTTTTAGTGAGAACATGGCTATAATTAAGTCTTTACTTGCTTCTGCACTGTAATTTGATAATCGGTTTGATCATGTGAAATTCTTACTAAGGACTTGTTTTCTTAATTTATTTTATCAACTTGAACATGTGATCTTCTTACATGAGACACTAGTGAGGTCACCATTAGCAGCTTGGTTCAAACTAATGACGCATTTTCTTACTGCTTGCTCCAAGAACCCAGAAACTATTAAAAGCAAACAAGAAAGGCAGTGCTAAAACAGTTGGTTGTGTTCTAGATCCATAAGCATTGAATAACTTAGTCATTATAATTGAAGTAACATAACTTTCTGATTAAAAAAAGGCATAGAGACCTAAACCTACTATTATTTCCTTTTTAAAATATTCCAAATAACATCTTGCAACCACCATTAATGACTTCTTTTTACAGTACCAGCTGAACTGAATGTAGTTGCAACTATATGGAAAAGTAAGATTATAATTTTTATGTTTTAGTCTCATTCTTGTTATTGAAGTAATTGTTTGTATTGCAAACACTGTGATTGAAATTTGAAACAACACCTAGGAGTTAGGGTTATGGAGTTAGAATTGGTAGGATCCCCTTGAATTTTCTACTTCAATGGAACTTAAATAGATGTTCGGTTCTTCGGTTTCTAGCGGTTGTTGCTTAAACATCAAGTCAGAACAATAATTTATGTTTTAAAAATGTAGTTAGGATTTTGCCCAAAGTTCAAATCTAACGCTCATCCTATATTAGCCATTAGAATCAATGCAAAAGGTATATAAGGGTAAACTAGTTGCGGTGTTGCAATTACACCTGACCAATGATCATGTAGTTGGAACATTATTATTTCCAACCAAAAAAGGAATGCAAATGCACTAATTTGATTAGCATGTTGCAAATGTACTGAATCGAAAATTAACCAATTCATGGTCATTGCCTCAGGTTGGGGAGAGAGGTCTCCAACTATCCGGCGGCCAGAAGCAACGTATCGCAATCGCAAGAGCAATGCTGAAGAACCCAGCGATCCTTCTCCTCGACGAAGCCACGAGCGCCCTTGACTCCGAGTCCGAGAAGCTCGTCCAAGAAGCCCTTGACCGTTTCATGATCGGCCGGACCACCCTCGTCATCGCCCACCGCCTCTCCACCATCTGCAAGGCTGACACTGTTGCCGTCCTCCAACAGGGCTCTGTCTCTGAGCTCGGGACCCATGAAGAGCTCATGGCCAAAGGTGAGAACGGGCTCTATGCAAAGCTCATCCGTCTGCAGGAACAAGCACATGAAACTGCTATGATCAATGCCAGAAAAAGCAGTGCCCGCCCTTCGAGCGCTCGGCCGTCCATCAGCTCCCCCATCATCACTCGCAACTCATCGTATGGTCGTTCTCCATATTCCCGTAGGCTTTCTGATTTTTCCACTTCGGATTTTAGCTTGAACTTTGACCCCAATCATCGTATGGAGAAGCTGGCGTTTAGAGATCAGGCGAGTTCGTTCTGGCGTCTGGCGAAGATGAACTCACCTGAATGGGCGTATGCACTGATTGGATCGATCGGGTCGATGGTTTGTGGGTCGATTAGCGCGCTCTTTGCCTATGTTCTTAGTGCTGTTTTAAGCGTTTACTATGCTCAGGATTATAATCATATGCAACGAGAGATTGCAAAGTACTGTTATCTTTTGATTGGAGTTTCGTCTGCAGCTCTCTTGTTCAATATGTTGCAGCATTTGTTTTGGGATGTCGTGGGTGAGAATTTAACGAAGAGGGTGAGGGAGAAGATGCTGGCTGCGGTGCTGAGGAACGAGATGGCGTGGTTTGATCAGGAGGACAACGCAAGCACGAGGATCGCCGCTAGGCTCACGCTCGATGCACATAACGTGAGGTCTGCAATAGGGGATCGGATCTCTGTCATTGTTCAGAATTGTGCACTTCTGGTCGTTGCATGCACCGCTGGGTTTGTTCTTCAGTGGCGGCTTGCGCTTGTTCTAATTGCGGTGTTTCCAGTTGTCGTCGCTGCTACAGTTTTGCAGGTATGACTTCACCATTCAGCAATGCCACATTAAAAAGAACATAATTGCAGCTGCAAATTCAAATCCTGCATCTTTTGCACCTGACCAAGCATTGGATTTGCATTACAAATTCTGCAGCACAAGTTGTGAAAATGCAATCGAGTGATTTTGAGCTTAATCTTTTGTGACAAATGTTGCAATTATCATTGTATCTTTCTCGGTATTTACTTGAACAGTTTTATTGCAGAAAATGTTCATGAAGGGATTTTCCGGCGACTTAGAAGCTGCCCACGCCAAGGCCACACAGATTGCAGGCGAGGCTGTGGCCAACATGCGCACTGTTGTGGCCTTCAACTCCGAATCCAAAATCGCTCAACTCTTCGCCTTCAACCTCGAGAGCCCCCTCCGCCGCTGCTTCTGGAAAGGCCAGATTGCTGGCAGCGGCTTCGGTATTGCCCAGTTCCTCCTTTACGCCTCCTACTCGCTCGGCCTTTGGTACGCCTCCTACCTCGTAAAGCACAACATCTCCGACTTCTCCAAAACCATCCGTGTTTTCATGGTCTTAATGGTCTCGGCCAACGGCGCTGCTGAAACACTAACCCTAGCCCCTGACTTCATCAAGGGAGGCCGTGCTATGAAATCTGTCTTTGAAATCATAGACAGAAAGACTGAAATCGAACCAGACGACACAGACGCCTTGCCGGTTCCTGACAAGCTCCGCGGTGAAGTCGAGCTGAAACATATCGACTTTTCATATCCAACCAGACCCGATTTCCCCGTCCTACGCGATTTCACCATCCGTGCTCGTGCGGGTCGCACGCTTGCCCTGGTCGGACATAGCGGGTGTGGGAAAAGCTCTGTTATCTCCCTGATCCAACGGTTCTATGAGCCAAACTCCGGTCGTGTGCTCATCGATGGAAAAGATATTAGGAAATACAATTTACACGCACTCCGCCGCGCGATCGCGGTGGTCCCCCAAGAGCCCTGCCTGTTCGCCACGACGATACACGAGAACATTGCTTTTGGGCGAGAATCCGTGTCTGAAGCAGAAGTCATAGAAGCCGCGACGCAAGCGAATGCACATAAATTTATATCCGCATTGCCTGATGGGTACAAGACCTGGGTAGGCGAAAGAGGAGTTCAGCTATCAGGCGGGCAGAGGCAAAGGATAGCGATCGCACGCGCATTGGTGAAGAAGGCGCAGATTATGCTGCTCGACGAGGCGACCAGTGCGCTCGACGCGGAGTCGGAGCGGTCAGTGCAGGAGGCACTGGACAGGGCATCTGCAGGGCAGACCACGATCGTGGTGGCACATCGGCTGGCGACGGTGAGGGGGGCCCACACGATCGCAGTCATTGAGGAAGGGAAGGTTGTGGAGCAGGGGTCACATTCTCATTTGTTGAACCATTTTCCTGAGGGATGCTATGCCAGGATGCTGCAGCTGCAGCGGTTTTCGCGTGTGCCTGGGGTGGCTGTGGGTGTGGCTGGATTGGGTGCTTCTACAAGTGAGGAGAGTAAATGATTTAGAGAGTGAAGAGAGAGAGAGAGAGAGAGAGAGAGAATGGGTGTTGGATAAAATTTTCTTCTTCTTTTTTTTCCACGTCTAATTTTTGGATTTAATAATTTTTTGGAGGGGGCGGGGCAGGCGTAGGGGGGTTCAACACTGATGGAATTTGTAATGTAATTATAGCTTATTGTTATGTATGTGTATTTAGTCTTTTGAATTAGTTTATTTTGCCCTATTATTCTCAATAGACATTTGATATTAAGAAATTTAACTTACAATATCAAATCCTAGACTGTTGTTTATGCAAAAAGGATTTAGTATAGAGATATAGATTCTAGACAATATCGGCAATGGGAGAGTAATGTTTACAATCATAAAAAGTGGGTACATGAAAGATTAACAGGAATTCATGAGATTCCTACATTTTCAGGAATGTGATGCTTGGGCATTTCGGAATGTGATGCAGAGGAATCCTAACATTTGCTGGTATATTTTAATCAATCCTTGTAATATATATATGCAACATATTTGAACCACATTGGTTGTTATGGCGCCGTTGTGGACAATTTGGTGATGAGCAGCGGAAAATGGTCGGTGACCGAGCGATGATGACGACCACGGCGGCAATGGCCGGAAGTGACGGACGAAGAGTGGAGGGCCGACAGTGGGCGAAGTCTGGCAACCAATCAAGGGCTAAGGATCGGCGGTGACAGGCTATGGTCGGCAGACGGCCAATGGCTGGCACGGCCAACAAGCGAAAAAGGGCCAACGGCCAGCGGTGGTTGACGGTCGAAGATGACGGCCGACGAGTGGACGAAGGCCAACAATCGGCGATAGCAATGGTCAGCGACCGAGCAATCGTATCGGTAGTTGTGTCAGACTGCAATATTTTATGGGAATCGGATTGACATCAATTTGAGTGGGAATAGATTACAGCAATTTGAGTACATCTTATTCCCATGGTAATTCTATGCACTCGGAAATATTATCTGGGTCAAAAAAAACATGAAAATATTTTGTGGAAACTTAAGATTCCTTCTTTATTACCATGTATCAATCTCCCTCTAAAATATTAGAGACTATATGCTTGTTTGAAATAAGTGTTGGATTCCGTAAAGATTTCTAAAATAACCTTAAATCTAAAGGAAAGATTTGCCTCTGCTTGCGTAGGAATATACACCTACCACGAAAACCCTAATTTAGCATGCATTTTCTAATATTTCAAACTCTCTAATAAGCAACAATGCAAGAGAAATAATCAAATACCACTTTAAGCGAGTCAACAGAATGCATTATGATACTCCTACTTTACTTTATTTATTATTTGCATAAAAGCTCACAAAAAACAATATGATCCTTGATCTATGAGATTAGAGTTACGTTCATTTTTTGAAAATAATCGATTTTTTTCATTAAAATTGTTTCAAGAAATTCTTTTGAGAGAAAAATGTTTTTGGAAACAATTACTCAAAACATAAAGAGAAAAAAGAAGGCATACCAATTCAAACTAGTGATTGCGTGTTATTATTATTATTTAGGGTGTTTTTTTCCAAATACATTGGTTATAGATATTAAAATTAGTAAAATAGGATAATTTAATTATAATTATGAGAATAGAACGGTTTGAAAAGGATACAGGTAGAAGACGGGTTCCTGAAACCCGCCATTATTATTTAAAAAGTATAGGGTGGTTCCCGCCCTGCGTACACTCCAAGCCCCATCCCACCCACCCACCCCACCCCATCCCCCCCCCCCCCAACCGACCCCGCTGCCATGGAGGGCTGGTTCTAGGAACCCACCCTTCTTTCCATAGGGAGGGCGGGCTGCCCACCCGCTCTCCCCCTTAAGGAGAGGGCGGGTTTCCAGAACCTGCCCTCTTGGAGGGCGGGCCACCCACCCCCCAAGGAGAATCCGCCGCGGGTTCCCGGAATCCGTCCTACAAAAAAATTAAAACTAAAAAATCAAAAAAAAAATTAAAATTAAAATTATTATTAAATTAAAAAAATAATTTCGTAAATTGGGTTCCAAACAGCCGCCCATGCCGAATAGCACGGGTTCCAAAAACCCATACTCGCATAAATTTTGGATAAGATTGTTGTTATTGTTACTGACGTGGGGATAACTGTTATTATTGTTTATATAGAAAGAATTCAAAACTTAGATCATACTATAAATATGAATGAGAGAATTGGACATGTTTGACACCCAAATTAAAAGTATACAATTAACGCTTTTCCTTTCCTTTTCCCAACCCGAGAAGGCCTTTTGGGGTGACTGGACGACCCCCGTGTCCTGTGTATGTGGCGGTGGCGTCTGCTCTTCTTCTTGTTCTTCCGCTTGCTCTTCTTCTTCGTCTTCAGTATCGTCTTGGACAGGCTGTTGTTGCGCAAATCCTGAATGTGGGACAGGTGCCGGATATGTGCTGCCTCTCAACAACTGTATGTAGGAAGCAAAATCCGTCTCCCAACTGGGTTGTTGCTGCGAAGAAACTGTCCCGGTTTCATGATGCTGATGCTGCTGCACAAAACCTGGCCCCCAACATGTCCCCAAAGACCGCTGTTATTACGCAAAACCTGACCCCAAGACCGCTGTTGTTGTGCAAAACCTGTCCCCCAAGACTGTCGTTGCTCCGATTGTTGCGTTTGTTCATTATCTCCCGACGGTTGTCGATACCGTTGACTATGCTAGGCTTGCTGCTGATCGTATGGTGCTCCGAACCACTGATACCGCGACTTTGGTTCCGGCCATGCCGCGGCTCTGGTTCCGGCCATGCTGCGACTCTAGTGATGGCGATAAATATGGAAGCATATGATATGAACTGAATATACCACCAATATATGAGTCTACGGTAGAAAATAAAGCCTAACTATCTGGACCAGCATCAGTCGGATATAGATCTTGTATCAATGATTACATTTGATGCAACCCACGCAATTGCTGCTGCGAGCAACATGTATAACTCACAGTACAATTTTGCTTCACGTTACTATATGATTCCAAATTACCAAAACGCATACGATCCAAAATTTCATCATATACCAGACAATAACTATTGGCACTATTTTTACTGGGAACAGACAAACATCGACTGTATTACCACTGGACAAAAATATAGGACCCGGAAGACCGAAAGTGCGTCGAGATTGAATGGCAATGGATGCTGATACTCAGTAAAGACACGGCAGATGTAGCTTATGCAAACAACCAGGTCATTATAGGACAAGATATCCAGGACAGTTATCAGGGGCGGAACATTCGAGATCGTGAAGAAAAAGCAACGAAATGAAAATCAATTATCATTTGTAAGGAAACTTGTACAATTTAAATTTTAGTATGATCGTTTTGCATTATTCGTTTGAGGCTAATTTACCGTAAACTAGCATTAAAATTGCAATATGTAAATTGAGTAGCGAATAATAACACTGGAATTTACTCGTTTTCAACTGAAATAGCTTTTGCGGCATACTGATTTTCTACTACAGTGCTACAAATTTGTGCTACGACACATACATCAATTAAATGTTATACAATAATATTAAAAAAAATAGATTCCACACGGTCCGTGATGTTGGATTGAATGCAGTTCTGAGAGAGCTAAAAGATCGTGTCCTTACATGGGCATGTTTCCTCCCTCGAGCTTCCGCGGCATACTATATTACCCTCTCCCACGAGTGTCATGGATTTAGATTGGTAATGGGGATGGACTTTAAGTATTAAGAAATTATGTTAGTAACCGTTTAGAAACTTCGAGTCATTCTACCACATATCTTTCACCCTTTAGTGACCATTTAGAAACTCCATATCAACTGCAGTTGTATTTTTCGTATCTTTTCTAATTCTTGCATGAGAAGACAGAACTTGAAACTCAATTTTGTTTGTTTTGCTTTCGTTACTGCATTGTTTCTCATTCATATTTATAGTATGATCCAAGTATTGGATTCCTTCTATATAAACAGTAACAACCTTTATCCCCACGTCAGTAACAGTAACAACAATCTTATCCAATATTTTTTCGAAGGCGGGTTTTTGGAACCAGTAACAACAATCTTATCCAATATTTTTCTGAAGGCGGGTTTTTGGAAACCACCTTCTCTGCCATATACTGAAGGGCGGGTTCTTGGAACCCGATTTACTAGTATTCCGGCTAGAGATTAAATTATTTTTTAAGGATTTTTTTAATCTAATAATAATTTTATTTTAATTTTATTTTATTTTTTTATTTTGATTTTTTATTTAGGATGGATACTAGAGAGGACGGGTTCCCATGAAGGAGGACATGTAGGGGGAAGGACGGCCCGCTCTCCATGGGAAGGGGTGGGATGGGGGATGGGTCCGTTCTCTTCTTTGGTGTGGATGGACGGGTTCTAGGAACCCGCTCTCCATAGGAAGAGGTGAGATGGGGTGGAGGTGGGGTGGAGTGGGACAAGAGGATGCTTAGGGTGGCTTGGGATATAAACAGGACAGGTTTTGATAACCCGTCCTTTTCAAACCGTCATATTTCTCTAATTATAATTTAAATCATCCTATTTTACTAATTTAAATACATAGTCATCCAATTTCGGCAAAAACCTATTATTTATCATGTCAACATAACTAAATATTAAATATCAGTTCGCATGGAATCTGATGTGCATGAATATGGACAGGACACGTGTCAATAAAGGATTGGTAAGAACCCTACATGCTACCTAAAACAGGTACACTAAAGTGGTAGGCCATCTTCACTGCCCTGAAGCTCTCACAATATTTCATGTTATAAGAAACTAATTTGAGAGTCGAAGGGAAACACGGGAAAACCCCAGCGCGCTCCTTCTTTTGCAGGATCTTGCAGTTCATCGATGAACCGTCTTATTCCCCTTCTCTCACCTCAATATAAAAGATGAGACCACCCTTTGACCACATCAGAATCATCATCACGATCAAGAACAATTTGTTGGATTAGGATGATGATTTTGACAGGACCAGAGACATGCAAAACCCACAATTTCCGCAACCCTTCATGCCTTATTCTTAGCCTAACATAACAAAAGCTGCATCTTTCATTCGCTAAGATTTTTTTTTATTTTAATTAAAGTCATGATATGATGATGACTTCAAAAAAGGTTGATGGAGATTCCAATTCCAATAACAACTCAGCCTACTCAGGATCCTACAAGGTCAAAATTTGATTATTATAGCAGTAAAGTAACTGGGCATATTGCTCTTCATATTTGAAATAGACAATATGCAAACAAAGCTTCAATCTTCATCTTTGGTCAGCAAATAGTGTTATAATAATTGTTTGCCACAAATTTGTGGTCTTAAAATGGAAAAAAAAACATTAATAAACAAGTGATCTGAATTTGATTTCTTTGCGGGATGTTGGTAGCCATTCTGTTTGAAAATAACTTGAGGAATTCAGCTAAAACCATATGCAATTATTTGTTCACTAGTTTCTCTAGTAACTTACCAACTTACAAATGGCTATATGTTACAACACAAAAAAAATATGAAGAAATCTAACTTTAAACATATGTCGGTTCATTTTCTGACATCGTTAACATATTTCATATAAGAGTAGTTAACGAATTCTTATTTCTTGAACTATACAAGGAGATTGAATTTTCTCTTTATCTAGAAGTAAAGATTTAAAGAATTTTATTAAAGAAAATTATCATAAACTTGTACAAAGCTTTTGGTATGCCTGACTCTTCCTCCTAGGCCAATACAAATTGTAATCTCTACTCAATTAGATGGCCCAAAAAGTGACATTTTAAACCAGCAAGTATTCTGAGAAATTAGTAATGGTATTCTATAAAGTAACTAGAATGATTTAGAAACAAAAAGTTACCCTATAAATTCTAAGAGCTTGTTATGATTTTAATAAAGCCTTAGCTGGCTAATATGTGTCAAAGATTAATGGGGGGTGGGCCCACCCAACTTAATCCTATACATGACACTATTATCCAGTTTTAACCTAATTCAGAAATGTCTAACGTGCGTTCAAGTGCGTTCAAGGTGTCCCCATTAAGAATAATAATGGAGCCACCACTACATTACATCTCATCAGGAACGGAGCCAGAAATCAACAAGAGGGGAGACAGGCTTGAATCAAAGAAAGCATTAGCTGAATGTACTACATGATTACACTTCATATTATGTTATATATATATATATATATATATATATATATAACTTGGCTAATATTCTTTTTATATATATTAGTAACAAATATTAATTAATTTAATACATTCATAAATGGGACTCATGGAATTTTATATATTCAAAACTTTAAAACTCATTGTAACATTGGAATATGCTTTTTTAAGAGATAATTGTAGAGTTAAGAATTATCAATATGCGGCTTATCAAAACTAAAATAATATTTCAGCCAAAGGACTTCCTTATATGAAGTATTTATATGAAGTATATGTAATTATATAGACAAACTAATTCATACATATAGTATAAATATATAATAGCAAACAACATTCATTAGAATGTTGTAAATTAGATTTGATTAGAAAAACTAGGATATGGATAAGGATGTTTGTTATCCAATTGATTTTAAACAAAATATTACCATAATAAATATATTTATAGTTTTGAAATAGATATGAATGAGAAAAAACGGTTAGAATTGTATCCTTTAAAATAAAGATATGGGTATTACATGTAGCTATTTAATTGGATAGTTAGATGCGAAGGAATAAACCAATACAGAAAATTGAGGAGCAAAGGACGACAACCCCCTCACGCCCTTCCCCCACCTTCGTCCTTGTATCTCACCATTCATTGTTGAATAGACGGTAAGATGGGATGCGGTAGTGTCTCTACACTTATTTTTAGCCGAGACACCCCAAACCCGTCTGTGGTCGGCCGCGGCCCCATAAACCTCTTATGCTAATGGAATGATCGTTAAATTTTGCATGTTCATGACCCTCTCTCAATTAAGAAATACTGTAGCTTTTATCCACCCAAGATAAAATAAACACACAGGGAATAAAAAAGCTAGACATGGATAAATTCAGAAGCAAGAGGTCTTGCTTCCTTAGTATTAATTAGTTGGGAAGATTGGCAGCGGTCTCTAATTTAAAGTTTGATTTTGAGTCCAAATGTCAAAAGAAGGTATCAAATGATACAATGAATATGAGCTTAGAATGATCAACCTATATTAGCATCTAAAGCTTTTCATTTCCTATACAATCATTTATAATAAAGCAAACTTAAGATCGACCTAATCTCAATTCTTCCTTCAACTAACATTAGAGTTCCAACTAAAAGAAATATGAAAAAAATAAAGGGGAAGCATGTTCTAGTCTTAAGTTAAACAACATTGACCCCCAAGGGTAGTAGAAATGAAAAGAAAAAGGAAGATTTTCTATAAAAGATGTGTTCAACATTAAAAGCACAATAAATAAAAAAATGCTCAAAAGAAAATTCTTGCCATTACTTCCATTATTTCTTTGGGGGGAAAATGATGAAATGGCTTTAGGAAGATATTTAAGAAATGGACATGTGAATAAATTGAGATATGGATTCATATGATTGTGATGAGAGGGACATTAATTGAAGGGGTGGCATCTTCATGGTCATGAGCTCATTTGGAAAAATAGAAGCAAGCAAAGCAAAGGAATGATCTTTTGTAATAATAATAATATATCATGCATCAAGAAAAGAAACTCACTACATAAAATAAATGCACACATCAAGAACCTTATCCAATTTTCTTTTGTATCATGACTTTTTATGTCTGCAAGCTTGTGAAAATGAGCTATGGATCAATTACTGCTTCAAATTACATCCTTGCTCTAATTTAAGAAAGGTAGAAATGTGATAAAGAATGTCATCAACTTGAACCTAAGAAAGAAGTGATACCAACCCTTGCTCATTTAAGAAAGAGAATGATCCCTAAACCTACAAACCTTGTAACTAAAAGAAAATTATCAAAAGCCTAGCAGCGTAGAGGAACAAAAACCTTGTAGGTCTACAAAACATCGCTATTCAATGGGCAAGATAATCATTAGTGGTAGTCTTATTCATCTAACAGTAATGTTGTTATACATGGTTTTCATGTTCAACTTATAGGATTGACTGAAAGAAGAACATGTATGAATTATGGAAAAATTCTTTTTTATACCAAACTAGTAGATTCCTCTTAAGCCTACTGGATTGGCAATCTGCTAAAATGGGACACAAATTGCAACTTCCACAATTGTATATATCGAGATCTTCTCTTGTGGACACCAACGAGGGCCTGAACAAATGAATTCCCTAGTTAGAGATATAGAGATTTAAACGGATCGGATATGGATTGGATATAGAAGTAACCATATCCGTATTTGATGGCCGTTGGCGAATGCAAATAGGGATACAGATAATGAAAACTACTATCCATATTTGAAAAAATTGAATACGAATACAAAACGAATATCGTAAAAATTATATTCACACATAATATAAAAAGTTAGATATTAAATCGGATATATATACGGAAGGAATATGTGTGTTACCGTATATGTATCCGGTTATTGTTGGCGGACACGAATACAGATACAGACAGTCATCAGAATTAATATCCATATTTGATATAAAAAAAAAAATCGGATACGAATACGGGTTCCATTATGGGAAAAACCAATACTACAGAGTAAGTAAATTTAAAAAAAACAGTTAAACGATGGCAATTCAAAGCATGCAAGGGACCTTAAGAGATAAAGCATGAATGTAGTACAGGTCTCCTACAAAGTCATTGAGAATTAGTTAGGGGACAGCATCAGTCTCCATCCATGTGATGCTTATTGACCACCCCCACTCTCACCTTCATCACATGCAACCCCTTTTCTCTAGTGGAAAACCTAATAAGAAAAGATTGATGAAAATGACTCCTCTCTCACACTTAACTCTACTTCCTCTCCTTCTTCATCACCAAACAATGGAAGCTGCCAACACAGTGGAAAATGGTGGTGATGTTCCTTCACTATCATCCACAAACAACAAAAGCTTTGTTTGGAATAGAAAAAGACATAGGAATAACAAGTAGTTAACTGAAGAGAGCAGTGCTTTTCAACTGAAGTTGGTGGAATTGTGAACCTAACACTTAAAATCTTTCCATAAAAGTCTATTCAAGTTGGGTATGGAAAGACTCGTGCACTCACAGTGTCAACACAGTGTCAGATAAATTATGAGGGCAATGCTCAAACTGATTACTCAAACTCTGGTGTAGTTGAAATTTGGATCATACTCAATGTTAGGAATTGGCTCTAGACTTAAATTGCTACACAAAATTGACTACAATTTCCTCCAGTCTAAAAAACTGGGAAAATTAAGTTGCAAGAAAATCCAAACAGATTGAAACTGCTTAAGAGGAAAAACTTCAGCTCAAATGATGGTTGCCAAATGAATCTGTCAGATTTTGGCATTTTATCAGGGTATGGCAAACTCCAAAATCGATGCCAAACAAAGGTGTAGGTACAAGAATTGAGAATTTATCGACCGCAATGTGATGATATCTGGGGGTAAAAATGTTCCCAACTTGGAATCATAAAACATCGTACATATGGATGTAACCGGATCGATATAGGTGTAACCAATATGCAATTCTCTAATCCTAACATTGAGGGAATTTCGTAGTTAAATCATTACAACGGAATATGAAATCGAGCAAAACTAAGACAGTTCATTTTCAATATTCATTTCAGTGGCACTTGCGATGTAAAGAATTCTACGATAGAATGATAATAACTAAAAAAGAAACAATTGATTGTTCTTTGACAAGGAATAGTGTTTCCTTAGAAATATGGAGGAAGGTTCGCGTTGACATAAGTTTGGGGCCATTATCAGGCATGCCCATCCCAGCTGCCTGTTCTGCATCCAGCTGAGTTTGTGGTGGGGGCCCCATCGTAAGGTTCGCCCTACAATACCCCCAAAAAATTAGGTTTAGATTGGCACCTCAAGCAGTAATAGCCTATACTAAATAAATCAAAAAATTAAGAATAATTATCAAGACAGAAAAGGCAGAAAGCAACAAAACTTTGCATCTGAGCTATATGATGCTCAGGAATTTAGGATCCTAACTAGCCGGTGTATTTGCCAGTCATATTACAACTGGAAGGCCGGCTGGAATGGATGGCTATGAATTAAATTAAAGGGTCACAATTCTGAAATCAATGACTGTAAATAGCAACAGAGAAGAACCAAACCAGGAAACATCCTTCATCGCAGAGCAATTATAAGTCAGGAGAACATAGCAGGGTTTGTTCACTTTGAATCTGGCTTCTGTAAGGGGAAAAAAGAGGGACTTACAATGCAGGCAACATAACATGACAAAAGCCGAGTTTTTAATAATTGCTTATTAACTGATATCAAGGAATTGAAAATTGAATGAACATTTTAATGGTAGGCGATTACACATACATATTGTTTACCAAAATGCATTCTCCTGCCGCCCTTTTTTTTTCCATAATGAAAACATTGAATGAACATACCAACGGCAGATGTTTTTGAGCCTCCAGAAAAATTAAGCCATTTTGTTATTTTCGGCACTTGAACAGAAATTATAATAGCTTTCCATACTTTTTGTAAGACACTTCACATGTTCTACGATCTATCGACCAAATAATGTCAGTTTTTGCTGCAAATAAAATTTCCAATGAACTAAGGAGACAAAGAAGCACATGGAAAAAAGAGATGAGCACAATAATTTGTCTCGTTTCTGAATTATTTGGACAAGAAAAATGATCAGGGGATTGAAACTGAAATATCAATTTGGTTTTAAGATCCAAGGCATCCACCTTTGGATCCTAAGCTACAGATAAATCCTACTAAGAAATTTCTCTCAGGAAGTTGCTATCACCTTCTACAAACACCTTAAGAATTCAAGGCCTCCGTTTATTTCATTCCTTTTCATAACCTTGCCTTGTTATATTATTCAGTGATTCAGCTCTACAACAATTTAATGTCTAGCTATTCCATGTGTTAAAAATTAAAAATTTTAAAAAATCACACAGAAAGCTACTCTATAATCAATTCCAAAAGTTAAGGGGCCTTACATTATATAAGCTTTAATTCTAGGAAGACTGGTGTTTTAAAAAGGGGCCACCTTAGTGGTCCGGAGAGGCTGAGCGCTCTGCTTTTCGGTGCTTAAGCTGTATGATATTATCACCCCGATATTCGTCTAATTAACACTTAATTAAAGGAGTGTAAGATGTATATATGTATATGAGCATTGAAAAGTAATTTAAAGAAGCAACGCAGTCTTGACAAGTTACGCTCCCAGATGTATACAAGGGGAGAATCCAAATCGCAACATGTCCTATGTAGTAATTGAGGTCGATAGTGAACCTTCTTAAAACTGATATGAGATTTGAAATTATTAGACTTCTAGGGGATCTAATTTGCAACCAAAAAAAAGGAGACGGAGATCTATTTTTGATTGGCAATATATATTTTAGAAGTGCTAGTTCAGTTAAAACTAAAAGACAAGTTATTTCAGGAAAAAGATAAGTTCATCCAGTTAGAGTTAGGAATTTAATTAGAAGGAGAAAACGATTCAGGTATTTAATTGTGCCATACTTACCGAATGTCATTTTAAATATTTCATATCATCCTTAAAATGGATAAGAGCAAGCTGAATATTAGAGTTATATTGAAAAAGAAGTATAGCTTGCTTAAAACACAGCCTAAGTTGCATGGATCGTTCGTTGAAAAGACGTATCCATAAAGGATTCATCAAGGACACCTATGGAAGTCTTTCGAAATGTCCTAAGGTGAATATTGTATATTTGTATTCCAGATATATTGACCAAAACACTAACAATATATGCATCAACACTGTATAATATAATACGATATTCATAAACACGTTCATACAATTAGCACTTCTAATTAATAACAAATATAATGATGATGATTTTTCTAGTAATCACTATTTACATAAATAAAATCATATTTGACCCCACCCCATGCCCACCCAAAAACAAAACCCAGGACAAAGTACAGAAGGAGAAGTAATTCTAGAATTTGTATTATTAGACTAATTCTTGTTTATTATTATTTCATGTTATGGTTATATATTTAAATGTAAATATTAATGTACCCCAACAAACCGTATCCTTGATTTTTAAAATTGCAAATTAGCAAATACGACTCATATACATACGATACATATACATATTCTATCATGCCACTTCGGACCAAATCTTCTCTTTCCTGAATTTCAGCTTACGCATAAATGGTCTGAGAACCTGACCAACATTCTTTTTCTTCTTCTTTTTAATTTGCAAGGGATTAATAGCTTGGAGACAAGGTTATGATACAGGAGAATTCTGAAGAACTTCAAATGTGTATAGGAATAGGTATAAAAGTGGTTTAAGTTCTTACAAATAGCTAATATGCTACGGGATAATTTCTTAGTTTACACAAAATATTTATCTTACAACATCCCAGATCGTATATTCCATCAAAACATTCCGTGAATGCAGTCCGTTCCAACTCAACATTTCCATCTTCATTCCAAATACAATACATTCCGTGTTGTACGTAACCTGGTTTGAAGACATGCAAGTACCAAGGGTGTACGTTTGCAAGCTTATTAATGTAAGTGCAATAGGAAAGCTGATATGAAAATTCCTTTCATTAATTGTTATTGTACACAATATAGTGGTGGTAGTAATGGTGAGGAGTGAAATATGTTTTAAAATAATTAATTTTGCCCATAACTTCCACACTTTCAAGAGCCACTTGGCACACTTAGAATGAAGTAAAAAGCTTACAATATTCTTTTCTCACTTCTACCCTTTCGAACTGACGCTATCCCTAAAGAAACACAAAATGACTATACTGCTTCACTTTCACACTCGCCGCCACTCTCGAATTGCAAAGCATCCCCCAAATCCAAGAAGAGGAATCACAGTCCATCTTCACAAGATTCCTGCACAGATTCTAACGGACTTCATCATTGCAATCCACTTCAGTGCTCCTGCCTGACCCAACTGTTGCCAAAACTGGCTAAATGGTGGTGGAGGTTGTGCGATGACGACAACAAGAAGTGGAAGGATATGTTGGCAGCCAGCTACATGAAGGAGGGGACCATAAGAGGCAAGAAGAAGAACAATCGATGTCGGATTTCTATAGAGGAATCTTAAAGAATAGAAGAGTGTTCTTTGCGGGAACGACTTTCACAATTGGAAACGGAAAGAAGATTAGCTTTAGGAAGGATGTATGGCGTGGAGAGACGGCATTAAGGTTCAAATTCCCTGGTTTATATAATCTGGCTCGTAATAGACATCAGTGTGTAGCAAAAGTTTGGAATGGCGAGAACTGGAGGATTAGGTTCAAACGTTTACTATACACAAGCGAAAGGAAGGCATTGCAGGAGCTAAGAGAATTTCTGACGGATTGGATTCCGGATTGTGCAGAAAGGGACAAACCAAGATGACGATGGCATAAAAGCGGCAGATTCACGGTGCGGTCTTTGTATAAAATAATTAGCAGAGGGGGGAAGGTGGGAAGCGTGATGAATTATATTTAGAAAGCAAAGGTCCCTTGGAAGATTAAAAATTTTAATTGGTTGGTGGCCAAAAATGCAATTCTCACAAGGGATAACATTAAAAAGAGAAAATGGCAAGGACCGATAGAATGCCCCATTTGTGTAGAGGAGGATGAGATTATTGCTCATCTCTTTTTTGAGTGTTCTTTAGCAAGGGATGTGTGGATGCACTTCTGTGCTAATTATTTTCCTATGTTGTGGCGGGAAAGAAATGAGAGAATATTTAGGGGAAAATGCAATTCTCTTACATGCATCATTCACAATATATCTGCTATGCTCTATAATTGGTCTCATCTTGTTACAGATGCCGCGTGACTAAAGATTAGAAAGACGACTGATGAAGGAGAACAACAAGAACGTGCACAGGATCAAGAGGACGAGACGGATGGGAACGAGGGGGATGATGAGAATGGAATGGGATGAGCTCTAATGGACAAGACTGGCCTGCTTGTTCGGCATCCATGTGCTTGGTTGCAACTTTTGTGTTGTTTAATTTGCTATGGGATTACTGTTATAGACTTATGGTACCTTTGGTCTGTGTTGGCATTTGTTTGCTGAACTTGTATGGGTGAAGACTTTTAGTTGTATCTGTTGTGTCATTAAGCACTCTTTAATGATATTTGGGTGGCATAATTATCCACCTTTTTCCTCAAAAAAAAACTGTTTCCAAAAGTAGACAACTACCCTTGTTCCTTGTATGCTTCCGACATCCGCTGTCATCATTTAATTCAGTAATCTTGCATCGTATGATCTGGAAATCTTGTTTCATCTGCTAATGGTCAATGAAAATCCGTGAGGATATTTATTGTCCTTCGCCTCTTCGGTATCAGCTTCTTGAGGATCCAATAGCGAATGAAGAAGATGCAACATGGAAAAAGTAACTCATGGATAAGTCAAAAGGCAACAGAAGTGTGATAATATTAAACATATTGGAATTTAATATGGAATTATTTGAACTTCAGATTTTTAGCAGATTTAATTGGCAAGAAAGTTATATATCGAGGTGGTGGTCAACATGCAAGGCACAATTTGAGGCACAAGCACCCAGTACACCAGAGGCGCGAGGAAAAGGCGCCCACTTAAGTGAAGTGCAAAACTTTTATAATATTTCAAAACTAATTTGTAAGCATATTGTTCACATGATGAACAATTAGCCATATAATTCTTGATAGATTATTTACAAAGATTGAGGAAACAATAACATACTTCAAGGACCTGACTACAAGACACCGAATACTTTTTCCTTAGTGTCAAGTGTCAACCTCTATTTCATAGGATATTTTATATACTAGAAAAATACTTTCATCGCAACCTATGTAACCCCATAGATAACAAGTGGCTAACATTCTATCAATAAGATTTAAGGCTTCATGCTTCCACAATAGAAGAAAATCCCTGACCAAATGATTGTGCTTTGGATGTCGAAATTACCATTCCTATATGTATAGCAATGGTTGAGTGATTAGTCCTATTATTGAATAACAGGTGGGAGCATTCATATAAAACATCTTTAGGAGCAAAATACAACTGCTGCAACATATATTAAAAGCCAGGTTTGGATTAAATTATGAACCAACTTGTCAAGGGCATATTTTCAAATGGAAAAGGAAGAATAGAAAATGGCTTTTTACCACTTTTCTTCTGTGGGAGCATGTTAAAGGAGAAGTATATGGTGTATCGCAAGCATCAAGAGTGGCATGTACGGGATAAAAATGAGATCTGAATGAGACCCCAATGCAATGACTCTATTGCTTAGAGTCAACCTCCAATCCCGCAAATTCCACGTTAGGGACCTGCAAGACACTAAATAATTTTTCATGCAAACAGGAACGTTGGTCTGGCACTTTTCAGTACTCATCATTCACTTCTCGGTTTCACCTTCTCATCTAAAATAAAAGAGTGGCTTAGAAAGTTAAGCATTCCACTCTCTCTGTTCTTTTCTTTAGCCTCCGCTACTGAAGTATATGGCGTATCACAGATACCAAACATGATACCTACAGACAGAAATGAGAGTAACTGTATGGGATCTTTTGCATAGACCAAGCAATACAATGGACCTTGCTCCTTAGGCTCACTCTCTTTCATGCCTGCATGCACCACGTCAAGTACCTGCAAGGCACCAGATACTTTTTCTTGACAACGATTGGGCCATCCACTTTGTAATATCCAGCAAGCTTCTATATTCACCTTTTCGTCTAAAATGCCTAAATTGTGAAGCATAAACTTCTCCATTTTTTGCTTCTTTACCGATTATCATTCAAAACCCTCGATCACTTTCTTCTATAAGAAACCCAACAGTTCAATATTTTCGACAAATACAAAAGCATCAAGTCAAACATTTAGCCTGCTATATAATAGAAAAGATAAGAAAATTTTTGCCAAAAGATGAGGCACTTCTTCTCAATTTCTAGCTTCTTTCTTACTTTTCTTCATATTCTATTCTCTTTCCAATATCCTCTTATAAAATATTTAAATGGACATGAAAGTTCCTTTCAAGCACTTTGTTATATCTCCTACAGGATAACAAAATTTAACGGTAGAACGCTTAGGTATGGTTTGTCTAAGAAATCAATTTCTTTGGAGTCCATAAGAGAAGAATACTCCTAGATGGCAGTAAGCCAGTAACCTTAACCTAAAAAAAAGGAAAAAGAAAAGAAGAAAGCCTTGGCCACTACTTAACATAGGATCATAAGGTAATTAATCACAAGTCTCCATGTAAGAACAATGAACACCACACATAGATAACCATTTGCTTTTCTTCCATGAATGTATTGTCCACAAAAGTTCTGCCAATGTTAATTTCTTGTTTGTTTTCTTAATGTTTTAAACAATTTGACGGATTAGAGAATTTCATTACACTCTAGTCGAACCTAGAACCACCAAATAAATATGATTCACCTAGTTCATTGAAACTATAGTGTTTTCAGAAGTTGTCAAGTTTATATTGTATAAAGGTCTATAACAATTTTCAATTAATCGGTAAAGAAGTCCATCTATCACATATTTATTGCATCCATCCGCGATACTTATGAAAATTCAAATAAATGATAATTTCAAAACAGGCACTAAGCTATTGTTTATATATCCAATAAGTTCAAAACTCTTGGTTAGATTTCATCAACAGATTACAGTCTAATAGCATATGTTACGAATCAATACCTTATGAGCCATATACAACTTATCTTAATAAAAACGCAACAAACATAGAAGCAAGCAATCCTAAGCTCTCTGCCGAAGATTCCATGTTCAAAACCATTGCCCTATGCATCCTAATTAAGTACACTTCTTCTAATAATGAATTGCCAAGACCTTGAAAATTATTTCTACTCTTCTTGTTCACCCTGAGATTGGCCTTCAGACCTATTGGGAAAGTTGACACCTTGGTGGCATGGTCTGATCTATAACAACTAAACTGACAAGGGGCAGCCCATTCTTGACTGGTAACCCCTTTGATGATATGAAAAGAAAGGCGCTCAGCCACAATGAGAAACAGTTTCATAGCTTAGAGATAAGGTTTCATAGACGCTCCCAGTTTTATCAAGCTATTGATAGAAGACTAAGAAAATTATCATATTCCCAAATCCAGGAACTTAATAGGCCAATTGACTATTCATAAGCATAACAATCCTTAATCCCTGGCTTATTCACAAAACCATTTGAGGCATGTTTGTGTCTCCGGAATCAGTTGGAATTCTGCGTGAAGTAACCACCATGATTATGTGATAGGGGAAATTCCATGGTGAAATTGGAATTCCTGCATTTCTTTTGTAGAATTGGAATGCACTTTCAATATCCAAATGTAAGCATGCTTCATTGTTTTAAGAAGATCCAATTCCATTCAAAAATGGCTCGAATTGGGTGAAATCCTAACCATGTAATAAACAGCTATGCGTAAGAAAAACCGGCAATCCTACTATTCATAGAAATGCTCCGTAAACAGCAAGCAAACCACTGATCTGCATCAGTAAACCCAACTGATTCAAACTGTGATGTTGCAATAACAATTACAACTCCAACTGCATGAATCAAGAAGAATGATGACAACTCGGTAAACATTACCTCTTCTTGTGCCTCTTCGATCCAAAATGCTCCTCTCTCACTGCCTCGCTCGCAAAATATCGACTGCAACAACAAGCAACAAAAGCAAAAACACTTAAAAATCAAACCTTTACACAAAACCAAACAAACTGGGGGCAAAATCATTAAGCAAAACTTCGATTACTCGCAATGGAGACAATAGAATTGGCCCATCCAAGGGAGATCCTCATCAAGCGGCTAGGGTTTCGCGCTTCCCTCTTCAGCTAGCTTCATCATCTCGCTATACACCACATCGTCACGCCATCATCGAGAACCTCTCTTAGTTAAAGAAAGCAAATTAACAGTACAAAAAGCATAACAGCGATTGTTAAAAAGGATATCATTTAAGAGGAAATAGGATCTTCGAGCAGATTTGCGAGAGAATCTCCTCTTCTTCATTTTGCGATGCGGGCACTTGCCTCCCATTGATTCAAGTAGAGCAACATGATGATATTGAGATGAATCGCCAAAACCCTAAAAATCTCTCGTTTTGTGTTTTTGGCAACATTTTATATTAAATCATATTAAAATATATATTTTTTTTAAAAACACTTTAAAAAATAATTACAAAAGAGACCATTTTCTGCCTCATAGGCGTCACGTAGACGCCACGTCAGCGCTGGCGCTGGCTGGCGTCAAAATAAAAAAAAAATTACGCAGTTTGAAACTGTGCCCATTACATTTGTATAGGACGCATTTTCAAAATTCGTCCAATACATTTATAATAGGCGCAGTTTCAAACTGCACCCTTTACATTTGTATGGGACGCGGTTTCAAAATGCGCCACATACAAATGTAATTGGCGCAATTTCAAACTGCACACATATATTTAAGTCCAAAGTAATGGGATGCGCTTTTAATGTTCACCCATTCCCCTATTTATATCAATCCTACGCTAACTTTCCTCATTCCTCATTTCGCGCTCTCTCTCTCATCTCTCTGTCTCTCTCGGTCGCTCTCTCTTCCTCTCTCAATACTCCCTCCCCCCCTCTCTCCCCAGACCCACTTCCCTCCTCCGACCTCCCCCCGAGCATCCTCTTTACCTCCTCCGGACCCCCCAGCCTCCTCTGCTATCTCCCCCTCATCTTTCTCCCTCTCTCATCTCTCTGGCTCACTCAGCTCTCTCGATCTCACAGTCTCTTGCTTGTGCATATTTAAGTGGAAATTCATGGACGAATAGTCACCTTCAACCTCACCATCGTCATCACCATTGTGAGCATCTCGAAAGTTAGTTAAACCCTAATTTTATTTAAAAATAATTCAAGAAAAATTTGGTTAAAATTTCGTATTGGGTAAGCAATTCAAACGGATTAGAGTATATATTAAGGGTTTTCCCCGATTTTACTTGTGACGGATCAATGAATAGGATACAAGTTTTTGCAACTTGTTGCATGCTATAAATATGGATTTTATTGTAATTTTATGCAATTAGTTGAGTATAATTGTGAAGATAAATAAGTAGATTGTTTGATAAGAACTCTTAAAATGTGTCAATATTTCTGGCAGGTGGAAAAATTACGGATAATTACATCTATGCAGTTTGCTATTTCGGTGGCCAATTAACGATTGGAAAAAATAATATTCGTGAATGTTGGGATCAAAAATTACACCGCGGTTGATCAAGTCAAAGTCAATCAACCCCCAGCCAAGCGGGCCCAAGCCCAAATCAAGACTGAGTATGGAGGGGGCCGGCTCTATGCCAAAAAGGAGGCGATAAATTAGTTTAAATACATTTAAAAAAAATAAATGTATGAAAAATGGGCAAAAGGCAAAAATTCTATAAACCCCATGGCTTATGTGTAAAAAGAAATAAGCACATAAGGCATGGGGTGGCACAAGTGCCATTTTGAAAAGCCTAAGGGGTTATATGTAAAGTGTGTAGCCTATAAAAGCCAAACATGATGAGTAAATAAAGCGCAACTTTTCATTCTTTCAAAAATTCTTCGGTTTGTGCCCCCATCTCCTTTCTTTCAAGTTCTCCCTCTTTCTTTTTATTTCCAATTAAATTAAGAGTTTAACTCTCTTTTTTTCCAAAAAGAAATAGATTTTCACCATAAAACTCTCGAAAGGGAGTTCAGATCTCCCATCAAATCCCTAAAAGGGAGATTTTTAATTTCACCTCCCTTTTTCTCCTAGTTCCGGCAAAAGGAGACGAGGAGGAAAAAGACCCACCTCCAAAATCCCATTTTGGGAGGATCCGAGGCTCCAGGGAGAAGAAATGGGTCCCCTTTGATCATCTCCGAAGATCTTCAAAGAGTTCAACTCCAAAATCCAAATTCTCAAAGGAGTTTAACTCCAGATCCAAGCCTTTTAAGAGTTTAACTTCAAATCCACATCCAATTTCTTACATAGGAGTTTAACTCCAAATCCAAATTTTTTGAGAGTTTAACTCCAAATTTATACATAATTCCTGTTTAGGAGTTCAACTCCAAAACCCCTCAGGAGTTCAACTCCCAACCCAGAGGCTAAGCCCCTTTTTCCGTTGGCATCCAGCGGTCGCGTGACTGGCAGGTGACCCACTGGCGCCCGGCGCCCACGCGTAGGGTACACGTACCCGCTAGCGTCCAGCGCCCATGCACCACTCATGTGACCCGCAGGCGCCTCGCGTCCATGTAATGACCCCAAAATCTTTATACATTTGTATTATCCCTCTTCAATAATATACCGTATTTATTTGTACTTGGTATTTTCCTTTTTCTATTAAATTTATTATTATTTTATTCCTCAATCTATTATGTATTTTTTTCTAGGTACAATTTATTTTTCTTATATTTAAGTTTTTAACTTCTCATTCTTATTTTTCCTTTCATAAATATTTAACCCAAATCCATCATTCTTATTCTCTACAGCCCATCTAAAAAGCCCATTTTCTTTTTAAGCAACATCATATATTTAATTCTAATTAAATATGTGCATGAACAACCTTATAGCTCATTGGATAAGTCCTTGCATTGTTATTCCATAAGTCATATGTTCAAATCCCCATTCTTGCAATTATTTTTTTATCATTTTTTTATTCTTCTCATAACCTACAAATGAGACCTTTCATTTCCAAAATGAATGGTGACCTTTCATTTCTCTTTTAATTCTTATGTTAAATGCATATATTATTATACATAATTCACCATTACACCATCTTAATTGTCCTCCCCCATCTTTTCCTTCCTCATATTTTTCTATCTCTCATTTCTCCCTCTTCACCTAAAGTCCAAGAAGAAGAACATGAAGAACTCTTCAAGAAGGTCTCGCTAGTAACGCGAGGCTGTCGGCGGATAGACAAGTCCGGTGACAATACCGGCTTGTGCATGTAAGTCCCTTCACTTTTTCCTTCCTCCATCTCTTTCTTTTCTCTTTATATTTCTCTTGTTTTATATTGCCATGAAAAACTTCCCTTGACATATCATAGTTCCTAAATAATTAATTAAATGGATACATATATAAATAATGAACACATAAACATACACACATATATAGTTTGTAAAGTCTTTTTTTATTACTCTCAATTCACATGTTAACATTTCATAGTGACCAATTAGGAGTGCATGTTTGTTGTTTTATTTTAAATCACTTTATTTAAAGTTTGAAAAATAAAATGAAGTTACGAATAAATACCATGGTTTTCTCATTTCTCACATATGACATATCAATACCTTTAGTTTTAAAATAATTTTTATAAAATAATAATAAATTTAATAGAAAAAGGAAAATACCAAGTACAAATAAATACGGTATATTATTGAAGAGGGATAATACAAATGTATAAAGATTTTGGGGTCATTACATGTAATGACCCCAAAATCTTTATACATTTGTATTATCCCTCTTCAATAATATACCGTATTTATTTGTACTTGGTATTTTCCTTTTTCTATTAAATTTATTATTATTTTATTCCTCAATCTATTATGTATTTTTTTCTAGGTATAATTTCTTTTTCTTATATTTAAGTTTTTAACTTCTCATTCTTATTTTTCCTTTCATAAATATTTAACCCAAATCCATTATTCTTATTCTCTACAGCCCATCTAAAAAGCCCATTTTCTTTTTAAGCAACATCATATATTTAATTCTAATTAAATATGTGCATGAACAACCTTATAGCTCATTGGATAAGTCCTTGCATTGTTATTCCATAAGTCACATGTTCAAATCCCCATTCTTGCAATTATTTTTTTATCATTTTTTTATTCTTCTCATAACCTACAAATGAGACCTTTCATTTCCAAAATGAATGGTGACCTTTCATTTCTCTTTTAATTCTTATGTTAAATGCATATATTATTATACATAATTCACCATTACACCATCTTAATTGTCCTCCTCCATCTTTTCCTTCCTCATATTTTTCTATCTCTCATTTCTCCCTCTTCACCTAAAGTCCAAGAAGAAGAACATGAAGAACTCTTCAAGAAGGTCTCGCTAGTAACGCGAGGCTGTCGGCGGATAGACAAGTCCGGTGACAATACCGGCTTGTGCATGTAAGTCCCTTCACTTTTTCCTTCCTCCATCTCTTTCTTTTCTCTTTATATTTCTCTTGTTTTATATTGCCATGAAAAACTTCCCTTGACATATCATAGTTCCTAAATAATTAATTAAATGGATACATATATAAATAATGAACACATAAACATACACACATATATAGTTTGTAAAGTCTTTTTTTATTACTCTCAATTCACATGTTAACATTTCATAGTGACCAATTAGGAGTGCATGTTTGTTGTTTTATTTTAAATCACTTTATTTAAAGTTTGAAAAATAAAATGAAGTTACGAATAAATACCATGGTTTTCTCATTTCTCACATATGACATATCAATACCTTTAGTTTTAAAATAATTTTTATAAATTAATTTTTTAATTCTGAAAATTTCATGAAATTTACATATGATAGAATATATTATTTTGTACACGCTGTAAAAATTTTAGATCGATCCGCATAACGGTTTAGGAATTACATCGTATTTATTCACTGATCGTAAAACAGAAAACTTCAGTTATCGGTCAATTTCTAGGACACATAACTTGGTATACCGGTATCCAAATTGAGCAAACTCAGGTTTTTTTGATATCTATATCGAATGATCTAGATTTTCTTAGTTTTATAGTTTTACTGAAAACTCATCTAAGATAAAGAAAACTGCGTTACAATATTAAGTGACGGATCTGGACAGAATCTGTTCCGATTCGCACACTGTTTTTAAATTGGACATAACTCGAACACCCGATGTCCGTTTGTGACAAAATTTAGATGTGTAGATGCACCATTGATAGAAATATAATTTTCTGTATATTATATTACTTAGGAATGCATGAAACAACCTGATATAGGCTTTACAATACAATATATAGTTGCTGTCCAGAAATCTGAATTTCTGTTTTAAATGCTGATATTAAAATGATCATAACTAGAGCTTCATAAATCCAAATCGTATGAATCTTGGTGTTTTCGATAAGTACATCGAAATACCTACAATTTTCTAATAATTTTCGTAACCTGAAACCTGATACAAATTAACTCAAACTGCGTTTTAAAAATATGTGACGGTGCCGAATAGATTCTGATATGTTTTGCGCGACGATACAAAAATATATATATCTCTCAAACCGGTAGTCGTATTTAGGTGAAACTGGAACTCACGCATGCAAAACACTTAGAGCCATATTTTTGTTTATGTTCTCGCATTCGTTTGACTTGATTAATTAGTCGTACATAATATTTCTTTACAGCATTGTTTTTGGTAGTTACTCGTATAATATACTTGACTCATTTCATGCTATTTGAACATGTATACATATTTATCTTGATCATTAAATTGTTGTATATACATAAAGACGATAATTAAATACTTGAGTTGTATTTTGAAAACTATACAAAAGTATTTTTACATAAAAACCCCTCAAGTTTTATAAATTACCCTAAGGAACTTAGCAATTATAAGACTTCGTTTCACATTTCTGATTGTCTGACTCGGGTTTGAGTCTGATCAATCTGACTTGAATATGATTCAAGTCAATCCATAATCTACAAGTTTCCAATTCAATATGAACACATGAATCTATGAATACAATTACCAGTTTATACAATTTGGCTGAACCGAACCATGGATATATTCCTTTTACATGATTCTCAGTATTCCATTTACATGACTCTACGGTTACAACCGTTTCCTGATATCATGGTTTCGGTCAGTCAGTCAATCAATCTACAATTACTACAATTTACAAGATAACAATACAAATAAGACTTCACGGGGTTTAAGGGGTAGATTGGTACGGAAGGTGTTAAAGGTGGCACGAGGTGGTCAGATTTAATACACCTAACATGAATCCAGTTGCTGTTGTACCGTGGCATAAACGGTTCCTTGTACTATACGTGCCCTTAGTCTCTGGCATATAGAGACTCCTCTCGTATACACTGGCATCCTTCTGTACCAAGCTACAAAACTTGAATATGTTTCAAGTCAATCTATATTCTTTTATATTCTAACTCAACATGAATACATGAATTCCAGATCCAGTTAACAATCTGTTTGAATGAACCGAACCATGGATATTCCTTTTACATGATTTCCAGTATTCCATTTACATGACTCTACGGTTATAACCGTTTCCTGATATCATGGTTTCGGTCAGTCAATCAGTAAATCAGTCAATCAGTCAATCAGTCAATCAAGTCAATCAAAGTCAATCAAGCAATCATTACAAGTTTACAAGATAACAATACAAATATGACATCGCGGGGTTTAAAGGGGTAGATTGGTACGGAAGATGTTAAAAGTGGAATGAGGTGGTCAGATTAAGACACCTAACCTATATTCAGTTGCTGTTGTACCGTGGCATAAACGGTTCCTTGTACTCTCCATTTGCCCTGATCTCTAGCATATAGAGATCCCCCTCGTATACACTGGCATCCTTCTGTACCAAGCTACAAACAACGGCGTTAAACAATATTCCATAATATTCAACAACATAATACTTTAGAAAATACTGCTACTCTGCCATTCTCATTCTTCTTTTCTTTGGGACTTACCGAGCGACCTGTTCGCTGACGACATTCTATTTCTTTCTTCTTTGAATGTCGTCAGGTGCGTTGGACCAAGTTGAGACCTAGCCCACAAGTGAAGATTTGGAGCAGTTCCAAGAAGACCCAGAGCTCTAGATAATTGTACTTTGTTCTTTCCAGTATTTCCTTTTATTATTATGCCACTGGTTAGGCATTGCTTTTCCATTCCAGTTGTATTTTCATTTCATGCATTGTACAAAGAATGATATTAATAAAAGTTGCTGTTATTTCAATATCACTTGTCTCTTGTGTATTTATTTTATATTGCTTAGCTACGCTTAGCGTATGTACTTCTGAGTACATACGTAGCGGACCCCGTCGCGTCCACTTCGCCGTACACTGGGAAGCGGGGCATGACAGTCCACGCGCCTGGCACGTGACCCGCGGTCGTCCAGCGCCTACACGCCACTTACGCGTCCTTAGGAAGCTCCTCATCCCTCTTTTTCCTTCACGCTCCGTACTTAAAACACATCTCCCGTTAGAAAATATTTCTAACGGGGCGCTGCCCCGCACCCCGTAAGGGTACCGCTAGCCCCCTTAAACCCCGTCCGTTATCCGGATAGCGGGACCCCCGTAAACTCTGTGAGACCCCCGATACGTCTAAGTACCCTTCAAAACACAACACACGCATACTGCACATTGAGTTCCCATGACCAGTTTTACCCGTCAATCGGAGGTTCTCTCGCTTCAAAAGTGAGGGGTAATTAACAGCAGTTTAGTCTATGGCTGTCGGAGATTCGAATCCCCATAATCAATAAACCCCAGTCTATCCCAGACAGGGAGAATCTGTAATACGCCTGTGTCACGACCCGAAATGGCAAGCGACTGTCATTTGAATCATGTGAAGTCTATAGGACCACATCTAATTCAAGTAAGCCAAAAGCCCAGAAATCTAAACCATTTTAAGGAAGAAGTGAAGGAAAACTTGTTTTTAAGCAAGTGTTTTTAATAAAATAAGTGGCATTAAACAATTAAAAGCAACATCATATTTTCCCGAAAATTTCGGCAGAGTCTCCTTTGTAAATACTGGCCCCAAACGGGTACAATATGAATAATATATGTAATGAATAAAGACATCCCCAAGCGGGAACTAGCTCTTCGCCAATTGGCGGACACAACCACGCAAGCAATATGATATACAATGCCGAAGGGCGAGAATCAAAACTCAGAAGAAAACCAATATCCACCAGAAAACCATAATAATACAAGCGCGGCTCTAAAGTCGAAAGAATATACACTGGTCTTCTAAGTCTATCAATAATACAAGTCTGGTTGATGGAGTTTACTAGATACAACTGAAAATAAATAAAGGTACTGTGGTAGTCACGATGCAAGTGAACCCACCTACCAAAGCAATCACCCAGAAAGAAGCAGTGTGCCAGCAAAGCCACTAAGAAAACCTGTACGACAAAACCTGCAAGAACCGCGGCACAACGGGGGTGAGTTGTCAACTCGAAAGTAGAAAATATCACCGAGAAGAAATCGCATGTATGAATCAATCCTAGGTCATACAATAATATATCCTCAATATATAACCTGAAGTATCTAAATAATGGCAAGGGTAAACATCTATACATAAGTGCAATACCAAGTGCTCGTGTCAGTGCCTCAGGTAGCAACATAATACATATATGATGTATGAATGGATGAAAACAGAATGCAACTGAATGAGAAAACTGTTTTCATATCTCAGTGAGATTTCTGTATAAAAATCGAAGTATCATCAATGAAATTAACAAAGAATCAGTATTAAGTATCGACACAAAAAATATATATCGGTATCTCACTCTCTCGGGCTTTGGCAATCCGGACTGGCCCATATCATCAAATCTCAATACCTCAGGCTCCGGCAATTCGGACTGGCCTATATCATCAAATCTCAAGACTATGTCGGTATCCTCCGGATATCCGCCGCATCACAATAACCGGTCGGTAATACTCCCCTGCTAGGCTCAACGCCATCATCTGCAACCATCTTGCTCCGGGGTACCGCACCGGGTCCACCATGCACCCGCAGACGGTTCCTCCTCCTCCTCGAATCGGGTGTATGATATCGCCAAGAGCCGAGAAAACTCATGGTGGACACCTCTCAAATCATATCACGAGAAAACCGCAATTTTCCATCTTTAAAATGATAATAAGTTTATAAAATCTTTGCGGTTTTTCCAAATCCAGAAATCTTATGGAAATCCGAAATCCCAATCTCAAGAGTAAATGATAGTGAATTACCGGCATAAAACTCCATAATATTGCATGACAAATGAATATATAAATGCATCGGATATCAAGCAAGAGATGCAATAATTAAACTAGCATATAAAAACAATAACATATTGGAACTATCAGCTAGCAAGTTATGTTAATGAAGTAATACTTCTAAAGTGTATGCGTCTTGGCAATTACCGATGATAATGTGTGTGAGCCGGCAAGTAGGTGTACGTGGAGTATACGCATCATCGGTAATGGTGCTGGTGTTCTGACAGCATGGGTTCATAATAACTAATGAAAACACAATTAAGCATGCGATGCGATGCGAACAGCAAGAATATACGGAAAATGAATAGTAATGCAACAAATAAGAATAAATATTTATAAGTACGAGTCATACAATTTTGGCATCTGCAATAGCACGAATCGTGGTTTTTAGAAAATAGGGCCCGTCTTTAAAATACTCACGATTCGTTAGTTTTGAAAATAAGTATGATTCGAGCCCAGTCTAACATCTATCTGATAAACTACAGGACTAAACTAAGAGACTAATCGAAAGGGTAAGGAAATCCATCTAAGTCTGAGTCGATATATATATATATATATATATATATATCTAGTAGTCGGTGATCCCGCCTCAATAGCGTCACGTACGATAAAACATATAATACGACATCCTCAAATCAAAAGTGCAGATCAATCATAACATTTATACCTCGTACGGTAAAATCCATCGTACGACATTCCAAATCGGGGTACGGGTCAAATATCACATATAACTCGTTATTTATCTGGTATCCTTATCATCATATCCTGAATTAGGGGTACTGACCTAAAGTCTAGTACATTCTGATACCATCAACAACACACACACACACATATTCGTGTGTATGAAAACATATCGCCCGTCGATCCACTATAATATCATGTCATATACCATATCATGTGCCACATCACGGCTCAATCACTTATCAACCTCTCATGGCATCATGCCTGATTATATCGACTCCTCACCTCATATCACGTACTATCCTCATCATCCGTATATATGTATACATACATACATACATACATATATACACACACACACACACACACACACACATACTCACATACATATGTGTGTGTGTGTGTCCCCATATACGCACAAGAAAATCAAATGTATGCGTGTGTGCGCGTGTTTGCCAATCCTTACTCTAGGGTTTCGCGACTAAGAACGAAACTAAGTTACTTTCTCTATAAGCATTCGTGTCTCACATTAACACACATATATAAATATATAAATCGTATTCACATTCTACCCTACGAAATGCGGGGGTGCTATACGCCATCCACCCGACTTCTCCCGTAAATATATATCTATTCGTCTTGATCCTTACTTGCCGAAGTCGATATCACCATCCTCTTCTTCATTGTCTGAAGTCCACGTGAGGGTACCTACATATCACGTATATCGTATCGCATCAAAACGTCCAATTCAAAACCAAAACGACCCGCGAATCATACATAGGTTAAAACCTATGGTCTACTCACGCAAAACAACCAAACAACACCCGATATTGACGTATAAACGTCAAGTGACCGATACAAAACCAAATATCAAAACTTCATGTCATGGAAAGTTACAAAAACAATACAGCAACTCATGAAAACTTGCTCCAGATTTTAGTTCAGGTGAAATTAGGCTAAACAAACAATACTGGGGTGTTGTATAAGAGGTATAAGAGCTACAGAACAAATCCTAGCACCAACACCCTCACTTTGGCCGGCCACACATCCTCAAAATCCGGCCTGCTCGGCCAAGTGAGCTTGGAAATGGTTCGTACTTGCAGGGTGGCCTCCTAGTGTCCAATCTAGGTCTCTGAGGTTACTAGTTTTTCTCGTAAGTGTTCCAGGTCACTCCAGATTCCCTGCACCCACTATTTATTCACAAACCGACATTTCGATAACTAAAGTTCAAGTTTGGGGTTCTAGCTCTGGTTTGGACAAATTTTCAACACCAAAGAGGATTTGTAGTCACTAATACATCTCAATTATACCATCATAACTCAAGGATCCCTAAACTTGATCTTGGAATTTTCATACATCACTAAACCTCACCAAATCACTTCTAAACTTGTCACGCCCCGCTTCCCGGTGTACGGCAAAGTGGACGCGACGAGGCCCGCTACGTATATACTCAGAAGTACATACGCTAAGCGTAACTAAGCAATATAAAGTAAATCACAAGAGACGAATGATATAGAAATAACAGCAACTTTTATTTATAACATTCTTTGGTACAATGCATGAAAAGAAAATACAACTGAAATGAAAAGCGATGCCTAAACAGTGGCATAACAGGAAATGAAAATACTGAAAAGAACAAGGTACAATATCTAGAGCTCGGGGTCTTCGTGGAACTGCTCCAAGTCTTCACCGGTGGGCTCGATCTCAGCTTGGTCCAACGCACCTGACGACATTCAAAGAAGAAAGAAATAGAATGTCGTCAGCGAACAGGTCGCTCGGTAAGTCCCAAAGATAAGGAAGAATTAGGAAGACAATGTAAAAGTATTTTCTAAAATATTATATTGTTGAATATTATGGAATATTGAGTTAACGATGTTGTTTGTAGCTTGGTACAGAAAGATGCCAGTGAATACGAGGGGGGTCTCTATATGCTAGAGGCCAGTGCAAATGGAAGTACAAGGAACCGTTATGCCACGGTACGACAGCAATAGGATTCAGGTTAGGTGTCTTAATCTGACCACCTCGTGCCACCTTTAACACCTTCCGTACCAATCTACCCCTTAAACCCCGTAGTGTTTTAACAGTATTGTGGTATTATATTGTGTAAGTTGAGTGACTGACCAAAACCATGATATCAGTAAACATTTTGTAACTGCATAATCAGGTAAATGGAATAACAGGATAATGGATGTATATCTATGGTTTGATTCAGTCAAATTGAATAGATTGTTAACTGAATTCTGGGATTCATGTATTCATATTGAGTTGGAATATAAAAGAATATAGATTGACTTGAATCATATTCAAGTCAGAAAAAGTCAGACTCAAACCCGAGTCAAACTAAAAGAAAGATAATTTGAAGTTCTATATTTGTTAGGGGCCTTATTGTAATTTATAAAACTTGAGGGGGTTTTATGTAAAAAGTACTTTTGTATAGTTTTCAAGATACACCTCAAGTTTTTATTATTCGTCTTTATAGTTATAATGAGTATGAATTTTATTTGTGTTATTCTAGTGAATATATCCTAATAAAAGTATTAATTGATTTATTTGAAACTCATGGTATTTTAATGTAACTTTTAATCTTGTAATTTTTAGGAAAAGTGGAAACTTTATATTATAATAAAATAGTTGTTTAAATAATAAATATATATATATTAATACAAGAATAATTTTATATAAATATTTTTATTTTCCAAAATCTCATTTTTCTTAAATATCGTATTTTAAACCTTTCGAGACCGAATGCTCCTTGCGGAGGTCTGAATCTCGCACTACTAGCCCGCGGGTGCACGATGAACCGTACTATTCCTAACGGGTTCCCCAAAGGTGGGTTGTAGTGGCGCTTTGCTTAGGTTTAATAAATACTATTCATTTAGAAAAACGGTTTCATAAGTATAAGGTATTTATTTGTAAAAGGATGTAATTTCCGTATTTTAGTTTCTAGGGTTTCCTAAGCTAACTAGCCTATTTCTAAGGTCTAAACGATAAGTCATTAGAAGCCTCAAATCGTCTCTTCACCGCCAATTGCGGCCAGGTAAGTGCCAGGTAAGTGGGAAGGAACCACAGTAGTGAGCCTAATTAAAAACCACTAGCCTAGACACACTTGCCTAGACACCGCAAAATCAGGTTTAGATAAACGATCGATGTCCATGACATATCGTGTTTTCATTTTAAATTTTTTTATTTAGAATTGTGTATCACTTAAAGCTTTCAAGAAAGGTTTATAAAGATAATGGTATTTTAGTGAAAAGTCTTGTATTTTCGTATCCTATGTTTTGACGTTTATCAATTAGGGTTATATTTGTGTGTGTGTAAAGGTAGGTCATTACCTCGTGACTTATTTTAAGGTTTAATGAAGTTTAGAGGTTAAATATAATATGTTAAACATGAAGGTATTTAAGCGCAAGAATACGGTATTTGAAAACGTTATCATTTCATGTGTGAAAATTCATTCAAATTGATTTCTACAAGTTTATTTATCAAGATGATTATGTTTAGGAATGAGGGAATTAATTAGAACAAGAAAAATAAACTTTATGGTATTTTTGTGAAAAGAATACGATTTTACAAGAAAGCTATCATTTCATGTGAGAAACTTTGTTTAAATTGGTTTTTATGTGATTAATAGTCATCATGGATATGTCTAGGTATTATGGATTAGGTGACAAGTGGAATTTTGTAGAAAAACCGAATCGGAAATCGGTTTGTTCCGATTTCTGTCGGGTTCTAAAAAGTCGTATTTTTCTTAAGAGAAAAGAGAGATAGAAAAAGTGGGACTTACAAGTTTGGACAAGTTAAGGAGGCTAAGGAAGTGGTGGTTGTCGGTGCGTCGAAAACGTCGCGAAGGTTCTAGTACGATCGCCGGAATTCGTCGTCGGTTTCGGCAGCGCTTCGCTTCTCGCTCTTTTTCTAACGTACCGGTTCTCTTGAGAGTTTGGGAGAGTGGACTTAGAGTTGTAGGGTGAAATGGTAGAGGGTAGGGGTGTTTATATAGGGCTAGGCTAGGGTTAGGGTTTTGATTAAAAAATATTTAAAAATATAAAAATTCATTAAAATATCATTAAATTTGGGAGTAAAAGAGGTTTAATGAGAAAATGATAACTGTTCTGGAAAATTGAAGTATGCAGGGGTGTTGACCAAGTCAACACGGAATTTTTCCGTGTTGACGACTCGGCCGACCGGCCGAGTCCGGCCGCGGCGCCGGCCGATTCGGCCGATCCGCCGGCCGACTTGGCCGAGTTGGGCCGAGTCGACGGCTCGTTGGGTGGGGTTTCACTTGGGGGGAATTTTGGTGTACTTCATTTTTTGTATGCGGCATTAATTTTGTGTGTTATGGCTGTTTGACCGTTGACTTCCTAAAAAATTTAAAATAAAAAGATATAAAAAATATGTGGGGCATGGGAATCGAACTCTGGTGGCTTGGTTCAGCAGTGCAAGGTATTACCAATGAGCTACAAGCTCCTTCTTGTAATTATTGTAGGGAAATAGATACTTAAAGTGTTATCAGCAACATTAATACTCCAAGTATACTTCAAATTTAAAGCAAATTTAGGTATACAAAAATTGGAGTTGTTACAATCTACCCTCCTTACAAAAATTTCGTCCTCGAAATTTACAACTTTTATTTGAGGACTAGTTTACAAAAAGGTGCTGATATCTTGCATGCATTTCATCTTCGCTTTCCCACGTGGATTCTCCTGGAGTGTCTTTTCTCCACATTACCCGGACCAAATTAACTTCTTTGTTCCGAAGTGTCTTCACTTTCCTATCCAGGATCTCCACAGGTTGTTGCTCACAAGACAAATCGGGTTGTATAGTGAGCTCGGAATGATCAAGTACATGGCTGGGGTCACTCACATACCTTCTGAGTTGAGATATGTGGAACACATTATGCACTCCTTCCAATGAGGATGGAAGCGCTAATCGGTATGCCACTTCACCGACTCGTTCGAGTATGTCGAACGGTCCAATATATCTCGGACTCAATTTACCCCGTCTTCCAAATCGGATCACTCCGCGGTTCGGAGATATCTTCAAGAATACATGGTCTCCAGGCTGGAACTCCAAGTGTCGCCTCTTTGCATCAGCCCAGTGTTTCTGTCTATCTTGGGCTATGCGCATTCTTTCCCTGATAGTACGAACCATATCAACGGTCGCTACTATCATCTCTGGTCCAAGGAGTTCCCTATCTCCGATGTCGTCCCAACTTAATGGCGATCGACACTTCCTTCCATATAATGCTGCAAAATGTGCCATTCCTATACTTGCTTGGTAGCTGTTGTTGTACGAAAACTCCACGAGATGCAGGTGATCTTCCCACGATCCTTTGAAGTCTAGCATACATGCTCTGAGCATATCCTCCAAGATCTGAATAGTTCGTTCCGACTGACCATCTGTTTGTGGATGATAAGCCGTGCTGAAGTTCAGACATGTTCCCAAGCTAGCTTGCAGACTCTGCCAAAATTGCGATCGGAACCTGGTGTCACGATCGGAGACAATGCAGACCGGTACTCCATGAAGTCTCACAATTTCCTGTATGAGTTCATGGGTATCAGAGATAGTACATTATGAAGAGTTTAAATCTTAAATTAGATTATTACCTTCATGTTCTTCTTCGCTAGTGTCTCAGTTGATTGGCCAACTCGAAATGGGATGAAGTGAGCCGACTTTGTGAGTCGATCCACAATGACCCATATCGCATTGTTACCCTTTGTGCTGCGAGGAAGAGCAGTTACAAAGTCCATCGTGATGTGCTGCCACTTCCATTCTGGAATTGGTAACGGTTGAAGTAGTCCAGCTGTCCTATGATGTTCAACCTTTACCTGCTGACACACCAAATATTTTGCGACGCTTCTGGCTACTTCACGCTTCATTCCATGCCACCAATAATTCTGACGTAGATCTTTGTACATTTTGGTACCTCCAGGATGTACTGAATAGGGAGCTGTGAGCTTCTTTCATTAACTCTTCCCGAACAGGACCTTTTGGTACACACAATCTACTGCCGTATCTCAAAAATCCGTCTTCATGGATGATGAAATCTGTTCTGAATTCATTCTCCACTTGTTCTCTGATCTTTTGTAACTTAGCATCGCTGGCTTGAGCTGCTTTGATCTGATTGACAATGGTTGATTGAACTTGTAGATTCATCAAACTTGAAGCATCACCTGGCATGACTAGTTCAATCTCCATCTGATGTAGGTCTTGCTGAAGCTTCCACTGGGCGGTGAGATTCATTGATAATGGTTGGCGACTAAGAGCATCAGGTACTACGGTCACCTTTCCTGGGTGATATTGCAAGTTGATGTCAAAGTCCGCCATGAGTTCTAACCATCTTCTCTGCCGCATATTCAACTCCTTCTGAGTAAACACATATTTCATACTTTTATGATCTGTGTAGATGTTCACTCGTTCACCAAGTAAGTAGTGGCGCCAAATCTTGAGAGCAAAAATGACGGCTGCCAACTCCAAATCATGCGTCGGATAATTGCGCTCATGAATCTTCAGCTGTCTTGAAGCATAAGCCACAACCTTACCGTGCTGATGTAGAACACATCCTAATCCCTTACCGGATGCATCACAATGCACTTCGAATCCTCCATATTGATCCGGTATTACGAGAATAGGTGCAGATGTCAGTCTTGACTTGAGTCCTACGAAAGCTTGCTCACATGCTTCTGACCACACAAATTCTTCATCTTTTCGTGTGAGCTTGGTCAGGGGTGTTGCTATCTTCGAAAAGCCTTCAATAAACCTTCTGTAATATCCAGCTAAACCCAAGAAACTTCGAATATCCTTCACTGATTTTGGTGTAGGCCATTCGCTGACTGCTGAAACTTTGGCTGGATCCACAGAAATTCCTTCTCCTAATACGATATGTCCAAGAAAACCAACTTGTTTTAGCCAAAACTCGCACTTGCTGTACTTGGCATAAAGCTTATGTTGTCGAAGAGTTTCCAGGACAATTCGTAGGTGCTCCGCATGTTCTTTCCGATTCTTAGAATATACCAGGATGTCGTCGATGAAGATGACAACGAACCTGTCTAAATACTCCCGGAAGACTTGGTTCATAAGGTTCATGAAGATTGCTGGTGCATTGGTCACTTCAAATGGCATTACTAGAAATTCGTAATGTCCATAGCGAGTTCTGAAAGCTGTTTTGTGAATATCAGCTTCTTTGACCTTCACTTGATGATAACCTGAACGAAGATCTAGTTTAGAGAAGACACAAGATCCACTTAGCTGATCGAATAAATCGTCGATGCGCAGGAGTGGATACTTGTTCTTTATTGTGATTTCGTTCAAGGCCCTATAATCGATGCACATTCTGTATGAACCTTCCTTCTTCTTCACCAATAGTACAGGTGCTCCCCAACTTGAAGTGCTGGGACGAATCCATCCTTTCGCCAGTAATTCGTCCAACTGTGTTCGAACTTCCTTCAAACCTTCCGGACTTAGTCTATACGGTGCTTTGATCACCGGTTGTGCTCCTGGTACTAAGTCAATACTGAATTCAAGAGCTCGATCGGGAGGCAAACCTGATATATCGTCAGGAAATACATCGTCGAACTCTCGAACTACTTCTGGTCTTGATTCTTCCTCTGCCTGAGTTGCTGCAACTACTGCTTCTCTTGGCTTCGCTTTATAAGTACTTGGCTCCAGGGTACGATCTCCACTCTTGAAATAGAAAATCGGATGATTTGGGATCTCAAATACTACCCTCCTTTGACGACAGTCAATGGTAGCATAGAAAGTTCCAAGCCAGTCCATTCCTAGAACCACATCGAAATTCGGTATGTCCAGTACTTTGAAGTCAGCATAAAACTCTCGACTGCAGACGACGACTGGACACATGCTGTATCCCATAGTTGCCTTTAGAACACCATTTCCGGAACTGACGTTCCAGCTGGATACAAGCGGTGAGACTGGAATCGCATGGGTTCGAACAAACCGTTGCGACATAAAGCAGTGGGATGCTCCAGTATCAAACAGTGCAAGTGCAGGTAGTGAAGTTACTAGGATTGTACCTAAGGTATATGGGATAAGTTTTAGGTATAGGGAAAGTGTGTAGTTAAACAAAACTAAAAGATAAGTTTGAGAAGAAAAGTTTACCAGTAATGACTTGGCCAGTGGCCTCAGCTTCTTCCACAGACATCATGAAAGCCTGGCGCTTTGGCACATTCCTCCTGGCCCGAGGAGCATTCCTCTGAACGTTCCTTTGAGCTTGATGGAACTGTCGAGGAGGTGGTGCAGCTTGTGATCCTCTAGGTGGTGCAGGGAGTGCAGGTCTGGGAGCAGGTGCCTGAAGAGCTGGTCGCTGCGGATAGGTAATTGCTGGCCTGGGTGCAGCAACTGGGTTCTGTCTTTGGGGATAAGATCCAATATCGTGAGTGGCTGAACCGCAGACTAAGCAAAGGCGGTTGGCTCGACGATAGTCCTTCATCATATGTCCAGTTCTCTTGCAGTAGGTGCAAAAGGCTGGGCTAGGACGATGGGTTGGTACTCCGGGTCGCCTTGGCACGAAAGGTGGTCTGGACGTGGCTCCACCTGCCATCTGGTTGGCAGGGCGTTTGACTCCTGCAGACTGAGGTCTGCCCCTCTCTTTTATTACTGCCTCATAACTGCGGGCATCTTTTAGAGCTTCCTCATGAGTCAAAAACTTTCCTGTGGCTAAAGCAGCTTTAATCTCTGTGTCCAAACCTTGTTGAAAGCGACGGGCTCTGATCTCGTCCGTCGGTATCAAGTGTGCCGCGAATCTATTTAAAGATTGTGTTAGCTGTGTAGTATGTGATATCTAAAAATTGAACTATTGCGACATATCTTACTGGCTCAACATGGTGAATTCTGCGTCGTATTCATCTACCGATTTATCCCACATTGATCCTTGCTGTAGATGAATAAACTGCTGCTCCATTGCAAACCTGGCAGTCACAGGGAAATATTTCGCGTCGAACTTCTTGCGAAATGTCTTCCATTCAATCGGCTGTACCAGACGGGTTTCTTCCGCCTTCCACCAATTGCGAGCATTATCCGTGAGCTGTAGTTTTGCTACACGGACCCAAGCGTTGTCTGGCACTTGAGCTGCTGCCAGATCGTCTTCGATGCTTTGTGCCCATTCTTCCGCTTCAAGAGGGCTTCCTTTACCAGAGAATTGCTTTGGGTGCAAAGCTCTGAATTGCTTTACTCCCGGTGCATCGGTCTCAGGACGATTCAAAAGTTGTTGCTGTCCCTCGAGAAGACTGCGGATCGCCTCGAATAGCATCGTTTGCTCAATGGGTGGTGCAGGAACAGCTGGTGTAAGAGGTAGCGCTGAAGGGGTGTTGTTAACGTTGGTGCTGGTGTTGTTCGGGGAATCCATAACCCTGAAGAAAAATTTGGGTTAGGACAGATTCAAATACATGATAAGATTCAAGGAATAGAAATTTGCAAGATTCAAGGAATATGAATTGTAAAGAATGTTTTAAGTTGCTGGTTCTTGTGTTATATTGCTTAGGTTGTTCACGCAGACCAGAACTGCATGACAGGGATTCATACAGCTCTGACCTGCATAGGCCACCAACAAAACCTGTCACGCCCCGCTTCCCGGTGTACGGCGAAGTGGACGCGACGAGACCCGCTACGTATATACTCAGAAGTACATACGCTAAGCGTAACTAAGCAATATAAAGTAAATCACAAGAGGCGAATGATATAGAAATAACAGCAACTTTTATTTATAACATTCTTTGGTACAATGCATGAAAAGAAAATACAACTGAAATGAAAAGCGATGCCTAAACAGTGGCATAACAGGAAATGAAAATACTGAAAAGAACAAGGTACAATATCTAGAGCTCGAGGTCTTCGTGGAACTGCTCCAAGTCTTCACCGGTGGGCTCGATCTCAGCTTGGTCCAACGCACCTGACGATATTCAAAGAAGAAAGAAATAGAATGTCGTCAGCGAACAGGTCGCTCGATAAGTCCCAAAGATAAGGAAGAATTAGGAAGACAATGTAAAAGTATTTTCTAAAATATTATATTGTTGAATATTATGGAATATTGAGTTAACGCTGTTGTTTGTAGCTTGGTACAGAAAGATACCAGTGAATACGAGGGGGGTCTCTATATGCTAAAGGCCAGTGCAAATGGAAGTACAAGGAACCGTTATGCCACGGTACAAAGCAATAGGATTCAGGTTAGGTGTCTTAATCTGACCACCTCGTGCCACCTTTAACACCTTCCGTACCAATCTACCCCTTAAACCCCGTAGTGTTTTAACAATATTATGGTATTATATTGTGTAAGTTGAGTGACTGACCAAAACCATGATATCAGTAAACATGTTGTAACTGCATAATCAGGTAAATAGAATAACAAGATAATGGATGTATATCCATGGTTTGATTCAGTCAAATTGAATAGATTGTTAACTGGATTTTGGGATTCATGTATTCATATTGAGTTGGAATATAAAAGAATATAGATTGACTTGAATCATATTCAAGTCAGAAATAGTCAGACTCAAACCCGAGTCAGACTAAAAGAAAGATAATTTGAAGTTCTATATTTGTTAGGGGCCTTATTGTAATTTATAAAACTTGAGGGGGTTTTATGTAAAAAGTACTTTTATATAGTTTTCAAAATACACCTTAAGTATTTATTATTCGTCTTTATAGTTATAATGAGTATGAATTTTATTTGTGTTATTCTAGTGAATATATCCTAATAAAAGTATTAATTGATTTATTTGAAACTCATGGTATTTTAATGTAACTTTTAATCTTGTAATTTTTAGGAAAAGTGGAAACTTTATATTATAATAAAATAGTTGTTTAAATGATAAATATATATATATTAATACAAGAATAATTTTATATAAATATTTTTATTTTCCAAAATCTCATTTTTCTTAAATGTCGTATTTTAAACCTTTCGAGACCGAATGCTCCTTGCGGAGGTCTGAATCTCGCACTACTAGCCCGCGGGTGCACGATGAACCGTACTATCCCTAACGGGTTCCCCAAAGGTGGGTTGTAGTGGCGCTTTGCTTAGGTTTAATAAATACTATTCATTTAGAAAAACGGTTTCATAAGTATAAGATATTTATTTGTAAAAGGATGTAATTTCCGTATTTTAGTTTCTAGGGTTTCCTAAGCCAACTAGCCTATTTCTAAGGTCTAAACGATAAGTCATTAGAAGCCTCAAATCGCCTCTTCACCGCCAATTGCGGCCAGGTAAGTGCCAGGTAAGTGGGAAGGAACCACAGTAGTGGGCCTAATTAAAAACCACTAGCCTAGATACACTTGTCTAAACACCGCAAAGTCAGGTTTAGATAAACGATCGATGTCCATGACATATCGTGTTTTCATTTTAAATTTTTTTATTTAGAATTGTGTACCACTTAAAGCTTTCAAGAAAGGTTTATAAAGATAATGGTATTTTAGTGAAAAGTCTTGTATTTTCGTATCCTATGTTTTGACGTTTATCAATTAGGGTTATATTTGTGTGTGTGTAAAGGTAGGTCATTACCTCGTGACTTATTTTAAGGTTTAATGAAGTTTAGAGGTTAAATATGATATGTTAAACATGAAGGTATTTAAGCGCAAGAATACGGTATTTGAAAACGTTATCATTTCATGTGTGAAAATTCATTCAAATTGATTTCTACAAGTTTATTTATCAAGATGATCATGTTTAGGAATGAGGGAATTAATTAGAACAAGAAAAATAAACTTTATGGTATTTTTGTGAAAAGAATACGATTTTACAAGAAAGCTATCATTTCATGTGAGAAACTTGGTTTAAATTGGTTTTTATGTGATTAATAGTCATCATGGATATGTCTAGGTATTATGGATTAGGTGACAAGTGGAATTTTGTAGAAAAACCGAATCGGAAATCGGTTTATTCCGATTTCTGTCGGGTTCTAAAAAGTCGTATTTTTCTTAAGAGAAAAGAGAGATAGAAAAAGTGGGACTTACAAGTTTGGACAAGCTAAGGAGGCTAAGGAAGTAGTGGTTGTCGGTGCGTCGAAAACGTCGCGAAGGTTCTAGTACGATCACCGGAATTTGTCGTCGGTTTCGGCAGCGCTTCGCTTCTCGCTCTTTTTCTAACGTACCGAGTTCTCTTGAGAATTTGGGAGAGTGGACTTAGAGTTGTAGGGTGAAATGGTAGAGGGTAGGGGTGTTTATATAGGGCTAGGCTAGGGTTAGGGTTTTGATTAAAAAATATTTAAAAATATAAAAATTCATTAAAATATCATTAAATTTGGGAGTAAAAGAGGTTTAATGAGAAAATGATAACTGTTCTGGAAAATTGAAGTATGCAGGGGTGTTGACCAAGTCAACACGGAATTTTTCCGTGTTGACGACTCGGCCGACCGGCCGACTTGGCCGAGTTGGGCCGAGTCGACGGCTCGTTGGGTAGGGTTTCACTTGGGGGGAATTTTGGTGTACTTCATTTTTTGTGTGCGGCGTTAATTTTGTGTGTTATGGCTGTTTGATCGTTGACTTCCAAAAAAATTTAAAACAAAAAGATATAAAAAATATGTGGGGCATGGGAATCGAACTCTGGTGGCTTGGTTCAGCAGTGCAAGGTATTACCAATGAGCTACAAGTTCCTTCTTGTAATTATTGTAGGGAAATAGATATTTAAAGTGTTATCAGCAACATTAATACTCCAAGTATACTTCAAATTTAAAGCAAATTTAGGTATACAAAAATTGGAGTTGTTACAAAACTAAACTAGAATCTAAAGTAAATGAAATATTACACTATTGGTGAATGAAATACCTTATTTGGTAACTCAAGAATTTTCTTGAGTTGCCCCAAGTCTTCAAAATCCCAACTTTCTTGGTTCCCCATACTTGTAGTGAGCTTGTGCATGATTTTTGTGAAGGGAAAATGATGTTTTGGTGTGAAAATGGTGTTGGGATGAGAAGGTAGAGGAGGTGGAGGGAGAGGGCAGCCAAGGAGATGGAGGAAGAAGAAGAAGAATGAAGGGATGAAAAAAATGGGCCAAGGTCAATGAACCCCTCATCTCTTTCTCTCTTCTCTCTCTTGTCCATACCTCCTTTGTTTATTCTTTTTTTTTCCTTTTTCTTTTCTTTATCTTTTATTTCCTTTGCATTTCCAAATTAAAACAAAGCTATGCTACAATAAAAAGAGAAAGTCATGATAGAATAAATGTAACAAATGCTAGCAAATATGATATGGTGCATGTCACATGCACAAAACACAATCAATGCATGATTAGATACTAATCGTGTTTAGTAATACTATCTTATATATAAATCATTGTATACTAAATTGTAAAATTCCCAATTTTAATAAATTCTTTTAAAATCAATACTTGATATAAATTTCCAAATATTTCCCAATTATCGGTATTTAATTATACCATATCATTAAAACTAATCTCCACACATTAAAATATTCATAATAATTATTATTTAATTATCTAAATTCCCAAAACTAATATTTTATTTTTCTGAAATGTTATAGCCTGACAAGCGACGCGTATTTCCCATCTCAATGGGGTGACGAAAAACACCCTATAGATTTTGACACACCCGGTGGGACCATTTCTTTCCTCCCATATTTCGGGTTAAATGTTCATGCGAACTCAATCGATATATATATGTCGATTGCCTGTACTGAAATCATGCTTCTTTATGCAGGATAACAGCTTTCCAATCACAATCTTCAAATTCAACGAGAATGTCTCTAAGGACCAGTTCGATTTCTGAGGCAACTTCGATCTCGTAGGTTGTCAAGATTAATGCCCACGTGGTTCTCTACGCGAATCTCAGCCAGCAATAGAAGGAACAACCCCGTCAGTTTAGTTCCATCATCATCTATCCGGCCGGAAGCGCTCCGGCAGAGGCCCCGGCAAACCAAGCGGCCAAACCGACCTAAAGGGGCAAGAGACCGAACGCTGTAATCGCCAAAGCATCCCGCCCCAAATGCAAATCCATATTTGAACGGCTATCCACTATTCCAGCTGGGGGTAAGGCCGTCAACACCAATGAAGCTACGAAGCATCTCTAATAAGCTCAGACGGTGCCCATGATAATCGCATGAGCGGACATCTTCTCTGGACTCTCTGTCAATCGGTCTACGGATTCTTCCCGAAGGGCCAAAGCCTGCCAAGTGCTCAAAACAGAAAAGTTAAGGTAAAAGCAGCTCAGATATAGAGCCAACAAGAGGGCCAGGATTCCGGCCAAGTAGAATTTTGTAAGATTCCAAGGACAGGGTTACCCCGCGACGACAGCCGAGTCGACCGTAAAAACCAGCAACTCCTTCGAACCCCTGGAGTGGGTTCAGAAAAATGCCATGACCGTCAGAATCAAGAAGATATCAAACCGGACGATACTCCAAAGTGGTGTGTCTCAGCCCCAACATCAAAAGCATGACACCGTCTCTTCAAAATTCTATCGGACACTTTGTGCCGCGCGAAAGCAGCAGGACAAAGCCAAAAAGGAAGCGCCATCACCATTCAAGAACCCGGTCAGGCCATCCGCCTTCAATCGATTGCCCGTTACCGAAAAAGAAGGGTCACGACATCAGTCCACAAAATTAGCTGCCAAGGATGAAAAGACGGCCGGATATGTGATCCATATAGTCTATATGGCGGACGCGCGTCCCAGCGACAACTTGCGCAGCAAAAGTAAGGATGGGGCCACCATATCCTAAGCCCAATCTGGCTTGAATGTGGTTGCCGTTTCCTAGGATCAGCCGCCTCTGTTGGACGATGAAAACCCTCTCGATGAGGCCAATAGGCAGAAAGACCCCTCAATCCATGTGGAATCAAGCCCGAACAGCGAAGAAGAGCCGACTTTCCACCCCAGGACCACAGAGCAAGAGCTGCTTGAAGAACGTCGAAAACAGCTCAGGAGTAAAGATAAAAAGATGGCCAAATTCTACTCAAAAATTGATGACCTGACGAATGTTGTGATGTAGCTCACGGCTCAAATTGCTCGGGCGCCTTCTAATCAATCACATATCTCTACTCATGAGCCAGGCGATAACGACCCGAAGCAACTGATACCTGCACCTTTAGGTCCAAGTATGCGCAAGCCGCACGAAAGCCGGCTACATTCCACTTCTGGGGATGCCTTGGCCCTATATGGCACTATCCTACTAACACAAGATCGGATAATAGACTTGGTCACTAGCAAGGTTAAAACATTGGTGGCCGAGGCCGAGGCTCAGAAGGACATTGGCAGTAATGGGCGGCTATATCCCACACAGTACGATCTGATCGAGTTTCCCAGCGGCTACGTCATTCCTAAGTTCGGAAGATTTGACAGAACAGGAAATGCGAATCAACACGTCGCACACTTTAAAGCGTCATGCGGAAATACAGGGGGAAATGATGCACTCTTTCTTCGTCAATTTGTCAATAACCTGACTGGTGTCGCTTTCAACCGGTACGCAAGCATACCAGACGGGTCTGTCACTACTTTCGCCCAAATGAAGTCTCTGTTTCAGAAAAAATTCATGAGTGTTAGTGACAAAATCTCCATTGCTGACCTTGTAAGAACCAAGCCGGGGGAAAACGAAAGCAACACGGACTTTATTGCCCGATGGCGCAACCTCACTGTCAAGTGCGAACCACCACTAGAGCAGGACCAGTCCGTCAGGCTCCTCATTGGGAACCTCAGCAATTGGATGGTCCCATTTTTGTATACAGCAGGCCTCAAGACGTTTCAGGAGCTGACCAAGAAAGTCCAAATGCTGGAACGCTCGAAGCAAGAGTCTACCCCGGACTCTCAGAGAAACAAGACTTGGAAGAGCAAGAGGGATGGCAACCGTAGAAGCGGGAATTCCAGTAATACCAATGTCTTCAATGCGTTCGACAATGAAGACAAGCGAAAGGCAGGCGAATCCAAAACCAACAGGTCTCGAAAGCCGGTGATAGGAGGAGAAGGACTTTCCCTAGAGGAGAAAAAGAACAAGGTTTACTCTTTCAGAAAGGACAAGGTCCGCAAGATATTCAAACATGCCTTGAACAATAGTCTACAACTGCTAGAGTCGAAAAGACCTCACGAAGCAAGAATGACCGACAATCCCCCGTATTGCCCGTACCACAGAATAGTGAGTCATGTGATTGTGGATTGCTACATTTTCGAAGACTGGGTCGAGAAGTGGAACAAGACTGGAGAGATCGAGTTGTCCAAGAGTGTGTTGGTGAACAATCATACTACAACCACCAACTTTATATAGACACAAGCTGAAGCCTTGATTGTTAGAGATTCTGCGTGTTCAAGTTTTAGTTAAATACCGCAATCAAGACGGTTTCGCACGTAGCTAGCCGGTTGAGTACGGGTCGTCCGCAGGGAGATGGGAGTCTTTTTCTATGTGTTTTAACGAGTTAAGTCCGAGAGTCCAGATTTGTTTGTGATTATCTAAGTGTTAAACTGATATGTAAAGAGAGCTTGTTAGGGTTAGGATTAGGTTAGTTTGAGTTAGGAGTCTCCCACATCTTTCGTTGCCCCTCTTAATATCGGTGTTACGGTAATCGGCAACAACGGGGATTAGCACGACTAGGAAGGAACTTGCGAGTATAAGCTAGGCTTTCCAACGTATAAGTTCTTCCTTTTGGTGCTTGTCCGTCCGTTCTTGGCTCTTAGCCATAACCTCCGGTTAATTCAACCACAACCGGTCTCACTACGGAATCACCGCTATCATGTAGGATAGGGTGCCGTAAGGAGCGGATTGTGGTTCAATTAACGGGAGTCGAATTAAGCTGTTGGGTAAGGAAAGAGTGAGAGAGATTTCCTTCTCTCAAACTTCCCTTATCCTACCCTAACAAGTATGTAACTACTCACACATCATGATACGGAAAAATAAAACAAAACAAAAGAGGAAGATAGAAAGAAAGAGATTAGAAGATAACAACTAGCTATTTGCGACTTCACCTTGGCAAGGATCAAGCGTAAGCATCATGGTTGTGTTAAGGATAAAGAAAAAGAGAGAAGAAAGAAACAACAAGAAATAACAACAACTAGTTAACAAATGAAAATTACAACAATTAACAAGAAAATAAGACAAGCATGATAATAAACGGTTCTTCTTTATTTATCATTCTTCACTCAAAAGCTCACTACAAGTTTTAATGGAGAAGAGATGAGAAGAGGAAGAAGAACATGTATTCTAAAACCTAGAGAAAAAATACAAGATTATGGACCCCCTCTCTTCACAAAGTTCTTGAGTATTTATAGGCTGGAGAAGGAAAACCTAGGGCAACAATCAGAACCCTTGTAAAAATACCAAACTACCCCTGAAAAGTTTTCTGCTGAGGAGACCATACGGCCGCGGATCTGCGGCCTAGACCCCCTATTGGCCGCGGATCCGCCGCGATATGGTGGATTCAGGGCATGGGCTTTTCTGTACGGCCCTGGTCTGCTGTCCCCTTTTGTCTGGTACATGTATTTTCTGATTTTGTCTTCACGATTTTTCCAGAATTTCTGTTGAGGGAAAGGTGGACTTTTTGTCAAGATTTTGTCATGATTTCCTCGAGCTCCGCGTAGATTTCTTGGATCTTGTGCTGCCATTGAGCCTTGTGCATGAAAACGACATTGATTTGCCATTTTGTCTTCCTAAACTGGTATCTGGCAACATACGGATGAAGAGCGGAGACCGTGTTTTCTCAGTGGTTGGCAGGAACCCGGGTTTTGTCGTGTTTTCCATGAATTTCACCGTTTTTAGAACCGAGAACCTGTATCCTGCAATTGACTAGCAAACACGGCTCAAGAGTATCTACCGATATGCAATGTGATAAAAATTGGGCGGTATGAAAATGCAGAAATCTGATATGAACAAATACCCCCAAACTTATCATTTGCTCGTCCCGAGCAAAGCCAATTTATTCACAAAAAATTTCCTAACCTCACTTTCGCAGGGAACGCGATTGCACTGAGCATGTGCAACAAGCCGTTAAACCTCTAGGTGTCCCTAGTAGGAGGAGTGTTGTCTCATGAGGGTTTTCAGCGGATACTACCCACAAAATCCGGTCAAGTTGGTTATGTAAAATAACTAAGATTCAAACCCTAAAGTTTTGTTTCAGAAAATAACAATTCTATAAGCCTAAGTCTAGACTATCGAACCTTTATTTTTCACACCTCGCTTCTTATTTAACTACAGATTTTATATGTCTTTACGTGCAGTGCGAATAGTGTCGTTAAGTTCCAGAAGGATCGATTAAAGTCATCATGTCGCACAATAAAGCCCAGATAACAATTTTAAAAGGATCACATAAGTTTTATAAAGAGTTAAGCATTTTTCAAGTTTCGTTTTCCAGTAAGGTTTCAACTTCAGAATTTCTATCTTCCTTAATAGGAAACTAAGTCGTATTCTTCACTCCACCTTTTTCTTGTTTTCATTTCATACACACCTCTGTGAACGTGCAATAGTCTTTATCATAGAATAAAACCTTCATATCTCCGCTAAATTTTTTTATAAAAGCCTGTCTTTTATCAAGATTATTCTAACACAAAGAACCGTTAGGAATTTTAACTCGGAGAGAACACTTGCTTGACTTTGTTTTAATCTGGACTTTCTAGGCTTCTTAGCGAGCTTTGGGCCAATACACCCAAACCAGTTGGTTTTAGGGCATTAGGTGTAGAAACACCCCAGCGGACTTAATTACTCAAGTTACCTAGGTCCAAAAACAAAAGACAGTTTGGCGTGAAAATCAGATGATTTAATACTAACGGAGATATAACTGGCAGTTCAGTTATTTTTTTTGGATAAAAGACGTGTTTAGTGGGTTCAGTGTGTAATCATTCCAATCAAGTTTCAGATGGGTTATTTTTCAGACTTAGTTCCAACTAAGGCATCAATAACATTCCTTCATATTCACTCACTTCATAAACTATTCTTGATATTACTTATTTCCGAACAAACCTATTTGATCCTCAGAAAATCATTTATCCGTTTAAAAGTTTTTAGACATAAAAAGACTTGTCATCTAATTTCCAAAAACTCACGACACGTGTAGTGTGATGTAAAGACATATATCAGCTATAGTTAACTTTAAAGGAGGGTTATCTTTCAGGTTTTCAAAATCTAAACATAAGATTTAGTTATTCTTATTTTTTTTCAAACAAAAACCGTCGAAATGTTGAATCAGAGTCCTCCCACTAGCTAACTTGACAGAAAAGTTTTTATGTTTTTAGAAAATTTTCAGATTTTTATGGATTTTATGGATTTAAATATGCAGATGCAAAATATACATATGAATGCGAAGGTAAGAAATGCGTACCGAGCGTACCCCCAAACTTAAACTGGACAGTGTCCTCACTGTCATTGCATGAAGAGATCATTTGAAGGGTCAAAGTTGTCGGTTAGCGATACACAATTTTTATTTTATTTTTGTTTTTGTTTTTGAAGAAAAGAAAAAGACTATACACAAATATATACAAAATGGTTTGTACATACCCCCAAACTTATTTGGAACAGTGTCCACTGTTCTTGGCTGGATAACCGAAGTTTGGAGGTAGGCAGAGGAAGATTATGCAGGGTAAACCGGCTCCTGTAAGAACAGGAGCTCCTCTGTTGGTTCGGCACTAAGGTACGGTTTGCATCGGTGTCCGTTCACTTTGAAAAATGAGCCGTCCTTTGGATTCTCCAAATCCACAGCGCCCTGCGGATATACATTCCGCACAAAATACGGCCCTTTCCAGCGAGATCTGAGCTTTCCTGGATAGAAGTGAAGTCGGGTGTCGTAAAGCAGTACCTGCTGACCAGGTACGAAGGTTTTGCGCAAAAGGTGTTTATCGTGAAACACCTTCGTTCGATTCTTAACGACAACCGCGTTATCGTAAGCCTCATCCCTAAGCTCGCTCAGTTCGTTCAGTTGCAGCTTCCGATGGCTGCCCGCATCCTCGAGAGACAGATTCAGCTCCTTTATCGCCCAAAATGCGCGATGCTTTATTTCGACAGGTAGGTGGCAGGCTTTTCCGTACATAAGCCGATAGGGAGACATGCCAAGGTCGGTCTTATAAGCGGTTCGAAATGCCCAAAGGGCATCAGTGAGTTTTAGCGACCAATCCTTACGGTTCTTGGAAACCGTCTTCTTCAGTATCTGCTTGATTTGCCGATTTGAAACTTCGGCCTGCCCCAGGTTTGGGGGTGGTAGGGCGTGGATAGCTTATGATTAATGGAGTATTTCCGCATCAAGGCCTCGAAAGTTTTGTTGCAGAAATGACTTCCATTGTCGCTAATGATCGCTCGGGGGTGCCCAAACCGGGAGAAAATGTTTTCTTTAAGGAACCTAACGACAACGTTGTTATCGTTAGTCCGGCTGGGCACAGCCTCGACCCATTTAGAGACGTAATCAACAGCGAGAAGGATGCACAAGTTCCCAAAAGAGCTGGGAAACGGCCCCATGAAATCTATCCCCCAAACATCGAAAATCTCCACAACCAAGATCGGTTGGAGCGGCATCTCGTTCCTCCGGGATATCCGGCCCATATGTTGGCACCGGGAGCAAGTCTTGCAATAGTCATGAGCGTCTTTGAAGAGTTATGGCCAGTAGAAACCACATTGCAAGATCTTCTCAGCTGTCTTTCTAGGGCCAAAATGCCTGCCACACGCTTGATCGTGGCAAAATGACAGCACACTCTTGAATTCCTCGTCAGGGACACACCGACGAATAATCTGGTCGGGACAGTACTTGAACAAGTAGGGTTCATCCCAGTAAAAGTGTTTTACTTGGGATAAGAAGCGAAGTCTGTCCTGACTTGACCATTCAGTCGGTAGTAATCCCGTGGCCAAATAGTTCACAATATCTGCGAACCAGGGTTTGCAAGATACTGTCAAGAGTTGTTCATCCGGGAAAACGTCGTTGATCGGAATTGGAAGCGAAGGCGAAGAAGGAAGTCGGGAGAGATGGTCGGCAACCACGTTTTCACATTCTCGTTTGTCCTTAATGACAAGGTCAAACTCTTGAAGCAAGAGGATCCAACGGATTAACCGAGATTTTGCATCTTTCTTCGCAAAAAGATGGCACAGAGCAGAATGGTCGGTGTAGACAATGACTGGAGAGCCGATGAGGTAGGGCCTGAACTTTTCTAAAGCAAATACAACAGCTAAGAATTCCTTCTCAGTTGTTGTATAATTGAGTTGGGCGTCGTTCAGGGTTCGGCTCGCATAATAGATTACGTGCGGCATCTTGTTGATGTGTTGTCCAAGGACAGCACCAATGGCAAAGTCGGATGCATCGCACATAATCTCGAATGGGTGCGTCCAGTCAGGTGAAGAATGAACGGGAGCAGAAGTGAGTGAGCTTTTCAATGACTCGAATGCAGTCACACAGTTCGAGTTGAAGTCGAATGGCGTGTCCTTGGCCAGCAAAAGAGTCAAGGGCCTAGCAATCTTGCTAAAGTCCTTGATGAACCGTCTATAGAAACCGGCATGGCCAAGGAAGGCTCGGATATCTCTGACGCATCGGGGAGGAGGAAGATTGGAAATGACCTCAATCTTTGCTTTGTCAACTTCTATGCCATTTTGCGAGATGATTTGTCCTAAGACAATACCTTCGCGCACCATGAAGTGGCATTTCTCCCAGTTTAAAGTGAGATTCTTGTCCTTACATCGGGTAAGGACAGCGTCAAGATGCAGCAAACACTCGTTGAAGGAATCGCCGAAGATGGAGAAGTCATCCATGAAGATCTCCAGAAATTTTTCCACCATGTCTGAGAAAATTCCCATCATACACCGCTGGAAGGTAGCGGGCGCATTGCATAACCCAAAGGGCATGCGACGATATGCAAACGTGCCGAAAGGACAAGTGAAAGTGGTCTTGTCCTGGTCTTTTTCGGCGATGGGAATTTGATTATAGCCGGAGTAGCCATCAAGAAAATAGTAGTACTCGTGTCCGGCCAATCGTTCAAGCATCTGGTCAATGAAAGGTAGCGGAAAGTGGTCTTTCCGCGTTGCGGCGTTGAGTTTTCTGTAATCGATGCACACTCGCCACCCAGTTTGGGTGCGAGTAGGGATTAACTCGTTCGCCTCGTTGGTTATGACCGTGATGCCCGACTTCTTGGGGACAACGTGGATGGGGCTAACCCACTGGCTATCAGAGATAGGGTAAATGATACCACTATCTAGACATTTTACGATCTCCTTCTTCACAGCCTCTTTCATGACTGGATTGAGACGTCGTTGTGGATCCCGGGCTGGTTTGGCATCATCCATCAGATGAATGTGATGCTCAACGATCAGGGGACTAATCCCCTTGATGTCCGTCATGGACCAGCCAAAAGCTTGCCTGTTGCTGTGCAAGACCGCGAGAAGGGCTTTCTCTTGCTCTGGAGCTAGAGAAGTCGAGATGATGATAGGAAGGGTCTCATTCTCACCTAAGTAAGCGTACTTAAGGTGAGACGGCAAAGGCTTGAGTTCGAGCGTTGGAGGTGAAACGATTGAAGGCAAGATTGGTGCAAAGGTCTCGAATTCAAAGGACTCCAGCAAAGGTTCAAAACGAGTGTAGGCAACCGAGTTGGATGGTTCAGGTAACTCATCCGGAAAGTCGAAGGATTCAAACTCGGGTTGTGCGCGGCTAAGATCGTTTGAGAACGTGAAACACTCGTAGTCGTTGTCGGGCGCAGAAACAGCAGCAGGTTCGAAGAGAAACGCACTAGTGGCGTCAAGATTATCGTGATCAAACAGAAACTCCTCGAATTCACACTCTTCTGGGGTGATTTCCTGGATCGAGCAGACATCCAGTATATGAGCATTAGGTTCGGCGGGCTGATTCCCCAACCTAAAAATGTTGAGTTCAATTGTCATGTTTCCAAAAGAGAGGTTCATCGAACCATTGCGACAATTGATCACAGTATTTGAGGTGGCAAGAAATGGGCGACCGAGTATCACCGGAATTTGATTCCGGGGGTTAGCTATAGGCTGTGTACCTAATACAATGAAGTCAACGGGGAATATGAAGTCCCCGACTTTTATTAACACATCCTCTAGCTCACCCCTAGGATGAATGATCGATCGGTCGGCCATTTGGAGAGTGCAGTGCGTGGGTTTCAGCTCTCCGACGCCTAATTGCTCGTATACTGAATACGGAAGCAGGTTAGCACTGGCACCAAGATCTAATAGTGCGCGGTTGATGTTCTTATCCCTAATAGTAATTGAAATTGTAGGACAGCCAGGGTCCTTCCGTTTTTGTGGTAAAGATTGGGTAAGGGCATCACTCACAGCACTAGCCAAGAAAACTTTCTTGGGTACCTGAGACTTCCTCTTTTTCGTGCACAAGTCCTTTAAGATTTTCGCGTAGGACGGGACTTGTTGGACAGCATCTAAAAGAGGAATGTTAATGTTAACCTGCTTAAATAACTCCAGAATCTTCTCCATTTGAGGATTTTGTTTATTAGACCTCAACCGGTTTGGAAATGGAACATTTTGAAAATTGGTTGAGTCTAATGCTGGAGGAGGAGATTGTGGAGTTGGAACGGATCCCAGAACAGGTGTTTTCGTAGAGTGAGAAGTGGGTCCATTCAGAGCAGAAGAAGAGGAAGGGGAGCCTTGTGAAGAACGGAGAATAGGCTCAGAAGAAGAAGAAGAAGAAGAAGAAGCAGCGGCCGGGGTGTCATCGTTGATTCGTTTGCCAATGTTGTTTTGCAGCATCCTTCCCGATCTCAGTGTGGTCACGGCACTCACATTTTGGTTCTGTTGTTCAAGAGCAACATGTGCATTATGTGGGTGACCGGGATTTAGGAGTGGTTGGGACGGGAGCTTCCCCTTCTCTCGCTCGCTTAAGGCCGCATTCAGTTGTGCAATCTGGGCCTCGATGGTTTTGATGCTTTACCCGTGAGCGGCAGTGTATTGCACTAAGGACTGAATGGAAGATTGGATGTTGGCGGTGGACTGAGTCGATTGTTTAACGAACGCCTCCAGACTTCGTTCGAGTGAGGAAACCTTATCGTTGTTTGACGGAACAAAGTTGTTTGGTGGAAAAGAATTGTTGGGTGCAAAGTTGTTCGTCTGATTTTGGAAAGGTTGGGGTTGGAAGGGCTGCTGAAATTGAGTTTGTTGTTGCGCTTGTTGTTGCGGCGGAGGGGGCCTTTGGAAATTGTTGCCTTGGAATTGATTCTGATTCTGATTCCAGACGAAATTGGGGTGGTTCCTCCAACCGGGATTGTAGGTGGAAGAGTATGGATCATTCCTCGGTCTTTGCTGGAATGCAGCATTAACCTGATCCTGTCCTTGCGATGGTGTATTGTAAGGACACTCTTCGGTTAAGTGAGAAGGATCGGAACAACAAGCGCAGATGGTACGAAGGGGGAGAACAGGGGCAGGAGCAGGAGAAGAGAATTTGCTTTCTATTGCTTCAAGCTTTCTTGTTATTGTAGCCATTTCAGCTTTCATTGCAATAGAGACATCAAGTTGGTGAATTCCTACCCTAGACTGACCGGTAGAAGTGGAGGTAGAAGAAGAAGAAGTCGGTCTGGTGCTCTCCCATTGTAGCGTTTGCTCCGCAAGGTCATCAAAGAACTGCCACGCTTCCTCGTCAGATTTCGATAGGAAGTGGCCCTGACAGATGGTTTCCAACAACTGCTTCGTTGCTGTGTTCAGACCCTCGTATAAGGTTTGGCAAAGTTGCCATTTCTCTATACCGTGGTGAGGACACTGAACAAGAAGGTCTTTGTACCGGTCAAAGCACTTCCAGAAGGGTTCAGAAGGAAGCTGAGAGAATTGGTTGATTTCATTTCGAATTCTTGCGGTTTTATGATTCGGATAAAACTTTTTAAGAAACGTTTTAACAAACTCGTCCCAACTGGTTATGGAGTGGGAAGCGGTGCTATACAGCCATTTTTCAGCAAGATCGCATAAAGTGAACGGAATGACCCGTAGATATATAGTATCGTCCGACAGCTGGGTGGTTTTCATCATGGCACAGACGTTTTGAAATTTATTGATGAAGATATAGGCATCTTCAGATTCAAGCCCATGAAATCGTGGAAGCATGTTGATGAAGTGGGGCTTAATTTCAAAATTATCCCCATTGGCCGGTGGAAGAGAAAGGCAGGTGGGGAGTGCAGAACGGGTGGGATAGAAACGATCCTGGAGTGCAATTCGCGGCGGTGCTACAACAGGCGGGTGTGGTGGGTTATTGGGCTCCGTAGGAGGTAGAGCCAATCCAGGGGTGGTCAAAGAGATGTTCGGATTAAATCCTGACATCGCGGAAGAAGAGGTCGGTGAAAGTGAAGGTGAAGGCGAAGATGTATGAACAGAATTCCGGTCAACGTCGGAGTTGGCCGGCAAAGGAAGGGGTGAAAGAGTAGTGAACGGAGTATCGACGTCTGAGTCGATCGCGTAGTCGGTAGCGACTAACGTAACGCGGACTAGACGGGCGCTAGTGTCCCGAGTCCAAGCGGACATACACTAAACGAGTTTAGTATAGTCAAAGCGGAGAAGGTGAGGGTAAGAAAACGTCAATGGAGAAAGGCGATGGGTGGTGGGTGAAAAATGGATTTTGGCGACAAAGGGCAAGTTTTTATAAAAGTTTTTGATTTTTTCTTTTTTTTTTATTTAGAAAGAGCTTTACAGAAATATGTACGGACTTATGGCTTTAAACAATCACAAACAAGATATGCACAATCACACCTAGATCTAGGGTCACCTAGGTCTGCTAGACCTGCTCCAGAACTTGATTGTCGAAGCAAAACTGTGTCGAGAAACGGGCTTAAAAATACACTGATCACGAGGCCAGGTAAGTGCAGAGATAAGGGGAGGTTTTCCAACGCTTTCGCGAAGTTCTTTAATTAAATAACTCTTTCTCTTTTGGCGGTTGCGCCGTTAACACTTTCCTAGACACCCCGTAAACAATATACCGTTAAGCGAGGTTCTAAACACGGTTTAACTTCTCCTAATGAGCGCGAAGTCCTTAGGGCTGAAGTCTAGTATTTTTTAATTACAATGGACAATGCATATGCTTTTGTGATTTTTGGGGTCCTGGGAAGGATGATGAAATCCCCACCCAATCTGAATTGGTTTCAAGCCCCTTAAGTCCGTATTAAAGAATGCAAAGCGGTAACAAATCAACTGCAAACAATTTTTATTTTTAGCGCGGCGCAAAGAATCCTGCACAAGAACAGTTTATTGGAAGGGGGAGAAGAGTTTGCGCAAAGAATGCTGCAGAAAACACAGTTTATTGGAGTCCAGAGGAGTGGGAGAGAGAAGAGAGAGACTTACAGAAGTTTTTGGGGCTCTGAAGCCACCAAGTGGCCGCGGTTCCGCGGCCTAGTCCTCCTTATGCCGCGGTTCCGCGGCAGGAACAGGGGGTTGGGCCTTCAGGTTTGGTGCAGGTGCTGTGCTGGGTCTTCTCTGCTTGTCTGGATGTCCTGAATTTTTATTTACTTACTGTAGCTGCTCCAGATTTTTCAGTAGACCGTTGGCGTAGTTTTGATCTGTCGCGGTGTAGCCGCGAAAATGTGGGTCTATCTTCCCATGTCTTTGGCACTGAACTTGACTTCGTATATTCCACGTCTTGTGCACTGAACTCGAACTTTGTATTTTCCTTCACACTTGCACAAAAACTAATCAAAAATAACAAGATGATTTTTTTTTACAAAGTATATTTTTTTTTGTTGTTTTTCGGTTGTTTTTATATTCACAAGTTAACCCGAAATTACACAAAGAAATAAACTACCGTCTCCCCGGCAACGGCGCCATTTGATTGTTAGAGATTCTGCGTGTTCAAGTTTTAGTTAAATACCGCAATCAAGACGGTTTCGCAAGTAGCTAGCCGGTTGAGTACGGGTCGTCCGCAGGGAGATGGGAGTCTTTTTCTATGTGTTTTAACGAGTTAAGTCCGAGAGTCCAGATTTGTTTGTGATTATCTAAGTGTTAAACTGATATGTAAAGAGAGCTTGTTAGGGTTAGGATTAGGTTAGTTTGAGTTAGGAGTCTCCCACATCTTTCGTTGCCCCTCTTAATATCGGTGTTACGGTAATCGGCAACAACGGGGATTAGCACGACTAGGAAGGAACTTGCGAGTATAAGCTAGGCTTTCCAACGCATATGTTCTTCCTTTTGGTGCTTGAACGGCGCCATTTGATTGTTAGAGATTCTGCGTGTTCAAGTTTTAGTTAAATACCGCAATCAAGACGGTTTCGCACGTAGCTAGCCGGTTGAGTACGGGTCGTCCGCAGGGAGATGGGAGTCTTTTTCTATGTGTTTTAACGAGTTAAGTCCGAGAGTCCAGATTTGTTTGTGATTATCTAAGTGTTAAACTGATATGTAAAGAGAGCTTGTTAGGGTTAGGATTAGGTTAGTTTGAGTTAGGAGTCTCCCACATCTTTCGTTGCCCCTCTTAATATCGGTGTTACGGTAATCGGCAACAACGGGGATTAGCACGATTAGGAAGGAACTTGCGAGTATAAGCTAGGCTTTCCAACGCATAAGTTCTTCCTTTTGGTGCTTGTCCGTCCGTTCTTGGCTCTTAGCCATAACCTCCGGTTAATTCAACCACAACCGGTCTCACTACGGAATCACCGCTATCATGTAGGATAGGGTGCCGTAAGGAGCGGATTGTGGTTCAATTAACGGGAGTCGAATTAAGCTGTTGGGCAAGGAAAGAGTGAGAGAGATTTCCTTCTCTCAAACTTCCCTTATCCTACCCTAACAAGTATGTAACTACTCACACATCATGATACGGAAAAATAAAACAAAACAAAAGAGGAAGATAGAAAGAAAGAGATTAGAAGATAACAACTAGCTATTTGCGACCTCACCTTGGCAAGGATCAAGCATAAGCATCATGGTTGTGTTAAGGATAAAGAAAAATAGAGAAGAAAGAAACAACAAGAAATAACAACAACTAGTTAACAAATGAAAATTACAACAATTAACAAGAAAATAAGACAAGCATGATAATAAACGGTTCTTCTTTATGCATCATTCTTCACTCAAAAGCTCACTATAAGTTTTAATGGAGAAGAGATGAGAAGAGGAAGAAGAACATGTATTCTAAAACCTAGAGAAAAAATACAAGATTATGGACCCCCTCTCTTCACAAAGTTCTGGAGTATTTATAGGCTGGAGAAGGAAAACCTAGGGCAACAATCAGAACCCTTGTAAAAATACCAAACTACCCCTAAAAAGTTTTCTGCTGAGGAGACCATACGGCCGCGGATCCGCGGCCTAGACCCCCTATTGGCCGCGGATCCGCCGCGATATGGTGGATTCAGGGCATGGGCTTTTCTGTACGGCCCTGGTCTGCTGTCCCCTTTTGTCTGGTACATGTATTTTCTGATTTTGTCTTCACGATTTTTCCAGAATTTCTGTTGAGAGAAAGGTGGACTTTTTGTCAAGATTTTGTCATGATTTCCTCGAGCTCCGCGTAGATTTCTTGGATCTTGTGCTGCCATTGAGCCTTGTGCATGAAAACGATATTGATTTGCCATTTTGTCTTCCTAAACTGGTATCTGGCAATATACGGATGAAGAGCGGAGACCGTGTTTTCTCAGTGGTTGGCAGGAACCCGGGTTTTGTCGTGTTTTCCATGAATTTCACCGTTTTTAGAACCGAGAACCTGTATCCTGCAATTGACTAGCAAACACGGCTCAAGAGTATCTACCGATATGCAATGTGATAAAAATTGGGCGGTATGAAAATGCAGAAATCTGATATGAACAAGCCTTCTGGGAGCAGAAAGCTGAACCCGCTACCTTGAGGAATGAAACTGACTCGCCGCAGCCTCTATGGAGCATGCACATGTCCAAAAAGATGAAGAAGATGTTAAAATTGCTTCAGAAAGAGCCCAGAACTGAATTGGAAGGGCAGAAGAAGCCCACCATTCCAACTGCCGATTCAGCTCAATCAGGCCCAAAATCTAAAAAGCTTAAGAAGAAGAAAAGTGCGGCTCGATACGAAAAAGAGTCTGCGGGGAGATCGACCATTCAAAATTACATCGATTTCCTCGAAGACTATGAACAAAAGGAAAGAATTCTGATTCAATTGAAGGAGTTCTTCCCCGTAGAAGCGGCTGAGATTCTGGAGGAGCTAGAAGAAGACTCCAATGAAAAGATCCCTATAATGACCTTCTACGTCGTCCACCTTGGTAGCGACTTTGAGGAAGAGCTATGTTTTCCCGAAGAGAACGAGGAGCTCGCCACAAAGGCCAACCAAATCCAGCTCAGAAGCGGCAGGGCTCTATCGCCAAATCAGGGCAACGCCCCAAAAGGAAAGGAAAAACAAGTCGCTAATGAAGAAGACGACGGAGAGCTGGCTCATGAAAACTCGAGTCGTTCCTCAGTGGACTATAATGTTTTGGCTCATCTCCGGATGCTTCCGTCTCTCCTGAGCGTCTACGATGGCTTGGTCTTCTCTAAGAAGCTTAAAGATGTTCTCATTCACGCTCTACAAAATCCCGAGCGGTACCAAGCTCGCTTTGCGAAAATTAATATGAAAGAAGCCCAGTACACTCTGTATGCCGCCATGGTCACGATTAAGGACGAAGACCTGCTACTGGGAATAGCTGAGCATAACCGGCCGCTTTACGTGATCGGGTATAGTGACGGAGATCGGATTAATCGCATATTGATTGATCCGGGATCCTCACATATTGATTGATCCGGGATCCTCAGTGAATATCATGAACTTGCGGACTTTGAAGAGTTTGTCAATGGACGTCCGATACGTGTCTAGGAAAAGGATTGTTATTTAAGGCTTCAATCAAAATTGCTAGCAAGTTCTGGGATCCATAGCTCTGCCGATCAGGTTCGGGGACTTACACACCGAAGTCAAGATATACGCGATTGACACCGATACGTCTTATAAAATTCTCCTGGGACGGCCGTGGCTCCACGATTACGGTATCGTTCCGTCAACTCTTCATCAATGTATGAAGTATATCAAAATGGTGAAGAAAGACGTATTGACGGAGACATCCGGCCGTTTGGTGTGCATGAAGTCCAATATGAAGATTCTAGGTATTTCGTGAACCCCGAAAATACTGAGCCACGACTGACCAAAGATAGAACGGCTTCGAAACTCAAAAGAAAATCTGAGACGGCTGTCACTTTCAAAAGCAAAAACCCTAAGTGCGCCCGCGTTTCGACAGTGACACTGATGAATCCGACGCTGGAAGTCCATCCTTCCGTAAAACTCGCCCTCATTTTGGTAGTGATACGGACGAGTCTGATACTGAAGGCCATCCAGCAACAAAATTCGCCCTCATTTCGGCAGGGACCTTGAAGAGTTAGAGGAATAGGACGCGCTTTGCAACAACTATGCAGATTGAGCCCTCATGCAAAAAGCGAAGCTAAGAGAAACCTTCAAGATTACAGAAAGGTCCTTAGCTATCACAAGGGTGTCGGAACAGATCTGCAAGGAGCTAGATGCTTTGTCGGTCTCTACCGTGAACCAACTGCAAACTTTCTACGTTCCTGGAAGGAAAAGTGGACATAAGGGCTGTCACACCCCGCTTCCAAGTGTACGGAGAAGTAGATGTGACGGGCCACGACGTATTTACTCAGAAGTAAACACTGTTCTCTACCGAAAGACGCGACCGGGACGTTGGGACGTCCGGGCCTGAATTTCGAGGGCAGATGCTAATTGGTGCTATCCGTCCACCTCTCCGAAGATGCTAAGTTGATTTATAGCACCATGTATCGAAGGTTTAAACGGATGCGGCCGATGTAGCAGACTTCGTCAGATTCCCTCTCGTTGAGGGGTTTTTGATTGTGGGGACGCTCTTCCCTGCAGGCGCAAGCCCCTGCAGTTAATTACGCTACCGCATCGCGGTAACCACTTTCTCCTTCTCCAGATGGTCACTTCGTGTCGTGTGTGTTTGTTTTGTTTTTTGTTATCCGTGGATTGTATACAGAGACTAATTTATGTTGTAGCCCGTAGGGCGTGGATTAGTCCAAATCCGTATTTTCTTAGATTTGGGTTTGGGGTTGGGTTTAAGAATACGTTAGTCTCATTTGAAACTAAGATCAACTTAAACGTTTGTTAAGAATACGTTAGTCTAATTTTAGACTAAGATCAACTTAACGGAATCATTTAGATCCAACAAGAGAGCATTTGTTCTCTATTGTCTAGTTTAGAGACATTGCGGTCGATTACCAGTTTAAGGACATGGTGGTCCAAGGTTAAGGACATCATAGTCCATGGGCTTAAAGATCCCACAGTCCGAGATTAAGGACATCATAGTCCATGGGTTTAAGGACCCCACAATCCAAGGTTGAGGACATCATAGTCCATGGGTTTAAGGACCTCACAATCCAAGATTGAGGACATCATAGTCCAAGGTTAAGGACATCATAGTCCATGGGTTTAAGGACCCCACAGTCCAAGGTTAAGGACATCATAGTCCATGGGTTTAAGGACCCCACAGTCCAAGGTTAAGGACATCATAGTCCATGGGTTTAAGGACCCCACAGTCCATAAAGTGTTTAGTTGTCGGGACCCGTCACCTCTCTAAAGACGTTGAAGGATTCCAATGACAAATATCAGAGGAGTGAAGAGATGTACCCTTGAACCAATTTTAGTTGGGAGATCTGTAGTTGGATTGATTTAAGGATCGTTAATCTCGTTTGAGATTAAGATCAACTTAAATGTTTGTTAAGGATACGTTAGTCTAATTTTAGACTAAGATCTACTTAACAGGATCATTTAGATCCAACAAAAGAGCATTTGGGCTCTATTATTTAGTTTAGGGACATTGCAGTCTAAGTTCAGATGCAAACATGGGTTTGGAAATGCACCAGATAGTTATTGGTCATTGGGACCCACCACCTCTCTGAAGACGTTGAAGAATTACAATGACATGTATCAGAGGTGTGAAGAGATGTACCCTTGAACCAAAGTTGATTGAAAAGCTCTGGGTTTTGCTTTGAATGTCATATGAGATGACCCATTTTGGAAGACAAGAGTGCACTTGAGGTTCAGTCAAAAGAAAGGGGTACTGCCTTTGGAAAACTTGGCTAGCTCAAGCTAAGATTGACTTGGATATAGTGTTAAACACTAAAATAGAATCATCTATCACGTGTTCCCACGTGATGCGCTTAAAACAGTGTTAAACACTAAGAATGTAGCGCACAAAACAGTGTTAAACACTAAAAAAAGAAGCGCTCACGTGGGGTCACGTGAGGCATTTGAATGTTGGGCCCAAACCTCCTTTATTTTATTCTCAGAATATGAAAGTAAGTGTTAAACACTTTAGTCTTCACGGCTATCACGTGTGGGCACGTGATGGGTACCCATGCACTGGATATTAAAGGATTTGCTAGGGGTCACGTGGGGACACGTGAGGGCGCCCAAAGTCTGTTATGTCTTTATTTTGAGAAGTTTGTTCAAGGGTCATGTGAGAGCACGTGACCTGATCTCATTTATTCTTTTTTGACCATTGAGGGGAGTCACGTGGACACGTGATCAGGTTGGATACTGATTTCTTTTACGTTCATGGAGAGTTAGATCCCTTGTTTAAGAATTAAATTCTTTTGTAGGGTTAAACCCTAATTTTATTTAAAGGAATTAAATTCCTATGTATTTGGAAGAATTAAATTCTTTAAACCCAATTCTCCCTCTAAGTTTTGGATCTGCGTGGCAGAATCTCCCCGATGAGAATTAAATTCTCAACTTATGGAAAGATTTTCTTCTGCAGATCTTCAACCATGAAGAAGAACTAAGTTCTTATATTAAGAGTTAAACCCTATCTTTGTTGGAGGAATTAAATTCCTATGTGCTTTCGTGGGAGAATAAAATTCTCTGAATTTAGGTCCTCCCTTAGGTTTTAGATCTGCGTGGCAGAATCTCCCCGATGAGAATTAAATTCTCAACTTGTGGGGAGATCTGCTTCTGCAGAACTTCAACCAAAGGAAGAACTAAGTTCTTATGCAGAAGAGTTAAACTCTTAGTTTGAGAATTAAATTTTCTTATAGGGTTATGGAAGCTTATAGAATGATCTCTTTCTCTCCCTTACCTAGGGTTTCTTTCTTTTTCTGAAGAGATTTTCTTTCTCTCTGGAGAATTAAATTCTCTTCTTTTTTCTCTCTGTTGTTGTATCTCTCTCCTTTTCTTCTTGGCTCCTATTTATAGGAGAAAGAAAAGAATCAGTTTATTTAATCAATCTTTTATTGAAAATTTTTGATTGATTTTGTAACCAACATGATCTTTTAGATCACTCAGTGAATTTTATTCACCATTGGATTTTTCATCCAAAAGATATTTTGTTTATTGTTCCTGCCAGATTTCCGGAAAATCTTTCCTTGTATAGAATCTTTCTATAAGTTGGTGATTTTTAATCACCATTGGTTTTTTAATCCAACGGTGCTCCCTTTACAGAGTGCAATATTTTGTTTGGAAAGATCTAAGGAAATATTAGAGTTTTTGATTTCCCTTAATTAGAATTTAATTCTATTAGTTCAGCAGGTTTAAGAGCCCGTCACGTGTTGGCACGTGACCCCGCTGATGGACCATTTAATTAGAATTTAATTCTATTAGTTCAGAGAGTTTAGGAACCCATCACGTGTTGGCACGTGACCTCCGGTCACGTGTAGGCACGTGATGCCCTATTTGGGGTTTTATTTCTATTAACTCAGAGAGTTTTTAAGACCCCATCACGCGGTGGCACGTGACCCACAGATTAAGTATTTAACCAGAATTTAATTCTGTTATTTTGAAGAATTTTGGAACTTATCACGTGTAGCACGTGACCCTTGGTCACGTGTGAGCACGTGATGTTCCATTGGGGTTTTTCCTCATGGTTTTATTATACTTAAGTGGGCTTAAAGGCCTATCACGTGTGGGCACGTGACCTCATTTGATTAGAATTCAATTCTTATCATTTCAGAGCCCTCAGGAAGCCATCACGTGTCGGCACGTGACCCCCGATTACGTGTGCGCACGTGATGCCCCATTGGGGTTTTTCCTTGTATTTTATGAGGGAACAAATGCCCCTACAGCGTTGTTCTCATGTGTTTGCACGTGAGTGCAACGCTGTAACTTTTGTGGCCGTTGGATCTGCCTAGGGAAGGGGGTAGATGAACCGTTTCCCATCACATCTTATAAATGCAGGGGTCTCTTCATAAGCGCCTCCACTCTTTCATCTTCTTCCTTACTTGTTTTTGCCTTGAGAATTTAATTCTCTTTCTCAGAGCTCAGTTCTCTGTTCCAAAAATTTTCAGAGTTTAACTCTATCAACAAAAGATTTCCCTTTTCAGGTAAGGATCTTGAACGGCCGAGGAACTTCTTATAGAAATTTCCTTTGGATTTTAAATCCATACCAAGGGTTTTTCCCTTTAACAAAAGCCTATATTTCCAAGTTCTTTAAGAATGTCCAATCTTTAAATAATAAACCCATTTTGCTAGGGTTTCTCTGATCTTAGGGGATTGATGGTGATACTTGTCTTCCCTCTGGAATTTAATTCCATTTCAAAGAGCTTAGCTCTGAAAATTTTTCTGGGAATTTAATTCTTTTGTTCAAAAGGAATTTAATTCCTCTACAGAACTTAGTTCTTAAAAAAAGACTTCTTGGGGTTTTTCATCCCGAGTTGTTCTTACAGAGATCCTTCTCGATTTGCACAGAGTTTTTGTAATGGATTTTCTCCTTGCGGGAATGTGTAGAGTTATTTGAATTTATTGAGAATCTTCCTTTTGTCCTCATGATAATTGCTCAGCCTCATTATTAGTGAGCCGCCATATTGATTTTGTGGGGCCCACGTGTCTTGTAACCCATGGTCCCATGAAATAAGTTGTTTGTTGTTTTCTTCCATCGTCTTCTTATATATATACTTATATATATATACACACGTGTGGGCTTCACCAACAGTTTCCCCTTCCTTTATTTCAGGGACAATGGCTTCTCTTGCATACTTCCCTTTCACCCGCTCGGATGCTGCCTTTCCACAGTCACCGTCTGACGAAGAGGCGATGGCGATGATTAGAGCCTATGACCCGGATCGCACCAGTTTGCTTTTGTGGGGAACCTGGTATGGTTATATCATCCGGGGATGCCGGAGTTTTATTTGCGGGAGCCGATGGAACCTCTTCGTCCTATATTGCCGATGGAACGCCCACAGACTGCATATGCAGTAGAAGTGACCAATTGGACTCTTTCGGGCCGACTAGAGCCCTCTACTTCTGAGATACCTAACTAGCCCTTGCCAGCTATAGACATCTTGGGGCGTCGGATTTGCTAAGGTGAAGCTCGACCTTGGGGGCAGGTTTATAAAGTGGGTATCACCCCCCGGCACCCAGTGGGCTACTTTATTTGGGCTCGCTATATTCTTTCTGCCCACGGTGCAAGACTGCAGAAGGTTAGACTATATCAGGCGGTGTATGCATTGCTCTTTCATTACCATGCTCCCCGTGTCTGGTGGATCAAAGCTTTCTTGAACCAGTGGAATCTGCCCACCAACACCTTTCTGCTAGGGGATCGAGAGTTGTCTATCTCATTGGATGATTCCATGAGATTTCAGGACTGCCCATTAGGGGGAGCATTACGAGGAATTGTTGCCTTCAGATGAATACGTTTTCTCTACCATGCCGGCTATGCTCGATGGTCTGACAGCCGAAACCGCTGTTCGTCATAGGTATCCCAGTCTGATCAAGGCCCTGGGAATTTTCGACAGATTATTTGCGAAGTCAGAAGGGCAAGGTGTCACTTTCGAGAGTTTTATCGCCTGTTTCATTCAAGGGGATATTTTATCCAAGGAGGTCCCGAAGTTTGCGAGCATTGACGACTCTTTTGGGTTCGGGTTAAATAAACTGCCGGCCAAAGAAGAAGATCTACCGCAGTTCTATATTCCGATCATGTCGGCCATGTCTTTTGATGCAATTGCGGCCCCTGGCATAGAAGAAGAGACCTTCTTCGTCGGCTTTATTAGCCTTTGGCTCAGCTGGTTTGTGATACCGTCACACCGACGCTTCATGAGAGCTTCCGTCTTCTATCCCGCCCATCGTATAGCTGAAGGGGCAAAGTTGGCCGTCGGCATCGCGAGACTATCGCATCTTTATCACAGGTTAAGTGTTGCGGCCAACACTTTGGCTCCAGGTGTAGATGTAGTGAATCTCCCCCTTCATTACTTCACATCTTGGATTGAAATGCACGTGCTGGGGGCATTCACGGCATATCAACGGCTGAGCTTCTATGATTCCTACAGTTTCCCCCGAGTTATGAGGTTGGTAGATGCCTCCGCTCCCGATCCGACTTAATTAAGGGCCCTCCGTGTTTTGCTCAATACATATACCCACGAGGGAGGAATGATGTTTATTGATCGCGTTCTTTCTGCTCCGGCGGGGCCTGTCCAGCAGTTGTTCGACTTGTCAAAAAGGGGAGCACCCTTTTTAAAGCCTAGGGAGATCATGCATCTATACTCGATCAGGCCGGGTTATTTGGTGTTTCGTCAGAATGATACAGCTCTCCTTATGCGGTATAATCCGCACCGCTTTGCCCGGCAACTGGGCTATGATCAGGGCGTCCCCTTTGAAGCTTTCTTGGTTGAGCCTACTTCATCGTTAGGAGTTATTCGTGACGTTATTCATCATTTTATGCGGCTGAATACTGGCTCCGTGTTCATGATCCCAGAACCTGACTATCTCCCCAGGTCTGTGAGCTCCTTTGTGGGCCGGTATCGCCACCGGGTTGGTCCTATCATTGCCGAGGAAAGGCGGGTGCTCTTTGAATATAAAACTCCTGCCCCAACTCAAGCTGCTCATGTTCCGTTGCGAACGCGGTCAGTCATTCACCCTCTTTTGAGGGATGGTGGTGCGGTCGTCATCTCGCAGGCCGCAGAAACCAAGTTGTTTCCTCCCACTGCAGGGATGCCGATGCGTACTAGAGCTCGGGCAAAGGCTTTCGCCAAGGCGCCCGCGATAGTTCCATCAGTTGCAGCGTCATCGATGGTAGTGTCATCATCAGCAGCACCACCAAAAGAGGATACTGGAGGCGAGGTTAGGGAACGTCGCACCAAAGCGCCGAAGGGAAGGAAGCGATCGTCTTCCGGTGTTAGTTCTGGGTCAAAGAGGCGAAAGAAGACGGTCACCAATCTGCTCGACTTTTTAGTGGAATCAGAGCCTATCTTTCAAGATGAACCACTAGCTATGCAAGAGCCGGATGGTGGTCTTGTTTTTCCAGGTTCATCTGCCGAGGAAGCCGCACAATTGGCTGAGGCTATAAGACGCTCCCACGATGAGACTGAAAATGTAAGGGTCCCGAAGAGGCCATATTCTGCCGTCATCTTCTACGAAGATCCTCCATCGATACGGCGGATATTTATAGGTCCTTTAGAAGAGGGAGGCAAGATAGCCCTTAAGCGGCCTATCTCGGCCGATGCCGAAGATGCGCTGTCGTTGTGGACTGGTGGCCACGAGTCTACCCTCGAATCTCGGCGAGCATACCTCCTTAGGAAAGAGCGTCGGCTTGAAAAAGCCATACTAGAAGCTCCTTGGCGCATTGGTATACTTACATATCTTTTTGTAGTATTTTGCACTGCTTATATATATATATATATCCTTATCTTCGTGAAAAATTTGCAGGGACTTCGGTAATGGCAGAGGATCTGAGTTCGAGCCGCGCCTTGACTATGGACTCTGTAAATATCCTCGATGAGACACCAGTAAGTGTGGAGGGGGTCGATACACCTGTTCTTCCTGCCGCGGAGCTCCCATTGGTGGTTTCCGTTCCCCCGGTGCTTGCTCTCCCAGAAGAGGCATCTTCATTGGCCGCAGATTCAATGGATTTTTCTGGGGACGGCCCGGAGACTGTGGGATAGGTAGTCGAAGCCACCGTCCTTTCATTGGAGCCTGCAGCGGTGGCCGCTGCTCCTCAATTGGAAGCTGTTACACCGGCCCATATCCCTAATGATGTGCCTAGGGGCATGGAGGAGGCCGCCGAAGCTGCTATCCCTCCAGTCTAGAGCGGGAGGAGTATCGAAGGTAGCCTTCTATATTTTATTTTAATAATCTCCCCATCATCTGAACCTTTCTGTCTTTTCAGAGCTACGAGGATTGGCGGCGTCCATCGCGGACCTATCCCCCAGGAAGTCTTTTCAGCGTCTGCTAGAGATGGCCGCTCTGCGGGCAATATCCCCTCAACGCATCGTCCTCTCTTCCGGGCAAGATTAGTGTTATTTGCCTTCTCCTCACGGCATTATTATTATTTCATATAACGATACTGATGTCTTCTGCAGTTCTGAAAGCCGATGACGATGTTGAGATTCTTGACGGGCCTGGGGATCTTTTAGACCCTTCTTGCATGACTGTGGGTAAGTAAAGTTTCGACGTTGTTCCATCTGCTCTTTGCTTGCAAGTTTCGCTGATTGTTTATAAATCTTAACAGCTTTGCCAGTTCTTACCACACTGGAATCTTGCATCGCCATGCCACCCGGCCCTTATGCTCTACGCGCCTCGGAACGGATGGCAAAGCTAAGCCTTCACTCTTTGTCAGCTCTGATCGAAGACCTTCATGCTGGTAGTTTGATCACGGCCGAAGAATTTGCCGCCGAAGCCAACAGTTCTCTCCCCTTTCTTGCTGCTTACCACAGCGAAACATTGGTGCAAGTCTGGGTTGAGTTCTGTCGTCGGGTGGAGGCTTGCTTGCATAGTCTTGAATGTACGCGCCTTCCTTCAGAGGTTGTGGCTGCAAAGGCGAGCTTGCGGGGGCTGATCAAACGGTGCGCTGCAAATATGCTGTCATGCGAGAAGAGGCTCAGCCGAAAATTTTCAGAGAGGAAGCTGGCTTCAACTGCGCTGGGGGAACTTCAAGCTGATCTTACGGCCAAGACCACTCGGGCGTATGAACTTTGGCGGGTGCTTCAAGAAGCTATCAGGGAGGTAGTAGCCATTGATAAAGCCGTCATTTTTACTCGCTAAATGGTCGAAGCTCATAAAGTTACCGAAAAGGAGCTTGAAAGTCGGCTTGCCTCGTACCATGCCCAACAGTTTCAAGCGGAGGCCCGTCTCTTAGCGATAATGAATCATGAAGCCGAGGCCCAGCGGAAAAAGGATGAGCTGGCAAATCTATTAAATCGTCCGCCGGCTTGAAGAATTGTATATTTTTCTTTTTATTCTTCTTTTGTACATACTCCTGAATGAGAGTATTTTTTGATTCTTTCATAAATTGTACTTTATTTTCATTTTGATTCATGAATAAAAGACATATTTTGCTTCATGGTGGTGTGTCCCTTTTAGTAAATGCATTTTGTGGGTAATCTATTTTGATCTCCTTGTAAGACAGCAATGGCTTAGGAGTCAGGTTCAGATCTGCCTCCTAAGGCTTTCCAACTTTATGAGCCGAGAGAGTCTCATAAAGGTATTTCTCCTTACGAGTCGTGAGGATCTCGTAAGTGTAAGTTCTCCTTAAGAATCGTGAGGATTCCTAAGTGTATTTTCTCTTGAGAGTTGTAAGAATCTTACAAGAGAGTTTTTCTTGCTTACGAGTCGAGAGGACTCGTAAGTGATTGTTTCCTTTCTTGTCGGAGAGTGTGGTCCATAGAAAATCTACCTTGACCTCTCTGCGAGGCAACGATGGATTGGGAGACAGGGTTAGGATCTGCCACCTAAGACTTTTCAACTTTATAAGCCTTGAGGGTCTCATAAAGGTATTTCTCCTTACGAGTCGTGAGGATCTCGTAAGTGTAATTTTCTCCTTAGGAATCGTAAGGATTCCTAAGTGTCTTTTCTCTTGAGAGTCGTAAGAATCTCAGAAGAGAATTTTCTTCCTTACAAGTTGAGAGGACCCGTAAGTGATTGATGAGTTGACTTGCTCCCGATTCAAAGAATTGCTTTGACGGGGAATTCGAGGGTTGACTTTATCCACATTTCACGGAGTCAGAGGTTGACCTTATCCGCATTTCACGGGGTCAGGGGTTGACTTTATCCGCATTTCACGGAGTCAAGGGTTGACCTTATCCGCATTTCACGGAGTCAGGAGTTGCTTAATTCGCATTTCACGGAGTCAGGGGTTGACCTTATCCGCATTTCACGGGGTTAGGGGGTTGATTTTATCCGCATTTTACGGGGTCAGGGGGTTGACTTTATCCGCATTTCACGGAGTCAGGAGTTTCTCTGGACGTTTCCCACGGGGCCAGGATTGACATTAGCTGTGTTCTACGGGACCAGGATTTGCTCTGGGCGTTTCCCACGGGGTCAGGATTGACATTAGCCGTGTTTTTCGGGACCAGGATTTGCTTTGGGCATTTTCCACGGAGTCAAGATTGACATTAGCCGTGTTCTACGGGACCAGGAGGTGCTCTCTCGGTTGTCTGTGAACTGTCAAGGTTTGGAACAGGGACTTTGCCATGGCTCCAAGGTTGATCGTCGCGTCTGAATCCTGCTGGAATAGGGAGGAACGCTGTTGTTGGTCTCTAGATTGTCTGTGAACCATCGAGATTTGGAACAGGGACTTTGCCATGGCTCCAAGGTTGATTGCCGCGTCTGAATCCTGCTGGACTGAGGAGGAACGCTGTTGTGGGTCTATAGGCTGTAGATGTGGCCGTCGAGACTTGGCTCTCTTTCTGATAGAGCTTCGTGGGAAGGTATGGTTCCCTTTTTGTTTATGCCCCTGGATTGTATACAGGGATCGATGTGATCTAACCTGTAGGGCAAAAAGTTTCATTTTATATATTTTTCTTTCCGCGATGCTCTATCATTTCAGCTTTTATATCGCGAAAGTCGCAATTGCCCAATCATTTCGGCTATTTTTCGCGGTGCCTAATCATTTCGGCTATTTATTTTATTTACTCGCTGCTTTTTATTGTGAGTTGCCCAACCATTTCGGCTATTTTGTATGCATACATTTTTACTTGCTGATTTTGTTGCAAGTTGCCCCATCATTTCGGCTATTTCATATGCATTTGTGGCTCGCTGGCTTTTCGCTGTGAGTTTGGGATTTGATACTGATTTAGGCATCATCATCGCTATAACTGGGATATTGCCAGGAGCGAATCATCATTTGCCTTTATCGATGTCGAACAAAGGTGGCTTAGCGAACAGGGTTAGGATCCTGTCGACTAAGGCTTTTAACTTCATGAGCCGTAAGGGTCTCATGAAGGTATTTCTCCCTACGAGTCGTGAGGATCTCGTAGGTGTGTTTTCTCCTTAGGGATCGTGAGGATTACTAAGTGTATGGTCTCTTATAAGTCGTAAGGATCTTACAAGAGTTTTTTCTCCTTATAAGTCGAGAGGACTTACAAGGGTCGTTCGTCGTGTGAACATATCCCTAGTCGCTGGTGGGACTCTGTTAGGGAAATGTTTATTCGTGCCCGTAAATTGTATACAAGGGTCAATATTGAACCGCTTGTAGGGCGGCATTGGAGGTTGTGATGGCTTAAGAACAGGTTCAGATCCCTATAGCTTAAGGCTTTTGAACCCTATGAGCCGTGAGGGTCTCAAAGAGGAATTCTCCTTACGAGTCGTGAGGATCTCGTAAGTGTAATTTCTCCTTAGGAATCATGGGGATCCCTATGCGTGTTGCTCCCTTGTGAGTCGTAAGGATCTCACGCAGGTATTTTCTCCTCACCAGGTCGAGAGGACCTTGCAAGTGTCTTTTAACGAGATTGCGCCCTTTTGGGTTTTCATAAACATCGCCGGTAGTCCTGCTGCTTTTACTCACAGCGCCCTTTCGGGTTTTCATCCGTGCCCATTTGTCTTATGGACGTACTATTTTTTGTACGAGTCTGCGTCCTTTCGAGTTTTCACAAATATCGCCGGTAGTCCTGCTGTTTTTACTCACGGCGTCCTTTCGGGTTTTCATCCGTGCCCATTTTTCTTGTGGACATACTATTTTTTTAGCGCGTCAGCCCTAGGATGCTGCGGTTTGTAGTAGTTTAACGACGTTTCGGTCAACAGCCAGTTTTAGGACATAGTGGTCCATTGTTAGTTTAAGAACGTTTCGGTCCGTTTGCCGGCTACTACTTATAGAGTTTGGGCTTAGGAAGATAGCGAGCGGACATAGGCATCGTCATCTATCGTTGACCTAGGTCATGACTCGTCAGGCGTAGTATTTTTTCAGGAATCGACCGTTTATTGGCCGGAAAGGTCTTTCACCATGCATGTCCATGAGTAGATAGGCTCCACCCTGGTAAACTTTGTCTATGATATACGGGCCTTCATAGTTCGGCTCGAATTTCTCCCGTTTGGCACGATCGGGGATCATAGGTCTTTTGACCACTAGCACGAGTTCGCCTTGGCGGAATGTTCTCGGCCTAGTCAATTTTTCGTATGAGCATGTCATCTTTGCTTTATAAGCCTCCAGGTTTTGTTGCACCATGAGCCGGGTTTCATCAAGGGCGTCGAGCTCCTCAAGCCGAAGGTGAGTATTTTCTTCGTCTGTTAGTTCGTAGTGAACTGCCACTCGTAGAGAGGGTAACTCTATCTCGAGGGGGAGTACCGCTTCTGTGCCGAATACCAATGCATACGGCGTTGTGTTTGTGTCTGTTTTGAACGTAGTTCGATACGTCCAGAGTGCTTCATGCAGTCTCTCGTGCCAGTCCCTCTTATTTTGGGACACCGTCATTTTCACGATCTTCGTCAAGGTCTTGTTAAAGGCCTCAACTAGACCGTTAGCTCGGGGATTATAGACTGAAGAATATCTCCAGTCTATATTATGCTGTTGTGCGAAGCGGCTGATTTTATGGCTTCTGTAGGCTGGCCCGTTATCGGAGATAATCCGCCACGGAGTGCCGAACCGATAAATGACGTATGTCTTGAAGAAATGGAGGATATTCTTCGTCTTCACTTCTCTTAGTGGCACTGCTTCTGCACACTTAGAGAAATAATCAGTTGTCGCCAATATGAACCGATGTCCTCTGGATGATGTTGGTTCGATGGGCTCAATTATGTCAGTTCCCCACATTTCGAATGGCCAGCTAGCCACCGTTGGATGTAGCGGATTTGGATGTTGGTGGATAAAGTCCCCGTGAATCTGGCACGAGTGGCACTGCTTCGCGTATTCGAGACAGTCTTGGATCATCGTGGGCCAATAATAGCCCATCCTTTTGATTTTCAGCTTCATCTTTAGCCCGGCTTGATGAGAACCGCAGAGTCCGTCGTGAGTTTCTTGGACGACTCTCCTTGCCTCTACAGGTCCCAGGCATCTTAGCCACAAAGAATCAAATGACCTCTTATACAGAGTATCATTGACGAAGGCAAAAGATAGAGCTCGTTTCATGAGCTGATGTCTTGACGACGCATCTTCAGGTGCTCGACGGGATTTGAAGTAATCTATAAAGACTTCCCTCCAATCCTTAGCCTTTTCCTGGTCTTTTATTTGTAGGGCCGTTTGCTCGTCAGCTCCCTTTTCTTTGGACGATTCCGGGGATATTTCTGCCGGTGCAAGAACCCGACGGCTTTGCACAACGATCCTCACGTCATCGAGATTCTCGTCGGCCAATTCTTTAGCGAGTTTGGCTAATGCATCTGCTTTACTGTTTTCCGCGCGTGGTATGCTTTCCGGTGCGTAGGCAGGGATTTGAGTCAGCAATTGTTGCACTCTCCCGCAGTACTTTACCATCTCTGGTTTGCACGTCTGATAGTCGCCGTTCACTTGGCTAACGACCAATTGGGAGTCTCCGTATATGAGGAGGTTTTCAATTCCCATGTCGACAGCGATCTCGAGACCTGCTATCAAAGCTTCATACTCGGCTTCATTGTTTGTCCTTGGCTCTGTTAGGGAAAAGGCGAAGCGCATTATCCCTCCTTGTGGAGTCACGAAGATGAGGCCCACCCCAGATTTGATTATGGGGGAGTCGTGCTTTCGCTTCTTCATAGAAGATGCTCCGTCGAAGTAGAGTTCCCATCGGGTATCACTCCCTCTTTTCTCTTCGTCGATCGTGTCAAACGTGTGCTCGTCTGGCAATTCGCAGTTCAAGGGAGAATCGGTGGGTATCAGATGCTCAGCGAGGAAGTCGGCGATGGCCTGGCCTTTCACTGCCTTGAGGGGACGATAAGTTTTCGAGAACTCCATCAAGAGCAGGGCCCATTTAGCGAGCCGTCCCATTAATGTGGCCTTTGACATCAAATATTTGAGAGGATCCACCTTTGATATGAGTTGGACCTCATGTGCCAACGCGTAGTGTCTGAGCTTCGTTATCGCGAAGATCAACGCCAGGCAGTGTTTTTCGATTGGGGAGTAGTTGCTTTCTGCCCCCAGGAGAACTCGACTCAAGTAGTAGAGGGCTCTCTCTTTCCCTTGATCGTTTTCTTATGCCTATAATGCGCCCAGAGAACCCTCGAGGGCGGTTGTATACAGAATGAGAGGCTTTCCGTTGACCGGAGCGGTCAGTACTGGCGGATTCTGCAGGTATTGCTTAATTTCGTCGAGTGCGCTTTGGCATTTGCGATCCCAGACGAAAGGAGTCCCTTTCTTCATTAGGTGACTGTAAGGACGGCATTTGCCGGAGAGATTGGCTATGAATCGCCGGATATATGCAAGCTTTCCTTGGAGAGACCACAGTTGCTTGAGAGTTCTTGGCGGTGACATTTCCATGATCTCCTTGATCTTTGACGGGTCTATCTCGATGCCTCGATGTTGTACGATGAATCCTAGGAACTTGCTCGAGGAAACTCCGAATGCGCATTTGAGAGGGTTCATCTTCAAATTGTATTTCCTAAGACGCTGAAACACGATCTTCAGATGCTCTAAATGTTCCTCGTATGATTTGCTTTTAACTACAAGGTCGTCAATATAGCATTCGACGATTTCATGAATGAGGTCATCGAAAATCTTCGTCATGGCCGTCTGATAGGTGGAACCAGCGTTCTTTAGACCGAAGGGCATCACCTTGTAGCAGAATATGCCCAAAGGGGAAACTCCGAACGCGCATTTGAGAGGGTTCATCTTCAAATTGTATTTCCGAAGACGCTGAAACACGATCTTCAGATGCTCTAAATGTTCCTCGTATGATTTGCTTTTAACTACGAGGTCGTCAATATAGCATTCGACGATTTCATGAATGAGGTCATCGAAAATATTCGTCATGGCCCTCTGACAGGTGGCACCGGTGTTCTTTAGACCGAAGGGCATCACCTTGTAGTAGAATATGCCCAAAGGGGTTCGGAAAGCGGTATGCTTCTGGTCCTCGGGATGCATCTTTATCTGATTGTATCCTAATGAGCCGTCCATGAAGGAGAAAACTTCGTGAGTGGACGTATGATCTATCATCAGTTCAGTAACCGGTACAGGAAAATCGTCCTTCGGGCAAGCTTTATTGAGGTCCCGAAAATCCACGCAGATGCACACCGTCCCATTTTTCTTCATCACTGGGACAATGTTGGCAATCAAATCAGGGTACTGAACTTCTTGGATGAAGCCGGAGTCGATTAGCTTCTTGATCTCGGTGTTGATGCTCATCTCAAGCTCGAGCCGTATCCTTCTCGACGCTTGTTTGACTGGCTTGATGTCCGGAGATATCGCTAATCTGTGCACGGCTATTTCTGGATCTAGTCTCGGCATCTCGGAATAGTTCCATGCGAAACAATCTTTATATTGTATGAGCACGTCTTTTAGCGTAGCCACCCTTTCTTCAGACAACAGCTCACTGACGAACGTCGGCTGTGTGTCACTTGCCGTTCCCAAGTCGATTTTCTTGAGGTTATCTGCAGTAGTATGTATCCCATCTTCCAGCTCTTTTGGCGCCGGCGGAAACTCGGAGATCACCTCGTCATCATTGTTTTTGAAGCACCAGGGGAGATCAGCCATATCTTCGCATACTCCTTCTCCTGACATCGTTATCACGTGACAGGTGCGAGATCGCTTCCAAGACCGATGTTGATCCGGCTCTACTCTCGCTACATATGTGGCTTTCGGTTCATGCTTTTGTGGCGGGGTTACCCTCCAACTGCTGGATAGAGCGAACCTGCCTTGCTGATACTGGTCTTCTACCCAGTCTTTGAATGTGAAGCAGTCTTTAAGAAGATGTCCTATCGCTCGGTGATAGGAGCAATAGTCCGGGTGAGAGGCCTTGCCTGCTTGCTCGGGGTGCTTGGACTCCGGGAGGGTAATTATCTGATGTCTTATGACAAGATCGAGTATCTTGCTTGTCTTGTCTTAGGAAAAAGAATACGCTCGACCTATCTTCTTTATAAGAGACGAATCCTGGTTGCTCGATTCTCGATCGCATGGCTTTTTAGACCCGCTTTGTCGCTGTCGAACGCTTTTTCCGTTCTTGGGTTTATTTCTGCCTCTGCATCGGGTCTTTTGTATAACGGGTCGGCGACGAAGGGCATCATCACTTTCTGTACCCTGCTGAAGGAGACGCTGCGTTCTGGCTTTCTCGTAGATGGCCATTTCGCGATTATGGTCGTCTCGAACCTTTTGACCCGCTTCCCTTATAAGCTTGTCCATTTGTTCTTCGAATGACGGACTTGGCATTTTCACGGCGGGAGCTCGTTTTGGTTCAGGGTTAGTATCTTCCCATATAGCATCTCCTTCTTCATCGAAGTCATGTATGACGTAGCAACCGCGGAATCGCTCCCGTTTCTTGGATTGAACATATCCAAGCCCGATCGTTTCCATTCTCCCGTTGGGCAACTTTCGCTGAGTTCCGGGGACGTTCCAGATCCTATTGTAGAACTGAGCTTGTCGAGCAGTCTGTTTGAAGGGTACGCCTTGGTGGCTCAATAACCTTTTTAATCCTTCTGTGTAGTATCTGGGCAGACGGATGGGCTGGAGCCTGTCAAGTGTAGAATCAGCACCATGCCAAATTTCTTTCTCCACTTTGGTTTCCCTGGATCGGTAGAATATGATCGCCTTTTCACCTCTTCGCCTGGGAGGGACGTAGAATGTCTGCAGTTCCTGCACACCATAGGTATCAAGTGCGTCGAGCTCTTTGTAATGCTCTTGCGGAACCATAGCGATTCGCAAACTCCAATCATCTCCAATGAAGGTTTGTATTGATGGACGAACAGAAAATACTTACCTCATTATCACGCCCCGCTTCCCAGAGTGCGCTAAGATAGGCACGTGACAGAGCCAACCATGCTACCTGTGGATAGGAAAAATCCCTCCACAGTCACATTACGGCTGTAGAGATATCAAGAACAGGAAAGTAAACTAAACTATCTAGTACATGTCCATGAGCCAGAATAAATGAGTCAAGAAATAATATAATATGCGGAAGCAAAAGATTCAATAAATAAACACCTGGAAAGTAAAACTGGCTACCAACAGGATCCTCACTGCTCGGTCTAACAGCGGCAGTACTCCTAATCAGCCTGCGACAAAGGTAGAGGATCTGGGCCATGAAAAACCTAGACGTCGGTGCGTCATAACATCAATAATAATATAATCAGGGGGTAACGAGTCATGCGGGCATAAGTATGAACGGTAAAGCAGGTATGACAGTAACATAAATAGGACAGTGAAGGGTAAGGCATAGGTGATGTGCAGTGAGTAATCTAAACTGGTCTACTGGGTTAACTACTCTCAAGTATTTTGAAATCAATTTGATGAATTATCGATGTAACTCAATAATATCCCGTGCGTGCCCGGGATCACGGTCTAAGACTCTCGGGCTGAATCCGAGACGTGCCGCAAGGCAGTAAAAGGGTGGTAGGTAACGACGAATGATGTCAGCAACATCATCCCGGGGCTGCCCTAGCCCGTAAGACTGATCAGTAAAGGTATCGAACTGTCGAGTTACAAGTCAGGTTTCATCATTGATTTCCCCATACCCCCAGGTTATGTATTCAAGTCAGGTATTGATAAATCTGGAGCTAATGCCAACACAGGATCAAGCAGGTACAGGTTTGTCTGGATAGACAACAGGAAATGTCCGTAGGGACAACATGTCAAGGTTGTTGGTATTAGTAATAAGATCAGGTAACAGGTCAAGCTATGGTACATCAGGTCATGTCAGGTAGTGTATATAGATCCAATCATGTCCAGTAGTGCACGGTATCAAGTCGTGTCAAGTAATAGTATATCAAGTCATGACTGGGGGTGCAAAAATGTCACGTGGGTGCTCATAATCAAACTATAATAAGTATGGGTACATAAAAACAAGTATGGGGTACCAATGTAACAATAAAATGGAATATTGTGATGTGGTATGCAAACAGGTATAAATTCAAACACATGGATGCACGGTTGTCGATTAGGGTTAAGATTATAGTTCCAATATTAATTAAGATGCACTTTATTAAACATGGAATATTAATATCACACTATTATGCATTAATATGGTTTATGGATGCAATTGTATATATATTAGACGAGATGGATGCAAATAGGTATCCGAAAGGTTATAGACTATAAATGGTACTACAGGATGTACAAATAAGCAATATGTGATATAAATATGGATATGGGTACAGTGCATTGTAATCTAATATGCAACAAGATATGTTTTCATGTTTTAGATCTAAAATGATATAAACGGAACATCGAAATGTTAAAATGAAATATGGGGCGCTAGGTTTAAACAACATGTTTAATATGTATTTAAATAAGTATAAAATAATTTAAATAGCATGTAGCAAGATTTACTTGCCTGATCGGATCTCAAAGCGGTACGTGCAAGACGTCGGATGTCGGGAAAACGTCGCGATGTGTCCACGCGAGCATAGAATAGAACCAGGTAAAGCAAGAACACGACCGCGCTATCAGGGAACGCCCTCAGGATCACCCGGATCAACAGCGACAGGCACGGCTCCGGCGATCACCGGAAAGGCGCAATCAAGAAAAGCAAGGAGAGAAGAACAAGAAGAAGAAGAAAGAAGAAGAAGAAGGAAAGGGTAGGGTTAGGTCGCTGTGGTGCTCTGGGATCAAGGAAAGCGGCATGGGGTGACGTCGGAAATGGGTCTCCGGCTAAGAGTGGTTTGCCGGTGATGGTCGGGAAAACAAGAAAGAAAGAGAAGAAGGAGTAGAAGAAGAAGAAGAAGAAGACTGGGATCTCGGTGGTTGTGGACATATATGAGGCGGGAGAGACGACGACGACGACGATGGGCCGTCGACGGCGAGATCCGCGGAGATGGCAGTGGCTGTGGCGAAGGCTTGGGTTAAGGTTCTAGGGTTTTCTTGAGGTCGGGGTTGTGGCTGTTGGTGGTGGTGGTGTCGGAAGATCGGGAGAGAGATAGGTGATGAGAAGGAGGAGGTGACGACGGTGTGGTAGCCGGTGGTCAGGCGGGGTGTACAGATGAGGCCGGGGCTACCAAGGTTGAGGGTGCAGGGTTCATGTAGGGTTGAGGGCGAGGAGGAGAGAGGAGAGAGGAGAGAGGGGAGAAGAATGAGAAGGTTGTTACGAGGATGAGGGTGGTGGCGACGGCAAGGCTGGGACAGCGCCGACGAGGGTAGCGATGGGTTCCTGGGTTGAGGTCATGGGTTGCAGGGTTGCAGCTTCAAGGTGTCGGGGTGTATAGGTAAGGGTTGAAGGAGGAAGGAGAGAGAGGAGAAAGGAGATGGTGACGAAGGCGAGGTGAGGCCGACGAGGTTGTCGCCAGCGACGAGGTGGAGGCAGGGTCATGGGTTAGGTTGCGATCGGGTGTGCAGTGGGTTGTGGGTGATGGTTGGAGGCGGAGAAAGAGAAGGTGGAGACGAGAGGAGGGGGAAGTGATGAACGAGGCAACGATGGAAGCGACGACGGCGACGAGGAGCTAGGGTTTTCTCGTGGCGAAGACAGCGGGGAAAATATGGAGGAAGAAGAAAAGAACAGAGAAAGAAAAGGGAGAGAGAGAACGCGAGAGGAGAGAGAGAGAGGAGAGAGATAGAGAGAATGAGAGAGATCGAGAGGAAAGAGAGAGGAATAGTGAGGAGAGAGAAAATTGTTTTTAGCGGAAGAGAGAGAGAGAGAAAGAGACCGCGAGAATGAGAAAGAGAAGGAGAGAAGAGAGAGAAAATGAGTGTGGGCTTTTAATAGGTTTAGAAAATAAATAAAAGAATATGTTTAAGATATTAGAGATGCTGTGCAACTGTTAGGATTTAGATTATAAAAATAAAATTGGTTAGATAAATTTTAAATGTAATCGTTTTAAAATAAATATTATATTAATAAATTTGAATTTTGGCGGGGTACAAAATAGTCCAAAACGCGCCCGGGTCGAGTCTAAAAATTCAGATTTAAAATATGAAAAATATATGCGACGTCCAAATTTCGAAATGAAAGCTCAGGTAACGAAAATACATACCCCCAAGAACGGATACACGTACGTGCGCGTAGCCATCCAAACACGTCCGTTTCACTGAACGAGACGAGAACAAGATGCGCGGATGCTACCACGGGGTTAGGGGTATCATGCGGACCATGAAAGGCAATTTTAATTTATTTTACATGACCTAAAATGTTATATGGTAAAATGTGCGATGTCAGATGAAATGCTAATATGTACTAATCATGAGATGCACGTGTCTATGTGACAAATCAAGGTAATCTATAAATATGAATCAAACAGGTTCAAGCAAGCGGGTCGGGTCGAATGCAAAGTAAAATGTAAAATGTCATTCGCACCCAAACACGATAAATCAGGAAAATACCATGGATAAGTAAATACGGGAACTGGATTTGGTATAAATGAACTAGGTTGTTACACTCATCCTCAGAGTCGCTGCCGAAGACCAGAATAGGGGTGGACGGTCCCGACTTGTTGCATTGGGGCGGCCCTGAATAAATTATTTCTTCTTCCTCCTCAGTATCACTTCCGAAGACCGGAATATCGGTGATAGCCTTGTTTTTCGGTTTATGACATCTTTCTGTGTCTTCGAAATCTGGTAAGAAGTATTTTGCATCTTCGAACTTTTGGACTTCATTCACGGAGAATGGGTTCAACTCCTCTGTCACGGTATACTTAAGACCATCCTTGAAATACTTCATGCACTGATGTTGTGTAGAAAGGATGATGTTATACTCGTGTAACCAAGGCCTGCCGAGCAAAGTATTGTAGCATGTCTTGGCGTCAATGACGTGAAATTTGATGTCCGTGACGAGCAGCCCAAAGCGTAACGTCAGTATCACAGACCCAAGCGTCCGTGATGACTGGGAGTTAAACCCGGAGATAGTGATTTTATCACGAGCGAGATGCTGAACGCTCATGCAGATTTCCTTCAACACTCTTACAATGAGGAGGTTGACAGAGGACCCATTGTCAACCAGGATTTTGCCTATCTTGATATCATGACAGTATCCGGAGACATAAAGGGGACGGTTATGCTCGCACGTCCCGAGGAGAAGATCTTCATCGCCGAAAGTGATATCGGCTGTGTGCACTTCTTCCAGCTCGTCCTTCATCTTTTCTTCGGCGAGGAAAGCTTGGAATTGTTCGGGCTCTTGTAGCGCCTTGATCAGAGAATCCCTTGCCTCTTTAGAGAGCAGAAGGGTATCGAGAATGCTGAGCTGCGAGGGTATCTTCCTCAAGTGTGCCAGAACGTTGTAATCCACTTTGTTTTTCTTGGGCGGGTCCTTGGCTGTCAGCTCTTCGATGGCTTGTTCATCGAGGGTGATATCCTCAGGGACCTTTTCTTTTCCCTTATTCTTCCTGTTCGACCCCTTGTTTACGGGTCCGAGATTCTTTTCAGGTAGCGTGCGATTGCGCAGCTGAATGTTCTCGCAGCTTTTCGGTTCTTCCTCTTTTCCTGAGGTGGATTCTTTGAACAGAAGGCCGAGAGTCATTTCTTCTTCAAAATCGCTCCTGAAGGTGAGAACTTGCGATCCCCTGCTACCAACCATGTGACAGTTCCCGGCAGCTCTTCCTCGTTCGTCTGTCGCATTTTTTCGCTGTCGACGAGCTTCACGCTTCATCCTCTTGAAGTGTTGCCTGTGAGCGACATACCCTTGCCACCAATTTTTAAAGGCGTTGCATTCTTCAGTAGGGTGTGCAATCTTCTGATGATATAAGCAGAAATTAAGATGTACGTCCGCTTCATCAAGATGTATACCGCCAGAAGAATTTTCTCTGAAAGAGGACAGCTTCATTCCTATCGATATAGCTTTGGCGAACCTTTTCCTTGTCTTGAACCTGCTTTTATTTGCGGCGGATGTACTTTGATCTGGTGGGAGTGTTTCAACCCTTTCGTCCAGTCGCCGGCATTTGGCCTTTTCAAATATGGCCATCTCGCGCTCTCGATCAGTTTTGCTTTTTAGAAGAGCTTCGTTCAGGAATGCGTCAATCGTCTCATCTGACGGTCCTAGGAGCTCCGATTCGGGATCTGCCCTTAGTTTCTTTGCGTCAGGAGCTTCTTCACCGTTTATTAACGAGTGAGAGATCACATGGCAGCTTGCCACATAATTCTCAGGTTCATCCGACGAGTCTTCTCCATTGTCATCATCTCCGTCCTCAAGGACGTGGCTGATAAATTCTTGAAGTGTGACTGGGGTCCGTGCCTTCTGGTTATATTCTTCCAGCGCGTCAATATTTTTTTGCAGGTCTGTGCGTTTGTCATCAGGCTTTACGGGCTTTTTGGACTTTTTCTTCTTCTTCGAAAACTTTGACGGCTGGGTGTGGACGCTTTGACTATCACCACCAATCTTTGGAGTTGGGCGCGGCTTCAGCATTCCCTCGATGACCTCGGGTTCCAGCGGACTTTTCCATTTGATCGCCGAGCATGTTTGGAGATCCTTCAGCATTCTTTTCGTTTTGGCTGAAAGAATGACCTCCCATGGAGCTTCTTCTATAAAAGAGCATGATGCCCCCGGTGTGTCCGCCTTTTTGAGAGCGTGTGGCTGGGGCGGGTTTACTTTCCAATTCTCGGACAGTGCGAATTTGCCCTGTTGGTATTGGTTTTCAATCCACCCTTTGAAAACGAAGCAATCTTCGATTGGATGGCCTGTTCCCCGCCGATCGCAGAGACCGAGACGTTGGGACGTCAGGCCTGAAATTCGAGGGCAGATACTAATTGGTGCTATCCATCCACCTCTTCGAAGATGCCAAGTTGATTTATGACACCATATATCGAAGGTTTAAATGGATGCGGCCGATATAGCAGACTTCGTCAGATTCTCTCTTGTTGAGGGTTTTTGATTGTGGGGACGTTCTTCCCTGCAGGTGCAAGCCCCTGCAGTGAATTACGCTACCGTATCGCGGTAACCCCTTTCTCATTCTCCAGATGGTCACTTTGTGTCGTGTGTGTTTGTTTTGTTTTTGGTTGCCCGTGGATTGTATACGGAGACTAATTTATGTTGTCGCCCGTAGGGCGTGGATTAGTCCAAATCCGTATCTTCTTAAATTTGGGTTTGGGGGTTGGGTTTAAGGATACGTTAGTCTTATTTGAGACTAAGATCAATTTAAACGTTCGTTGAGGATACGTTAGTCTAATTTTAGACTAAGATCAACTCAACGGGATCATTTAGATCCAACAAGAGAGCATTTAGACTCTATTGTTTAGTTTTGAGACATTGCGGTCGATTACCAGTTTAAGGACATGGTGGTCCAATATTAGTTTAAGGACATCTCGGTCCAAGGTTAAGGAAATCATAGTCCGTGAGTTTAAAGACCTCACAGTCAAGGTTAAGGACATCATAGTCCGTGAGTTTAAAGACCTCACAGTCAAGGTTAAGGACATCATAGTCCGTGAGTTTAAAGACCTCACAGTCAAGGTTAAGGACATCATAGTCCATGGGCTTAAGGACCCCACAGTCCATGAAATGTATGGTTATCGGGACCCGTCACCTCTCTGAAGACGTTGAAGAATTACAACGACAAATATCAAAGGAGTTCAGAGATGTACCCTTAAACCGATGTGGGTTGAGAGACCTGTAGTCCAATTGGGACTAAGATCTGTGATTCATGAGCATATGAACTCAATTAATCTGAATTGAGTACTTATGACCAATTTGGGCTAATTCCATTCAATTACAATGTTCAACATTTGTTTTTGAATTGTTAGATGTTTGTTTGAGTCCAATCCCTTTAAAAATGCTAAGCATTGGTTTGGTCTCTGACAATATGTAACAACCATAATTTTCCTATACACTTTTCTATACAATTTTTTTTTCAAAAATCCATAAAAGAGTATTTTAACCTGAGCACAATATATAAGTAATTATTTTGTTTTTAAATAACTCCATTTTTTAGTGTACATAAAATTGTTTTAAAATTAAAGTATACTTGGGGTATTTAATATTACTGTTACCACTTTAAGTAATTATTTTCCCACAATAATTACAAGAAGGAGCTTGTAGCTCATTGGTAACACCTTGCAATGCTGAACCAAGCTACCAGAGTTCAAATCCCTTGCCCCACATTATTTTTATATTGTTTTTGTTTTAAATCCTTTGGAAGCCCAACAGTCCAAACACCATAACTCCCAAACTTTGAACTGAACCCAGAAAACTAAATATACCAGAGTGTACCCCACGAGACCCCCCACCTACTCGACCCCCGACTCGGTCCGGCACCGCCGGCCGGACTCGGCCGGACGACCGAGTCCCCAACATAAAATTTGTGGCTCTTCGCCTCCCCAACTCCCCTGCATACACCATTTATTTGGATCGGTACCCGAATCTTAAATACACCCCATTTACTACAATTTTTAATGATTTTTCTATAATTTTTACAATTTTTTTTAATTAAAAACCCTTCACTTACCCTATCCTATAAATACACCCCCTACCCTCTACTCTCTCATCCCAAAACCCTAGGCTCACTCTCTCAAAATTTTCCAAGAAGTGTGTGCTTTGAAAACAAGTTCGCGGCGAAGCTCCGACGAAATTCCAGCGACGTTTTTAGAAACAACCGGCGACGAAGCAACGCCTCGGCAACTCCCTTAGTTCCCCCTACACTCCTTTGCCTAATCGAAACCCGTAAGTCCCATTCTATTCCCCTTTCTATTTCTCTAAAATACGAAACTACAAAACCCGACGGAATCGGAACAAATCCGATTTCCGATTCGGTTTTCTATAAAATTTCACTTCTAACCAATACATTCATGCCTAAACATCTTTATTTTGACTATTAAACTTTTAAAAATCAATTTGAACAAGTTTTCTCACATGAAATGATAACCTTTCCAATTTATCGTATTTTTTCACTTTAATACCATCATATTTCGATTTCACATTTAACCCCTTAACTTTGCTATACATTTAATGTAGAGCACGAGGTAATGACCTACCTCCACACACATGCAAATACAACCCTAAGCGACATCATCAAAAACTTAGAATACGATAAAACGAAACTTTCATTTAAATACCATATTCTTAATAAAACCATTCTTAAAAGTTTTAGATTTGATACACTTTTAAATAAATACTTCTTATTAGGAAAATACGATAAGTTGTGGAGATCGATCGTTTATCTAAACCTGACTTTGTGGTGTCTAGGTTAGACAAGTGAGCAAAGGTAATTTTAAAAGGCCCGTCTCACGATTCGTGAGCGGATCCCTCCTTCCTCACCTGTACTTACCTGGCTACAATTGGCTGTGAAGAGGCGATTTGAGACTTCTAACGACTTGTCGTTTGACCATTTAGAAATAGGCAAGTTGGCTTAGGAAACCTAGAATCTAAAATACGGAAAATTACACTTTGCAAATAAATACCTTTTACTTTATAAAACCGTTTTCTAAAGGATTAGTATTTTACAATCTTTGCAAAGCGCCGCTACAACCCATGTTTGGGGAACCCGTTTGGGATTGTGCGGTTTATCACGCACCCTCGGGCTAGTAGTGCGAGATTCAGACCTCCGCTAGGAGCATTCGGTCTCGAAAGGTTTAAAATACGACATCTTAAGAAAATGAGATTTTTGGAATATAAAATATTTATTAAAATTATTTTTTGTATAAACATATGTATATTTATCATTTAAATATCTATTTTATTATAATATAAATTTTTCACCTTTTCCTAAAAATCATAATAATAAATTTTACACTAAAATACCATGAACTTCAAATAATCAATATTGCAAATAAATACCCTTATTTATAAAACTAGGATATTTTCACTAGAAATGTCATAACATAAAATCCACCCTCATTACAACTCTAAAGACGAATAATAAATACTTGAGGTGTATTTTGAAAAGTATATAAAAATATTTTTACATAAAACCCCCTCAAGTTTTATAAATTACCCTAAGGACCCTAGCAATTATAAGACTTCGATTCACATTTCTGATTGTCTGACTCGGGTTTGAGTCTGATTAATTTGATTTGAATATGATTCAAGTCAATCTATAATCTACAAGATTCCAATTCAATATGAACACATGAATCCATGAATACAATTATCAATTTATACAACTTGACTAAACCGAACCATGGATATATATTCCTTTTACATGATTCTCAGTATTCCATTTACATGACTCTACGGTTATAACCGTTTCCTGATATTATGGTTTCGGTCAGTCAGTCAATCAATCTTACAATCAATACAATTTACAAGATAACAATACAATCAAAACACTACGGGGTTTAAGGGGTAGATTGGTACGGAAGATATTAAAAGTGGCACGAGACGGTCAAATTTAAGACACCTAATATGAATCCAATTCCCGTTGTTCCGGGCCTTTTAACGGAACCTTATACTCTATATTCCGTTTGCCCTGGTCTCTAGCATATAGAGACCCCACTCGTATACACTGCCATTCTTCTGTACCAAGTTACAAACAACAGCGTTAATACAACATTACAACAATACAATAAAACATTAAAAGCTACTCTTTCTCTCCCACTCTTTGTTTATTTCTCCCCTATCTTTGGGACTTACCGAGCGACCTGTTCGCTGACGACATTCTATTTCTTTTTTCTTTGAATGTCGTCAGGTGTTTCGGACCCGGCAGAGATCGAGCCATCGCAAGAAGACCTGGAGCAGTTTGCTGAAGACCCTGCACTTTAGTTTCATTGTACACTTTTTCTCTCTGTACTTTTCATTTCCTGTTATGCCATTGTTTAGGCATCTTTTATTTCAGTTGTATTTCCTTTCATGTATTGTACAAAGAATGTTAATAAATAAAAGTTGCTGTTCTTTTTTTCTTGTCTCTTGTGTATTTATTTTATATTGCTTAGATACGCTTAGCGTATATATTTCTGAGTATCTACGTAGCGGACCTCGTCGCGTCCCCTTCGCCGTACACTGGGAAGCGGGGCGTGACACAATATTTTGTCTTTAGTTGAATGCTGTGCATTTATCATAGCTCCAGGCTTATTCAAAGAACAATTTATGTTCTGTCTAAGAGCACATAAAAGCATGTGGCGCACTTGGCACTAGCGCCAGTCGATGAGCGCAGTGCGCTATGGTTAAAACGCTAATGCACTTAGCGCTTTGCGCCAGATATGAAGCGCTAATGCGCTTAGCGCTAGATGAAGAGCGCTGATGCGCTTAGCGCTGATGCGCTATAGTTGAAGCGTTGAGGCGTTTGGCGCTGGTGCTATATAATGAGCGCAAAGCGCTTTTAGTAATGCAGCGCACACGTGAGGAGCTCGTGGAGCGCTTAGCGCTGAGCGCTAGCCAATGAGCGCAGTACGCTGTGTTTAAAGCGCTATGGCACTGCAGCGCTTTGTGCTAGATGAAGAGCACTAAGGCACTTTTAAATTAGGAGCGCTAAGACTCTTCTTAGATTAGGAGCGCTAAGGCTCTTCTTAGATTAACTTTGTGCTCTGAAGATTATCTTTTCTTTGATAAGAGACTTTGTCTCAAGATTCTAAGAACAAAGTTCTTAGTTTATAGGAGATATTTCAATCTCTTTTTGATGAAAAGCTTTGCCTTTATGGTTCTGTGATCCTAAGAGAATTGAATAATTCTCCTCCCTTTATAATGAGATGTTCATAATCTCTTTTGTGAAAGACAATTTGTCTTATAGATCTATGATCTGTGAAAGAAGTAAATACTTCTTTTTATATTGAGACGATTTCGTCTTTCTATTCTTTTTTTTACCTTGAAAAGAATTGTCTTCTTTTGCCGAGAGCTTCTTCTTCTTCTTGAGATTTTCTCAAAGTTTATGGGAGGGGGGGTTCCTCCCTTTTTAGACTTGATGTCTCGGGGCCTTTATATAGAGCAAGATGGTTTGTTCAATCAGTTAAGGAGATCTTTTCTCCAATTGAATTTGGGAATTTCCCATCGTTGGATCTTTGATCCGAGGGCTTCTTGTCATGCCCCGCTTCCCGGTATATGGCGAAGGGGGCGGGACTGGTCCGTTACGTATTTACTCTGAAGTAAATACGCTAAGCATATCTAAGTAATATAAAAGTAAATACACAAGAGACAAGATATATAAACTGAACAACAACTTTATTTATTAACATTCTTTTGTACAATGCATGAAAAGTAAATACAACTGAAATAAAAGCGATGCCTAAACAATGGCATAACAGGAATGTAAAGTACTGAAAGGAAATGTGTACAATGTCTAGAGCTCAGGGTCTTCGCTATACTGATCGAAGTTTTCTGCAGTTGGCTCGATCTCTGATGGTTCCAAATCACGTGAAGACATTCAAACAAGAAAGAAATAGAATGTCGTCAGCGAACAGATCGCTCGGTAAGTCCCAAAAATAAGAGGAGAAATAGAATAGACAGAGAGTAAGAGAGAGAGAGAGTAGCTTTTACAGTTGTATTATATTGTTGTATTGTTGTATTTAGTGTTAACGCTGTTATTTGTAACTTGGTACAGAAGGATACCAGTGTATATGAAAGGAGTCTCACTTGCCCCGGAGACTAAGGTATCAGGAACTCAAGGAACCGTTGGGCCACGGTACAACAGCAACGGAATACAGGTTAGGTGTTTTAATCTTACCGTCTCGTGCCACTTTTAACACCCTCCGTACCAATCTACCCCTTAAACCCCGTAGTGTTTTGATTGTATTGTTTGTCTTGTAAATTGTATTGATTGTATAATTGGTCGACTGACCGAAACCATGATATCAGTAAACGGATGTAACCGTAGAATCATGTAAATGGAATAACTGGAGAACCATGTAAATGGAATGTATATCCATGGTTCGGTTCAGTCAAGTTGTATAGATTGATAATTGGATTCATGGATTCAGGTTGAATTGTAATATTGAAGATTGTAGATTATAAATTGTACTTGAATCATATTCAAGTCAGATTATACTGAGACTCAAACTGAGTCATACAATCAGCAAAGTAACTTGAAGTCCTGATTGTTTTTTTATTAATTTGTCTACCTTAGATAGGCAAGCACCCACTTCTCCGGCTCCCTGAGGCTCAAGAGATTGGTCCCGCTTAAACCTATGGTTACTAGGGTCCTTAGGGTAATTTATAGAACTTGAGGGGGTTTTACGTAAAAATACTTTTATATACTTTTTCAAAATATACCCCAAGCATTTATTATTTGTCTTTAGGGTTGTAATGAATGTGGATTTTATATTGTGATATTTCTTATGAAAATATCCTAAATTCAGAAATAAAGGTATTTATTTGTAATATTGATTTTTATGGAATTCGTGGTATTTTAGTGTAAAATTGATTCTTGTGATTTTTAGAAAAAGGTGGAATATTTATATCATAACAAAATAGGTATTTTAATGATAAATATACATATATTTATACAAAAATAATTTTAATATATTTTTTATATTCTAAAAATCTCATTTCCTTAAGCTGTCGTATTTTAAATCTTTCGAGACCGAATGCTCCTTGCGGAGGTCTGAATCTCGCACTACTAAGCCCGAGGATGTACGATAATCCGCACCATCCCGAACGGGTTCCCCAAAATGGGTTGTAGCGGCGCTTTACAAAGATTGTATAAATACTAATTCTTTAGAAAACGGTTTTATGAAGTAAGTTGTATTTATTTGTAAAGATGTCAATTTTCCGTATTCTATGTTCTAGGGTCTCCTAAGTCAACTAGACTATTCCTAATTGGTCCAAAACGACAAGTTGTGAGATGCCTCAAATCGTCTCTTCACCGCCAATTGTGGCCAGGTAAGTACAAGTGAAGAAAGGAGCGATCCGCTCACGAATCACCGTGAGACGGGCCTTTTAAAGTTACCTTTCTCACTTGCCTAGCCTAGAAACCACAAAGTCAGGTTTAGATAAACGACTGATGTCCACAATTTATCCTATTTTCATAATAAGTGGTATTTATTTAAAAAGTGGTTCCGATTCTGTCGGGTTTTGTAAATCCGTATTTTTTTAGATAGAAGAGATAGATAGAAAATGGGACTTACGGGTTTTAGGACACACAAGAGGGTGAGAGAGAAGTAGAGGAATCGCCGATGTGTTAGGTCGTCGCTGGTAGTTCCTAAAACGATCGCCGGAAGTTTGTCGTAGATTTCGCTGAGCTTCGCCTCGAGCTTGTTTTCAAAGTACACAAGTTTTCTTGGAATTTTGAGAGAGTGGGCTCAGAATTTTGGGGTGAGAGGGTAGAGGGTAGGGGTGGTATTTATAGGGTTAGGCTAGGGTTAGGATAGATGAAAGGTTAAAATGAAAAATGTGATAAAATGCATTAAAAATGTATTAAAAGTGGAGTAATTGTGGTTTTAAAAGAGCTCTGGAAATGGTCTGAGGCTAAAATTTTGCAGGTGCATAGGGAATGTGAAAAGACACAATTTTCATGTTAGGGTCGTCGCCGGAATCGACCGACTCGGCTGTGACTCGGTCGGAGGAATGAGTCGGCCGAGTCGAGGCCGATTTGGCCGATTCCCGGCCGAGTCAGGCGGCCGGGATCCCCCCCGACGGTTCATCTAACCTCTGGCAATGTTACATTTTTGGGTGTAGTGGGGTTTTTGTGAGATATGCACGTGTAAATCCTTGGTATTCTAAAGGTTTAAAAAAAACCAATATTAAAAATAATGTGGGGTATGGAATTTGAACTCTGGTGGCTTGGTTCAGCAGTGCAAGGTATTACCAATGAGCTACAAGCTCTTTTTTGTAATTATGGAGCTAATTAATTACTTAAAGTAATAACAGTAAATGTAAATACCCTAAGTATATATTAATTTTAAAGCAAATTTTTGTACACTAAAAATGGATTTGTTACATTCTTTTAACTTGCAAATAAAAAACAAAATAATTACTTATAACTTGTGCTCAGGTTAAAATACCCCTTAATGGATTTTTGAAATTTTTTTGTAAAAACTTGTATTGGAAATTTGGGGTTGTTACACTTCTGGTTTACAGAAGATAATCTTCTTGTTTTTTTACCAAGATTGGGAAATCTTTCCCCCCTTACAGAATTCGTTCTGTATTTTAGTGATTTTTAATCACCATTGGATCATTGATCCAACGGTGTTCCAAACTCAGGACACAATCTTTTATGTTTGGAAAGATTCAACAGAATTTCATTCTTGTTAATTGATGATTTAATCATATCCGTTGGATATTTGATCCAACGGTGAGGAACATTTAGTTCCAGCGCTAGCGCTTATGCGCTCTGCCCATGGTGCGCTACTTGGAGCGCAGCGCTCTTAGCGCTAGCGCATACGTGCTTTGCACGTGGTGCGCTACTTGGAGCGCATCGCATCTAGCGCTAGCGCCTATGCTCTTTGCACGGGGTGTGCTAGTTGTAGCGCAACGCTTTTATAAAAGCACAGTTTTAATTTAAATTTTGAATTCTGAACAGAGCTTTGCTCTAATTGGGGAAACATGGCCTATCGCTTGGTGATAGGGGCAATAATTGGGATTATTAGCCTCACCGGGTTGCAATGGGCGTTTTGGATCCGGCAAGTTGATGAGCCTGTTGCGCACCGCCAGCTCGAACAATCTCCTCGTTTTGTCCCATAGAAACGAATAAGGGCGCTTCATTTTCTCATTAAAGAATCGCCGTTTCTCGTCTTGGCGATCGGCTAGTTTTGGACCACTGGGCTGCTGTTGAGCATTGGCGACGAAGGTTGCTTTCCCTTTCCCCTTCTCATTCCGAGGATCTGTCTTTAAGGAGATGGTCTGTGACCCATCTGATCCATTTGGGCCAGCTTGTCAATCAAGACTTGGAAAGTAGTTGGCTTGAAGAACATCATGAATTGTGAAATGGTCGCCTGAGGGTCGAGGGTCCCTACGAACATGCCTATCGCAGGCGCTTCTTCGATGCGCTGCTTGCACTTCGACCACAGATTCTGCCACCGTATCGCATACTGCACCCATGTTTCGCCTAGCTTCACTCTGGCGTTAATTAATGCGGTGATCGGGGTGCGCTCGCTAGAGCTGGCGAAACATTGGGTAAACAGCAATTCCATCTCTGTAAAAATTTTGACGGAGTCGTTGGGAAGCTCTGAGTACCATTCGAAAGCCGTCTCCGCTAAGCTGCCGACGAATTGGCGAAGCAGTAGCTTATCATCCCCTCCAGTCTTGCCGCAGAGAGCCCTGAACTGAGCGACATGTTGATGGGGATTGCCTGTCCCCTTATACACATGGAATTTAGGAATTGTGTATTCTGGCGGGTACTTTATCTGATCGTACCATCCTGGATATGGTCGTCCTGTTCTGACGATTTGGCCAGTTGCTTCATTCGCTTGATGAGCCCGTATTTGCTGAGCTATATAATCATCGAGCATGGCTTTAGAGATGGTCTCCTCCTTGGCTGCTGACAGAGCCGACAGAGGATTTGATATCTCTCCTCTATCATCTTCAATTATTACTGGAGGATTTTCGGCTGGAGGGTCCGGCTGGATCATCATGCCCACCATATCTTGGAATAAAAGGGCCATTTGTTTTATATTGGCCGCTTGTTCCGCAGCCTCTTTGTCCTTCTTTTCAAGCATTCTCCGAAGGAATTCAGCATCTGTTTCTTGCTCACGACGCTGCTCCGAAGATGTCTCTGGGCTTGCTTTTGGTCCCGTAGTGCGGCCATGGCTGATAGTATCTCTTGGAGCTTTTGTTGTTGTTGCTCCTGAGCCTTAGTCACTGATCGCGTAAGCGGTCGATGACCTGTGAGGTACGGCTGTCCTCTTTTCCGGATGCCATATAGACGGTATGCACTACCATGCCCCCAGACTTAGGGCGTTTAGGCTCAGCACCCTTGACATTTTTCGCGAACACGGGGATCTTCTCTGGCCTCCTTCTTTTGTGGGCGGTCGAAGTTGAGGGAACCGTTGCAGCGGGCACCCAAACAGATGACACCTTCTGTGGTACGACAGAATGATCCTTCTCTTGCCGAACCTTCATCATTTTTTGTCGGCTGGAGTAATCTTGATCAATCATCGAGTCTTGGACTTGACGCCAAACCTTGTAAATTTTGGAAGACAGCCGCTGAGGGGGCTGCTCTAGCTTCACCTTTGTAACGTTCTCCATAGGTGGAGGAGACTTTTTCAGCACGGCAGTTGGCGAATTCCTGCGCACCTTGTTAAGTAGTTCAAAGCTGTTCCCAGTTGGAACAGTAGCATCAACTTCCACCATTGGAGCTGGCGGAGTTAGTCTAGAAGGAGAGCTGCCCCCAGCTTTCCTCACTCGACGCCAGTGACGACATCGAGCATGTCTCGCAGACGGTATTGGTTTAGTCACGGGGGTGGCCTCATCATGCCCCCCGTTTTGGTCAAGTTTTGCCGGTATCAGCCTCTTGAAGACCGATATCCGTTGAGTGGGGATGGCCAACCTATCAAAAGCAGACTTTTGCATAGGAGGTTTGCATTTTTTTCCAAGACAATTACCATTGATAACCCTATTTTAGTTTTCTACCTTAAATAGGCAAGCACCCACTTTCTCCGGCTTCCTAATGCTCAAGAGAATTGGTCCTGCTTAAAACTATATTTACTAAGGTCCTTAATATAATTTTATATATCTCGAGGGGTTTTTATGAAATTATATAAAATTATTTAAAGAGTGAGGTATATTAGTGAATAGTAACTTAGCTTGAATAGTTCATGGTATTTTAGTGTAACTTGTTTTGTATTGATACTTGATGGTATTTTAATGAAATTTGTCATTCTTTTATTTTCTTGAAAATATGGAATTTGATTATATATTAAAAATATATGGGTTGATAATATTTATATAATTATTAAAAATTAATTTTATTTATTAAGTAGAAAATCTAATTTTTCTTAAAAATCGTATTAAAATTCTTTCGAGATCATATGCTCCGTAAGGAGGTCTGCATCTCGCTCTACTAGCCTGAGGATGTGCGATAATCTGCATCATCCAATAGTGGGTTCTCTAAAATGGGTTGTAGAGGCATAATCGCAAAGAGTTTAATAATACTATTTAAAAGAAAACAGGTTTTTATAATTCAAGGTATTTTTATGAAAAGTAGTATTTTGCCACAAAAGTTGTCTCAAGAGGATCGTGCTATGTCAATATGTGTGTATGTGAGAGGTAGGTCATTACATCGTGAAGTTTTCTAAAGGTATGCTAAATAAAAGTTTAATAGATAACGTATATAAACTTCATGGTATTTAACGTAAAATATAGGTTAAAGTTGTTTTACATGGAGTTTTAGAGTGAAAATTGTTTCTAAATATTAGTTTAATGATTAGCAAGTATGGTGTGATAATATTCATGAAGAACATATAAGAAAAAGTGGATTTTATAATGTTTTAAAGGAGGTGTCGGTATTAACTGCACTTCCGACATGTTTTATGAAAAGAGACTTTTTAAGATGAAAGAGTAGAATAAGAAATGATACTTACTTGCTAAAAGGAAAGAGGGAAAGTAGAAGAAGATAGGAAGCGTTCGTGGCGTCGTGGGGTCGCCGGAACTTGCGTAGATCCTCGCCGGAAGTCGACCACTTGCTAACTTCACTTGTACTCTTCTTCGACTTAGAAAATTTTGATAATTTTGACTAGAGATTTCAGAATGAGGAAGAGATTGGGTATGGGGTTGTATTTATAGGGTGAAATTGGGGTTTTGGAATTGAAAGATTGAATTAAAAAGCATTAAAAATGAGATTAAAAATGAATTTTAATTCTCTGTTAAATTGCAGAGAAAACAAACAGAACAGGGATAGTGGGGTAGGCCAAAGGGTGCTGTGTGCAAAGCACGGGCCTCATCCCCTACGGATGGTCCGCCGTCGCCGGCCCTAGAGCAGATCTCGCCGGCCCAAAAGAGGAGTTGGGGGTTGGGATGTGTGCCACGTGTCCTCGGTTGTGTACACAACATTTTACACATGTTTATTTTTTCTGTCTTTTCATTTTTGCGTGTATTACACGTGTAAACTTTTGGGCTTCCAAAATGTTTAAAAGAAAAATTCAGAAAAAATATATATGGCTGATGGGATTCGAACACAGGGGCTACGTCACAGCAGTGCAAGGGCTTTACCAATGAGCTACAAGCTACTTCTTGCTGTTTTTAAACAAGAATAAATTTTAAATTGTGCTCAGGCTTGCAAACTACTTTCTGTACTTTAAAAAGAAAAGTTTTGTACAGAAAATTCAGGGTTGTTACATTCTATCCTCCTTATAAAAATTTCGTCCTCGAAATTTATAGAAGGAAGTTGTAACAGATTCAAGAAAATTTTGATTACAGTGGTGGTGAAAAGAACCACTGAAAGTGCATGAAAAATATGTTTGAAAGAACGAAAGGATGCAAGGGTTTTGAAAGACGAAGGATTACCAGTGTTACCTTGACCTATAGCTTCGGCTTCTATGGCCGCTAAAGTGAAAGCCTGACGCCGGGGTACATTCCTCTGTTCTTGGGGCATGTTTCTCTGCCTTTGAGGCATGTTCCTCATTGCCTAGTGGAACTGACGAGAAGGCTGTGTAAGAGGTCCATGAGAAGGTGGAGCAGGTAGGGCAAGATGATGTGCAGGAGCCTGAATAGCTGGCTGCTACGGAAAGGTGATGTGTGCTGGAACTGGGTTGCGTCTATGAGGACATGATCCAATGTCATGAGTGGATGTGCCACAAACTAAGCACAGGCCGTTTGCATGCCTGCAGTCTTTTACCAGGTGCCCATCCCTCTTGCGGTAGAAGCAAAAATCTGGACTTGGCCGGTTAAATGTTACTTCCGGTCTCCTAGGTGCAAAAGTTAGCATGGAAGAGGCTCCTCCTGCCATCTGGGTGGCAGGGCGCTTCACACCGACAGTTTGAGATCTGCCCTTCTTCTTCACCACTGCCTCATAGCGGCGGGCAGCCTTCAGCGCAAGATCATGAGTTGGGAAATCCCCGGCAGCTAGTACAGCTTGGATCTCCGGATCCGACCCTTGCTGAAATCTTCGTGCACTGATTTCAGCAGCGGGATCAAGTGTGCCGTGAACCTGCTAAGCATGGTAAACTCAGCATCATATTCATCCACGGATTTGTTCCACATTGAACCTTATTGCAAGTGGATGAACTGCTGTTCCATGTCGAATAGGGCAGTCTTGGGAAAGTATTTCGCATCGAACATGTCGCGAAAAGTCTTCCATTCAATCGGCTGGGCAAGACGGCTTTCTTCAGCCTTCTACCATACTCTGGCGTTGTCTGTGAGTTGCAGCTTCGCAACTCTCACCCAAGCGATCTCTGACACTTGTGCTGCTGCCAGGTCATCTTCAATGGACCGAGCCCATTCCTCTGCCTTTAGTGGGCTCTCTTTCTCAGAAAAGTTCTTGTGGTGCAATGCCTGGAATTGTTTGACTCCGGGTGCCTCAGTCTCTGGGCAGTTCAAGAGGATAGCAGTCTGCTGCTGCTGACCCTCCAAGAGGCTCTTGATCGTCTCAAGCAATACCGTCTGCTCATTGATGGGAGCGGTAACGGTAAGTGGTGGTGGTAGAGGAGGTGGTGGGGTGTTGCCATTCATGTTGGTGCTCGTGTTGTTCGGGGAATCCATAACCTTGAGAGAAAAGGAAGGGTTATGATAGATTCAAAAGCTTAGAAATGTAAGGAATGTTTAGTTGCTGATTCTTATAATTCTTGTGATATATTGCTTAGGATTCTATGCAAAACTGACCTGCATGGTAAGACTTCAAGTAAAAATGATCTCTATGGGCCTCCAACAAAACCTGTCATGCCCCGCTTCCCTATGTATGGAGAAGTAGACTTGATGAGCCGCGACGTATTTACTCAAAAGTAAACACGTTAAGCGTAAATAAGCAATATAAAAAGAATACACAAGAATAACAAGAGGTGTAATAATAATATCAACTTTTATTAACATTCTTTCTTTATATACAACTGAAAAGAAAAGTACAATGATAGAAAGCGATACCTAAACAGTGGCATATGAATTGAAAAGAAAATAAGTACAAGTAAAAGCCTAGAAGTCTGGCTCCTCTGTAATAATAAGGACCTCCAGCAAATCAAGCGTCCCGGAGATAAAAGCAGGGATAAGATTGGTGTTCATCACGCCATCAGGAGGAACCCTACAACGTTCCTTCGCTCTTACCGAGCCTCGCACAAACAATGAGGCTGAGTACGAAGCTCTTATAGCTGGTCTGGAGCTCGCCATAGAAATAGAAATCTTTTGGCTACGGGTTTACGATGACTCCCAGCTTATCGTCAACCAAGTGAGCGGCGACTACAAGATATATAAGCCCGAGTTAGCTCGATACAGAAGATGGGTGATGGAACTCATGAAACAATTCACTCACATTGAACTAATGAGAGTCCCTAGTGCATTGAACGGAAAAGCCGACATACTCGCTCGCCTAGCTAAAAAGCCGGTTGATCCCGCCATGGATGAAATTCTGATCACAGTCAGGAGCCAGTAAATTCTGCCCCAAATCTCTTTATGAGAAGAGAAAAGCGCAAAAAAAAGAGCAATCCTGGCGAAAAAGTTCTGATCATTCAAGATGAGCCCGATTGGAGAGAGCCCTTCATAAAGTACCTCCGATATGATAAGCTGCTCGAAGAAAAATTTGTGAGAGTTCAGCTGAAGAAAAGAGATCTCGGATACGTGTTTGTAAATAATACGTATACCGCAGATCATATGACCAACTCTGGCTCAGATGTATGTCATCGACCGAAACCCAAAAAGTCATGAAAGAAGTTCACTCGGGCGTCTGTAGAGCTCACCAATTTGGCCCCAAAATACGGCTTCAAATTAAACGGCTTGGGTATTATTGGCCTACCATGATAAGGGAATGTGAAGTGCATGCGAAGAGATGTCATCTCTACCAAATTCATGATGACTTCATTTATAAGCATCCCAATCCGCTGCATCCTATGGTGGCGTCATGGCCCTTCAAAGTTTGGGTCACCGATATAGTTGGTCCAATTGATCATTCGTCATCCAAAGGCCACCGATTTATATTGGCCGCAACTGACTACTTCTCCAGATGGGCTGAAACTTTCCCGCTAAGAGAAGTCAAGACGGAAGATATTCTAACATTCTTCCGACATAATATTCTATACCGTTTCGGTACACCAAGAAGAATCATATCTGATAACAGGCCTTCTTTCAATAGCTTCAAAATCTCAAGGTTCGCTACTCAACACAAGATAGACTAGAGATATTCTTTCATCAATAACCCAAGGGTGAATGGGTTAGCCGAAACCTTCAACAAAACCCTATGCAAGCTCCTGAGAAAAAATGTCTTAGCCATTAAACGAGACTGGGATCTGAAGCTCCACGAGGTGTTGTGAACATATCGTACCATGCACCGCACTCCGACGCGGTCCACTCCATACTCACTGCTTGCGACACCCCGCTTCCCAGTAGATGGAAACAGTGACGTGGCAAGCCCACATCATATTTATCCAGAGAAGATCATTCCCTAAATAAATATACTAAGCGCATTGAAACAATAATATACAATGCAAGAATAAATGGAGACTGTAAAAATTTTCAACAAATATTTTTATTTACATTCAACTTCCAGTATTTACAAGTACATGAGTTTTCAGCTGGAAAGTAAATCCAATAAGGGAAATGCCTAAATAAGTGACATACATAAGCTGAATAAAAGTGAAGGTATGCTAATCTTATGGAGCAATCCTGTTGTAGTTGTAACACCCTAGTGCATTTATACCATATTTTATTTGGGTTTTTCCTAATCTTGCGACAATTTTCTTGTTTATTATTGTGTTGGGTGCGGATAGTGCTTTTGGTAACTGTGGTTAATACCCGACTTGACCCGCATGCTTGAAACCTATTATAGTTCAAGATTACGTCATATTTTACTAGTACAGAGGATCCATGCACATCTAGGTTCTATATACATGTATGATCTATTTAGTATCTACATATCGTTTAAATAATACAAATAATAGTCAAATAATAATATTTTTTAAATATCTAGCATGGTTTGCATCATACACCATACCCTATGGTTGCATTCAGACATCGTGTTCACTTTCGGTTTGATGAAACAGACTCGTTTGGATCGCTACGTATTTTTACGTATATCCGTTCTTAGGGGTATGCATTTTATTTAAACGAACATCGCGCTATGGTTTTGGCTTGTACGTATATTATCCGTATTTTAAAACTAGAATTTTAGAAGAGACCCGGATATTTTTCGAAGTATTTTGTTATTAGTTATATAATCCTAGAAAATATATTATAATATTTTTTTTATATATAAATAGTTCCTATATACACATTATATATGTATTAAATATATTTTTTTAACTAAAAATAATATTTCCCACGCTCTCTTTCTCTCTTCTCGCTCATCCTCTCTCTTTCTCCTCTCGTATACTCTCTCCCTCCCCTATATATATATATATAAAATTAGAACCTAATTATTAAACCAACACTCATCTCTCTCTCTCTCTTCCCTGACTTCCTCGTGATGAAACCCAAACCCTAACCCACGCCTGCACCCAAACTTCGCCGCCGACCTCCTCGTCGACCCTACCTCACCACGCTCATCAACTTCACCTCCTCTCCTCCATCTCCCCTCCATTCCTGAGCCTCACCCAAGAATCTGCAACTCAAACCCCACAACCCAAAAAACCCATCGCCGGCGACTCGCCGTTCCCATCACCCCGACATCACCACCCTTGTTTCGCCACCCTCATCACCACCCTCACCCCTATCTCCTCTCCTCCTCCTCCTCCTCGACGTCCCTATGCCAAACCCACGACCCGAGAACTCAACCCAAGAACCGTTCTTCTTCACCGCCGACCACTTCACCTCGCCGTTGTCACTACCACTTCCTCGACTTCCTCCCCTCCTCATCTCCTTTATTCGAGTTCCCTGCACCCAACTACGACCCTTGCAACCCACAAACCTGAACCCCAACCCAGCAACCTCACCTCGCCGGAGACCCACGGCCGTCGTCATCGTCAAGACGTCGCCTTGCCTCTATCCTCTGCTCCGGAATCCAGAGCCGTCGCCACAACCCACTCCTCTTCTCCTCTTTCTTCTCTTTTCCTTCTTTCTCCTCTCTTCTTGATTTCTCGGTTCCAGCCTTTTCGCAGGAGTCGCGCACGTCGCCGACAATCCGGGTGACCCAGTCATCTTCATCATCCAGCGTGGTCACATCTTTGAGTAGGCAGGTCCAGTCCTGTGCGCACGCGTGTGCGTTGCGACGTTTATCTGACGTCGAACGTGACGTACGTACCCCGTCGTGAGATCCGATCAGGCAAGTTTATCTTGCAACATGCTATGTTATAATATATCTATTTATATGAATAAAAATAATACATGTGTTATAGTATGCATCAATTATTATAGATTTACCGTTTTCGATATCCGTTCGTATTCGTATTAACAATTGCATATCTATTTGCATGCCAGAACATCATTATATCATATTACTTTTATATTAGTGCAACATGCTATCTAGTTATATCATACACAAGCATGGATACGTATACAAGTTATTACAGATAGACACATATGCATCCTGATATCCGTCGTGCTTACCGTGTTCAGATATTCGTTACAGTTTTACATTTGGTATCTATCTGATACAAATGCATCGCATAACATGTTCACGACCCACTACTTGACTCATTACTTGGATCTACTTACTAATACCAACAATCCTGACTTGTTGTCCTGACGGACGTTACTTGTTGTCTGCATAGACGAAAACCTGTACCTGCTTGATCATGTGTTGGTATTAGAATTATATTGGCAATACCTGACTTGAACACAAACCTGGGGGTAAAGGGGAAATCAAGAATGTAACCGAAACGTAACTCAAAAGGCTATTATTACATGTTTGCCGTTTTTCCGGGCGTTACGGAATAATCCCGTTTGCCATTTTTCCGGGCGTTACGGAATACTCATGTTTTCCGTTTTCCGGACGTTACGGAACAATTGCATGTTTGCCGTTTTTCCGGGCCTTACGGAATACTCCTGTTTGCCGTTTTTCCAGGCGTTACAGAATAAATCCTGTTACCGTGGTCTCGTGGGGAATGAACAGGATATAGACCGTTGGATTACGATGAGAATTATATTAATTGATTTCAAAGACTTTTCGAATTGATAACTTAGAAGCACTGTTTAGGCTACACATCACACATCACATACATACACATCCCTCACTGTTTATGTCTATATTATTTATTTATATTCATCTTTACCTATATAGTTACATCCTGATTATTATTGTTGTTTTGGTATTATGACGCACTGACGTCTGGGTTTTGCATGGCCCAGTTTATCTATCTTTATCACAGGCTGAACATGAGTACTTTAGTCATCAAGCTGAGCAGTGAGGAATTGAACGATTGTTATTTAGAGATGTTTAGTTTAGTTTAGTTTCCGCGGTTTTCTTTCCTTGATGTGAGTCCATATTGGGACAAGTTTTCAGATATTGTTTATTGGATTTAATTCGTTTCCGCTTATATATTTTCTTGACTCTATTTACTGTGGCAAATAGACGTGTATTAGATAGGTTTTATATTTTTTTGTTCTTGATATCCTATATATAGCTGTAATGTGACTGTGGAGGAATGTTTCATAACCACAGGTAGCATGGTTGGCTCTATCACGTGCCATAGTTTACGCATTCTGTGAAGCGGGGCGTGACAGTAGTCCTCCTCAGTGGCCTCCACTTCCTCTGTCTCGACCGTATCTGACGAACATTTCAGGAGAAGAAAAGTGGATGGAATGCCCGTCAGCGAACTTGCGCTCGGTAAGTCCCAAAGATAAGTAAGAATAAAGAAAATGATAAATATAGTATATATAGATGACGAGTAAAAGTATATGTTCATAGGTGAATATGTACTATAGATCTCTATATGATCACTGTGTTAACATTAAGTTCTAAGTGTAAATGTCAACGCAGTCGTAGAAGTATTCACAAGCTCAAGAGTGGGGCCCTAGGAGCAAGAAAACACGGACCCATTTCATGTGTTAGCATTGGGGCTCTAGGCTGTGGATGAGTTAATACGACTGATATTCGAGTAAAATAAAAAGAGGTTAATACGGGACTCCTAAAGCTCCGTTGAATTCACATAAGAAACTATCCCAAACACCCCGAGTATAATATATTATAACTGATTAATATACTTAATTGATTCGATCGATTGATTAACTTGTCTTGATCGAAACCATAGATTGCAAAAGGTGTAGAATGCAGTCGAGTGAGTCAAGTAATATGCGAGTCATGACAATTGCAGTCTTGGTTCGAGTTAAGTTGGTTCGAGTAGATTGGGTTCGAGTTCATGTTCCAGTTTAAATTCGAGTTAGGTTATAGTTTGAGTTTGTGTTCGAGTTCGAGTTCAATTTTAGGTTCGAGTTTGGATTCGAGTTCATGTTTTTTCATGTGAATTGATGTAAATTGTTAAAAATCTTATGTTTGGGAGAGATCGGCAACTGTTGCAAATGGACGGCAGGATTTGTGTTTTTTCCAAGACAATTGCCATTTGATAACTCCGTTAAGTTGTCTAACCTGAATAGGCAAGCACTCACTTTCTCCGGCTCTCCGAGACTCAAGAGAAATGATACCGCTTAAGCCTATATTATTCTAGAGTCCTTAAAATATTGTTTTGCTTATCTCGAGAGAGTTTTATGAAAATAATTTAATATAGTTTAACAATAAACCTCAAGGGTGATTTGTAATTTTAGGGTTTTCATGATCATGTATTTTAATTATTATGGTATTTTAGTGATAAAACCCAGCTTTTAAAAGTTTATGGTATTTTTATGAAAAACCAGTTCTTTTGGAAACTTGTTGGTATTTTATTAAAAATTCAAATCTTTCATTTAAAAAAAAAATAGTTTTATAATATATATTTTTATTTAAAATATAAATTCATAGTTTCATATAATTTTTTTTCCAAAATTTAGTTTTTTTAGAAAAGTCGTATTTCTTAAAAACTGTATTTTTATTTCCTTTCGAGACCGAACACTCCGTGAGGAGTTCTGCATCTCGCTGTACTATCCTAAGAATGTGCGATAATCCACACCATCCATTAACGGGTCCTCTAACAAAGCTTGTAGAGGCGTAATTGTCAAGAATTACAAAAATACCGATTAAAAGAAACCCTTTTTGAAAAGGTGTGGTATTTTAATGTAAAAGTTATTCTTTCAATTAGCCATATGTTTGGAATACCGTGCTATGCAACCATAGTTTGCGTGTGGGGTAGGCCGTTACCTCGTGAAGTTTTCCTAAATGTATTTTAACAATTATTGAAATGAGGGTTATACTAAAGTTCATGGTATTTTAATGAAAAAATTCGTTATTTGAGTATTGAATATGAAATTTTGGTTACGTCAAAAGGAAATAGATGTGAGTTTTATTTTAAAAAGATATTAGGGTGATTATGTAACATGTAGACCTATCAAGCATGATAAAATATTTAAATGAGAAAGTTGTTACGTGTTAACTCCACTTTTGTCGATATTTTCGTAGAAGACGAATTGAGATGAGAGAAATGGGGAGAAGAGGGACTTACTAGTTTAAAGCGTTAACAAGGATAAGGGGAAGCTTTTGGGTGTCGTGGTGTCATCGGAAAGGTTTCGATCGTCGAGTTTGGCTTGTTACTCCACTTAGGTGCCTAACTCCACTTGGTCCTTAGAGAGTTTGAAAGAATTTTTGATAGAAATTTCAGAATTGGGGAGAGCTAGAGCATAGGGTGGTATTTATAGTGAAGAATTAGGATTTGGGAATTAAAAATTTGGGTTAAAAGAATTAAAATGGTGTTAAATGATAGATTTAAAGGTCACTGTTTAATTGCAGAGAGATCAAACAGTGCAGGAGAGTTGAGAGGAGTTGAAGAGATGAGTGTGCAAAGCACGGGAGGAATTGGGCTTATCAAGATCGTCGGTGGTGACCATATCAGGGAAATGGGCGATCAGAGCTTATCCTCTTGCCTCGAGATTCGTGCCACATGGTGAAATCAGCGTGTACACCTCATTGCGCCTGTTTGATTTTTCTAAAACTTTTTGTTTCTCCATGTATTGCACGTGCAACTCTTGGGCTTCCAAAAAATTAAAAAGAAAAATCTTAAAAATAAATGGGTCTGATGGGATTCGAACACACAGGCTATTTCACAGCAGTGTAAAGGCTTTACCAATGAGCTACAAATTGTTTCTTGCTTTTATTGAACAAAACTAACCTATAACTCTTACACAGGCTGAAATACCCTTTTCTATACAATAAACAAGAAATTGTTGTACAGGGCTTTCAGATTCGTTACATTGTACCCTCTTTAATAAAATATCGTCCTCGAAATTTACATTTACATAGAGACTAATTTTTAAAAAGGTAAGGGTATCGTATACGCATATCTTATTCTCTTTCCCAAGTTGATTCTCCTGGCGAATCCTTTCTCCACATCACTCGGACCAAGTTTACCTCCTTGTTCCGTAATGTTTTCACCTTTCGGTTTAGGATCTCAACTGGTTGTTACTTGCAGGTTAGGTCAATTTGTACCGTAAGCTCTGAGTGGTCAAGTATGTGGCTGGGGTCGCTCATATATCGCCGTAGCTGGGATATGTAGAACACGTTGTGCACTCCTTCCAATGAGGGTGGTAGTGCTAAACGATACGCCACTTCTCCAACTCGTTCGAGTATGTCGAATGGTCCTATATATCTTGGACTTAATTTACCCCTCTTGCAAAAACGTATCACTCCTCTATTTAGAGAGATCTTCAAGAATACATGCTTTCCGGATTGAAACTCCAAGTGCCGACGCTTTGCATCTGCCCAATATTTCTGTCGGTCTTGGGCTATGCGCATCTTTTCGCTGATTGTGCGAACCACATCTACAGTTGCCACGATCATCTCTGGTCCCAGGAGTTCACGATCTCCAATGTCATCCCAACTCAGCGGGGAACAAAACATCCGTCCGTAGAGTGCCGCGAAAGGTGCCATCCCAATACTTGCCTGATAGCTGTTGTTGTATGAAAACTCTACCAGGTGTAGGTGATCTTCCCACGAACCTCCGAAGTCTAACATACAGGCTCTCAGCATATCTTCTAATATCTGAATTATTCGTTCGGACTGTCCATCTGTTTGTAGATGATGCGCCGTGCTGAAATTTAGACTCGTTCCCAGGCTAGCTTGCAGACTTTGCCAAAATTGTGATCGGAATCCGTATCATAATCGGAGACGATGCAGATAGTTACCCAATGTAATCTCACGATCTCCTGCATGATTTTATGGGTATCAAGATAAGTATGGTACATATTGAAGGTTGACATCTTACTTTAGATTCATACTCACCTCCATATACTTTCTTGCTAACGTCTTGGTACATTCCTCCTTGCCGGATGTACATTCCTCTGCCCTTGAGGCACGTTTCTCTGTTCCTAATGGAACACTCGGTGTTGGGGTTGAGCGGTCTGGGTGCAAAAAGCTGGAGGTGGTGGAGCTAACCAGGTAGGAGGAGCTTGGATCGCCGGTCTAGCTGGAGAGTTGTTGGGTCCTCGGTTCTATGGGCATGCTCCAATGGCGTGAGTAGAAGACCCACAGATCAGCTACAAGTTGTTCGCCCTGCGAAAGTTCTTCACAAGATACCCTGTTCTTTTGCAGTAGATGCAAAAGTCTAGTCTGCTATTGGCGAACGAACTTACTGGCCTCCGAGATGGTCTGTTGAAGGCTGGCCTGGAAGAGGCCCCTCCTGTGATCTGGATCACATGGCGTTTCACACCGGTAGTATGCAGCCTGCACTTCTTTTTTACAACTGCCTCATAGAGTCGGGCAGCCTTCAAATCAAGTTCATGGGTTGGGAAATCCCATGTAGCGAGTGCAGCTTTGATTTCACGGTCCGACCCTTGCTGAAATTGTCGTGTCCGGATCTCAGCAGTGGGAATAAGATGTGCAGCGAACCTATTATGACCTTGTGTTAGCAGTGTTGTGAGTGAGATAAGAAAATTGAATTTGAGACTATATCTTACCTGCTGAGCATGGTAAACTCAGTATCATATTCATCCACTGACTTGACCCATATTGAGCCTTGTTGTAAATGGATGAATTGCTGCTCCATGTCAAAACGGGCAGTCTCTGGGAAGTACTTGGCATCGAAGAGGTCTCGGAATGTTTTTCATTCTATCGGTTGTGCCAGACGGCTCTCCTCAGCCTTCCACCAAACTCTGGCATTTTCGGTCAGTTGCAACTTAGCAACTCTCACCCAGGCTATATCTGGCACTTGAGCCGCTGCCAGATCATCTTCGATCGCTTGAGCCCATTCTTTTGCTTCAAGCGGGCTCTCCTTACCCGAGAAGTTCTTTGGGTGCAGTGCCCGAAACTGCTTAACTCCGGGTGTTTCAGCTTCGGGGCAGTTCATCAGGATAACAGTCTGCTGCTGCTGACCCTCTAATAAGCTCTTAATAGCCTCAAGCAGTACCATTTGCTCATTGATAGGAGCTGCAATGGTAGGTGGTGGTGGTAGTGTAGGCGGTGGAGTATTGCCGTTGACGTTGGTGCTGGTATTGTTTGGAGATTCCATCACCTTGATATAAAAGATAGGTTAGGATAGATTCAAAGAATTTGAAATGCAAGGAATGTAAATGTTTATTGAAATCATTAATTCTTGTGGTATATTATTTACGACTTCATGAATAACTGACCTGCATGGGCCACCAACAAAACCTGTCATGCCCCGCTTCCCAGTAGACAGAAACAGTGACGTCGCAAGCCCGTGACATATTTATCCAGAGGTCATTCCCTAAATAGATATACTAAGCGTATTGAAACAATAATACAAACAATAATACACAATGCAAGAATAAATAGAGATTGTAAATTTTTTTAACAAATATCTTTATTTACATTCAACTTCCAGTATTTACAAGTACATGAGTTTTCAGCTGGAAAGTAAATACAATAAGGGAAATGCCTAAACAAGTGGCATTCATAAGCTGAATAAAAGTGAATGTAGGCTAATTCTGTGGAGCAATCATGTTGTAATCCTCCTCAGTGGCATCCACTTCCTCCATCTCGACCGTATGTGGCGAACATTCCAAGAGAAGAAAAGTGGGTGAAATACCCGTCAGCGAACTTGCGCTCGGTAAGTCCCAAACATAAGTAAGAGTAAAGAAAATGACAAATATAGTATATATAGATGACGAGTAAAAATTTATGTTCATGGGTGAATGTGTACTATAGGTCTCTATATGGTCACTATGTTAACGTTAAGTTCCAAGTGTGAATGTCAACGCAGCCGTAGAAGTATTTATATACTCAAGAATGGAGCCCCAGGAGTAAGGAAATACGGGCCTATTTCATGTATTAGCATCGGGGCTCCAGGCTGTGGATAAGTTAACCCGACTGATATTCGAGTAAAATAAAAAAGAGGTTAATACGGAACTCTTGAAGCTCCATTGAATTCACACAAGAAACTATTCCAAACACCCCGAGTATAATATTATAACCGGTTAATATACTTAATTGATTCGATTGATTGATTAACATGTCTTGATCGAAACCATAGATTGCAAAAGGTGTAGAATGCAGTCGAGTGAGTCGAGTAATATGCGAGTCATGACAATTGCAGTCTTGGTTCGAGTTAAGTTGGTTCGAGTAGTTTGGGTTCGAGTTCATGTTGGAGTTTAAATTCGAGTTGGGTTAGAGTTCGATTTTGTGTTCGAGTTCGAGTTTAAGTTTATGTTCGAGTTTGGATTTGAGTTCATGTCTTTTCATGTAAATTGATGTAAATTGTTAAAAATCTTATGTTCGGGAGAAATCGGCAACTGTTGCAAATGGACGGCAGGATTTGTGTTTTTTTCCAAGACAATTGCCATTTGATAACTCCGTTAAGTTGTCTAACCTGAATAGGTAAGCACTCACTTTCTCCGGCTCTCTGAGACTCAAGAGAATTGATACCGCTTAAGCCTATATTATTCTAGAGTCCTTAAAATATTGTTTTGCTTATCTCGAGAGAGTTTTATGAAAAATAATTTAATATAGTTTAACAATAAACCACAAGGGTGATTTGTAATTTTTAGGGTTTTCATGATCATATATTTTAATTGTTATGGTGTTTTAGTGATAAAACCCAGCTTTTAAAAGTTTATGGTATTTTTATGAAAAACCAGCTCTTTTGGAAACTTGTTGGTATTTTATTAAAAATTCTAATCTTTCATTTAAAAAAATATAGTTTCATAATATGTTTTTTATTTAAAATACGAATTCATAGTTTTATATAATTTTTTTCCCAAAATTTAGTTTGTTTAGAAAAGTCGTATTTCTTAAAAACCGTATTTTTATTTCCTTTCGAGACCGAACACTCCGTGAGGAGTTCTGCATCTCGCTCTACTGTCCTAAGGATGTGGGATAATCCACACCATCCATTAGCGGGTCCTCTGACAAGGGTTGTAAAGGCGTAATTGTCAAGGATTACAAAAATACTGATTAAAAGAAACCCTTTTTGAAAAAGTGTGGTATTTTAATGTAAAACCTATTCTTTCAATTAGCCATATGTTTGGAATACCGTGCTATGCAACCATAGTGTGCGTGTGGGGTAGGCCGTTACCCCGTGAAGTTTTCCTAAAGGTATTTTTAACAATTATTAAAATGAGGGTTATACTAAAATTCATAGTATTTTAATGAAAAAGTTCGTTATTTGAGTATTGAATATGAAATTTTGGTTATGTCAAAAGGCAATAGCTGTGGGTTTTGCTTTAAAAAGATATTAGGGTGATTATGTAACATGTAGACCTATCAAGCATGATAATATATTTAAATGAGAAGGTTGTTACGTGTTAACTCTACTTTTGTCGATATTTTCGTAGAAGACGAATTGAGATGAGAGAAATGGAGAGAAAAGGGACTTACTAGTTTAAAGCGTTAACAAGGATGAGGGGAAGCTTTCGGGTGTCGTGGTGTCGTCGGAAAGCTTTCGGTCGTCGAGTTTGTTTTGCTACTCCACTTGGATGCCTAACTCCACTTGGTCCTTAGAGAGTTTGAGAGAATTTTTGATAGAAATTTCAGAATAGGGGAGATTTAGAGTATGGGGTGGTATTCATAGTGAAGAATTAGGGTTTGGGAATTAAAAATTTGGATTAAAAGAATTAAAATGGTGTTAAATGATGAATTTAAAGGCCACTGTTTAATTGCAGAGAAATCAAATAGTGCAAGGGAGTAGAAGGGAGTTGAAGAGACGAGTGTGGAGATGAGTGTGCAAAGTACGGGGGGAATTGGGCTCATCAAGACTGTCGGCGGCGGCCATATCATGGAAATGGGCGGTCGGATCTTGTCCTCTTGCCTCGAGATTCATGCCACGTGGTGAAATCAGTATGTACACCTCATTGCGCCTATTTGATTTTTTCTAAAAATTTTCGTTTCTCCATGTATTGCACGTACAACTCTTGGGCTTCCGAAAAATTAAAAAGAAAAATCTTTAAAATAAATGGGTCTAATGGGATTCGAACACACAGGTTATTTCACAGCAGTTTAGAGGCTTTACCAGTGAGCTATAAGTTGTTTCTTGCTTTTAATGAACAAAAATAACCTATAACTCTTACACAGGCTGAAATACCCATTTCTATACAATAAACAAGAAATTGTTGTACAGGTTTTTCAGAGTCGTTACACTGCTCTTCGGAGTAGAGGCAATCCTCCCCCTCGACGTCGAAATTCCAAGCCTAAGGATGGCTGTCCAGCACAATCTGACGAAAGAGGAAAACGCTATGCGCTCTAGGAAAAGAGGCCCACGGTACACCAAAATCTGAAGCGGTACCAAGCCCAAATGTCACGGGCCTATTATAAGATGATCCGTTTCCATGCTTTCAAGAAAGGTGAATTGATGTTGGTCCACAAAAGACCGATCATCCCTAATCGATATGCCAAGAGAGAATTCGAACCAAATTGGGAAGTGCCATATGTCATCAAGAAAGTGTTCGACGACGGATCCTACCAACTAATAAGTGCTGAGAGAGAAAGGCCCATGTCACCCATTAATGACCAATATCTTAAGAAATACTACACATGAATGCTCCAAGTCGTAAACGAATTGAGCACACCGGCCCTACGGTCTGGATCATACATTCTGTAAAACCATATATAATCCACAGGCATAAACGACCCCTATCTCTCCCAAGTCCTACCGGCGAGACTACATCTGAAGTCCTACCAGCGATGAAGCTAAAAAAAAGGTATGTCCACAAGCATAACGGGCACAGAAAGGGCTCTGTGAGTAAAAATAGTAGGATTGCCGGCGAGTTTGTGAAAACCCGAAAGAGTGCAAACTCGTGAAAAGAGATGAAATACACTCGCAAAGTCCTCTGGACCTTGTGAGGGGAAATTCCCTCGTGAGATCCTTACAACTCACAAAGGAGCAACACACTTAGGAATCCTCATGATTCCTAAGGAGAACATACACATGCGAGATCCTCTCGACTGATAGGGAGAAAATGCTTTTATAAGACCCTTATGGCTCATAAAATTAAAAGCCTTAAGTGATAGAGATCTAAACCTGTCTCCTAAGCCATCGCTATCCCAACGGGTAATGGCAAATGATGAGTCACTCCTGGCATTACGCTTCAGTGTTAGCGTCCTGATGCCGACCTAAAACCCAAATCCAAAGCTTTCCCAAAAGGCAAATGATGAGTCGCTGCTGAAACTATGCTTCAGTGTTAACAGTGCTAATGCCGACCCAAAAAACCAAATACCAAGTCTTCCTAGGGCAAATGATGAGTCGCTCATGGCATTGCTTCAGTGTTAGTGGTGCTGATGTCGACCCAAAACTTAAACCCTAAGTTTTCCCAAAGGCAAATGATGAGTCGCTCCTGGCACTACGTTTCAGTGTTAGCGGTGCTGATGCCGACCCAAAAACCAAATCCCAAGTCCTCCCGGGGCAAATGATGAGTTGCTCATGGCATTATTCTAGCGCAGCAATACTAATGCTAAACAAAATCCAAATTCTAAGTTCCTCACAAATTTAAAAGTCCCACCAAATAAGGCAGAAATCAAACAGATCAAATCAATGTCCCTACCCGGTAGCACTTCTAAGCTCAAAATTCCTGCTGGACGAGTAGGGAACTCTAAAAAAAAAATCAAACCAATCAAATCAACCAATTCAACACCACCGACCTCCTCGGTGGAATCAAGCTCCACCTCAAAAACAAATCAACCCTGACACCATAAGAAACGAAGCAAGTCAAATCAAATCCCGACACCGCAAGAAGTGGAGCAAGTCAAATCCAAACCCTGACACCGCAGAAAGAGGAGCAAGTTAAATCCAAACCCCGATACCGCAAGAAGCGAAGCAAGTCAAATCAAGCATCGATGGTCCACGTCATAAAACTGGCAGCATAGACCGTCCACGTCGTAAAACTGGCATCATCGATCGTCCACGTCGCAAAAAGGGCATTATCGACCGTCCACATCGCAAAAGGGGAAGCACCGACCGTCCAAGTCGCAAAAAGAGCATCACCGACCGTCCAAGTCCCAAAAAGAGCAGCACCGACCGTCCAAGTCGCAAAAAAGGCAGCACCGACCGTCCAAGTCGCAAATGGCAGCACCGACCGTCCAAGTCGCAAAAATGACAGCACCAACCGTCCAAGTCGCAAAAATAGCAGAATCGACCGTCCACGTCGCTAAAAGGGCAATATCGACCCTCTAAAGGGAACCAAACCGAATCAATCTCCATATGAAACAAGATCCATCAATTTCATGCACACAACCCATACATACGGTGTGCATTTATTGACGGGGGGCACTTTGTTGGGGTCAAAAATTACATCCCGGTTGTTCAAGTCAAAGTCAATCAACCCCCAGCCAAATGGGCCCAAGCCCATATCAAGACTGAGCATGGAAAGGGCCAGCTCCATGCCAAAAAGGAGGCGATAAATTAGTTTAAATGCATATTTTAGAAATAAATGTATGAAAAATGGGGAAAAGTTAAAAATTTTGTAAACCCCATGGCTTATGTGCAAAAAAAAAAGCACATAAGGCATGGGGTGGCACAAGTGCCATTTTGAAAAGCCCAAGAGGCTATATGTAAAGTATGTAGTTTATAAAAGGCAAACATGATGAGGAAATAAAGCAAAACTTTTCATTCTCCCAAAAATTCTAGGATTTGTGCCCCCATCTCCTTTCTCTCAAGTTTTCCCTCTTTCTTTTCATTTCCAATTAAATCATGAGTTTAACTCTTCTTTTTCCAAAAAGAAATAGTTTTTCACCATAAAACTCTCGAAGGGGAGTTCAGATCTCCCATCAAATACCTAAAAGGGAGATTTTTAATTTTACCTCCCTTTTTCTCCAAGATCCAGCAAAAGGAGAGGAGAAGGAAGAAAACCAATCTCCAAAAATCCTACTTTGGGAAGATCCGAGGCTCCAAGGAGAAGAAATGGGTCCCCTTTGATCATCTCCGATGATCTTCGAAGAGTTCAACTCCAAGATCCAAATCCTCAAAGGAGTTTAACTCCAGATCCAAGCCTTTTAGGAGTTTAACTCCAAATCCAAATATTTTGGGAGTTTAACTCCAAATCTATACTTAATTCCTGTTTAGGAGTTCAATTCCAAAGCCCCTCGGGAGTTTAACTCCTTGCCCAGGGGCTAAGCCCCTTTCTTCGCTGGTATTTCCAGCTGTCGCGTGCCGCGTACGTGACCCGCTGGCGCCCTCGCGCCGCTCATATGACCCACGGGCGACTAGCGCCATGCGCACTCAAGCATCCTCAAGAAGCTCATCACCCCTCTTTTTCCCTCATGCTCCACACTCAAAATACATCCCCCGTTAGAAAAAATTTCTAACGAGGCGCCGCCCCGCACCCTGCAAGGGGGCTGCTAGCCCCCTTGAACCCCAGCCCGCTATCCGGGTAGCGGGACCTCCGTAAACACTGTGAGGCCCCCCGATACGTCTAAGTCCCTTTCAAAACACAACACACGCACACTGCACATTGAGTTCGCATAACCAGTTTTACCTCTCAATCAGAGCTTCCCTCGCTCCAAAAGCAAGAGGTAATTAACGACAGTTTAGTCCGCGACTGTCGAAGATTCGGATCCCCATAATTAATAAACTCCAGCCTATCCCAGGCAGGGGGAATCTGTAATACGCCTGACAAGAGACGCGTATTTCTCATCTCAATGGGGTGACGAAAAACATCCTACACTAAATATGTCGGTGGAAAAACTAATATGACTAGGGTCAGGAAGTCTAGCATATACAACGAGCCGTGCCAAGTAGTGTACAAAGCTACCCAAATCAATCAGTTAGAGTTCAATATCTTCTTAATATGCAAATGCCCGACGGAGCATGAATATACCGCTATTGAAGTATCCGATGATGAGGATACACAAGTCATACTTGCATCGGAATCGAAATCGATCGAGCTGTTTGTGAAAAAGGAGATATTGACATCCGCTCAATTGCCCGAACCATATTCTGAAGTGCCCAATCCTTCTTTTCGAGCATCCGAGCAATACCCGTAAGGAGAAATGACACGCATGCTTAATATGAATGCTAATTCTACCGGATTTATGTCTCCCACCAACGATGAACGGTATATAGATCAAAGTTACGTAGGTGAAGGCACATCAAGAGGGACGCCAGTGAATTGGCAGTTTATGAAGTAAGTATTACCTTACATATCTTTATACTACATATACATTTAGCGGATCGTTATTTATTGATAGTAGAGGTATGCTATAGTTACTAAATATTCATAAATTTGTGTGCAGCTCTTATGTACCACCACCCGGTTATAATTGCATGTCACCGCCAAGCCTCGGTTTTAATTGCATGCCAACGTCAAGATTTGGCTTCAATATTATGCCCCAAAATACCGAGCACATACAGTCATAAAATACGGAATACAATACGGGATGGACACCTGTCCAATCGAAAATATCGCACATTTGATATAACATTTTACTTATTTTTCTTAAATATTTAAAGGTGTTTATTATAAATATAAAAACATATGAGGTTTTATCTGTAAAATATTCTTTATCATACGTTTCTACATTATAGTTAACATTATCAAGGAAAATATATGCATATAATATTTATATGATATTTTATAATTTAAATATGCATATCATATCAAATATTCTAATCAAGATTCTTAAAGATATAATATCATATAAATGGTTAGAATAATATCTCTAATTTAACAAATATTACTAATATTATTCTTGGAGATATCGTTCAGATTTATCTCAGGTCAGGAGATCGGGATATCGAGATGTCAGAATCAAAAATCTGCCGATAAAGTTAAATAAAATCATATAATCAATACTGGCAGAGATTCAGAGAAGATATGAAGATTCCAGATATCACAAAAATCTCCATGTGTTAATATGAGACTATAGAAGAATTTTCATCAACTGATCCCATTAATCCACCGCCCAACTGCGGTAAATACCCCATAAACGCGGTGGATCCGCGGCCGTTCTGAGGAATTAGGGTTTGGGATTTTGTTGGTAGGATCTTCTCAACAAACCCTTACATATGACATCTATGGTTTGTATCTTCTGTGACTATAAATAAGACCGAGAGCTTCACTTGAAAAGGCATCACCTTTAACACGAAGCAAATCACCGTCAAAGAACAAGTGATCCACGACAGGTCTACGATTCGACATGATAAAGCGACGTGAATATCGACGGAACATCTACTTCCTACGAGGCAGAGATCGAGAGCATCTTCTTCTTCTTGTAATCTAAACTCAAAGGATTTGTACCTGTAATATTGATTAATAAAGGTAGATCATTTGTAATTATTTCGCATTTACTTTCCGCATTTAATTTCTGTATTATGATTTCCTTCTCTATCTTTTCTTCTTTTATCTCCATCATGCGCGAGTAATTCTCCACTTGATAAGGTTCGTAGGATAAGGGTAGATCAATAGATGAGAAAATATTTTAACTTCTTTACATCTTATGAAGTTTATAAACCTTAGCAAAATAAACGTTAACATCCTAATCAGGCGCACTATCAATTTATTGATAGTCTCGACCGCTATTTGAGATCAGATTAACAATTGTTTTATTAAGGGCTAGACATGAATAGAGATCAATGAAGGGACAAGGGTCAATAGTGGGGAAACCCTAGTTTCTTCCAATAACCCTAATTCTCATTTATCACTATCAATCTAGTTTTAAATCTACCAAAAAATAAAAGGAGTCATCTTTATTAGTCATCCATGACTACTAAATCCTAACGAGCCCTACAAGCCTTCTTCTTATATATTCTACATCCGTGTTTAACATAGATATAGAATCTACAACTATTCTTCCTATTCTTCAATCAACTCGTCTAAAGCAAGATTAAAAATTCTACGGATCCCTATTGACGACCCGTACTCATCTCGGCTAGCTACACGCGACACCGTTATTGATTGCAGTTACTATAAACACTCTTTCACACACCAATCAAATGGCGCTGTTGCCGGAGATACGTGCGTAATTTTTTTTCTTTCTATTCGAGTTGAATTCTTATTCGATCCATATCATAAAAATAAAACAAAACCGCAAATTGCATATTTAACGATTAGTGTGCGATTTTTGCAAGGATATCTGGAGTCACTGGAACGAGAAATTTAAGATTCAGAGACCTTCAGAGAGGACCAGAGGAGCAAAAGAGGCCACTGTAGAAAAATTGTCAAGAGAACCCTAATTTCTGCGGCGGAACCGCGGCCTAAGCTTGGTATTAGCAGCGGAACCGCGACGGAGTAGGAGAATTGGAGTGCCAAACTCCTTTGGTATCTTCTACATATCTTTCTCTCTCCTCTAGAAATCCAATAATTTGATTTTCTGCAGTATTCTTTGCAAAATATCGCCGCTCAAAAATCTTTTGCGTGTTTTGTAATTGGTTTGTTTGTGCATATTTTAATACGGATTTTAAGGGGCAAGACCAAAATTCAGATTAGGTGGGGATTTCATCACCCATCCTAGGCCCCACAAATCAAAAAACGAGCATCCGCATAACCCTATATTATCTAAAAAATATCTAGACCAAGACTCTAAAGACCGTCGCGCTCATTTAGGACAGAGGAGGGTCGTGGTAATCTATCATTTATCCGCATTTCTTTTGTGGTGTCTAGGCAAGTATGACGAAGGCAGGTGGTTACTTAATTAGGCCCTCTATTTTCGGTGATTCGTATAGTAGATACCTCCCACTTACCTGGCACTTACCTGGACTCAAGAGCGATAAAGAGGTGGTAGAGTATTGATCCAGCGACTTGTCCTTTGGAAGTTTAGGAGCGGTCTAGTAACTTGACCTAGGTGACCTTAGTTCTAGGGTTGTTTGTGCATTTTCGTGATTTATCTCACATCCGACATTTTTCAAAACAAACCATTTTAAATCGTTCTCACACGCTGTCACGTGCGCTAAACCCGCTTAGCGCATGCTCGGCTGGACACGGGATTCTAGTGCCCGTCTTGTCCACGTTTCTGCTATCGACTCCGAAATCGGTACTTCTTCATCTTCTTTTTTCCCTCTACCCACCACATCCGCAATGGATGGTTCTCCATCAGATTTTACCACCACCACCCGTAGGTGTGCAGAATCTACCGCGCATCTCTCTCAAAGAAAGATGCTACCCCGTGCGTGGACCCCTTCCTTGTTTATCCATTTTACCAGCCAATGGGGATAATTTTGAAATTAAACCCCACCTCATCAAACTGTTGCCCGAATTTCACGGGCTTGAATCCGAAAACGCATACGTTTTCATAACTAAATTCGAAAACATATGTGCAATGATGGACACGTCACAACTTTTTGTGGATACTATGAGAATAAGTCTTCTCCCTTTTATCTTGTGCGATCTAGCAGAAAAATGGCTTTATAATACTGCCACACACACTATTGCCAATTGGGATGAATTCGTTATAGCATTTCTTAAGAAATTTTATCCCAATCATAAGACCGCCTGTGATCTAAGCGAGATTAACCAGTTTACCCAACTTCCCAACGAACCATTCTGGAAATGCTTTGAACGGTTCAAGGATCTTCTTCTATAATGCCCCCATCATGGAATCAATAAATGAAAACTTTACCGCATTATATATGAGGGTGTTAACCCAGCGACAAAACAGATGCTTGAAACCATTTGTCAATGTCATTTCATGTCAAAAGATGAAGGGGAAGCTTAGCAATTCCTGGAAGATCTCACCGAACAAACTTTACAGTGGGAAAGCGTTAGACCAATATCATCTAGGGCAGGAATCCATCAGCTCGATGTTTTCATCGCAGTGAAAGCCGAAATGGCCACGATACAAAGGAAACTCGAGGCAAAGAAAACAAAGTCTCTTCAGCCTCCCTAAACCAGGTTACGCTTCCCAAAACCGTGTGTGGTTGCTGTTCCGACCCATCACATCTGACGGAAGAATGTTAATGCTGCTTTTCAGCAACGACCTAGAAACGATCCTTATTTTTCCACATATAATCAGGGATGGAGGAATCATCCTAATTTTGCTTGGAACCAAAACCAAACTCAAACTCAAAATACGTTTCCAAGCCAAAATAACTATCAAAGACCTCCTCCACAACAATAATAGCCGCCGTCACAGAGTCAACACCCCTTTCAATCGCAAACTTTTCAAAATCCAGCCAACAATTCTGCACCGATTAATGATTCTTTCCAAACGGCTGGTGCCGAAAAACTCTCCGCACTCGAACGAAGCATGAATACGTTTATTAAACATTCCATGCGAACGATGGATACTTTAACGTCTTCTATCCAAACGTTAATGCAGAACACCGCTTCCCATGATGAAAGCATAAAATTGATAGAAGCACAACTTGCACAGTTAAATGCCGCGTTGAGTGCGAGAGAGAAAGGGAAACTTCTATCTCAACCCCTACCGATCCTGGCCACTCACAAAGTCATAATGTGTGTGCCGTAACCACGTTGAGATCGGGAAGAGTGCTGAACAACCAAGTCAGTGAACAGGTTGATGATGAGGAATCAATTGAAACCCCGGCTTATACTTCTACTCCTCCTTCATCTAGTCCACCTTCTTCCGAGTCTATTCTCCGTTTTCCACTAGCTCGAACCTTTATCCCACTTCCTCGAGTCAACCTAAAACGATCCCAACTCCAATTCTGGGATCCATTTCATCCCCACAATCTTCTCCAATGTTGGACCCAACCCTTATTGATAAAACTCCTTATCCACACAGGTTAAGGGGCAACAGACCAAGTCCACAAATGGAGATGATTGTGGAAATTTTAAGTAAGTTAACATAAATATTTCTCTCCTAGATGCTATTCAACAAGTTCCGTCTTATGCGAAAATCCTAAAGGACTTGTGCACTATGAAGAAAGAAATTCAAGTGCCTAAAAAAGTTTTCTTAGCGAGTAATGTGAGCACTACGTTTACCCAACAAATACCCAAGAAATGAAAGGACCCCGGGAGTTCTACAATATCTATTTCTATTGGGGGTAAAAATATCAATCATGCTCTACTCGATTTAGACGCTAGTATTAACTTGCTTCCGTATTCTGTCTATGAGCAATTAGGGCTATCGGAGAGTTAAAACCAGCGCACTGCACTCTTCAGATGGCCGATCGATCTATTACCCAACCTTGGGGTGAGCTAGAGGATGAATTAATCAAAGTCGGGGAATTTATATTCCCAGTGGACTTTATCGTTATAAATACACAGCCTGTGGCGAACCTATGAAACCAAATCCCGGTGATTTTAGGTCAACCTTTTCTAGCGACTTCCAACGCTATAATCAATTGTCGTAACGACTCTATGAACCTATCTTTCGGGAAGATGTCAATTGAGTTTAACATTTACAAGTTGGGAAGTGAACCCTCCGAACCCTATGCTCAAGTATGTTCTGTCGATAGGATGGATTCCGACATTAGCAAATTTGAACAGCTTCACGATACTGATCTTGACTCCGCTAGTACGTTGTTGTTTGATCATGCTATTTATTATACAAATATGAACCCTTCTATCGAGCTGTCCGGGTCAACATCCCGATGAGATTATTATTCGGGATATCGATGAAAGTTTTGAAGAAATCTTTGCTGAAGAACTCGCATTCTTAGAAAATGTGGGAGTTAATCAACCGCAACACAAAGAAGTTGAACCGCCATCCATTCTTCTTATCAATAACGAGAATGCGAGTAATCCATCATCATTGTTTCGTCTCTACAAACCGAGACATAAACCCGTTCTATTCCGCCTCTTATCCCCTGCCCACTTCTTCACGTCTATAGGTGACATGTTCTTCTACCAACCTTGGTGCTACATTGATAAAATCTTTGAATTGTTGGTGTAACTTTTGGTCTTTGTAAAAATTTGCATAGACCAATAACTTTAACCCTCCTCATAATTTTAAATGCTTAATACTATTTTACTCCAGTTTTTTTTGGGGGGGGGATATTTTGGCTCTTAAAAGAAAATAAATTCTTACAAAATTGTGAGCCAAAAATAATTTTGGGGGAGAATTTCACTGTCATTATTTCTTTTTCCCGTTACCAACTTTTCCTTCCAAGTCTACAGTTTTTTTAAGCTTAACAAATGACATCAGTGAGGACACTGCTGCAAACAGGTTTGGAGGAGATTTGTGTTTATTCACGCATTATTTTGCATTATCATAAATATAAGCACAAAATTTTTTGATAATGAAAATTTGAAAGTGAAAAATTATGTACGACAAGATTGGAAATGTTTAAGAAAAGCAAGAAAATTAGATGTTTTCTTTAACGAAACTAGTAATAAGTAGTCATGAGCTGTTGTCCCAAGGGTTACTAAAATGAAGAGAATCACTAATCTGAGGATAGATCTGAGTCTGAAAAATAGTCCCTATTTTTGAGTCCAAACATTTGAACTTTAATACCCTACTATACGCACTTGCACATATCTTGAAACTTGGGATAGTAGAGAATACCTTGAAATGCTCTTGTCTAAAAGGCTTGGAATGAAGAAAAATAAAAATATAAATGAAAAAAAATGGTGAAGAAAAATGAACACTGGTTTTGTAATTGCTTAAGACAGCATAGAAAATATAGCGAGGGTGCTTTATCACCTAGTGCCTTAGACCAACTGGTTTGGGAGCCACTGCTAAGCCTTAGGTATTGCAAGACGAGGATTTTAGGCCTTAATGCGCGAGCACATTTTATAATCGGTTGGTTAGTACCTCAAGAAATATTAACGGTCGCATGAAGAATGTGTGAGCAATTCCATCGAAAATATTCACCGACTAAAAAAAGGCATTAAGGAAGATGGACAAGAGTATGATAGCTTGAATTGAATTTTCTAAGTGTAGGGATGTCTTTTACACACACGTAGGGGTATATGATCGATATTTGGATGAATGGTAGGGAGGAAGACTAAAGGCGATGTTTTATTGAGGGATGATGTGATTTCTAACATTTTTTCATGGGCATTAAGACAGGGCTCATGGCAACTACAAAGCTAGTGTAGTTGGAGACTCTTATTTTCAAGTTCTTTCTTTTATATTTCTTATCTTTGTATGTAACTTTCATCTTCTTTATTTTATGGGATTTTGTGGGTGTAATCCGCTGAAAACCCTCGGGAGACAACACTCCTCCTACTAGAGACACGTAGAGGTTTAACAGCTTGTTGCACGTGCTCAGTGCAATCGTGTTGCCTACGAAAGTGTGCTATGTAGGTTTTTCTTTTTCTTCTTTTTTTTCCCCTCTCTTGAATAACTAGTTTTCTCAGGACGATCAAAGTTGAGTTTGGAGGTATTTGTTCAGTCGAAATATCGCACATTTGATATAATATTTTCCTTACTTTTTTTAAATATTTAAATGTATTTATTATAAATATGAAACATATGAGGGTTTATCTGTAAAATATTCTTTAGCATATGTTTCTACATTATAATTAACATTATCAAGGAAAATATATGCATATAATATTTATATGATATTTTATAATTTAAATATGCATATCATATCAAATATTCTAATCAAGATTCTTAAAAGATATAATATCATACAAATGGTTAGAATAATATCTATAATTTAACAAATATTACTAATATTAATCTTAGAGATATCGTTCAGATTTATCTCAGGCCAGGAGATCGGGATATCGAGGTGTCAGAATCAAAAATCTGTCAATAAAGTTAAATAAAATCGTAGAATCAATACCGGCAGAGACTCAAAGAAGATATGAAGATTCCAGATATCACAAAAATTTCCATGTGTTAATATGAGGCTACAGAAGAATTTTCATCAATCGATCCCACTAATCCACCGCCCAACCGTGGCAAATACCCTACAAACGCGGTGGATCCATGGCCATTTTGAGGAATTAGGGTTTGGGATTTTGTGGATAGGATCTTCTCAATAAACCCTCACATATGACATCTAGGGTTTGTATCTTCTGTGACTATAAATAAGACCAAGAGCTTCACTTGGAAAGGCATCACCTTTAACACGAAGTAAATCACCGTCAAAGAACAAGTGATCCACGACAGGTTCGCGGGGTGATAAAGCGACGTGAATATCGACGGAACATCTACTTCCTACGAGGCAGAGATCGAGAGTATCTTCTTCTTCTTGTAATCTAAACTCGAAGGATTTGTACTTGTAATGTTGATTAATAAAGCTAGATCAATTGTAATTATTTCGCATTTACTTTCCGCATTTAATTTCTGCATTATAATTTCCTTCTCTATCCTTTCTTCTTCTATCTCCATCATGTGCGAGTAATTCTTCGCTTGATAGGGTTCGTAGGATTAGGGTAGATCAATAGATGAGAAAATATTTTTACTTCTTTTACATCTTATGAAGTTTATAAAGTTTAGCAAAATAAACGTTAACATCCTAATCGTATGCGCTATCAATTTATTGATAGTCTCGACTGCGATTTGAGATCAGATTAACAATTGTTTTGTTAAGGGCTAGACATGAATAGAGATCAATGAAGGGACAAGGGTCAATAGTGAGGAAACCCTAGTTTCTTCCAAGAACCCTAATCCTCATTCATCACTATCAATCTAGTTTTAAATCTATCAAAAGATAAAAAGAGTCATCTTTATTAGTCATCCATGACTACTAAATCCTAACGAGCACTACAAGCCTTCTTCTTATATATTCTACATCCGTGTTTAATATAGATATAGAATCTACAACTATTCTCCCTATTCTTTAATCAACTCGTCTAAAGCAAGATTAAAAATTCCATGCATCCCTGTAGAAGACCCGTACTCATCTTGGCTAGCTACACGCAACTCCGTTATTGATTGCGGTTACTACAAACACTCTTTCACACATCAATCAACACCGTTTGCAGACGATAGGTCGGGATTTCGTCGATATGAAACCAGAACATCAAGTATGATGCAAGTCCCCAATGTTGGTTCCGCACATCCAACCGATGTATCTGCTACGGATACAGCGGTGTTGAAACATAATGGAGACGAAAGTGAAGATGATTGTTCCCCTCCGAACGGCGGCGGCGACGACTGAGAGACGTCTTGCCTGAGATTCGGGGCAGATGTTATTTGGTTTTATCCGTCCACCTCTCCGAAGATGCCAAGTTGGTTTATAGCACCGTGTATCGGAGGTTTGGACAGATGCGGTCGATGTAGCAAACTTCGTCAGATTCCCCCTCGCTTGAGAGGTTTTTGATTGTAGGGACGCTCTTCCCTGCAGGCGCAAGCCCCTGCAGTTAATTACGCTACCGCATCGCTGCAGCCACTTTCTCCTTCTCCAGAATTTCACTTCGTGTCGTGTGTGTTTGTTTTGTTTGTAGTTGCCCGTGGATTGTATACGGAGACTGAGTAATGCCGTCGCCCGTAGGACGTGGATTAGTCCAAATCCGTATTTACTTAGATTTGGGTTTGGTGTTTTAGTTTAAGGATACGTTAGCCGTATTGAGGCTAAGATCAACTTCAACGTTCGTTAAGGATACGTTAGTCTGATTTGAGACTAAGATCAACTTAACGTGGTGATCCATTTAATATATGGTCGTCGGGACTCATCACCTCTCTGACGTCGTTGAAGGATTACAACGATAGGTGTCAGAGGAGTTCAGAGATGTACCCTTGAACCAAAGTCGATTTGGAGTTTTATAGTCCATTTGAATGTTTAAGGATACGTTAGCCGTGTTTAGGGCTAAGATCAACTTAAACGGGACCGTTTAGATCCGGCAAAAGATCATTTGGGCCCTATTGTTCCAGTTTAGAGACGTGGTGGTCCATGTTCCAGTTTAGGGACGTGGTGGTCCATCGCCAGTTTAAGGACGTGGTGGTCCATCATTAGTTTGAGGACGTTTCGGTCCAACATTGGTTTAAGGACGTTTCGGTCCAACATTGGTTTAAGAACGTTTCGGTCCAACATTAGTTTAAGGACGTTTCGGTCCAACATTAGTTTAAGGACGTTTCGGTCCACGAGTTTAAGGACCCCGCAGTCCGTATTGATGTATGGTCGTTGGGACCCGTCACCTCTCTGACGTCGTTGAAGGATTACAACGATAAGTGTCAGAGGAGTTCGGAGATGTACCCTCGAACCGGATGTAAATTGATTTAAGAGAGCACATCTTGCTCAGTCAATTTAATTTGAGGACTTACGGCCATGATTGGGCTAAGTCCAGTTGAAAAATGTCAACATTTTTATTTGTTTTTGGCCTAATAGGCTTGTGCTAGGGCTTGGCCTCTTTTTAATAATACATAGCATTATTTATTTTGTCAGGGCTGTGCCCATTTATAAATGATGCAGAGCATCAGTCTTGTTTGGGCTCTGCCCTGTTTATTGCATTTTCAATTTTGTTTGGACTCTGCCCTTTTATAAATGATGCAGAGCATCAATATTGTTTGGGCTCTGCCCCTTTTCATTGCATCGCAATTTAATTTGGCCTACTAGGCCCCTCTGATTTGGGCCTGGCCCTTCAGTAAAAGAAATGCATTGCATTTGTCAGGCGCTTTGCGCCAATCACTGAGCGCAAGCGCTTGTGGTGAGGACACGTGTCATGCTCTGGTGAGCGCGAGTGCACTGCGCTAGTGCGCTGCGCTGTTGCGCTGCTGACACGTGGCGCGCTCTGGTGAGTTGCGCCAATCTCAGAGAGCAATGCTCTATCTTAAAAGCGCAGAGCGCAAGTGGTTCTGATACTGACACGTGGCGCTCTCTGGTGGCTTGCGCCAACCTAAGAGCGCAATAGTGCAGTTTTGCAAGTGCAAGGCACTATTAACTTGGGAATCTTTTAGATTCCAGAACCAATAGTTCATGAAAAAGTGCAAAGCACTGTTTGTTTTCTTTGATCTAATTAGAATCAAAGAAAACAAATATGGCTTGTTTTTTCTTGATCTCAGAGAACCAATGGTTCATAAGTGCAAAGCACTATTATTATTTGTTTTTTATTGGAGATCATTGATCTTGTTCTTAGATTAATGATCTATTAGAAGAAATTCTTCTATCTTAAAGGTTTTTACCTTTTCTTCTTCTGAAATTTCTTCAGAGTTCTCTCTGTTTGAAGTTCTTGATTTCTCACAAATGTTGATGCCTTTGAATTGAGGTCTAGGGTCCTTTTTATAGTGCCCATAAATTAGTTAAATTTGTTAAAGAGATCTTTCTCTGAGTGATTTGGGGAATTTTCCTCACCGTTGGATCTTTGATCCAAGGGCTTATGTTTTACAGAAGAAAATCTTCTTGTTTTAACAAGAACAGAAAGATTTCTTTAAAATCTTAATTCTGTTTGGCGCAAATGCCCCAGCGCGTGACACGTGTCGCGCAGCGCACAGCGCAGCGCAGTTGCGCTTGCGCAAGTGCGCTGACATGCGTCGCGCAGCGCAACTGCGCTTGCGCAACTGCGCTGATACGTGTCGCGCAGCGTAGCGCTCGCGCAAAAGCGACTGCGCTGACACGTGTCACGCAGCGCAGCGCTTGCGCAACTGAAGCTTTGCTTTTATTTGTTTTTTAATAGAGCTTTGCTCTGATTGGGCGCGCTGCCTCGGCGCTGAGCTGACGTATCAGCGCCTGACACGTGGCGCGTTGCACTCGGGATTTGAAGCGTTGCTTCAAAATTTGAATTTTGAATTTCAACAGAGCTTTGCTCTGATTGGGGGAAACAAATGCCCCCCACCGTTGCGCTCACGTGGCGCGCACGTGAGTGCAGCGGTGGCAAGCTCCTAACCGTTGGATCAACGGGTGAGCTGAAGGGGCGCAAGCGCCTTATAAATAGGACCTCTGGCCCTTCCAAATTCTTCACCATTTCTCAAGATTTTGATTTTCCAGAGCTTTGCTCTTGCTTAAGAACTTTAGAGCTTTGCTCGTTTCCAAAGTTAGAAAACTTTAGGTAAAATTAATTTAAATTAAATTGAATTAATTCAAATCAGTCTTAACCAAAAGAGCTTTGCTCTCACAGATCTTTTGATCTAAAGAAATCCCTTTTGGGGTTTCATAAGCATATCTTTGCTCTCAAGAATTTGTTTTAGGGTTTCTTAACCCATGAACAGAGCTTTGCTCATTGACAGAATATAGATCTTTGGATCTTCTGATGATGAACTCTTAAGAGTTGTCTTGGATTTTCAAGATCCCAAAAATTTTAATTTTAAATTTCTTTTTAAAATTTTCTTTTTGATGGACTACTACAGAGCTAAGCTCTTTTTAAGGAATTTTATTCCTTTGAGACCAGAATTTGACAAGTGTCATTCTGTGACACAGCTTTGCTCTGAAAGAGGAGATTTTCTCCTTGTCTCTAGGGATTCTCCACTGATGAGAATATTCTCTTGGGGATATTTTCTTTAACTGACAGTCTCACCTAATGATGGGGCTGTCTTATTAAATGAAACACTTTCATCTAGATTTTGTGGGTCCCCATTTGGTCCCCTACCCACTGCATTGCAGTGTGGTGTAAAATTTTAAAATGTTGAGCGTTAGAATTACAACACCGACGATTAATTTTGTTCCCTTGTAGTGACCATGTCTTTCGACACCTCATTCCCGTTCGCTCGTTCGGAAGAAGGGTTCCCTAAAGCGCCCTTGGACCGTGAAATCTTAGCCATGATCAAGGACCACGACCCGGAATACAAGAGTCTCCACCTTTGGGGGTCGTGGTATAATCAGATTATCATGGGTCGACGGAGCTTCACGTGCGCAGTGCCGTCAGAACCCATTACGGCGATTCACTATGCCACCCCACCCTCGGTGCAGTATGCCGTGGAGATGGTTGATTGGACCTCGAAGGGCTTTCTCCACCCCGCCATAGATGCAATCCCGGTTCAGCGTCCTATGGTTTTGGATATCCTGGGACGCCGTATCTGTCAAGGCGAGGCGCGACCTTGGGGGCAATCATATAACATCGGTCTGATCCTCCACCACCCGATCGGCTATCTGCCGTGGGCCCGGTATATCCTGTCGACGAAGAAGTCGCAGTTGATAAGGTTAGGATTATATACTGCGGTTTACGTCTCCCTCTTCCAGTATCCCACGCTTCCCACCTGGTGGTTTAAGGCTTTCCTGGAGCAGTAGAACATTCCTACCCACACTTTCCTTGCAATGGATCGGGAGGTGTCAATTTCTCTGGAGGAGTTTACAGAGGTCTCCGGTTTACCGGTTATTGGGAGCACTATGAGGAATTGCTTCCGACAGATGAGTATGTCTTCGGTGCTAAGCCGGTGGTAAGGGGGCTCACGCCGAAGAATGCTGTTCAACACCAATTCCCAAGCTTGATTAAAGTGTTGAACATTTATGAGGCCCTTTTCATCGAACATGGGAGTCGCGGAGTTAGCTTTGAGGATTTCATCGCTCAGTTCCTTCGCCCAAGCGTCCTCTCGTCAGAATCTGCCAAGTTTGCTACCCTTGATGATCCTTTCGGTCTAGGTTTGGATAACCTGCCGGTGAAGGAAATAGACCAAAAGGGTTTTTTCCTTCCGGACTTCCCGACCATGTCTTTTGCAGAAATTGCAGCCCCTGGGATGGACGAGGAGGCCTTTTTCTTAGGATTTCTTGGGTTATGGCTGAGTTGGTTTGCGATCCCAATGCATTCTCGCCATATGCGGCCCTCTATCTTTTACCCAGCCCACCGGATGACCATTAGGGTAAAAGTGGCCGTTGGGATCGCCGGCTTGGCACACTTATATCATGGCCTCAGTCGAGCAGCGGATGCTAATGAGCCTGGGGTACTGCATGTGGTCTTCCCGATGCACTACTTCGTATCATGGCTCGAGATACACACGGCGGGTGTCTTCGGCATGCACAAAAGGCCCTTGTTCTTCGACAAGTGCGGTTTCCCTCGCATTATACAGCTGATCGGTGCATCAATTGTGACCTCATCACCACGGAACGCCAGGGGTTTACTCCTTCTCCCTCACACCGTTGGAGCCGGGATGTCCTTCATTGACAAGGTATCGACTATTGGAAAGGCATCGACTATTGGAAAGGCATCCACCATTGCGGTGCGACCATTACAAGACTCCTTTAAGGATGGAGCTTCAGTTTTGACGGCCCGGAAGACCCTCCACTTATATTCTATTAGACCGGGCTTCCTAGTCTTCTGGCAGAACGGTGCGGCGATTTTCATGAGATATAACCCGCATCGTTTCGCCCAACAACTGGGCTACGATCAAGGTGTACCCTTGGAGGCATTCCTTTCGGAACCTGCTGCGACCGAAGAAGGGATGGAGAGAGCGCTGCATCATTTCATGCGCCTGAACACGGGTTCTCATTTTTTTATCAGTGCGCCGGCCTGCGCTCCACGACTTCTCAATGTATATAAAGAGTGGTACAATCATTCAACGGGAGCCGTTATAAAGGAAGAGAGGCGAGTGTTGGTCGACCGTAAAGGTACACCTCCCGGCAGCGACCGCAAAGCTCCTCTGGTGCCGAGGACCCCGGTAGTGCCTCCACTGAAAGATGACAGAGTCGGGCCACCGCGTGCGCAGAGTCCTCTACCCGGATTGCCGCTTCCCGATATTACGGATGTACCACCAGCTCCCTGTGCTCCAGTGGAGACAGTAGTTGTGGTCTCGCCGGAGTCTGGCATGGGTGCGGACATTGGGACTCGCTGCCCCAAGGTGGCTGCCAAGCGTAAGTCGATCCCGAGGGCACCTAGGATTGGTGAGCAAAAAAAGAAAAAGAAGTCCCTCTTCGCCGCTGATGTCGTGTTTGGTCAGGAACCCCACGCTCCCTATGCCGAGGGCTTGAGTGAATATAGGACTAACGAGAGATTAGTCATGCCGGATGATACGGATTTAGAGGCCGCCCTCAAAGCTTCGGAGCGGTTAGCGAGGCGTGACGCATGGCTGGCTAAGCTTGCGGCATCATGTAATCACTAGTCGCATTTTCTATTGCATCATATCTTTATTATTGCCTTTGACAAACATTTTTCCTTCTTTTCTTCCAACAGGCATCACCACTAAAGAAGCCATTGCCGTTTTCCTCAAGACCTTCCAAGAGGAAGAACGCCTTATAGCGTCTTTAGGCCTTAGTAAGCTTCAATTCATCAAGTTTTCATTTTCCTTGCGTTATGGTTGATCTAACCTCTCCCTTTTTATCGCAGGAACCTCAATGCCGTTCCCGCCAAGGGACGCGGATATTCCGCCAGCTGCCGATGTTCCTGCTTCCTCAGGGCTACCGCGGGAGGTCCATCTTGAAGAGCCTATGAGAGATGCCTTAAAGGCTCTGGAGGCATCTCTGAACAAGGACGCCGCCGCCTTGATGAAGGAAGCGTCGAAGAGGTCCATCGCGACAGCCCGGGAGGAAAGGAAGCGGTCGAGGCGCGAAGCAAAGGCGCGCAAGGCTGCCTTGGCCATTGGAGCGGGCCCAAGCACCGTCCCTTGTGCCGATACTCTGTCAGAAGAGCCCCCAATCGCCTTGTCTACAGCTCATAGACAGGCGATTCGCGCCAATAGGGAGGCTAACGACAAGTCCAACTCAGGTAATATTTCTTTCAAAATCCTGTTGTAAGAATTATAAAGCTGCTGGTTCTTATATATTCTATCCTGCAGGGCCAAGTCCGACCGAGGGGGAGGCGGAGACCGTCGAACCCAAGGAAACAGAGGAGGAGGCACTGGACGAACCCGAACCGACGGTGGGCAACGTCGCTGGGGCTACGGAGCCTGAGTTGGGGGCCGAGGGAGCTGCACTTGAGAAATTCGTTGATGCCGAGCCTGAGGTGGCGGCGAATGAGATGACCGCTATAACTGAGCCCGGGGCAGCGGCGGATGAGGTGCTTGAGACCGGCGACCTCATGGTGACGGCGGATGAACCGATGGAGACCGCTGAGCCCGAAGAAGTAGCGGGTGAGATGGGCATGACTCTTGGGGAAGAGTCAGCCGCTCTTTCTCAAAAGTCCGGCAATGCTCCGATCATTGCCCTCCCCGTCTACGGTCTTTCGCCGTCTCCTGGCCGCGCGAGTATGACGACGGCCCCCGTGGAGTCTGGGGATGAGTCCACGGGTGGTGGACTCATGTCGCTGGAGGAGGGAGACGCCTCTGTCTCGGCTGGAGGCTCATCAGGTAAATTTCGGATTACTGGTTCCCCCCTTTTTTTATCTTGCAATCTTTCCTGACAAGTTTACCCTTATCTTTTAACGCAGGTGCAGGCAATGCCGACGCTCCATTACTCGAGGGAGCGCCGTCAACTACTGCCTTGGCGGTGGTCACCTCTCTGCCTTCTTTCGTACCATCGAAGATGTTGGAAGGTACAGGTTCGTAACTTATTAGTCTTATCTTTCAGATGTATAGTTTATGTACTGAAGTCGTGTTGTTGTGTCTTTTCAGGAGGACTTTTTGACCATCTTTATCAGGTGTTGCTCCCACACTTCTCCTTCCCATCTAAATTCGCTTCTCCTTCTGGTGGCGCTGGTGAGTACGGTTTCCAATTGATATCTTTCTTTTTCAGTGACGGAATTATTTCTAACTTTTTTCCTCGTCCCGACTGCAGTGCTACAAATTGAAGGAGGGGATGAAAGATCGGCTGCGCCACCGGCCCTTTCGGCCCTGCCACCTGCCTCAGCTGGTACAGCGACTATCATATTGATAACTCCCCCCTTTTTTTATTTCCTGAACTGTTATCTGATCACATCTTGTTTCTTTTCAGCTGTCGTTCCGGTCTCGGCGCCCTTCGAGCCTCGCATCACAATGCCGGCATGTCCTTATTTGAGACGTCCATCTTCGAAAGGTGCTGCGAATAGTCTGCGCATGTTGAGCGACTACATCGAGGAACTCAACGTCGAGACTCCTACGTCTGTTGCAGATTTTGCTACGACGGTTAACCCGATGCTGGTGATATTTACTAATTTCCATGACGAAGGCATCGTCGCATCTTGGGTTAATCACTGCAGGGAGATTGAGGATCGCCTTCATCAGCTGGAGTCGATGCGTCTTGCCCCCGAGGTTTTGGCCGTGAGTACTCAACGGGGAGCATGGCTCAAGCAAAGCACTTCTTATTTCCGCCATTTGAAACAAGAAGCAGCTTTGAGGCTGAAGGAGTGCCAGGAGTTTTCAAGCGAAACTGCTCGCCTACGTGCTGAAGTTGAGGCGAACGCCGCTGAGGTAAAGGCTGTCTTCGAGGGCCTTCTGGAGCGCATCTCAAATGGGCTGAAACTGAAGTGGGCACTTGACGCTGCCGAGCGTAATGCCTAAGGCCGCGAAGCCACTCAGCAGGCCGTCAGGGAGCAGCTCACATCTCTCTTGCAGCAAAGGGCTCAGGTGGAAGCAGAGATGGCGGTGGTGGCAGATCAGGAAAAGGCGTGGAAGGAAGTGCATGAACAATTAATAGGGCTATGCAAGATGCTTCCTTCCCAATAGCTGCCTTTGTACCTAGATACTTGTAAAATTTTTTCTTTTTAAATAATATGTATCCATTCTTTATTCTTTTGTACGCTTCACCTTGTACTTGATTACATCCAATAAAGATACACATTTTTCTTTGCAATGTCTTGTATTTTCTTTGCTTTTTTCCTTTCTCTTATTATCAGCATGCTGTCTTGATAAACACATTTGACCGATAATAGAGTAATCATCTAGATTTCCTCAAGAAAGAGCGATGGCTTAGGCCGCATGTTCAGATCTGCCGCCTAAGACTTTTCAACTCTATGAGCCGTAAGGGTCTCATAGAGACTTTTCTCCCTACAGATCGAGAGGATCTCGTAGGTGGATTTTCTCCTTAAGAATCGTGAGGATTCCTAAGCGCGCTTTCTCTTATAAGTCGTAAGGATCCTATAAGAGAATTTTCCCTCTTACGAGTCGAGAGGACCTGTAAGCGGTTGTTTCCCTCCTTGTCGAAATTCGACTTTGGAGAGTGAGACCCGTGAATAGTATGCAAGAGACTGTTTTAGACCGACTTGCAGGGTCCCATTGTTCAGGAAGCAAATTTTTTAATCCCTGCTGCCTGAGGCTTCATCTTGCAAGTTGAGACGAATCGGGAATTTCCCGCGGAGACACTAATTTCTCTGCGAGCCGACGCGAATCAGGAGGCTCTCATCAAGGACGCTAATTTTCCTGAATTGAGGTATTTGCCAAGGATTATTTGTTTTCCTGGTGTTGAAACGAATCGAGAATTTCCCACGGAGACACTGGTTGCTCTGCGAGTCGACGCGAATCAGGAGGCTCTCGTCAAGGACGCTGGTTTTCCTGAGTTGAGGTATTTGCCAAGGATTATTTGTTTTCATGGTATTGAAACGAATCGAGAATTTCCCGCGGAGACACTGGTTTCTCTACGAGTCGATGCGAATCAGGAGGCTCTCATCAAGGACGCTGGTTTTCCTGAGTTGAGGTATTTGCCAAGGATTATTTATTTCCCTGGTGTTGAAACGAATCAAGAATTTCCGACGGAGACACTAGTTGCTTTGCAAGTCAACGCGAATCAGGAGGTTCTCGTCAAGGATGCTGGTTTCCCTGAGTTGAGGTATTTGCCAAGGATTATTTGTTTCTCTGGTGTTGAAACGAATCGAGAATTTCCTACGGAGATATTGGTTTCTCTGCGAGTCGATGCGAATCAGGAGGCTCTCATCAAGGACTGGTTTCCCTGAATTGAGGTATTTGCCAAGGATTATTTGTTTCCCTGGAGTTGAAACGAATCGAGAAGTTCCCACGGAGACATTGGTTTCTCTGCGAGTCGATGCGAATCAGGAGGCTCTCATCAAGGACTGGTTTCCCTGAATTGAGGTATTTGCCAAGGATTATTTGTTTCCCTGGTGTTGAAACGAATCGAGAATTTCCCACGGAGACATTGGTTTCTCTGCGAGTCGACGTGAATCAGGAGGCTCTCGTCAAGGACGCTGGTTTCCCTGAATTGAGGTATTTGCCAAGGATTATTTGTTTCCCTGGTGTTGAAACGAATCGAGAATTTCCCACGGAGACATTGGTTTCTCTGCGAGTCGATACGAATCAGGAGGCTCTCATCAAGGACTGGTTTTCCTGAATTGAGGTATTTGCCATGGATTATTTGTTTCCCTGGTGTTGAAACGAATCGAGAATTTCCCACGGAGACATTGGTTTCTCTGGGAGTCGATGCGAATCAGGAGGCTCTCATCAAGGACTGGTTTCCCTGAATTGAGGTATTTGCTAAGGATTATTTGTTTCCATGGTGTTGAAACGAATCGAGAATTTCCCACGGAGACATTGGTTTCTTTGCGAGTCGACGCGAATCAGGAGGCTCTCGTCAAGGACGCTGGTTTCCCTGAATTGAGGTATTTGCCAAGGATTATTTGTTTCCCTGGTGTTGAAACGAATCGAGAATTTCCCACGGAGACATTGGTTTCTCTGCGAGTCGACGCGAATCAGGAGGCTCTCGTCAAGGACGTTGGTTTCCTCGAGTCGAAGTATTTTGCCGAAGACACTGGCTTCTTCGGGGTTGGGATGAACCGTCGAGATTTGGCTTCGTTTTCTGGCGGAGCCTGTTGGGAAAGTATGGTTCCCTCTTTGTTTGCGCCCTTGGATTGTATACAGGGATCGATGTGATCTCAACTGTAGGGCAAAAGTTTTATCATCATATTTTTTTTGTTTTATTTCCACGATGCTCTATCATTTCAGCTTTTATATCGCGAAGGTCGCGATTGCCCAATCATTTCGGCTAATTTTCGCGGTGCCCAATCATTTCGGCTGTTTATTTTATTTCTACTCGCTGCATTTTATTGCGAGTTACCCCATCATTTCGGCTATTTTGCATGCATACATTTTTACTGCTTTTTATTGTAAGTTGCCCCATCATTTCGGCTATTTCATATGCATGTGCGGCCTACTGGTTTTTCGCCGTAAACCTGAAATTAAACACCGATTTCAGCATCAACACCGCTACAACTGGGATATTGCCAGGAGAGAATCATCATCTGCCTCTGTCGATGTCGAACAAGGGTGGCTTAGCAAGCAGGGTTAAGGTCCTGTCGACTGAGGCTTTTGACTTCATGAGCCGTAAGGGTCTCACAAAGATATTTTTCCCTACAAGTCGTGAGGATCTTGTAGGTGTTCTTTCTCCTTAGGAATCGTGAGGATTCCTAAGTGTTTGTTCCTCTGTAAGTCGTAAGGATCCTACAGGAGGGTTTTCTCCTCATAAATCGAGAGGATTTACAAGGGTTGTTCACCATACAAACATATCCCCAGTCTCAGATGGGACTTGATTAGGGAAATGTTTATTCATGCCCGTGGATTGTATACAAGAGCCAGTATTGGACCACTTGTAGGGCAATATCGGAAGTTGTGGGGGTTGCTTAAGCACAGGTTTAGGTCTCTGTAACTTAAGACTTTCAAATCTTATGAGCCGTGAGGGTCTCATAAGAGAGTTCTCCTTACGAGTCGTGAGGATCTCGCAAGTGTATTTTCTCCTTAGGAATCGTGGGGATCCCTAAGTGTGTTGCTCCCTTGTGAGTCGTAAGGATCTCACGCGGGTGGTTTCTCCTTACAAGGTCGAGAGGACCCTATAAGTGTCTTTTAACGAGGTTGCGCCCTTTCGGGTTTTCACAAACACTCGCCGGTAGTCCTGCTGTTTTTACTCACGGAGCCCTTTCGGGTTTTCATCCGTGCCCATTTTGCTTATGGGCATACCGTTTTTTTATTCCTTTTATTTTCTTCTCTCTTTTTTTTACGAGGTCGCGCCCTTTCGGGTTTTCACGAACACTCGCCGGTAGCCCTGCTGTTTTTACTCACGGAGCCCTTTCGGGTTTTCATCCGTGCCCTTTTTTGCTTATGGACATACCATTTTTTATTTATTATTATTATTTTTCTTTTTTTTTTATCTCGTCAGCCTACGGATGCTGCGGTATTAGTTTAAGGATGTTTCGGTCCGCTATTAGTTTAAGGACGTTTCGGTCCGTCATTAGTTTAAGGACGTTTCGGTCCGTGCTGGAGAGGGCTGGCTACTGCTTATTGTAAGTGCACGGCGGCGCCCCGGCCGTCAATCCGACGCCGGAATACGGAAGCGGTGAATAACTAAAATTTTGCGGACTTTGCAAACCGGCACCACCGCGCACTAAACTCCGGATCGAACTATTAACTGGTCTAAACTATCTACAAGAAAGGGAGTAGAGATATACCGACGATCCAAGTCCTCCGGTCTTCTCGTCATGGTCCCGATCTCCTGCGGAAAAGTCCCGTCTCCTCCTCGTCGCCGGAAGTGCACCACATCGCCTTCTTCGTTTACGGGCTCCCACCTCAATGCCGAGGCAACTCGGGCACGATGCTGGCTAGTCAACGTGCCCAAGATTCGTTGTAGAATATGTAGTAGAACTTGTGTCTCCTTATGGGGTAGTGGAGATGCCATTTGGTGGAGGAAAAGAGAGCTTGGAGAGAGGTGGGGAAAATGTAGCATACCAAAATGAGAGTAACATTTTCCACCACCAAAATGAGAAATGAATCCCATCCCCTAATAGGAATGGCCGGCCCCCCTCCTTCATATGTGATTGGAGAGAGAGAGAGAACAACAAGGGGGTGGGTGGAAAAAGAGAGAGAGAGAGAGAATGGTTATCATTCAAAAGAAATCATCACAAAGAAAAGTCCTCACTCAACAACCATACCCCTCAACATCATCAACAATCATGACCTTAAAAGTCAAGCCATGATGGAGTCAAAACAAGTCAATGATGGTGCTCATCATGAAAACCATCATGATGCAACAAGATGCAAAGAACCCCCTCCACTAATGCCTATTTGCAACAATGCAAATAAACCCTCCTCCACCAAACTTCGGCCAATGAACGGAACAAAGGAAATCGGCCGAAACGAAAAGCAAACTGGCAACTCCAGAAAACTGGTCCCGTAATAAATTACAGGAAAACCCCGATACTGTGCATACACACCCGCATCTGTATTTCGACCGAAATACAGATGCAATGAGACAAACACTACACTGTACTATACAAGGATCCGGCTTATACCAAAGCCGGCTAGTAATATCTGTTCGATCCTGATCCGTGCAATACCGCACGTATCTGATCGAACCCTGCCATACACCAATACGGCCTATAGTACAAACTGTCCGATCCTGATCCGTGCAATACCGCACGTATCTGATCCGACCTTGCCATATCTCCATACGGCCTCTACAACCTTTCGCCCGAAAGCTGAGTAACTGAAATGTGGGGGACTCTAAAGACTCGTCAACACCTTGGTTGTGGATTTAACCACTAGCACGTCAGAGGTATAAGCCAATACGTGACGGGCTACTAGGTACTGACTAAAAGGGACGTCTGTGAGCGAACTTAGCCCGACAACCCTACTGAGCCTGTCAGTGACAATATCCGTGCAGTCCGGTCCGTTCGTCTATGAGTATCGCATGGCGGGCCTAGGGGGTTGGTAAAAGTCAGACCCCCAAAAGCGGTACAAGTCGTGTCGGAGTGTAGCCCAGAACACCCTGAGATACTACTGGAATACCTACCAGTAAATCTCCTTGCCTTGGCCAAGGACTTTGTGTAATGGCTCTCCTAGACACAGCACGACCTCACCCCCAATACCGGGAGAGACGAACCCCTGAAGATACGCTCACTGCCTCCATGTGGCTCGGGACTGTACCCAACTAAAACCTGTTTGCACGACTCCTTTGAGCCGTGGTAGGGTAGTAATCAAAGTACAGTGGGAACTCACACGAGACAAATGACGATCCCCAGGTCGATGAACTAACCTGCACACATGTCACCAGGGAACTGCCATCTGACGTCTGGTATATGACCAACTAGCATGTTCCCGGCGAGTCCTGTCCGGTGTACTCATAACCCAATGAGCACCTGTATACATCTTAGGTGATCCAACTGACACCAGTGGCTTGTGAGACCGGCCACCGCCCCTCGTCGGGGTCTCGACTGTATACACTAGTCTACTAATGGAGTATCGATGCCCAGTCTCGAAACTCCCACGACTAGGGACCTTTTAAGGATATGCTTGTAGACCCCCAGCTCCCACTTATATGATCGCCCTCATACTGCTGGTGGTCAAGCAAGAATCCTAGGGGCTCTATCAACGTGTAATAGCGACGTGTCAGGTCACCTAAAACAGTACACGATGATAAAGGTAAACCAGATAGCATACTATCATCTCGAGTAAGACTGTCCTACCGGGATAGGTCCTCCCTCAATCATTACAATCACGTACCTGTGACCTAATAATTGACTCTGAGGGCACTATCTCCAACACTTATAAAGCCTGAGCTTAGGAAGATAGCGAGCGGACATAGTCGTCGTCATCTATCATTGACCTAGGCTGTAGCTCATTAAGCGTAGTATTTCTTTAGGAAGCAGCCGTTTATTGGCCTAAAAGGCCTTTCACCGTGCATATCCATGAGTAGATAGGCTCCACCCTGGTAGACCTTGTCTATGATATACGAGCCTTCATAGTTTGGCTCGAATTTTCCCCGCTTGGCGCGATTGGGGATCATAGGCCTTTTGACCACCAGCACGAGTTCGCCTTGGTGGAATGTCCTCGGCCGGGTTAATCTTTCATATGAGCGCGTCATCTTTGCTTTATAAGCTTCCAGATTTTGTTGCGCTATGAGCCGCGTTTCATCAAGGGCATCGAGCTCCTCAAGGCGAAGGTGAGCATTCTCTTCGTTTGTCAACTCGTAGTGGACTGCCACTCGTAGAGAGGGTAGCTCTATCTCGAGGGGGAGTACTGTTTCCGTACCGAATACCAACGCGTATGGCGTTGTGTTCGTGGCCGTCTTGAACGTAGTTCGATACGCCCAAAGAGCCTCTTGCAGTCTCTCGTGCCAGTCTTTCTTATTTCGGGACACCGTCTTTTTCATGATCTTCATCAGGGTCTTGTTGAAAGCCTCGGCTAGACCATTAGCTCGCGGATTATAAACCGAGGAATATCTCCAGTCTATATTATGCTGCTGTGCGAAGGACTGATCTTGTGGCTTCTGTAGGCTGGCCCGTTATCGGAGATGATCCGTCGCGGAGTTCCAAACCGATATATGACGTGCGTTTTGAAGAAATGGAGGATATTCTCCATCTTCACTTCTCTCAGCGGTACCGCTTCTGCCCATTTGGAGAAGTAGTCAGTCGTCGCAAGGATGAAACGATGTCCCTTGGACGATGCTGGTTCGATAGGGCCGACTATGTCAGTTCCCCACATTTCGAACGGCCAGCTAGCCACCGTTGGATGTAATGGATTTGGATGTTGGTGGATAAAGTCCCCATGGATTTGGCATGAGTGGCATTGCTTCGCATATTCGAGGCAATCCTGAATCATCGTGGGCCAGTAGTAGCCCATCCGTTTGATCTTCAACTTCATCTTCGGGCCCGCTTGGTGAGAACCACCGATTCCGTCATGGACTTCCTGAACGACTCTTTCTGCTTCATCCGGTTCTAAGCATCTCAGCCACAGAGAATCAGACGACCTCTTGTACAAAGTATCATTGACGAAGGCGAAAGACAGAGCTTGTCTCATGAGCTGATGTCTTGTGGACGCATCTTCGGGCATTCGACGGGACTTAAAGTAGTCTTTGAAGACTTCCCTCCAGTCCTCAGCCTTTTCTCGTTCTTTTATTTATAAGGTCGTCTGCTCAGTCGCTCCCTTTTCTTCGGATGATTCCGGAGATATTTTTGCTGGGGCGAGCACTCGACGGCTTTGTACCATGATTCTGACGTCATCGAGGTTCTCGTCAGCCAGTTCCTTAGCGAGCTTAGCTAACGCGTCCGCTTTGCTATTTTCCGCGCGTGGTATGCTTTCCAAAGTATAAGAGAGAATTTGGGTCAACAGTTGTTGCACCTTTTCACCGTACTTTACTAACTCCGGTTTGCAAGTTTGGTAGTCGCCGTTTACTTAACTAACGACCAGTTGAGAATCTCCGTATATGAGGAGGTTTTCAATTCCCATGTCAATGGAGATCTCGAGACCTGCTATCAAAGCTTCGTATTCGGCTTCGTTATTCGTCCTCGGCTCTGTTAGGGAGAAAGCAAAGCGCATTATCCCTCCTTGTGGAGTTACAAAGATGAGTCATACCCCTGATTTGATTACAGGGATATTTTGTTTGTGCTTCTTCATAGAGGATGCTCCGTAGAAATAAAGCTCCCATCGGGTATCACCACCGTCGATCGCATCAAACGCATGTTCGTCTGGAAGATCGCAATTTAAAGGAGAATCGGCGGGTATCGGATGCTCAGCGAGGAAGTCGGCGATGGCCTGGCCTTTCACTGCCTTGAGAGGTTGATAGGTTATCGAGAACTCCATCAAGAGCAGAGCCCATTTAGCGAGTCGTCCCGTCAATATGGCTTTTGACATTAAGTATTTAAGAGGGTCCACCTTCGAAATGAGACGGACCTCATGCGCCAACGCATAGTGCCTGAGCTTTGTTATCGCGAAGATCAACGCCAGGCAGTGTTTTTCAATAGGTGAATAGTTGCTTTCTGCCCCCAGTAGAACTCGACTTAAGTAGTAGAGTGCTCTTTTTTCCCTTGGTCATTCTCTTGCGCCCACAATGCGCCTAAAGAACCTTCGAGGGCGGTCGTGTAAAGAATGAGAGGCTTTCCCTTAACCGGAGCAGCCAACACTGGCGGGTTCTGCAGGTACTGTTTAATCTCGTCCAGCACGCCCTGGCATTTTTTATCCCAGACGAATGGAGTCCCCTTCTTCATCAGATGACTGTAAGGGCGGCACTTGCCAGAGAGGTTGGCTATAAATCGCCGAATATATGCGAGCTTTCCTTGGAGAGACCGCAACTGTTTGAGAGTTATCGGCGGAGGCATTTCCATGATCGCCTTGATCTTTGACGGATCTATCTCGATGCCTCGGTGTCGGACGATGAATCCCAGGAATTTGCCCGAAGAAACACCGAATGCATACTTGAGAGGGTTCATCTTCAAGTTGTATTGTCGAAGACGTCGAAATATGGTCTTTAGATGCTCGAGATGCTCCTCATATGATTTTCTCTTGACCACGAGGTCGTCGATATAGCACTTGACGATTTCATGTATAGTCATCGATGATCTTCGTCATGGCCCTCTGATAGGTGGCACCGGCGTTTTTTAAACCGAAGGGCATCACTTTATAACAGAATATTCCCAAAGGGGTCCTGAAGGCGGTGTGCATCTGGTCTTCGGGATGCATCTTTATCTGATTATACCCTGATGAGCCGTCCATGAAGGAGAAAACCTCATGAGTGGATGTATTGTCTATCATTAGTTCGGTGACTGGTACCGGGAAATTATCCTTCGGGCAGGCTTTATTGAGATCCCGAAAGTCCATGCATATGCGCACCGTCCCATTTTTCTTCATCACCGGGACGATGTTAGCGATCCACTCAGGATATTGAACTTCCTGGATAAAGCCAGAGTCGATTAGCTTCTTGACCTCGGAGTTGATGCTCATCTCAAGCTCGAGCCACATTCTCCTCGGCGCCTGTTTGACTGGCTTGACGTCCGGAGATATCGCCAATTTGTGCACAGCAACTTCTGGATCTAGTCCCGGCATTTCGGAATAGTTCCATGCGAAGCAATCTTTATGCTGTACAAGGACGTCTCTTAATGTAGCCACCCTTTCTTCAGATAGTAGCTCGCTGACAAATGTCGGTCGCGGATCGTTCGCCGTTCCCAACTCAATTTTCTTGAGGTTATCTGCAATGGTATGTATTCCATCCTCCAGTTCTTTCGGAGCTGGCGGAAATTCTAAGATCACCTTATCATTGATGTTTTCGAAGCACCAGGGAAGGCTGTCCATGTTCTCGGGCTCTTCTTTTAATATTGTTATCATGTGACAAGTGCGAATCCGCTTCCAATCCCAATATGGAGTTGGTTCTGTTCTTGTGGCTTTGGGTTCGTGCTTCTGTGGCGGCGCTATCCTCAAGTTGTCAGACAGAGCGAATTTGCCAAGCTGATACTGATCTTCAACCCAATTCTTGAAGGTGAAGCAATCTTCAAGAGGATGACCTATTACTTGATGGTAAGAGCAATAGTTTGGGTCAGAGACTTTGCCTGCTTATTCGGGGTTTTTGGACTCCGGCAGTGTAAGTATTTAATGTTTTAGAGCAATATCAAGTATCTTCTTCGTCTTGTCCCGAGGAAACGAGTACGCTCAACCCATTTTCTTTATGAGGGATAGATCAATAACGCTCGACTCCCATTTGCGTGGCTTCTTAACCCTGCTTTGTTGCTGTTGAGCGCCTTTTTGGCCTTTCGACTTGTTTCTGTCTCTACGTCGAGCCTCGGTAAGAAGTATTTGGCATCTTCATATTTGCGGTAAGAAGTATTTGGCATCTTCATATTTGCGAACTTCGTTTACGGAAAATGGATTCAGTTCACCCGTTACGGTATACTCGAGACCATCCCTAAAATATTTCATACACTGATGCTGTGTAGAGGGGATGATGTTATACTCGCGTAACCATGGTCGGCCGAGTAGAGCGTTGTAGCATGTCATGGCATCTATGACGTGGAATTTAATGTCCGTAACGAGCAGCCCAAAGCGTAGCGTCAGTATCACAGATCCAAGAGTCTTTGATGATTGGGAGTAGAATTCGGAGATGGTGATCTTGTCTCAAGCGAGGTGCTGGATGCTCATGCAGATTTCCTTTAACACCCGCACATTGAGTAGATTAACAGACGACCCGTTATCGACCAGGATTTTGCCGATCTTTATATCATGGCAGTATCCTGAGACATAGAGGGGGCGATTGTGTTCGCATGTCCCAAGGAGAAGGTCTTCACACTACTACAAATAAGGGTTGCCCCTACGGATTTATCAGTAGGGGCAACCTACTGCCCCTACGGATATATACGTAGGGGCGAAAAAAGACCCCGTAGGTGCAAAGGCCGCAGGTGCAAGTTGAGGCCCTGAACTTGCCCCTACGGACAAATTCATGCCCCTACGGATATCTCGGTAGGTGTTATAGCCCCTACGGAGTACCCCGTAGGGGTAATAAAATCATATATTTAATTTTTTTTTTGAATATATTGTATATACCTACGGATACCTCCGTAGGGGATATAAAGTAGCCCCTGGGGATATAAAGTAGCCCCTACGGATAAATCCGTAGGGGCCACTCCCAACACCCTGCACTGAGATCGGGGGGAAAAATATCAGGAAACCTGATATTTTGCCCCTACGAATTTATCCGTAGGGGATAAACATTGGCCCCTACGGACATATCCGTAGGGGCACCCCCAACACCCTGCACTGATATCAGGTGGGAAAATATCAGGAAACCTGATATTTTGCCCCTACGGATAACTCCGTAGGGGCAACGTATGTACCTACGGCTTAATCCGTAGGTACATATTGTCTGTATTTTTTTTTTAAAAATGGGCTGCTAGATTTTTTCCCGCCCTGTGCACAATACTATATACATCAATCAAATCATATATTGCAGTATTCATAATCACATCTCACGCATATATATAATATACAAAAGAAACCCAAAAACTGAATATGATATAAATACAAACCAATATCAATATCGTTTCAAAATGTAGTACAATGTGATATAAATACATGTTTCAAAAAATAAGAACCAAAAAGCTACCCTAGTTCGGTCCAGCTCCACCTCCGAATAACATTAGAATAACGCGCGCCTGCTCCTCGGTCAATACACTCTGCAATGCTACATATAAGGGAGTCTGAGCGGCATGTGGAGCTGGCGATGTGGTCTGCGCAGCCGCCGTCGAGGTAGTCGCTTGCGGAGCCGCGGCTGCGGGAGTCTGAGTGGGCGGTGGAGCTACAGGAGCTGTCTGCGGAACCGCAGCCGATGTAGTAGCTTGCGGAGCCGCAGCCGAAGGAGATGCATGTGGAGGCTCGGCCGATCTACCCTGTCGCGTCTGGACATAACGTGTGTAAGAAGCGTGTAAGAACTGTGTATTATTCGAATTCGTTTCATTATTAAGTTATTTCGAAACCCTGTTTGGATATCTAGTTTGGAAAAGCATTGTTTATTTTAATTACATATGTATGTATGATTAATCAAACTTAAGTATAAAACCAAATAAGCTCAAGCTACGTACTAATTATGGATATGTTGATATGTATATAATATGAAATGATATTTTACTATAAAGTAGTATACATACCAGCATCTCCTTCAACTCCTGAACGGTGGCCCTCAAGCTATCCAGTTCCTGATGGACATGCCGGTCACTGGAGACGGAGGAAGTAACCGCCGGGGTGGAGTCCAACCTCATATGGGCCCTGCTAGGGCCCAATCCCTGGCCTCTCTCCCAACCTCTGTGGTGCCCTCCGTGTGCGGCGTCCAGAACTGGGGTCAGCAGCCTCGGATCGTTCTGTCCGGTAAAATCGATCCCCGAGGCCTGGGCCTGCTCAACCACCCGCTCCTACACCCACATTAAGCAGTAAAGTATAAGTATAAATTTTAAACTTGAACCTTCCAAAACTAAAATTTCAAATTTGGGTAGAAAAAATATTAACACTTACGCAGTACTCCTGGGCAGCGACATCGGGACATCGAAGCTCGCCCGTGGCGGGATCTGTCGAGGTGCCGTGGACGGCAAGATATGCGGACAGCACGCTCGGTGTACCACCTGACGCCACGGTCCGAGATGTCTGCAATATTAGAAAGTAACTCTTAATATTAGAAATATTAGAGAATAACTCTTAATATTGCAGAATATTAGAGAATAACTCTTAATTTACCGATAACTCCATGGCTCGAGTAATGTTCCTCGAGCCACCTGTGTAAGTGGGGCGACCCCTCTTCGCCGACTTCCTGTTCTCCATATTCTGAGCGCCCTGTTTCTGCACAACGCATTAACATTTAGTTTTCTAATTAAGAAACACAAAGAAATAAATTATATCATAAATAATGAATTAAATTTAAAATACATACTTGTTTGCGTTCGGAGTCGAAATAAGCGCACAATAGAGGCCATGTCTCTACGTCGACTCTCGCAAACGCCGGAGTAGATAGGAGGGCCGCTCTCTCTGCCTCGGGGGTCGCTATCCACAGGGAGTAGCAGTCGGCCTTCAGCTCATTCCTGTTGTATCGGACCTTGGCCTGCATGTTCTTCATCAGGCCATTGTACAGAGCATGAAGGTCGAGCACCCTCCCCGAGTGATCAGGGTCGGCTACAGGCTGAAAATCGTAATCCAACTGAAAATACACAAAAAACATTGTTATTAGATTGCAAGTGTTAATAATAAATATATTGGATAGATCAAATGAAAATATATATTAATACATACCCGAGCCTGATCAAAGAAGAGGGCGAATGAACGCTGGTGCTGCTCGCCCCACTCAACGTGAAGTGGATAGTTCTTCACGATCCGGCTCTCGTCCCCCAAATACCGGCCGAACCTCTCGGCATGAGGACCGGTATAGCGATAGTCAAGGGTAAAAAATAGGGGGAATGCTGCCTCCCACCTAGCTCTATCAGGCCTCAGCCTATGGGACTGATTCGGGCCTCGAGTCCCCCTCTGGGGATGGAGAGGCCCTGCGTCTGCACGAAATATCAAGACAATCAATAATAAGACAAAGTTGTATTAAGAAATCAAGGTTAAACAAAAATTCAAGTGTGATATATACCTCCGGTGATTAGCGCATGAGCCTGGGCCCGAGCAGCAGCACGAGCGGGACGATAGTTCCTCCGGTGAGGAACAACCGGGGTCCCGGACCCGGACGCATCCCCTCCAACTATAAAATAAACATCGACGCTAAATCTCCATGAAGTTCATATTTATTCTATATAGCATATGTAAAATAAATAAATATTTTAAATTTATTCATACTAACTTGCAGACGATGCGGAGGATATGGAAGCGGCAGGAGTGGCCCCTGTGGAAGGTGTGGACGCACCACCTATAATTAGACAATTAAAAATAGATTTTATAAGTAATTGCAAAAAGAATGTGTAGATCAATAATATAACGTTCTAAATCAATATGCATGAACTATAGGACATATAAACATACCCGCAGGTGCGGTGGTGTCACCACCTACAGCTAGACAATAATAAAAATTGCTAAGTAAGAGCAAAAGGAATGTGTATATTTATGATATAGCATTCTAAATCAATATACATACACTATATGATATATAAACATACCTGGAGGAGCGGGGGTGGCCTCTGTCCCAGATGTGGACGCAGGACCAACAACTAGACGATTAAAAATAGATTTTATAAGTAATTGCAAAAAGAATGTGTAGATCAATAATATAACGTTCTAAATCAATATGCATGCACTATAGGACATATAAACATACCCACAGGTGCGGTGGTGTCACCACCTACAGCTAGACAATAATAAAAATTGCTAAGTAAGAGCAAAAGGAATGTGTATATTTATGATATAGCATTCTAAATCAATATACATACACTATATGATATATAAACATACCTGGAGGAGCGGGGGTGGCCTCTGTCCCAGATGTGGACGCAGGACCAACAACTAGACAATCAAACATTGACAATATAAGTAATTTTGACATAAACATGCATGAATATCTGTAATATTACATTGAAAATGGATATGCGTGCAGTATACCTGGAGGTGTGGCAAAATCCACACGGAAGGAGGCATCCGAAGGGGTCTCCGATCTGGGTGCAAGACCGGCCCTCTGAAGCTCCCTACGGAGCTCTCCGGGCGGCAGAACCGCTCTGCCTCTGCCTCTGCCTCTGCCGCGGCTGGAGCTCCTGCCGCCCCTCGCTGCTCCCGACATCGTCATCAAATCTAGATAAACGGTTCGTGGACGCATTAGACAATCATTAAAAGTATTGACTATATATGATCTAGAGCGTAAAATGTGAAGTAATAATATAACATTACTGATAACCTTTTTCGTTTCGTGGGCGCATCATACATATCTACTTGGATTTCATCGTCGATGTCATTTCTAACCCACGTAACTTCATGATCGGTCGAAGACAACCCGTCCTTCGAAACAGACGGTCGGAGCACTTTAAGCCTTCTCTCTTCTTCGTCCTCATCGCTGTCCTCGTATTCTGGGACATCGTAGACATCTCTAGGTTTCCATCGGCATACAACACTCCACCCCGGATGCTTCAAACACTGTGAGTAGTATACTTGGAACGCTTGGTTCGGAAAGATAAACGGATCGTCCTGACCGTAAAATCGAAGTGTGTTCACACTGGTCAATCCATATTCATCTTTCCAAGTCCCAAGACTGCTTCTCCACCTGTCTGTATCGGTTCGCGGATCGTACCAAGTACAGTGGAATATATAAAAGGGTTCTGATCGTCCGGGATAGTGGATGCCGAGTATACAATTTAAGTACCCATATTAAATCACACCGTCCGATCCTACCGTCGCAATCCCACTATTCTGAGTGATTCTAGATGTTTCTATGTCCTTAACTTCGAATTTGTATCCAAGGACACCAAATCCTTTGTAATGTGCAACCTCCATACTAGGAAATTGAGCTAAACATCTTGAATCACTCTCAAATGATGCAGACAAGTTCGGATCGTGGATCTAACAAAACAAATTTTACGATAAATACATAACGATACAAGTTTAGATTAAAACTGATAGCAATAAAATGTAATTCGAATAACTTACATGCTCTGTGACCCAATCACAAAAATTATCCTGATGGTATTTTTCCAAACGCTCTTCGTTCCAATCAGGATGCCCCTCACGTACCTCGTTAAAATGAGTTCTGTTTTCGACAAATAATTGTGACATTAATATTATGTCATTTCATACACACACAAACACAGATATAACAATTAATCCAAAAGAACTTACTCTCTAATTTGTTCAAGACATACGCAATTAAGCAAGATAAACCGGTATATCTTGTTGATAAACATAGTGTCTACCCTCTTATACTCGGCTTTACCATATGGCCCGTCTTGAATTCTTCGTGGTCGGTTAAGCCTTGTCTCAATGTTCTCGTCCAGATAGCGGGAACAAAATGTGGTTGCTTCATCAAGAAGATAACCTTGCATGATAGAACCCTCTGGTCGATTTTTATTGCGTATATACTTCTTAAGAGTGTAAAGGTACCTAATGAGAATATGTTGAATAAATAAACACGGGCATACATGACAAAAATAAATTTATAAATTGCGCGAAACGAAAAATTACACGTACCTCTCGACGGGATACATCCATCGATATTGTACCGGTCCGGCTAACTTCGCCTCAGTTGCAAGATGAACCGTCAAGTGTATTATGATATCGAAGAATGACGGTGGGAAAATACGCTCAAACTTGCAAAGTATCAACGCAATAGAATTTTCTAGTTTATCCAGCGTCGCAACCTCCAGCGTTTTAGCACACAACTCCCTGAAAAAACAACATAGGTCGTTGATTACTAGACCAACCGAGTCGGGGAGAGAAGTCCTGAGGGCTAATGGAAGAAGGTGCTCCACGATAACATGGTGGTCATGACTTTTCAGCCTATCGATCTTGCCCTTCACAATTTTTATTTTCTTGCTGAATGATCCTGAGAAACCTGTGGGGACTTTCAAATCATGCAACACCTGCAGGAATCTTTTCTTCTCCGGTTGTGACATATGATAAGCGGCATTGGGAAGTACAAACTTGCCCGGTTTACCCGCTACCGGTTTAGGGTGCAGTTCACTTCTTATTCCCCACTCTTGTAGATCCATCCGGGCATTCATGTTGTCTTTCGATTTCCCGTCTTTACACAGAAGCAAGTTAAGTATGTGCTCTGATACTCCCTTCTCTATATGCATGACGTCCAGACAATGACGCACTGAATTTGTAGACCAGTACGGAAGCTCGAAGAAAATGCTTAACTTGTTCCAATATTGTGGTTTGACCTGTCTCGTCGGATCCATCCCGAAGGTCACGTTATTGTAACCATCCCATTTAGCAGTCACGTCCTCTCCGGACAATGGGGATGGAGGCCCAAGAAGCTCCTGATGACCATCAAAGTGAACCGTGTCTAACCTATAGGGGTGGTCTGGAGGCAGAAAACGTCGATGGCCGCAATAACAAACCTTCCTGCTAAAATTCAAAATTTTTGATGTTGTGTGTTCATGGCAATGAGGACATGCTTTGTGACCATGTACGGACCAACCTGAAAGCATTCCATACGCAGGAAAGTCATTAATTGTCCACATTAAAGCCGCACGCAGTATGAAGGTTGTATTTGTGTTTGAATCATATGTCTATACACCATCAATGAACAAAGTTTTCAGCTCCTCAATCAGAGGTCGGAGATAGACGTCGATATTGTTCCCCGGTGAGTTTGGTCCGTCGATAAGAAGAGGCATCATAAAGTATGATTGGTCCATAGCCAACCAAGGCGACAGATTATAAATTATCATTACAACGGGCTATGTACTGTGACTTCCAGCCATATAATTGAATGGGCAGAAGCTATCGGCAGCCAGTCCGAGCCGGACATTGCGAGGATCGCTACTGAATATTGCGTGCCTCCTATCGAAATCCTTCCATGCCGGTGAATCTCTTGGATGGCTCATTTTACCATTTTCGCTTGGAGGAGCACGGTGATGCCAAATCATTGCCTCGGCTGTTTTCTTGCACCTGAATAGCCTCTGTAGCCTCTGTGTTATGGGAAAATATCGTGCTATCTTCACAGGTATATCAGGCTTCTTATCAGAATCTTTCGGCTTATACCTGGCCTCTCCGCATGTTGGACACTCTTTCAAATCTGAATTCTCTTTCCGGTACAACACGCAATTTTTAGGACATGCTTGAATCTTCTCGCACTTTAGACCCAAATCAGACATCATTTTCTGGGCTTCGTACCAGCTTTCGGGCACATTATTTCCCGGAGGCATAGAATCTTTCAAGAACGAAAGAAACATTGTGAATGATTTGTTGCTCCATCCATTTAGGCACTTAATTTGGAAAAGTTGGACGAACCATGAGAGGGTGGAATACTTCGCATTCTCATAAATTGGTTTCCTAGCATCATTCATGAAATTTTCATATTTATCCGCACGCGGTCCTTGACAGGAAGGAATGTCATCTTCGGTACGAATAGATTCACCTAGGGCAGCCTCTACCATATCCTCCATTTCTTCTGATGGAAATAAATTTCCGTATCCTGCCGTATTACCGAATTTTTCTTCTTCTCCTGCCGCATTATCGTGTTCTCCTTCTTCTACCGCAGTACTGCATTCTTCTCCTTCCCCGTGATATTTCCAAGTTGAATAAAGTCTAGTAAACCCATGTTTTACAATATGAAGCTCTGCCAATTCTACCTTCTGCCAGTACTTATTGCCACATCTATCGCACGGACAGAGAATCTTCTCTATTATGATCTTATTATGTGCTCGTGCAAATTCAAGGAAAGCAGCAACTCCTGCGACAAACTTAGGTTGCATACGTTGTTTCCAATCCACATACATCCAGTCCTTAACTCTGACGTACTCATGGGCCATGTTAGACTGAATAACATATAAATTGTAGGTTATGCTGACTATATTGAGAAATATAAGAACGGGATAGTTACTGACAAAGGAGAAAATCCATGTATATGCTTTGTGTGTGCGTTTGTCGTTGAAAAGAATAAATTATCGCTCGTTATGTTGACCGATAGACGGGGACTAAGTGGCGCTTTTAGTTTCATATATGGGTATCGATGGGAATATGAAGGTTTCATATTATCATATATTGGTTTTAACCCGAACATCTCGAATCGCTCTCTGATTATGCGTTTGTATGTATGTGTTCCGGCTGTCGGGGGTAGGCTTCTATCCCCATTAAGAATGTATAGAGCGAACGCCCATCACTTGTGCTTTCAACCGTTTCGAGTAAATTTCGGCAGCACCTCTCCGCTGTTCTCCGAGTACACTGTAATAGAATAGATAATCATTTCAAAGCTGTGAAACAACGTTGAAATGAACATCTAATCTATCTTTATACACGGAGAACCAGCGGAAAGATACCGACGAAATATCTCGAAACGGATGAAAACACAAGTGAATGAAGGCGTTTGCTTTATACATTCTTAACTTGTCCACACGGGACAAATCTATGGGTTACCATACGATTGAATTTTCTCGTCGCGTAGACTATACGACGGTTGTTAGTATCGAGCTATCCTGTCCGATATTTAACAACCTTCGTATAGTTCTAGGTCACGACGAGCATCGCACGTATGTTAACCGATAGACGGGGACTAAGTGGCGCTTTTAGTTTCATATATGGGTATCGATGGGAATATGAAGGTTTCATATTATCATCGAGTATCATATATTGGTTTTAACCCGAACATTTCGAATCGCTCTCTAATTATGCGTTTGTATGTATGTGTTCCGGCTGTCGGGGGTAGGCTTCTATCCCATTAAGAATGTATAGAGCGAACGCCCATCACTTGTGCTTTCAACCGTTTCGAGTAAATTTCGGCAGCACCTCCCCGCTGTTCTCCGAGTACACTGTAATAGAATAGATAATCATTTCAAAGCTGTGAAACAACGTTGAAATGAACATCTAATCTATCTTTGTACACGGAGAACCAGCGGAAAGGTACCGACGAAATATCTCGAAACGGATGAAAACACAAGTGAATGAAGGCGTTTGCTTTATACATTCTTAACTTGTCCACACGGGACAAATCTATGGGTTACCATACGATTGAATTTTCTCGTCGCGTAGACTATACGACGGTTGTTAGTATCGAGCTATACTGTCCGATATTTAACAACCTTCGTATAGTTCTAGGTCACGACGAGCATGGCACGTATGTTAACCGATAGACGGGGACTAAGTGGCGCTTTTAGTTTCATATACGGGTATCGATGGGAATATGAAGGTTTCATATCATCATCGAGTATCATATATTGGTTTTAACCCGAATATCTCGAGTCGCTCTCTAATTATGCGTTTGTTGTGCATTCGTGTTGTATGTGTAACATGATTTTAAACCATTGAGATCAAGATTGATAGAACTGATCATCCTACATTGCAATAGCATTCATCAACCAAAAACTATTATTGCAATGGTATACATCTATAACAATCAACAATTAAAACTATAAATATAGGATACTGATATCATAAAGCGGTATGAGATACCTCATCTGCCACGTGTCGTGATCATGGAAATCGCTAATATTGAGTTATGAGACACCTCATCTGCCATGTGTCATGGTTACATATTAGTTAGGGACACGGCTATTTGTGTGCGGCTGCACGCTTGTGCAAAGATTTGTAATGTTAAAAAAATGTGATTTTTTTATACATTGGAAAGAATGAATAGGAATTGATCTTTACATTGTTAACCTCTTTAAGTTTTTCTTTAGGAGCGGTCTCTCATATCTTAGTTGAAATATTTTCTATGTTTGTTATGGTCTTACTCTCACATAAACTATCAATATCATGCCATAAGAGAGTGAAAGAAATAGCATGCATGGTGTGTTCAATGTATGATAAACAAGTACACTTCTAATAGTTTTTAAATTTGAGAAGTCCAGAGTGTATGGAAGGAGTTGAATAACAGAAGCATAAGGGGCACAACATTTTTTTCTTAAATTCTGGATACATTCTAAAATCTTCAACAGCAATTGGAGTGTATTTCGCTGTGAGAGACTCTTCAAAGAAATGGAGGAAGAAGCACTAAAGAAAAAAGAGAGAAAAATAAGAATATAAAGTTGAAACTAAACTTGAGCTATCCGCTGAAATCATAAAGCATAGGAAAGTTGATTGAGTCTTGATCTATTGCCCTTTCTTTGCATTATCCCGTATGTCCATTTATAGATTTTAATGCCACATGAGATGTATAATCTGTCAGCTCCCTATGGTTGTATTAATGTCAGCTCTTACACAATATGGGTATCTGCCTTACCATTAAGACAACTATGGAATATGTTAATTTAAAATGTAAGGCTAGCTATCTATGTATTCTGAGGGACTGCTTGCATAGAACTTAGCTTGATCCTCTCAATTATTACACATAAATATGCTGACATGCCTCTCAAAACCCTAACCCCAGCCCCACAGTAACCCTAACCCCAGCCCCAACCCTAACCCCAGCCCACCGTAACCCTACCCCAGCCCCACAGTAACCCTAACCCCAGCCCCACCGTAACCCTAACCCCAGCCCCACCCCAGCAGCAGCCGAACCCCAACCCTAACCCTACCCCGACCCCGACCCCGACCCCGACCGCCACCGTGCCCCTGCCCAAACCCAACTCTCACGCGCGCAACCCAGACCCAGCCATGAATAATCCAAAAATGCTTTAATTTACCTCGAGATTTATACCTGAACGGGTGCGCTGGTGGGCTGGAGCGACGACGGTACGACGGTGGCGAATTGGCGAAGAAACCGGCGGTGGCGACAAAACCGGCGGTGGCGACGACGGTGGCGACGAAATCGGCGGTGGCGACGACGGTGGCGACTCTGCCCAACGACGGTGGCGACGCGACGGTGGCGATTTGGGGTTTTTCGCGCGCGTTTGAGGGAGAGAGAGAAAATTAGCGTAGGCTTTTCGATCTGGCTTTATTTTAAAACGATATTTACTTGCCCTTACGGATATACCCGTAGGTCCTTTGTTTGCGGCTCCGTAGGGGCAAACACCAAATTAAGAATTAATATTTTTATTCTTGGACGTCTGTGCCCGTAGGGGCAACCTTTTAGCCCTACGGATTAATCCGTAGGGCCAAGTTAAATATGCCCCTACGGATATTTCCATCCGTAGGGGCAACCCCCTATTTTACTAGTGTCATCGCCAAAAGTGACATCGGCCGTGTGCACTTCCTCCAATTCATCCTTCATCTTTTCTTCAGCCAGGAAAGCTTGGAACTGCCGGGTCTTGTAGTGCCTTAATTAACGAGTCTCTCGCCTCCTTTGATAGTAAAAGGGCATCAAGAATGCTGAGCTGCGAGGGTAGCCTTCTCAGATACGCTAAGACGTTGTAATCCACCTTATTTTTCTTCGGCGGGTTTTTGGCAGTTTGCTCTTCCATGATTTGGTCATCTAGGGTAATGTCCTCAGAAACCTTTTCTTTCCCTTTAACTTTTTTGTTTGAGGGTCCGAGATTCTTTTCGGGCAACGTGCGATTACGCAGCCGGATATTTTCACAAATCTTCGGCTCTTCTTCTTTTCCCGCAGTGGACTCTTTAAAGAGGGGGCTAAGAGCCAGCTCCTCGTCGGAATTGCTCCCGAATGTGAGCACTTGTGATCCTCCGGCATTGACCATGCGACAATTGCCGGTAGTTCTGTTAAGCCCTTCGGTCACACTGTTTTGCTCCCGGCGAGTCTTGCGCTTCTCCCGCTTAACCTGTTGTCGGTGAGCAACATATCCTTGCCACCATCTATCGAAAACTTTGCACTCTTCAGTGGGGTACGAAATCTTCCAATGATACAAGCAATAGGTGGGGTGCATTTCCGCTTCACCTGTAACACTTCCCTCAGAGGATGGTAGCTTCATACCCATTGACACGGCTTTAGCAAACCTTTTCCTAATTTTAAATTTGATTTTATCTGCAGTGGACGTACTTTGCTCCAGTGGGAGTATCTCAGCTCTTTCGTCAAGGCGTTGGCGCTTGGCCCTTTCAAATATGATCGCCTCGCGCTCCCGATCAGCTTTACTTTTCAAGAGAGCTTCATTGAGGAACACGTCGATTACTTCATTCGATGGCCCTAGAATTTTTGGTTCGGGATCTGCCCCCAGCGTTTCAGTACAAGGAGTCTCTCATCGCCCATGAACGAATGGGAAATCACATGACAGCTTGCCACGTATTCTTCAGATTCGTCAGATGAACTTTCTCCCTCATCTTCCTCTTGAAAGAAGTGATTGAGGAATTCTTGGAATGTAATGGGAGTCCGTGCCTTCTGGTTGTATTCCTCCAGCACGTCAATTTGTTTTTGCAAGTCCGTGCGCTTGTCGCCAGGCTTCACGGGCTTCTTTGACTTCTTTTTCTTCTTCTTTGAAGATTTCGACGGCTGGTTGTGAATACTTGGGCCACCTCTATCAATCTTTTGAGTTGGACGAGGCTTCAACATCCCTTCAATGATCTGCGGCTCCACCGGGTTCTTCCACTTAATCGCTGAGCATGCTTGAAGATCATTTAGCATCCTCTTTGTTTTGGCTGATAATACAACCTCCCAAGGAGCTTCTTCAACGACAGAGCATGTTGCCCCCGGCGTATTCATTCCCTTAGAGGTGTGGGACTGCGGTGGATTCACCTTCCATTTGTCAGACAATGCGAACTTGCCCTGTCGGTACTGGTCTTTAAGCCAATTTTTGAAGACGTAGCAATCCTCGATCGGATGACCCAGTACTCAATGATAAGGACAGTAGTTGGGCTCATTGACGTCACTTGGTTGCGACGGACGTTTTGGATCCGGCAGATTTATGAGTCAGTTGCGCAACGCCAGCTCGAATAACCTTCTCGTTTTATCTCGGGGAAACGAGTAAGGACGTCCTATCCTCTCCTCAAGGGCTACGTACGGGCGCATATTATTTTGACGAAATACTAGCTTCGAGTTGTTCGGTTGCTGTTGAGCATTAGCGACAACGATCGCTTTCCCCTTTCCCTTCTCATTTCGGGAGTCCGTCTTTGGAAGAGGAGGTTTATGGCCCATCTGATCCATTTGCGCCAGCTTGTCGATTAGTGCCTGGAAGGTGGTCGGCTTGAAGAACATCATAAATTGCGAGATGGTTGCTTGCGAATCGAGGGTTCCCACAAACATTCCCACTGCAGGAGCTTCTTCTATGCGCTGCTCGCATTTTGACCATAAATTACGCCACCGTATAGCATATTGTACCCATGTTTCGCCCGGCTTCACCCTGGCATTAATCAATACCGTTATCGGGGTACGCTCGCTGGCACTCACGAAACATTGGGTAAACAGCAATTCCATCTCTGCAAAGGTCTTGATAGAGTCATTCGGGAGCTCAGAATACCACTCGAACGCTGTATTCGATAAGCTACCAACGAACTGGCGAAGCAACAATTTATCATCACTGCCAGTGTTGCCGCAAAGCGCCCTGAACTGGGCGACATGCTGGTGGGGATTGCCAGTCCCCTTATACACATGGAATTTTGGTATAGTATAACCTGGCGGGTACTTGATCTGCTCGTACCAGCCCGGATACGGTCGCCCCGTTTTTACGACCTGACCTGCTGCTTCAGTCGCTTGATGAACCCGGATCTGCTGAGCTATATATTCGTCCAGGTTGGCTTTGGAGATCGCCTCCTCTTTGGCTGTTGACAGAGCCGGTGGAGGATTCGACGTTTCTCCCCTATCGTCTTCAAGGATGATCGGGGGATCTTCAGCAGGTGGATCCTGTTGAATCATCATGCCCACCATGTCCTAGAACAGGAAGGCCATTTTCTTTATGCTGGCTGCCTATTCCGCAGCTTCTTTATCCTTCTTTTCCAGTATGCGACGAAGGAATTCGGCGTCAGTTTCTTGTTCCTGACGTTCATCCGAGGACGTTTCAGGGATTTCTTTTGGCCCAGTGAGTGCGGCCATCACGGTCATCATCTCCTGGAGCTTTTGCTGTTGCTCCTGAGCCTTGGTCATTGACCGTGTAAGTGGTCTATGACCTGTGGATGCACGACTGTCCTCCTTTCCCGACGCCATGTATACTGTATGAACTGTTATGCCCCCGGACTTAGGGCGTTTAGGTTCACCACCTTTGGCATTTGCCACGGGCGCGGGGGTTTTCTCCGGCCTTCTTCTTTTATGGGCCGTTGAAGTGGAGGGGGCCGTTGCAGTGGGCACCCTAGTGATTTTCGTCCTTTGCTGTTTAAGAGGACGATCCTTTTCTTCTTGCACTTTCGCCTTTTTCTGTTGACGAGAGTGACCTGGGTCAATCACGGAGTCTTGAACCCTCCGCCAAATCTTGTATATTTTTGAGGACAGACGTTGATGGGGCTGTTCTTGCTTCGTTTCTGGAACTCTCTCCGCGGGCGGAGGAGATCTTTTCAATGTAGCGGTTGGAGAGTTCTTACGTACCCTCCTCAACAGTTCAAAACTGTTCCCAGTTGGAACAGCAGCGTTGAACTCCACCGCTGGAGCAGGTGGAGTTAGCTCTGAGGGGGAGTTGCCCCCTGCCTTCCTTACTCGTCGCCAATGACGACGTCGAGCATGACGAGCCGTTGGGACTGGCTCGGAGATAGAGACAGCTTCTTTTTGCCCCCTGTCTGAATGAGGCGCCGCTGGTGTTAACCTCTTAAAGACTGAGGTTTTTCTTTGAGGGGTGATATTCAACCTGTCGAAGACAGATCCTCGAGCAGGGGCAGGAGCAGGAATAGTCAGTCTTGAAAAGACTGACTCTTTGACAGGGGAAGCCGCCTTGACGACTTCTGGAGCAGCGGCTATTGCCTTCCTTGGGACAGCCACCTTGGGATTCACAGGCTTCTTGGCGGGCCCCTCAGAGTTTTGATCCAGCCTCGCAAAGACAGAGGCTGTTGGCTTGGTGATGGACGACCCGTTGACAGGGGCCGTCGTAGCAGTGAGCCGGTCGAAGACCGACTTCTTGTTCGTTTCTGGTGCATGTATTGGCATAGAGAAGCTTGTGGGTGGGATCATGGTCCCGAAAAATAGGCCGGTGGTGGCCTGGGTCACCTGTTCTACCGGCAGAGTAAGGAAGGAGGCCGCTTTGGGCCCATATGCTACACCTCCAGGTGAGGTGGAGCGTCCGTTGCAGTGGCACTTTGAGCAGTTGGTGCAGTTAGAGGCCATTGATGGTTGAGTTCTGCGCCAGGCAAAAGACCAAATCTTAGTAACTTGAAATCCAAAGGCAACCGTTAACAAATCGCGATTGGTTCGCAAAGACGACACACGAAGTGTGGAGTAGAAAGAGGAAAAGGTCCCACCGGGCGTGCCAGAATCTGTTCCCCTCCGAACGGCGGCGGCGATGACTGAGAGACGTCTTGCCTGAGATTCGGGACAGATGCTATTTGGTTTTATCCGTCCACCTCTCCGAAGATGCAAGTTGGTTTATAGCACCGTGTATCGGAGGTTTGGACAAATACGGCCGATGTAGCAAACTTCGTCAGATTGTCCCTCGCTTGAGGGGTTTTTGATTGTAGGGACGCTCTTCCCTGCAGGCGCAAGCCCCTGCAGTTAATGACGCTACCGCATCGCGGCAGCCACTTTCTCCTTCTCCAGAATTTCACTTCGTGTCGTGTGTGTTTGTTTTGTTTGTGGTTGCCCGTGGATTGTATACGGAGACTGAGTAATGCCGTCGCCCGTAGGACGTGGATTAGTCCAAATCCGTATTTACTTAGATTTGGGTTTGGTGTTTTATTTTAAGGATACGTTAGCCGTATTGAGGCTAAGATCAACTTAAACGTTCGTTAAGGATACATTAGTCTGATTTGAGACTAAGATCAACTTAATGCGGTGATCCATTTAATATATGGTCGTCGGGACTCATCACCTCTCAGACGTCGTTGAAGGATTACAACGATAGGTGTCAGAGGAGTTCAGAGATGTACCCTTGAACCAAAGTCGATTTGGAGTTTTATAGTCCATTTGAATGTTTAAGGATACGTTAGCCGTGTTTGGGGCTAAGATCAACTTAAACGGGACCGTTTAGATCCGGCAAAAGAGCATTTGGGCCCTATTGTTCCAGTTTAGAGACGTGGTGGTCCATGTTCCAGTTTAAGGACGTGGTGGTCCATCGCCAGTTTAAGGACGTGGTTGTCCATCATTAGTTTGAGGACGTTTTGGTCCAATATTAGTCTAAGGACGTTTCGGTCCAACATTGGTTTAAGGACGTTTCGGTCCAACATTCGTTTAAGGACGTTTCGGTCCAACATTGGTTTAAGGACGTTTCGGTCCAACATTCGTTTAAGGACGTTTCGGTCCAACATTAGTTTAAGGACGTTTCAGTCCAACATAGTTTAAGGACGTTTCGGTCCATGAGTTTAAGGACCCCGCAGTCCGTATTGATGTATGGTCGTCGGGACCCGTCACCTCTCTGACGTCGTTGAAGGATTACAACGAAAGTGTCAGAGGAATTCGGAGATGTACCCTCGAACCGGATGTAAATTGATTTAGGAGAGCACATCTTGCTTAGTCAATTTAATTTGAGGACTTACGGCCATGATTGGGCTAAGTCCAGTTGAAAAATGTTCAACATTTTTATTTGTTTTTGGCCTAATAGGCTTGTGCTAGGGCTTGGCCTCTTTTTAATAATACATAGCATTATTTATTTTGTCAGGGCTGTGCCCATTTATAAATGATGCAGAGCATCAGTCTTGTTTGGGCTCTGCCTTGTTTATTGCATTTTCAATTTTGTTTGGGCTCTGCCCTTTTATAAATGATGTAGAGCATCAATATTGTTTGGGCTCTGCCCCTTTTCATTGCATTGCAATTTAATTTGGCCTACTAGGCCCCTCTGATTTGGGCCTGGCCCTTCAGTAAAAGAAATGCATTGCATTTGTCAGGCGCTTTGCGCCAATCACTGAGCGCAAGCGCTTGTGGTGAGGACACGTGTCATGCTCTGGTGAGCGCAAGCGCAACAGCGCAGTGCGCTGCGCTGTTGCGCTGCTGACACGTGGCGCGCTCTGGTGAGTTGCGCCAATCTCAGAGAGCAATGCTCTATCTTAAAAGCGCAGAGCGCAAGTGGTTCTGATGCTGACACATGGCGCTCTCTGGTGGCTTGCGCCAACCTAAGAGCGCAACAGTGCAGTTTTGCAAGTGCAAGGCACTATTAACTTGGGAATCTTTTAGATTCCAGAACCAATAGTTTATGAAAAAGTGCAAAGCACTATTTGTTTTCTTTGATCTAATTAGAATCAAAGAAAACAAATATGGCTTGTTTTTTTCTTGATCTCAGAGAACCAATGGTTCATAAGTGCAAAGCACTATTATTATTTGTTTTTTATTGGAGATCATTGATCTTGTTCTTAGATCAATGATCTATTAGAAGAAATTCTTCTATCTTAAAGGTTTTTACCTTTTCTTCTTTTGAAATTTCTTCAGAGTTCTCTCTGTTTGAAGTTCTTGATTTCTCACAAATGTTGATGCCTTTGAATTGAGGTCTAGGGTCCTTTTTATAGTGCCCATAAATTAGTTAAATTTGTTAAAGAGATCTTTCTCTGAGTGATTTAGGGAATTTTCCCTACTGTTGGATCTTTGATCCAAGGGCTTCTGTTTTACAGAAGAAAATCTTCTTGTTTTAATAAGAACAGAAAGATTTCTTTAAAATCTTAATTCTGTTTGGCGCAAATGCCCCAGCGCGTGAAACGTGTCACGCAGCGCACAGCGCAGCGCAGCTGCGCTTGCGCAACTACGCTGACACATGTCGCGCAGCGCAGCTGCGCTTGCGCAAAAGCGACTGCGCTGACACGTGTCACGCAGCCCAGCGCTTGCGCAACTGAAACTTTGCTTTTATTTATTTTTTTAATAGAGCTTTGCTCTGATTGGGCGCGCTTCCTTGGGCGCTGCGCTGACGTATCAGCGCCTGACACGTGGTGCGTTGCGCCCGGGATTTGAAGCGTTGCTTCAAAATTTGAATTTTGAATTTCAACAGAGCTTTGCTCTGATTGGGGGAAACAATGATGATGATGGTGATGATGCTAGTAATGAGGACGAGATTCAAGCACAAGATAGCATGCAAATTGCACATGTCTTGACAGAAGAGAATGATAGGCAGTGGATTACTAATTCATGTGTTAATAATGATTTCATTGAGTTTGAAGATCTACTTTCCGATAACATGACATATGCTCACTGTAGGGTGTTTTTCGTCACTCCATTGAGATGGGAATACGCGTCACTTGTCAGGCGTACAACAGATTCCCCCTGCTTAGAGTAGGCGGGGGTTTATTGATTGTGGGGATCTGAATCTCCGGCAGCCGCGGACTAAGCTTCCGTTAATTACCCCCTCCTTTGGAGCGAAGGAACCTCCGGTTAACGGGTCAAACTGGTCATGCGAACTCAATGTGCAATATGCGTGTGTTGTGTTTTGAGGGGTCTTGGGTATATCGGGAGCCTCACAGAGTTTACGGGGGTCCTGCTACCCGAATAGCGTACCGGGGGTCAAGGGCGCTAGCAGCCCCTTTGCGGGTTGCGGGGCAGCGCCCTGTTAGAATTTTTTTTCTAACGGGAAAAGTGTTGTAGAGTGTGTATATATATATAAAAAAAGGATGAATAGCGTCTAAAGGATGCGTATGCGCCAGCGCCTTACGTGCCCAACACACGGGCGCTGGGCAATATGCGGTAGGCACCAGCGCCTCACGCGCCTAGCACGTAAGCGCTGGGCGCCCGCGGAAAAAAAGGCGTAGCCTTTGTACTGGGAGTTGTACTCCCAATTGACTTTTGGAGTTAAACTCTTGAAAGAAGGACAAAGGGGCTTAAGCCCTGCAGCGGGAGTTGTACTCCCAATTGATTTTTGGAGTTGAACTCCTAAAAAAGAGATTTATTATTTTATATATATATATATATATATATATATATATATTGTGGAGTTATACTCCTAAGAGATTTTCGGAGATGATGAAAGGGGATCCCTTTCTTCTCCCTTGAGCCCTGGGTTTTCTCTTGAGCGTTGGATCTTTCCCAAAGTGGGATTTTTCGAGATGGGCCTCCTTCTTCCTCCTCTCTGTTGGCTGGATCTTGGAGGAAAAAAGGGGGGCGAGGCTTAAAAATCATCCTTTTTGGGGATTTGATGGGAGATATGAATTTCCCTTCAAGGATTTTATGGTGAAAAACTGTTTCTTTTTGGAAAAAGAAGAGTTAAACTCTTGATTTAATTCAAAAAAAAGGGAAGAAAGTTTAGAACCTTGAGGAAGAGAAGGGGGCACAGAAACCCTAGATTTTGAGGGTAATGAATTCCTTTTTTTCATTTCATCATAATGTTGCCATATATAGGCTTACAAGTTTACACTTAGCCCCTTGGGCTTTACAAAATTGTATTTTGCCCATCTCATGCCTCATATGTTCATTTCTTTTGCACATGAGCTATGGGCTTTACAAAAATTTGGTTTTATGCCTATTTTTCTTACATTTATTCATAAAAATTACATCAAAATTATTTATTACATAATTTTCATATTGGCATGGGGGAGGTTAGCTGCGGGGCTCGACTTGGGCATGGACCCACTTGACCTGGACTTGGGTCAATTTACTTGAGGTTGACTTTGACTTGGTCAACAAGGGTGTAATTTTTGACCCAATAAATTTCCCCCATCAATAAATGCACACCGCGTATATGAGTTGTGTGCATGAAATTGATGGATCTTGGAGTTGGACTTCGTGGCGGAACATCATTTCGGGGGCGGAGCATCATTCCGGGAGCATAATTCCGGGGATCGGAGCATAATTCCGAGGATCAGAGCATAATTCCAGGATTGGAGCATCATTCCGAAGAGCAGAGCATGATTCCAGGGATCGGAGCATAATTCCGAAGAGCGGAGCATGATTCCAGGGATCGGAGCATAATTCCGAAGAGCGGAGCATAATTCCGGGGACCGGAGCATAATTCCGAAGAGCGGAGCATAATTCCAGGGATCGGAGCATGATTCCAGGGATTGGAGCATAATTCCGAAGAGCAGAGCATAATTCCGGGGACCGGAGCATAATTCCGGGAATCGGAGCATAATTCCAACATGGGACAGGTGTATCATGAGACGAAGCTTAGTTCCGGCACAGGGAAAACATTCTGAACGAAGTATAGCTTTGATGCAGAGGTTGATTCCGAGTCGAAACATAATTCCGAAAGGGAGGTCGTTGGTTGACTTGATTCCGAGGCGGAGCATAATTCCGATAGGAAGGCCGTTGGTTGACTTGATTCCGAGGCGGAGCATAATTCCGACAGGGAGGCCGTTGGTTGACTTGATTCCGCGGCGGAGCATAATTCCGACAGGGAGGTCGTTGGTTGACTTGATTCTAAGGTAGAGCATAATTCCAATGGGGAGGTCGTTGGTTGACTTGATTTGATTTGGGAGTTTCTGATCCGTCCAGCGGGGCCGTTGGTTGACTTGATTTGATTTGGGAGTTTCTGATCCGTCCAGCGGGGCTTTTGAGCCTGGGACCTGAAATTTGGGTTTTTGTTTGGCGTCAGTATCGCTATACTGGAATATGGTACTAGGTGAGAATCTTCATTTGCCATGGAGAATATGGGATTTGTGTTGACATCGGCATCGCTACACTGGAATATGGTACCAGGAGCGAATCATCATTTGCCATGAGAGGATTTGAGGATTTTGGTTTTGGTTTGGCATCAACATCGCTACACTGGAATATGGTACCAGGAGCAAATCATCATTGACCATGAGGGGATTTCCCTTATTCCTAGTTTAACGACTTAGGGGTCATATGTTCCCAGTTTAACGACTTAGATGTCATCTATTCCCAGTTTAAAGACTTAGGGGTCATTTGTTCCCAGTTTAATGACTTAGAGGTCATATGTTCCCAGTTTAAAGACTTAGGGGTCTATTGGGTTGAAAGTTTGGAATTTTGGGGTTGGGGTCGGCATCATCATTGCTAACACTGAAGCACGGGTGCCAGGAGTAATTCATCATTTGCCTTTGCCTGTTGCGGAGCATGGCTTAGGAGACAGGTTTATATCCTTATCACCTAAGACTTTTCAATTTCATGAGCCGTAAGGGTCCCATAAAAGCATTTTCTCCCTACGAGTCGAAAGGATCCCGTAGGTGTATTTTCTCCTTAGGAGTCGTGAGGACCCCCAAGTGTGTTTTTCCTTTATGAGTCATAAAGATCCCATGAAAGTGTTTTCTTATGAGTCAAGAGGATCTTGTAAGATCCATAATTTGATCTCGCACACCTTTGGATTTGAGGGAATAGGCGTCGGCTGTCTCGGGACACCGTTTCCCAGTTCATGAGTAGAGATCTGCGCTTGATTGGGCGGCTGAGAAGCAACTTGGGCTGTGAGCTGTAAAATGACATTTGTCAAGTCTTCAATTTTGGAGTAAAGCTTGGCCATCTCCTTGTCTTTGTTTCTGAGCTGCTTTTGGAGCTCTTGGAGAAGTTACTGCTCTGCGGTCTTAGGATGGAAGATAGGCTCCTCTTCGCTTTCCGAGCCCGACTCCTTATGAACTAAGGGATCTCTCTGCTTATCAGTCTCGCTGGAAGGGTCTTCATTACCTTCCAGAAGAGGTTGGTCTTGGAAAGTGGCAGCCACATTCACACTTGATTGGATTTGAGATGTGGTGGCCCTATTCTTGCTCTTGCTACGCGTGTCCACCATGTAGATAGTGTGCACCATATATCTAGCCATCTTTTTATCTTTGGCGGCTGATTTTTCGGACCATCGTAGTGGCCCTTCCTCTTCTGGAAAGGACATGCGACTGAAGACGGTTGGTCTGGCCAGGTCCTTGGGTGGCGCTGTCTGGCTCACAGCTTTCTTGACTCTTGCGGCCATGGCATTTTTCTGGCCCAATTTCAGTGGTTCAAAAGAGTTAGTGAGCTTTACAGCTGATTCAGCTGTTGTTGCGGGGTAACCCTGTTCTTGGAACCTCAGAAGTTTAGCCTAGCATAAGCCCTAGCCCTTTTGTTGGCTTTGTATCTGAGCCTTTTTTGTCTTAGCTTCTCGATTTTGAGGGCTTGACGGGCATCCGTCATCCAGGAAGCCATCGCGAGTCGATTGACGGGGAGCATAGAGAAGATACCCGACTGTGCAGTTATCAGGGGCACCGCTGGAGCTTGCCCGAGATGCCTTATTGCTTTATTGGTGTTGATGGCCTTGCTCCCAGCTGGAGCAATGGAGAGTCGTTTGGAAATGGATTTGTGCTTGGGTTGAGGTGCCTTCATGACCATGATATTCGGCCTTTTCCCTTTTGAGGCCGGTTTATCCATCACCGGGGCTTGAAGAGCAAGGACAGTATTAGCTGGCACGAACAAAATAAAGCCAAATGGTAGCAGCGGCTCCTCCCATTGTCGCCCGAGACTGGCCGGGAGGACCGTCCTGGCGTCCATCTTCATCGTGTAGGAGATGGGAGCTGTGTCGAGAGCTGAACTTGTCCTTCGAGACATTGTTGGGGCTTGATCGCTTGAAATCCTGTATGAAAGAGCATTATTTTAGTATAAATATCGATATATATGTTGATTGAGTTCGCATGAACGTTTAACCCGAAATATGGGAGGAGAGAAAAGGTCCCACAGGGCGTGTCAGAACCTGTAGGGTGTTTTTTGTCACCACATTGAGATTGGAATATGCGTCGCTTGTCAGGCGTACTATAGATTCCCCCTGTCTAGGGTAGACAGGGGTTTATTGATTGTGGGGATCCGAATTTTCGGCAGCCGTGGACTAAGTTGCCGTTAATTACCCTTCGCTTTTGGAGTGAAAGAACCTCCGATTGACGAGTCAAACTGGTCATGTGAACTCAATGTGCAATGTGCGTGTGTTGTGTTTTGAGGGGTCTTGGGTATATCGGGGGACTCACAGAGTTTATGGGGGTCCCGCTACCCGAATAGCGGGCTGGGGGTCAAGGGGCTAGCAGCCCCCTTACGGGGTGCAGAGCAGCGCCCCGTTAGAAATTTTTTTCTAACGGGGAAAATGTTGTGGAGTGTGTATATATAAAAAAGGGTGAATGGCATCCAAAGGACAAGTGGGCGCCAGCGCCTCACGTGCCCAGCATGTGGGTGCTGGGCGCCGGCGCCTCACGCGCCCGGCACGTGGGTGTTGGCGCCTTACGCGTCCGGCACATGGGCGCCGGTGTCCGCGGAAAAAAGGGGCGTGGCCCCTGTATTGGGAGTTGTACTCCCAATTGACTTTTGGAGTAAACCTCCTTGAAAGAAGTACAAAGGGGCTTAGCCTCTGCAGCGGGAGTTGAACTCCTAATTGACTTTTGGAGTTGAACTCCTAAAAAGAATGATTTATTATATATATATATATATATATATATATATTTGTGGAGATAAACTCCTAAGTGATTTTTGGAGATGATGAAAGGGGACCCCTTTCTTCTGCCTTGAGACCTGGGTTTTTTCTTGAGCCTTAGATCTTTCTCAAAGTGGGATTTTTGGAGACGGTCTCCTTCTTCCTCCTCTCTATTGGCTGGATCTTCTCTATTGGCTGGATCTTGGAGGAAAATGGAGGGTATGGCTCAAAAATCATCCCTTTTGATGATTTGATGGGAGATCTAAGTTCCCCTTCAAGAGTTTTATAGTGAAAACTGTTTCATTTTAGAAAAAGAAGAGTTAAATTCTTGATTTAATTAAAAAAAGGGAAGAAGGTTTAGAACATTGAGGAAGGAGAAGGAAGCACAAAAACCCTAGATTTTGAGGGGAATGAATTCCTTTTTTTTATTTCATCATAATGTTGCGTTATAGGCTTACAAGTTTACACTTAGCCTTTTGGGCTTTACAAAATGGTATTTTGCCCATCCCATACCTCATGTGCTCATTTCTTTTGCACATGAGCCCTGGGCTTTACAAAAATTTGGTTTTATACCCATTTTTCTTATATCTATTCATAAAAATTACATCAAAATTATTTATTACATAATTTTCATATTGGCATGGGGGAGGCTGGCCGCGGGGCTTGACTTGGGCATGGGCCCATTTATTTGGGGTTGACTTTGACTTTGACTTGGTCAACCTGAGTGTAATTTTTGACCCCAACACTCACATGTTATCTACATCGGTAATGGAGAATGTCAACTTTCATGCGGATAAGTTTTCGGCAGTTGACATTGAAAGTGGGTTGAAGGTCGGCGATTTGTTCGAGACTAAGGAGAAGTTAATTCAGGCAGTCAGCGTTTGGTCAATTAAACACGGAGTTTCTTTTAAACCAATCAAGACTAACATGACCAATTACACCGTCGTTTGTAAAACAGACGCGAACTGCCCGTGGTGGATTCATACATATACCTTAAAGAAATCACCGACAGGATTCTAACAGATAAAGAAGTATGCAGGTAATCATACTTGTGTGAATCCTGTAGTGAATTCAAATTATAAACATGTCACTTCTACATTCATACGTAACAAGATATTGCCTTTTGTGAAAGTGGATGTCAATTTGACCCCCAAAACGATTCAAGTGCTTATAAAAGATACATTATTCATTGAAATAATTATATGAAGGCATGGAATGCGTTGAACAGGGTATTGTCTAAAATATACGGAGATTGGAAAGATTCGTATGAACATTTGCCCCAATATCTTGCCGCCATCAAATCTACCAATCCCGGAACTGTCTTCAAGATAACCGACATTTCAAAGACAGAAAGAATGGGAATATTTACTGGTGTATTTTAGGCATTCGGACCGGCCATTGATGGTTTCGCTTATTGTCGTCCCGTTCTCAGTATTGATGGGACGCACTTATAATTGGGAGTGGTTCATTACTTGCATTCATTTCTACATTCACTTTCACAAAGGGACTTATTGATGAGACACACTTATAATTGGCAGATACAAAAGGACTTTGCTCATTACTATCGGTGCCGATGCAAATGATGGTCTTTATCCTTTGGCATATGTTGTAGTTTGAGGTGAAACCACTGAAAATTGGGAGTGGTTCATTACTTGCATTCATCTCTACATTCCATCCGTACAGAAAAGGCACATTACTTTCATATCTGACAGGATGAAAGGGATTCCGACTGCACTACGAAAATCATGGCCAGAACCTTATAGTCAACGTTATTGTGCGCGACATATCAGAGACAACTTCTCAACTGCTGGATTTAGCGACAAAACCTTGCAGAGTTTGATCTCTCAAATTGCATGTGCGCCAGATGACTTGACCTATACAGAGCTGAGAGAGGAACTTAAATGTATATGTTCAAGAGTAGATGCTTGGATTGAAACTAGTCTAAAAAATGAAAAAAAGCTCTTTCGAAAAATAGTGGTAAGCGATTTTGCATGATGACTACGAATGCTTCAGAAAACTTTACCGGGGTTTTAAAAGGATCTCGATCTTTTCCTATTCAGGCCTTAGTAGGATAGACTTTTTACAGGGCAAACAAATACTTCTTTACATGATGTCAGGAGGGACAAGAGTGGACGACAAAGTTATGTCCTATGTTCGAACAATTAATAACAAAAAAAGGATACTGATACTAGGCATGCTTGGATCGTGAGGTTCAGCCGGTCCGAATGGCAGGCGACTGACAAACATGGAAAAAATTACTGCGTAATCATCGATGGTAGGAACTGCAGTTGTACGTGCAATATTCCTAAGTTGCAAAAGTTGCCTTGTTCACATGTAATTTTAGCATGCACACGAACAGAGAGTGGGAGGAACATTGCACATCACGATCTTGCTTCGAAGTGGTATTATGTCCCTAAATACAAAGCCGCTTATGTCCTGTTGTTCCATCCTGCACCCGATAACCGATATTGGGAGGTATACAACGGTCTAATTATATTACCACCTATCGGTAGGAGACAAGAAGGACGACCACGTTCTACTTGTATCAAAGATATTATGAATAATTCACGAGAAGGACATAGGTGAAATAGATGCAGCATCTGCAATGAGTATGGTCATAATAAGGCACGATGCAAAAATCCTCCAGCCCCACTCGCCATTGGTAATCACCGTCTATATTTTGAAATACACACACATGCATATACACACACATACACACATGTTCAAACACAAAAAAACAAACATACATCTACATACACATACACGCACACATATGTTCTTTGTTATACACGTTAATTTTTTCAAAGATAATATAATTCGACCTTTTCATTGTGCAGATATACCTATGGATGCTGGACCTATAGATACAAGTGTTCTGTACTTGCAGGCCGACCACAGGTCAGCCAACGCCGCGGTAGTACAGATAAAACTTCGTGATTTTATTTTCTTTAATTACATATGTTATTTATACGCTACTGATACAAGTCCTTCTTTTGTAATTGGCAGAGTGATCAGGTGATTACATGGGTTGACCACTGAGTCCAAAGCAGCCGGATCCCAGCTGGCGATGCCTGTGTGCAGGCCGAGCTGCAACAGGCAGGCTTTCATCTTCTATCCAGATTAGGGTATATACGTCTGCATAGAGGCTTGATTACGGTTTTGGTAAATAAATGAAGACCAGAGACCTGCACATTTTATTTTAGAGTAGGTATGATGATTGTTGGGGTCAAAAATTACATCCCACGGTCGAGATCAGCAAATCAATAAGTCAAAATCAAGGCTCGAGAAGTAGGACCGGGCCCAAGCTTGAATCCAAGTCAAGAGGGACAAAGCCCGAACCCAAGTCCAAGCAAACGAGCCCAAGCCTAGGTTAAGTGGGCCCATGCCCAAGTCGAGCCCGAACATGAAGAGGACGGCCTCCTCCATGACAAGAAGAAAATTATGTAATAAATAAGTTTGATATAATTTTTATGAATAAATGTAAGGAAAATGGTCATAAAGCCAAATTTTTGTAAAGCCCATAGCTCATGTGCAAAAAGAAATAAGCACATGAGGCATGGGATGAGCAAAATGCCATTTTGTAAAGCCCAAGGGGATATGTGTAAATTTGTAAGATTATATAAGGAAATATTATGATGAAATAAAACATAACTTTCATTCCCCTCAAAAATATTAGGATTCTGTGCCTTCTTCACCTTCCTAAAGGTTTTAAACCTTTTTTTTTGAATTAAATCAAGAGTTTAACTCTTCTTTCCACCCAAAAAATAGTTTTCCACCATAAAACCCTTGAAAGGGAGCTCAGATCTCCCATCAAATCTCTAAAAGGGGAGATTTTTAAATCTCACCACCCTTTCCTTCAAGATCCAACAAAAAGAGAGGAGAAATAAGGAACCCATCTCAGAAGAATCCATTTTAGGGAAGTCCAAGGCTCGAAGAGGACGAAAAGAGATCTCTGTTTCCTGATTTAAAATCAGGAAAGCTTCTGGGAAAAGCTTCAGAAAGGGGTCACGTGTTGGCACGTGACACCTAAAAAAGCATCATCAAGCCAAGTTCAGTTTCCTGACTACGCTGAAGAAAATGGGCTTCAGAAAGAGTCACGTGTTCCCACGTGACCAGGGTCACGTGACGACACGTGACATTTAAATGCAAGCGTCAAAGGCACACAAGTTCCCTGATCAAGTCAAGGAAAAGGCTTCAGAAGAGGTCACGTGCTTCCACGTGACCAGGGTCACGTGTTGCCACGTGACGTTCAAGACAGCAGACTCGTTCTCCAATTGAACCAAGGAAAGAGAGTTCAAACAAGGGTCACGTGATCACACGTGACCAGGAGTCACGTGGTGGCACGTGACGTTTAAGCAGCAATAAGAAGACAGAGCGCAAAAGAAAGGAAAAGGCTCATTCCAAAGGGGGTCACGTGCCCACACGTGACCATGAGTCACGTGGTCACACGTGACCGGCTCTCAAAGCCCATTTTGTCAAACAGAATTAAATTCTGAAAGAAATTCAAATCTTTCCAAAGGAAAGCAACTATCTGGAACCAATCAAATTAAAGATTCAGAGGTGATGAAATATCATCTATCTATGGGAAAATCTCGGGTTTGGAAAGATTTCCCTTTTAAATCTAACCGAAACAACAAAGGAAAAATCCCTGGATTTAAAATCCAAGGGTGAATAAAATTCACCTAATAATCCAAAGGTCCAAAACGAATGATGGATGCAAATCAAATCTCTCATGAAGATTCGTCAAAAACTGATTGATTCGGCTGCTTCTCCTATAAATAGGAGCCAAGAGACACAGAGAAACAGAGACATACGCAGAGAAGAAAAAAAAGGGGGAGAGCTTGGATACTTTGAAAAGACTCGGATCTTCTGCAAAAAACCCTAGGTGAGAAAGGGAAGGCCTTTTGAAAGAAAGAGAATTTAATTCTCAACAGAGTTTAACTCTGATAATGTAAAAACAGAAGAACATATTTCTTCTCTCTTTGATAGAGGATCTGCAAAGTGCACATCTCCCCTTAAGGTTGAGAATTTAATTCTCAATGGGTTGAGATCCTGCCATGCAGATCCAAAACATAGAGAGGGAATGCGAGCACGAGAATTTAATTCTCACAGAACTATAGGAATTTAATTCCTTTAAAATAAAAGTAGGGCTTGACCCTATATCATGGGAATTTAATTCCTTCAGAACAAAAAAAGAAACAGGGTTTAACCCTAATTAAAGAACTTAGTTCTGTTGAAACAACGGGAATTTAATTCCCTTAATCATCATTTAACAGGGAATGGGAATTCAATTCCTTAAAAACTTTTATTAGGGTTTAACCCTATTCAGCCCTTCACATATATGAGGAATTTAATTCCTACAGAAAATTCAGAGTTAAACTCTATTCCAGAATACAAAGTCTTCGAAAGGAAGTAGGAATTTAATTCCTCTGAAATTTACAGTTCGAGGAATTTAATTCCTGAAAAAAGATTAACAAAGCCTCTAAACAAAAATATATAGAGGCAGGGTCACGTGTCATCACGTGACCCCTCCAAGAGATCTACATATAATCCCTTTGAGGCAGCACCCCACGTGACCCACGTGACCCTCGGCAGAAGCCCTAATACATAGGCATTTGAATGCCCATCACGTGATGGCACGTGATGCCCTGAAAGACACGATAATCTTAGAATAAATGAAGGGAGGGCGCTCTCACGTGCTGCCACGTGACCCCTCTTGTCTTAGTGTTTAACACTAAATTGAAACTCTCGAACTCAGTGTTAAAATACTGTTGGGCTTTAGTGTTCAACACTAATTAAAAAGTTTTATCTGCAGTGTTCAACATTGATTACCTTAGCGTTTAAACACTAATCTGAGATCTTCATTTGCAGTGTTCAACACTGATATGTTTTTAGTGTTTAACACTAATTCGAAAAGCCTTGTTGCTGGTGTTTAACACCAATTATCTCTTAGTGTTAAACACTAACTTGTCAACCTCATTCCCAGTGTTCAAAATTGACTGCTCTGTAGTGTTTAACACTAGACTTTGGCCCAATTGGCCTAAATGGATAGAGGCAAAGCCTCTCCTGATTGGACTTAGCCCAAGATGGCCATAAGTCCTCAATTGGTGATTAACTGGTCCAATGGACTCATAACACAATTAATTCGCCTTGACCCCAAATTGGGCCAAGGACTATTTAATCCACTCCGGTTCTAGGGTACATCTCTTCACTCCTTTGATACTCGGCATTGTAATCCCTCAATGTCTTCAAAGAGGTGACGGGTCCCGACGACCACACATTGATATGGACTGTGGGGTCCTTAAACTCATGTCTAATGCAAATTTCTGGTTACGTGGAACGCGGATAATGTCACCCTTTGACCCCGTGGAAAACGTCCAGAGCGGAGCCTGGTCCTCGCCAAGTACGGCAGTGAACCCGTGTGAAGCATCCAGAGCACAGTGGACTGTGGGGTCCTTAAACCCATGGACTACGACGTCCTTAACCTCGACCGAGATGTCTTAAAACTAACAATGGACTGTGGGGTCCTTAAACCCATGGACTACGACGTCCTTAACCTTGACCGAGATGTCTTAAAACTAACAATGGACCGCAATGTCCTTAAACTACCTACGGACCGCAATGTCCTTAAACTACCCATGGACCGCAACGTTCTCAAACTAGAACAATAGAGCCCCGTATGCTCTTTTGTCGGATCTAAACGGTCCCGCTTAAGTTGATCTTAGCCTCAAAGATGGCTAACGTATCCTTAAACCTTCAAACAGAGTGGACTACGAATCCCCCCAATTAATCCTGGCTCAAGGGTACATCTCTGAACTCCTCTGACATCCGTCGTTGTAATCCTTCAACGTCGTCAGAGAGGTGACGGGTCCCGACGGCCATACATACGATGGACCACTATGTCCCTAAACTGGAACATTAGAGTCCAAACGCTCTTTTGTCGGATCTAAACGATCCCGTTAAGTTGATCTTAGTCTTAAAGTGAGACTAACGTATCCTTAACAAACGTTTGAGTTGATCTTAGCCTCACGTATGGCTGACGTATCCTCAAACCAAACCCCCCCAAACCCAAATCTAAGATAATGTGGATTTGGACTAGTCCACGCCCTACGGGCGACGACATAACTCAGTCTCCGTAAACAATCCACGGGCAAAAAAATACAAAACGAACATCCACGACACGAAGTGACCATCTGGAGAAGGAGAAAGTTGTTACCGCAATGCGGTAGCGTAATTAACTGCAGGGGCTTGCGCCTGCAGGGAAGAGCGTCCCCACAATCAAAAACCCTTCATTCGAGGGGGAATCTGACGAAGTCTGCTACATCGGACGCATCCGTCTAAACCTTCGATACATGGTGCCATAAGTCAACTTGGCATCTTCGGAGAGGTGGACGGATAGCACCAATTAGCATCTGCCCCGAATCTCAGGCAAGACACAGTGTCGCGCCGTCTTTCGGAGGGGAACAGATTCTGGCACGCCCGGTGGGACCTTTTCCTCTTTCCACTCCACACTTCGTGTGTCGCGACTCGCGAACCAATCGCGGTTCGCCAATGGTTGCCCTTGGGTTTCAAGATACTAAGAATTGGCATCTTGCTTATTGCAGAGAGCAAAGGATCGATGGCTTCTACTTCCGTGAAATTCTCCAACCGCTCAGATTGCAATTGCAACCAACGCTCTGCCTCGCCAGGAGGTATAGCCTACGGACCCCAAGCTGCTTCGCTATTCACAATGCCCGTGGAACAGGTCACTCGCGCTACCACAGGATTGTTCTTTGGGACCATGGTCCCGCCGACGAACTTCACCGCTCCAGTGCTGACAACGGAAGCTCTCAAGAAGTCGGTCTTTGATCGTCTTACCCCTGCCGCGGCTCCTCTCAACGAGTCGCCCAACGTCAACGCCTCGGTCTTCTCTAGATTGGGCCAAAAATCCTGCAAACCCATCATGGGGCCTACAATCTCAGAGAAGGCTGCTTCTAAGAAAGTGGCTGCTCCTGCTCCCGAAATCGTCAAGGCAGCTTCTCCGGCCAAAAGGTCGGTCTTTACAAGATTGACAGCTTCAGCTCCTGCTCCTGCTGCCCAAAGGACGTCGGTCTTTGACAGCCTAACACCAACAGCGACCCTCCACCCAGACAGGGGGCAAGACGAAACCATTCTTACCGCTGACCCTACACCGTCCGCTCGACACGCTCGACGTCGCCATTGGCGCCGAGTGAGGAAGGCTGGGGGCAACTCCCCCTCCGGGTTGACTCCATCGGCCCCGGTGGCAGAAGTTAATGCTGCTGTTCCAACTGGGAACAGCTTCGAAATGCTAAATAAGGTGCGAAGGAATTCGGCTACTGCAGTGCTGAAGAGGCCTCCTCCCCCATCAAAAAAGGTTGTGGAAATAAAACCCGAACAGCCCCGATCTCCTCAACGGCTGTCTTCCAAAATCTATAAGGTTTGGCGGCAGGCCCGAGACTCGATCATCGATCCAAACTTCTCCCGCCAGCACAAGAAGCTGAAAATCCAACCGGAAGCTGGTCACCAGGCTAAACCCCAAAAGGCTGTTGATCAACTTACTCATAAAAGAAGGAGGCCAGAGAAGACCCCACAGCATGCAACGACGGCTAAAAGCACTGAGCCCAGACGCCCTAAGTCTGGGGGCATGGCGGTGCATACTGTTTACATGGCCTCTGGAAGAGAAGAAAGCCGCACGTCTACGGGCCACCGACCGCTAACCCGATCCGTGACGAAGGCTCAAGAGCAGCAACAAAAGCTTCAAGAAATGATGAATGCTATGGCCGCGCTCACCGGGCCAAAAGAAAACCCAGAAACGTCCTCAGACGCACGCCGGGAGGAAGAAACCGACGCTGAATTCCTTCGCCGGACACTAGAGAAAAGGGACAAAGAGGCTGCTGAACAAGCGGCCAACATACAACGGATGGGCCTTCTCTTCCAAGATGTGATAGGAATGATGATCCAGCAGGACTTACCCGCCGAGGATCCCCCAATTGTTCTTGAAGACGACCGAGGAGAAACGTCAAATCCACCGCCAGCCCTCTCAACGGCCAAGGAGGAGGCAATCTCTAAGGCTGACTTGGCTGACTACATAGCCCAGCAAATCCGGGTTCATCACGCGACTGAGGCAGCTGGTCAAGTCGTGAAAACGGGGCGGCCGTATCCGAGCTGGTACGACCAAATCAAATACCCGCAAGGCTATACGATACCAAAATTCCACGTGTATAAGGGGACCGGCAATCCCCATCAACATGTCGCCCAGTTTCGGGCCCTCTGCGGTAACACCGGCGGTGATGATAAATTGTTGCTCCGCCAGTTCGTGGGCAGCTTATCAGAAACAGCGTTCGAATGGTACTCGGAACTCCCGAACGATTCTATCAAAACGTTCGCTGAAATGGAGCTGTTGTTCACTCAGCGATTCGCAAGTGCCAGCGAACGCACTCCAATAACTGCACTTATTAACGCCAGGGTAAAACCGGGCGAAACCTGGGTCCAGTACGCTATACGCTGGCGGAACTTGTGGTCGAGATGTGAGCAACGCATCGAGGAAGCACCTGCGGTGGGCATGTTCGTAGGAACTCTAGACCCTCACGCAACTATCTCCCAGTTTATGATGTTCTTTAAGCCAACCACATTCCAGGCCTTGATCGACAAGTTGGCTCAGATGGACCAGATGGGTCATAGACCACCTGCCCCGAAGTCGGAACCCCGGAATGACAAGGGTAAAGGAAGAGCAATCTTTGTCGCGAATGCCCAACAGCAGCCTAACGCCCCGAAACCGGCAGATCAACTGGAGGAAAGACGTCGGTATTATAATGAGAAGATGAAGCGTCCCTACTCATTCCCACGGGACAAGACGAAACGGCTATTCGAGCTGGCAATACGCAACAGACTTATAAACCTGCCAAATCCAAGGCGACCGCCGCAACCCACCGAGGTGAATAACCCTAACTATTGCCCTTACCATCAGACGGTAGGCCATCCGATTGAAGATTGCTTCATCTTCAAAGGATGGATTGAAGACCAGTACCTCCAGGGGAAATTTGTACTGTCCGAAAAGTGGAAGGTGAACCCACCACAGCCGCATGCTCCTAGGAAAGCGGATACACCGGGGGCAACATGTTCTTTTATTAAAGAAGCTCCGTGGGAGGTCGTGCTATCAACTAGAACCAAAAGAATGCTGAGAGACCTTCATGCGTGCCCTGCGATCGAATGGAAGGACCCTCTTGAACCTCAAGTTATCAAAGGAATGTTGAAGCCCCGCCCAATTACGAAGACTCGCGATAAGAGCCCAAATACTCACGTCCAACCGTCAAAATCTTCGAAGAAAAAGAAGAAGAAATCCAAGAAGTCCGTGAAGCCTGGAAACGAGCACACGAACTTGCAGAAGCAAATCGACGCGCTGGAAGAATACAATCAAAAGGCGCGAACTCCTGTCACACTGCAAGAGTTCCTCAACCGCATCTTTCAAGAGGGAGATGATAGAGAGAGCTCGTCGGATGAATCCGAAGGATATGTGGCGAGTTGTAACGTAGTCTCCCACTCGTTTACCGATGATGGGAAAACTCCCGGCACTAAGAAGCCGGAGGGAGAGCCTGTACCAGAGCGCGCATGGCCAACAGACGAAATGATCGACGCTTTTCTAGACGAGATTCGTCTAAAATGTAAAGCGGACCAGGAGCGTGAAATGACCACGTCGGAAAGAGCCAAATGCGGGCGACCGAACGGAAGAGTTGAACTACCTCCGCCAGAGCGAAAGGTATCCGAAGTAGACAAGAAGATATTCAAGACGAGAAAAAGGTTTGCCAAAGCCATGTCAATGGGGATGAAGCTACCGCCCTCGGAAGGAAACACACACGATGGGGTGGAGAGGCACCCTGACTATTGCACATATCACCGGAAAGTCTCACACCCCACGGAGGAGTGCGACGCCTTTAAGATATGGTGGCAAGGATATGTTGCTCATCGGCAACATTTTAAGCGGATGAAACGCAAGATCCGTCGGGAGCGAAGAAGTACTGTCGATGGGCACAACAGAACGACTGGCAACTGCTGCATGGTTAACGCCAGGGGGTCACAAGTTCTCACCTTTGGGAGCGACTCTGATGAAGAAATGGCTCTGGACCCTCTCTTCAAAGAATCTGTTTTGGGGAAAGAGGAGGAATCGGAGATCTGCGAGAACATTCAGCTGCGCAATCGCACACTCCCAGAAAAGAATCTCGGGCCCGGGAATAGAAAGGATAAGGGAAAGGAAAAGGTCTCTGAAGATATCACTTTAGATGACCAAGTCATGAGAGAGCTGGCTGCCAAAGACCCTCCTAGGAAGAGTAAAGTGGACTATAACATCCTCGCGCACCTAAGGAAGCTACCTTCTCAGCTTAGCATTCTCGATGCCCTCCTATTATCGAAAGAAGCGCGAGACTCACTAATTAAGGCGTTACAAGAACCCGAGCAATTCCAAGCCTTCCTGGCCACTGAAAAGATGAAGGATGAACTGGAGGAAGTGCATACGGCCGACGTCACTTTCGGTGATGAAGACCTCCTTCTCGGGACGTGCGACCACAACCGTCCCCTGTATGTCTCCGGATACTGCCATGATATCAAGATAGGCAAGATCCTGGTGGATAATGGATCCTCCGTCAATCTCCTTAATGTTCGGGTGTTGAAGGAAATCTGCATGAGCGTGCAACACCTCGCTCGTGACAAGATTACTATCTCCGGTTTCGATTCACAATCGTCACGGACTCTCGGATCCGTGATACTAACATTACGCTTCGGACTTCTCATCACAGCCATCAAATTCCATGTCATTGACGCCAAGACCTGCTGCAACGCCTTGCTCGGCCGTCCTTGGCTACACGAGTACAATATCATCCCTTCTACACAACATCAGTGTATGAAGTACTTCAAGGATGGTTTCGAGTATACCGTAACGGGTGAGTTAAACCCATTTTCCGTGAACGAAGTCCGCAAGTACGAAGATGCGAAGTACTTTTTGCCAGATTTCGAGGATACAGAAAGGAGTCGCAATCCGGGGAACAAAACCGCCGCCACCATCCCCGTTTTCGGGAGCGATACCGAAGACGAGGAAGAGATAGTTTATGCAGGGCCATCTCAACGCAACAACTTGGGGACGCCCGCCCCCGTGTTGGTCTTCGGAAGTGATTCAGAAGATGAAGTTAATGCTGTGTTCTCCAATCGGCTGTCAACACAAACACCCCCTAGCGATGACCATAGTTTGCAAATCACCATGGTACCGCGAGAACACTACAAGGATCTCGACACGCTTCAAGCTCACAGTGTGCAGGACCTGCAAACATTTTACATCCCTCCCAGGCGAAGGGGTGAGAAAGTGATCCTATTTTACCGATCCTCAGAGTCGAAAATAGAGAAAGAGATCTGGCATGGCGCAGATACTGCACTCGACAGGCTCCAACCCATCCGTCTGCCCAGATACTATACGGATGGATTAAAGAAGCTATTGAAGCGCCAAGGAGTACCCTTAAAACAGGCTGTTCGGCAGGCTCGGTTCTACAACAAGATTTGGGATGTCCCCGGGACTCAACGCAAATTGCCCAACGGGAAGATGGAAACACTCGGGCTTGGATACGCAAGAGCTGGAAAACGGGAACGGACTCACAGCAGCTACACTATATATACCTTTGATGAAGAAGAGGACGCCCTGTCAGGAGACGCCAACCCTTCATTAAAACTAGACCCCGCGATTAAAGCGCCGAGTCCGTCGTTTGAAGAACGAACGAACAAGCCTATCAGGAAAACGGGTCAGAGAGCTCAGGAAGACCGCAACCGCGAGATGGCCATCTACAAGAAGGCCAGGACGCAACGTCTATCTCAACGTACCAAAAAAGACAAAGACGCATATCCTCGTCAATCCGTTGTACGAAAGGCCCGACGCAGAGACGGAAATAAATCAAGAAGCGGCTCGGGTTTGCCCCTCGTGAAGAAGATGAGTCGAGCGTATTCCTTCCCCCGAGACAAGACGGAGAGGTTACTCAACCTCGCTATAAAACATCAAATGATCACGCTTCCAGAGTCTAGACGTCCTGAGCAAGCTAGCCAGGTCTCTCATCCGAGTTATTGCTCTTATCACCAAGCCATAGGACATCTTACCGAGGACTGCTTCACCTTCAAGAACTGGGTCGAGGACCAGTACCGACGGGGCAAATTCGCTTTATCCGACGGCTGGAATGTGACGCCGCCGCAAAAGCATGAGCCCAAGGCCGCAAGAGCAGAACCGGGACCACCTCAGTCCGGGGAGCGGGTTCGCACTTGTTATACGATTACGATATTAGGAGAAGAGCCCGAGAACGTAGATGACCTTCCCCGGTGCTTTGAGAACAGCGATGATGAGGTGATCTCAGAATTTCCGCCCGTCCCGAAAGAACTGGAAGATGGTATACATACTACTGCAGATAACGTCAAGAAGATTGAGTTGGGATCGGCAGACGACCCGCGACCGACATTTGTCAGCGAGCTGTTATCCGAAGAGAGGGTGGCTGCGTTAAAGAACGTGCTTTTACGGCATAAAGATTGCTTCGCGTGGAACTACTCCGAGATGCCAGGATTAGACCCGGAGATTGCTGTGCATAGATTAGCAATATCCCCAGATATCAAGCCAGTCAAGCAGGCGCCAAGGAGGATGCGACTCGAGCTTGAAATGAGCATCAACGCCGAAGTCAAGAAGTTGATCGATTCTGGATTCATCCAAGAAGTCCAATATCCCGACTGGATTGCCAATATCGTCCCGGTAATGAAGAAGAATGGGACGGTACGCATATGCGTGGATTTTAGGGATCTCAATAAAGCCTGTCCAAAGGATGATTTCCCAGTACCGGTAACCGAGCTAATGATAGATAACACGTCAACTCATGAGGTTTTCTCCTTCATGGATGGATCGTCAGGATACAATCAGATAAAGATGCATCCCGAAGACCAGAAGCATACCGCTTTCCGCACCCCTTTGGGTATATTTTGCTACAAGGTTATGCCCTTTGGTCTAAAGAACGCTGGCGCCACCTATCAAAGGGCCATGACAAAGATCTTCGACGACCTCATACATGACATCGTCGAGTGCTATATCGATGACCTCGTAGTAAAGAGCATGTCATACGGAGAACATTTAAAGCATCTGGAGACTGTATTTCAACGCCTTCGGCAATATAATTTGAAAATGAATCCCCTCAAATGCGCGTTTGGAGTCTCCTCGGGCAAATTTCTGGGATTCATCGTTCGACACCGAGGTATTGAAATAGATCCGTCAAAGATTAAGGCGATCATGGAAATGCCTCCGCCAAGAACCCTCAAGCAGTTGCGGTCTCTCCAAGGGAAGCTCGCATACATCCGGCGGTTTATCGCTAATCTTTCGGGCAAATGCCGTCCTTACAGCCACCTTATGAAAAAAGGAACCCCATTCGTTTGGGATCACAAATGTCAAGGTGCACTAGACGAGATCAAGCAGTACCTGCAGAACCCTCCGGTGTTGGCCGCGCCGGTTAAGGGAAAACCCCTCATTCTTTATACGACCGCCCTCGAAGGTTCCTTGGGCGCATTATGGGCACAAGAGAACGATCAGGGGAAAGAAAGAGCACTTTACTACTTAAGTCGAGTGCTGCTGGGGGCAGAAAGCAACTATTCCCCCATTGAAAAGCACTGCCTGGCGTTGATCTTCGCGATAACAAAGCTTAGACATTACGCATTAGCACATGAAGTCCGTCTTATTTCGAAGGTGGACCCTCTCAAATATCTAATGTCGAAAGCCATATTGACGGGACGACTTGCTAAGTGGGCCCTGCTCTTGATGGAGTTCTCGATAACGTATCAACCTCTCAAGGCAGTGAAAGGCCAGGCCATTGCCGACTTCCTCGCCGAGCACCCGATACCGGCCAATTCTCCTCTGAACTGTGATTTGCCGGACGAGCATGCATTTGATGCGATTAGCGGCGGAAGCACCCGATGGGAACTCTATTTCGATGGAGCGTCCTCCGTAAAGAAACAGAAACAAGGTATCCCAATGATCAAATCAGGGATAGGCCTCATCTTTGCAACTCCACAAGGAGGGATAATGCGCTTCGCCTTCTCCTTAACAGAGCCGAGGACAAACAATGAATCCGAATACGAAGCCCTAATAGCAGGCCTCGAGATCGCCATCGACATGGGAATTGAAGACCTCCTCATATACGGGGATTCTCAGCTGGTCGTCAGTCAAGTAAATGGTGACTACCAAACGTGCAAGCCGGAATTGGTGAAGTACGGCGAAAGGGTGCAACAACTATTGACCCAAATTCCCTCCTATATTTTGGAGAACATACCGCGAGCGGAAAACAGCAAAGCAGACGCGTTGGCTAAACTCGCTAAAGAACTGGCTGACGAGAACCTCGACGACGTCAGAATCGTGGTACAAAGCCGCCGAGTGCTCGCCCCGGCAGAAATATCTCCGGAATCATGCGAAGAAAAGGGAACGACTGAGCAGACGACCCTACAAATAAAAGACCATGAGAAGGCCGAAGATTGGAGGGAAGTCTTCATAGACTACTTTAAGTCCTACCGAATGCCCGAAGAAGTGTCCTCAAGACATCAGCTCATGAAACGAGCTTTATCTTTCGCTTTTGTCAACGATATTCTATACAAGAGATCGTTTGATTCTCTATGGCTGAGATGCTTAGGACCTGGCGAAGCAGAAAGAGTCATTCAAGAAGTTCACAACGGACTTTGCGGTTCTCACCAAGCAGGCCCAAAGATGAAGTTAAAAATTAAACGGATGGGTTATTACTGGCCCACGATGATCCAGGACTGCCTCGAGTATGCGAAGCAATGCCACTCATGCCAGATCCATGGAGACTTCATCCACCAACATCCGAATCCACTGCACCCGACGCTGGCTAGTTGGCCATTCGAAATGTGGGGGACTGACATAGTCGGCCCCATTGAGCCAGCATCATCCCGGGGACACCGCTTTATCCTGGCGACAACTGATTACTTCTCCAAATGGGCAGAAGCAGTACCACTGAGGGAAGTGAAGACGGAGAATATCCTCCATTTCTTCAAGACGCACGTCATCTATCGGTTCGGAACTCCACGGCGGATTATCTCCGATAACGGGCCAGCCTACCGAAGCCATAAGATTAGCCGCTTCGCACAGCAGCATAATATAGACTGGAGATATTCTTCGGTTTACAATCCACGAGCTAACGGTCTGGCCGAGGCCTTCAATAAGACCTTGACGAAGATCATAAAAAAGACCGTTTCCAGGAATAAGAGAGACTGGCATGAAAGGCTGCAAGAAGCCCTTTGGGCTTATCGAACTACATTCAAGACGGCCACGAACACAACGCCGTACGCGTTGGTATTTGGGACGGAAGCGGTGCTCCCCCTCGAGATAGAGTTACCCTCTCTACGAGTAGCAGTCCACCACGAGCTGACGAACGAAGAAAATGCTCACCTTCGGCTTGAGGAGCTTGATGCCCTCGATGAAACCCGGCTCATAGCGCAACAACATCTAGAGGCCTACAAAGCAAAAATGACGCGCTCATACGAAAGATTGACCAGGCCGAGGACATTCCGCCAAGGCGAACTCGTACTAGTAGTCAAAAGACCTATGATCCCTAATCGCGCCAAGCGAGGAAAATTTGAGCCAAACTATGAAGGCCCGTACATCATAGACAAGGTCTATCAGGGTGGAGCCTATCTACTCATGGACATGCACGGTGAAAGGCCTTTCAGGCCAATAAACGGCCGCTTCTTAAAGAAGTACTATGCTTAATGAGCCACAGCCGGGGTCAATGATAAATGACGACGACTATGTCCGCTCACTGTCTTCCTAGGTTCAGACTTTACAAGCAGCAGCCGGCCTTCCCATAACGACGGACCAAAACGTCCTTAAACTAACGGCGGACCGAAACGTCCTTAAACTAACGGCGGAACGAAACGTCCTTAAACTATCGACGGACCGAAACGTCCTTAAACTAACAGCGGACCGAAACGTCCTTAAACTACCGACGGACCGAAACGTCCCTAAACTACTACCGCAACGTCCTTAGGTTGACGAGATGGATAAAAAAAATATATATAAAAAAAACAAAAAAAAACAAAAAAAAAACGGTATGTCCATAAGCAAAGCGGGCACGGATGAAAACCCGAAAGGGCTCCGTGAGTAAAAACAGCAGGGCTGCCGGCAAGTGTTCGTGAAAACCCGAAAGGGCGCGACCTTGTTTAAAAAAGAAAAAGTGAAAAAGAAATAAAACGGTATGTCCATAAGCAAAATGGGCATGGATGAAAACCCGAAAGGGCTCCGTGAGTAAAAACAGCAGGACTACCGGCGAGTGTCTGTGAAAACCCGAAAGGGCGCAACCTCGTTAAAAGACACTTGTAGGGTCCTCTCGACCTTGTAAGGAGAAACCACCTGCGTGAGATCCTTACGACTCACAAAGGAGCAACACACTTAGGGATCCTCACGATTCCTAAGGAGAAAATACACTTACGAGATCCTCGCGACTCGTAAGGAGAATTCTCTTATGGGACCCTCACGGCTCATGAGATTTGAAAGTCTTAAGTTACAGAAACCTGAACCTGTTCTTAAGCAAATCCTCCACAACCTCCATCACCGCCCTACAAGAGGCTCAATACTGACCCTTGTATACAATCCACGGGCGCGAATAAACATTTCCCCAGCAAAGTCCAACCCTTGTAGGTCCCCTCGACCCATAAGGAGAAAACCCTCCTGTAGGATCCTTACGACTTACAGAGGAACATACACTTAGGAATCCTCACGATCCCTAAGGAGAAAATACACCTGCAAGATCCTCACGACTTGTAGGGAGAAATACCTTTGTGAGACCCTTACGGCTCATGAAGTCAAAAGCCTTAGTCGACAGGACCTTAACCCTGTTTGCTAAGCCACCTTTGTTCAACATCGACAGAGGCAAATGATGATTCACTCCTGGCAATATTCCAGTTGCAGCGATGCTGATGCCTAAACCGGTATCAAATCCCAAGTTCTCTCATGGCAAATGATGATTCGCTCCTGGCAATATCCCAGTTGCAGCGACGCTGATGCCTAAACCGGTATCAAATCCCAAGTCCTTTCATGGCAAATGATGATTCTCTCCTGGCAATATTCCAGTTGCAGCGATGCTGATGCCGAAATCGGTGTCCAAAATCCGAGCTTGCGGCGAAAAAAAAGCTAGCAGGCCACACATGCCTACGAAATAGCCGAAATGATGGGGCAACTTGCAATAAAAAGCAGCAAGTAAAAATGTATGCATGAAAAATAGCCGAAATGATGGGGCAACTCGCAATAAGAAGCAGCGAGTAAAAATAAAACAAATAGCCGAAATGATTGGGCACCGCGAGAAATAGCCGAAATGATTGGGCAATCGCGACCTTCGCGATATAAAAAGCTGAAATGATAGAGCATCGCGGAAAAAGAAATAAAATAAAAATAAAATGTATGCCCTACAGGTGATGCTACATCAGTCCCTGTATACAATCCAGGGGCGCAAACAAAGAAGGAGTCGTACTCCTCCCTCAGGTTTCATTATGAGAGGAAGCCAAATCTCGACGGTTCACAAATAACCTGGAGATCATCTCGACACGGCAGACACAACTTCAAGCTAATCGGAACAGCGGCAACTCCCAGTTCCATGGCTCGGTGGTACACATGTCGCCAACAGTCAAACCTCCATTCCGTGAAATGCGGATACAATCGATAAAATTCCTGGTCACGTGGAACACGGATAATGTCACTCTTCGACCCCGTGGAAAACGTCCAGAGCGGATCCTGGTCCTCGCAGAGCATAGCAGTGAACCCGTGCAAAGCATCCAGAGCGGAGCCTAGTCCTCGCCTAACGCGGCAGTGAACCCGTGTGAAGCATCTAGTGCAAAATTCCTGGTCACGTGGAACACGGATAATGTCACTCTTTGACCCCGTGGAAAACGTCCAGAGCGGATCCTGGTCCTCGCAGAGCATGGCAGTGAACCCGTGCGAAGCATCCAGAGCGGAGCCTAGTCCTCGCCTAACGCGGCAGTGAACCCGTGTGAAGCATCTAGTGCAAAAATTCCTGGTCACGTGGAACACGGATAATGTCACTCTTCGACCCCGTGGAAAACGTCCAGAGCGGATCCTGGTCCTCGCAGAGCATGGCAGTGAACCCGTGCAAAGCATCCAGAGCAGAGCCTAGTCCTCGCCTAACGCGGCAGTGAACCCGTGTGAAGCATCTAGTGCAAAAATTCCTGGTCACGTGGAACACGGATAATGTCACTCTTTGACCCCGTGGAAAACGTCCAGAGCGGATCCTGGTCCTCGCAGAGCATGGCAGTGAACCCGTGCGAAGCATCCAGAGCGGAGCCTAGTCCTCGCCTAACGCGGCAGTGAACCCGTGTGAAGCATCTAGTGCAAAAATTCCTGGTCACGTGGAACACGGATAATGTCACTCTTTGACCCCGTGGAAAACGTCCAGAGCGGATCCTGGTCCTCGCAGAGCATGGCAGTGAACCCGTGCAAAAGCATCCAGAGCGGAGCCTAGTCCTCGCCTAACGCGGCAGTGAACCCGTGTGAAGCATCTAGTGCAAAATTCCTGGTCACGTGGAACGCGGATAATGTCACTCTTTGACCCCGTGGAAAACGTCCAGAGCGGATCCTGGTCCTCGCAGAGCATGGCAGTGAACCCGTGCGAAGCATCCAGAGCGGAGCCTAGTCCTCGCCTACCACGGCAGTGAACCCGTGTGAAGCATCTAGTGCAAAATTCCTGGTTACGTGGAACGCGGATAACGTCACTCTTTGACCCCGTGGAAAACGTCCAGAGCGGAGCCTGGTCCTCGCCGAGCACGGCAGTGAACCCGTGTAAAGCATCCAGAGCAAATACCGGACTGTGGAGTCCTTAAAATCCACGGACTATGACGTCCTTAACCTCGACCGTGATGTCTTAAAACTAACGATCAACCACCCTGATTCCCTACAGATTTTGCCTTGGTTTAAGGGTACATCTCTTCACTCCTTTGATGCCTGGCGTTGTAATTCCTCAACGTCTTCAAAGAGGTGACGGGTCCCTGCAACCAAACACCGGACTGTGGAGTCCCTAAATCCATGGACTATGAGGTCCTTAATCTTGACCGTGACGTCTTTAAACTACGATACCTTGAGAGATCCCTAACTCCGTGAAACACGGATAAGGGTGATCACATCCGGCACTTGCAGGCCCTCCCGACCTGTAAGGAATGAAAAACTCTTTTGTGAGATCCTTACGACTCTCAAGGGAAAACCCGCTTAAGGATCCTCACGATCTTTAAGAAGAACTCACACCTATGGGATCCTCTCGACCTGTAGGGAGAAAAACTCTTTATGAGACCCTCGTGGCTCGTAAAAAGCAAAAGTCTTAGGAAGCAGATCTTAACCCTGAGTCCCGAGCCACTGCTGTCCTGCAAGGAGATCAAGATAGAATATCCACAGAATACATTCAATGAAAAGGAGACACACCATTTAGAAGAAAAAATGTATCTTTTATTCATAAACCAAAATGGGTACAAAGTACAATTCATGAAAGAAACAAAAAGAAAATACTCTCATCCATGAGTATGTACAAAAAGGAAGAAAAAGATACAAATGTTTCAGGCCGGCGGGCGATTCAGCAACTTGGTCAGCTCATCCTGCTTTTGCTGAACCACGGCTTCATGACGCAAGATCTCCAGAAGACGAGCCTCCGCTTGAGCTTGCTAAGCCTGATACGAAGCGAGCCGGGCTGCAAGCTCTTTCTCTGTGGCCTTACGAACCTCAACCCTCTCACGAGTGAACATGGCAACTTTATCGAGAGCCACAACCCTATGTACGCTACGTGTCGCCCTATCAGGCCATGAAAGCTCACTTTGCGACCACAACCTTAGAAATAGGACATACACATGGGCTTCCGATCGACAGCAATAATCGATCCAAAACGCGCTCACACAACCCGGTATGGAAAGCAATGAAAAAAATTTCCGACGATTATCCTATCAAGCATGTGCTCGCAATCATGTGAACATTCAAAAATAAATAAATAAATAAATAAAATTCGAAGCTTTAATGTGCACGCGACATGACAACAGTATTGATAATTGAAGAAAATTTTCATAAAAGGAACACAAAATTTATTCATGCAAGCAGAAACGTACATACGAGTACCGAGCCTATATGGAAGTTCAACATAAAGCATACAAAAAGGAGGGACTAATTTAAAGAGGGTCTACACTAACGGAAAAGGTCACCAAACACAGGATCAACGGCACAGGGGTTGATGAAGCAAAGGACAAAATTCTCCATCTCTCTCTCCGCTCTCTCCAGCACATCGAAGCGACGATTCTCGCGAGAAGTCGCTCCCCATCGGTTGGTGCCATGTTCGTCCGCGAATGCAAACATAATAGCTCGCCGGGCCTTTATCTCGCTCAGCAGATGAATTGAGCAGTCCTTCAGAGCCTGAGTAATCAGGCATGCTTCATGAAAGCCCTCGAGCTTTTCTTCCGCCGCATCAAGCATTGCCAGGGTCATCTCTGCCGGGTGAGGAGGAATGTCGGCAAGCACGGCCATGAGGATCATCCGGAGCCAGAGAGAACCCATCGGGAGGGGAGACCCCCTACGGATCGAGAGTTCATGCATGGCTGAGTCGCATTCGTTGTCGGTAAGGAGGGGATCCACCAACCGAGCAGCAAAGCGGGGGACCATCTCTTCAATAGGAACTTCCCATGGCTGTCGGCGAGCATGAGGACGATCGCAGGCCATGGCGCTCGTTTGTTTTTCAAGACAAGTTACTCCAAGATAAAAAGAATAATAATATAAAGCTCTTTGTGAAAGGAAAAGAAGGCTATAGCCTCATATATAATGAAGAGCATTAAGTGCTGTGCGCGGAAGATCTTGCATGGTGAAATTATTTCCAAGGCCTAAAAAAGGAAAGGCACCGAAAATCAAGGAGATGGAACTATTTCCAAGGCCCTTTTTCTGCACCTAACATTGTGCACTGAAAATATGGCATGAGGAAAATCTTGTGAACAGCCACATCAAGGGATCCCACATGTAGAACACGTGAGGCCTAAACCTGATGTTCAGTCAAAAGGAAAATATGGAGTGATACCCTGCATGTTAAAAAGCACAAACAACAATAGTAGCAAAATAATAAAATCTCAGAGAAAAAGCATGAAAACATACAAGGACACAACAAAACTTATCATCCAGACTTCAAGAAGGCGATACAAAATAAAAAGGAAAACTTTTACAATGGTAGGGCTTCAGACGCGGGGCATGGGTTGAGAAACTCGAAATTAACTTTATTCAAGATCTGAACCTCCCGAGTATGCTTTCTCTCACGGTCACAAGCATCGGGGTCCCCGCGGATGTCCTCTACCCTCCGGTAGGCGCCCAATATGGCTGATTGCTGAAAAATCTGATGAAGGAGATCAATGAGATTATCCCGCCTTCTCTTTGAGATCAAGCCCATAAGGTACACCGAATGCACCTTATCCTCGGCAGTGTCCAAGGCCCCGAGCGGTATGCCGGCGCAAAAGAGAGGAAGTGCCTCCCGGATCGCCAGCACGATCAGCCTCAGAAGAGAAGAGCGACGGGGGAGTAGCCTATGGTTGTACTCGTCGAAGCGGCTCATGATCTCGGCACACTGAGCATCAGTGAACTCCTGGTTCTGACTGCGGCCCAGCGCACGAATATTCCCATAGGAAATGATCTCGTCAAGATTATACAGATGGGCATCCATGGTACCTAAAATAAAAGTCATGAGATTCATTACAAAGCCCCCATCGCATTAATTGCAGGAAGAACAACCTCGGGCCAAGAGACCCCAGGAAGCCTCTGTGTGAAGAAATCGAGTTCTTCGTTGGAATTAAATTCCTTATTGAGAAAAGGGAATTAAATTCCCAGAAACATTTTGGATGGAATTAAATTCCATGGATCTGAAACGCCATCTCCCCAAAGATCGTCTAAACCCTAAAAGACCTACAGTTTGAAGGTTAAACAGTTTCATGTTCTTATGGAAAATATGAAGAAAAAAGGGTAAAAACCCTTGTTTTGGATTTAAAATCCAGAGAAATGTGAAGGTCCATCGTTGTCCAAGAACATTACCTGAGGAAAAAGGATTCCTTTTGAACAGAGTTAAACTCTGAAGATTGTTTCAAGACAGAGAACTAAGCTCTGAAAGCGAGAATTAAATTCTCAAAGAAGAAGTTCTCAGAAAAAGAAGATGAACAAGGTGAAGGCTCTTATGAAGAGACAGAGGTATTTATAGAAGACAATGAAAACGTTTCGTCTCCCCAGATCCCTAGAGGAATCCAACGGTCACAAGAGGTGACAGCGTTGCACTCACGTGCAGACACGTGAGAACAACGCTGTGGGGGCATTTGTTTCCTGATTTAAAATCAGGAAAGCTTCTGGGAAAAGCTTCAGAAAGGGGTCACGTGTTGGCACGTGACACCTAAAAAAGCATCATCAAGTCAAGTTCAGTTTCCTGACTACGCTGAAGAAAATGGGCTTCAGAAAGAGTCACGTGTTCCCACGTGACCAGGGTCACGTGACGACACGTGACATTTAAATGCAAGCGTCAAAGGCACACAAGTTCCCTGATCAAGTCAAGGAAAAGGCTTCAGAAGAGGTCACGTGCTTCCACGTGACCAGGGTCACGTGTTGCCACGTGACGTTCAAGACAGCAGACTCGTTCTCCAATTGAACCAAGGAAAGAGAGTTCAAACAAGGGTCACGTGCTCACACGTGACCAGGAGTCACGTGGTGGCACGTGACATTTAAGCAGCAATAAGAAGACAGAGCGCAAAAGAAAGGAAAAGGCTCATTCCAAAGGGGGTCACGTGCCCACACGTGACCATGAGTCACGTGGTCACACGTGACCGGCTCTCAAAGCCCATTTTGTCAAACAGAATTAAATTCTGAAAGAAATTCAAATCTTTCCAAAGGAAAGCAACTATCTGGAACCAATCAAATTAAAGATTCAGAGGTGATGAAATATCATCTATTTATGGGAAAATCTCGGGTTTGGAAAGATTTCCCCTTTAAATCTAACCGAAACAACAAAGGAAAAATCCCTGGATTTAAAATCCAATGGTGAATAAAATTCACCTAATAATCCAAAGGTCTAAAACGAATGATGGATGCAAATCAAATCTCTCATGAAGATTCGTCAAAAACTGATTGATTCGGCTGCTTCTCCTATAAATAGGAGCCAAGAGACACAGAGAAACAGAGACATACGCAGAGAAGAAAAAAAAGGGGGAGAGCTTGGATACTTTGAAAAGACTCGGATCTTCTGCAAAAAACCCTAGGTGAGAAAGGGAAGGCCTTTTGAAAGAAAGAGAATTTAATTCTCAACAGAGTTTAACTCTGATAATGTAAAAACAGAAGAACATATTTCTTCTCTCTTTGATAGAGGATCTGCAAAGTGCACATCTCCCCTTAAGGTTGAGAATTTAATTCTCAATGGGTTGAGATCCTGCCATGCAGATCCAAAACATAGAGAGGGAATGCGAGCACGAGAATTTAATTCTCACAGAACTATAGGAATTTAATTCCTCTAAAATAAAAATAGGGCTTGACCCTATATCATGGGAATTTAATTCCTTCAGAACAAAAAAAGAAACAGGGTTTAACCCTAATTAAAGAACTTAGTTCTATTGAAACAACGGGAATTTAATTCCCTTAATCATCATTTAACAGGGAATGGGAATTCAATTCCTTAAAAACTTTTATTAGGGTTTAACCCTATTCAGCCCTTCACATATATGAGGAATTTAATTCCTACAGAAAATTCAGAGTTAAACTCTATTCCAGAATACAAAGTCTTCGAAAGGAAGTAGGAATTTAATTCCTCTGAAATTTACAGTTCGAGGAATTTAATTCCTGAAAAAAGATTAACAAAGCCTCTAAACAAAAATATATAGAGGCAGGGTCACGTGTCATCACGTGACCCCCCAAGAGATCTACAGAAAATCCCTTTGAGGCAGCACCCCACGTGACCCACGTGACCCTCGGCAGAAGCCCTAATACATAGGCATTTGAATGCCCATCACATGATGGCACGTGATGCCGTGAAAGACACGATAATCTTAGAATAAATGAAGGGAGGGCGCTCTCACGTGCTGCCACGTGACCCCTCTTGTCTTAGTGTTTAACACTAAATTGAAACTCTCGAACTCAGTGTTAAAATACTGTTGGGCTTTAGTGTTCAACACTAATTAAAAAGTTTTATCTGCAGTGTTCAACATTGATTACCTTAGCGTTTAAACACTAATCTGAGATCTTCATTTGCAGTGTTCAACACTGATCTGTTTTTAGTGTTTAACACTAATTCGAAAAGCCTTGTTGCTGGTGTTTAACACCAATTATCTCTTAGTGTTAAACATTAACTTGTCAACCTCATTCCCAGTGTTCAAAACTGACTGCTCTGTAGTGTTTAACACTAGACTTTGGCCCAATTGGCCTAAATGGATAGAGGCAAAGCCTCTCCTGATTGGACTTAGCCCAAGATGGCCATAAGTCCTCAATTGGTGATTAACTGGTCCAATGGACTCATAACACAATTAATTCGCCTTGACCCCAAATTGGGCCAAGGACTATTTAATCCACTCCGGTTCTAGGGTACATCTCTTCACTCCTTTGATACTCGGCATTGTAATCCCTCAATGTCTTCAAAGAGGTGACGGGTCCCGACGACCACACATTGATATGGACTGTGGGGTCCTTAAACTCATGTCTAATGCAAATTCCTGGTTACGTGGAACGCGGATAATGTCACCCTTTGAACCCGTGGAAAACGTCCAAAGCGGAGCCTGGTCCTCGCCAAGCACGGCAGTGAACCCGTGTGAAGCATCCAGAGCACAGTGGACTGTGGGGTCCTTAAACCCATGGACTACGACGTCCTTAACCTCGACCGAGATGTCTTAAAACTAACAATGGACTGTGGGGTCCTTAAACCCATGGACTACGACGTCCTTAACCTTGACCGAGATGTCTTAAAACTAACAATGGACCGCAATGTCCTTAAACTACCCACGGACCGCAATATCCTTAAACTACCCATGGACCGCAACGTCCTCAAACTAGAACAATAGAGCCCCGTATGCTCTTTTGTCGGATCTAAACGGTCCCGCTTAAGTTGATCTTAGCCTCAAAGATGGCTAACGTATCCTTAAACCTTCAAACAGAGTGGACTACGAATCCTCCCAATTAACCTTGGCTCAAGGGTACATCTCTGAACTCCTCTGACATCCGTCGTTGTAATCCTTCAACGTCGTCAGAGAGGTGACGGGTCCCGACGGCCATACATACGATGGACCACTATGTCCCTAAACTGGAACATTAGAGTCCAAACGCTCTTTTGTCGGATCTAAACGATCCCGTTAAGTTGATCTTAGTCTTAAAGTGAGACTAACGTATCCTTAACAAACGTTTGAGTTGATCTTAGCCTCACGTATGGCTGACGTATCCTCAAACCAAACCCCCCCAAACCCAAATCTAAGATAATGCGGATTTGGACTAGTCCACGCCCTACGGGCGACGACATAACTCAGTCTCCGTAAACAATCCACGGGCAACAAAATACAAAACAAACATCCACGACACGAAGTGACCATCTGGAGAAGGAGAAAGTTGTTACCGTAATGCGGTAGCGTAATTAACTGCAGGGGCTTGCGCCTGCAGGGAAGAGCGTCCCCACAATCAAAAACCCCTCATTCGAGGGGGAATCTGACGAAGTCTGCTACATCGGACGCATCCGTCTAAACCTTCGATACATGGTGCCATAAGTCAACTTGGCATCTTCGGAGAGGTGGACGGATAGAACCAATTACCATCTGCCCCGAATCTCAGGCAAGACGCAGTGTCGCGCCGTCTTTCGGAGGGGAACAATCTCTTTTCGTCATCCAAGATCTAAATCCTTTAGGAGTTTAACTCCAAATCCTGATCTTTTAGGAGTTTAACTCCAAATCCACAGCCAATTTCTTCTCTAGGAGTTTAACTCTAAAATCCCTCGGGAGTTCAACTCCCAACCCCGGGGCTAGGCCCTTTCATTCACTGGTGTTTCCAGTGGTCACGTTCCGCACACATGACCCACTGGCTCCCAGCGGCCGCACGCCGCGCACGTGACCCGCTGGCTCCAAGCGGCCGCACGCCGCGTACACATCCTTAGGACGCTCCTCACCCCTCATTTTCCCACACGCTCCACACTCAAAACACATCCCATGTTAGGAAAAATTTCTAACAGGGTACTGTAAACTCTGTGAGGCTCCCGATATGTCCAAAATCCTTTCAAAACACAACACACACACTCTGCATATTGAGTTCGCATGACCAGTTTTACCCGTCAATCGGAGGTTCTCTCGCTCCAAAAGCGAGGGGTAATTAACGGCAGCTTAGTCCACGGCTGCTGGATATTAGGATCCCACAATCAATTAACCCTGGCCTATCCCAGGCAGGTGGAATCTGTAATACGTCTGACTAGCGATGCGTATTCCTATCTTACTAGGGTGACGAAAAACACTCTACAGATTCTGGCACGCCCGGTGGGACCTTTTCTCTCCTTCCATATTTCGGGTTAAACGTTCATGCGAACTCAATCAACGTATACATCGATTGTCTGCACTGAAATCATACTTCTTTTTGCAGGTTAACAAATTTCAATTGCAATCTCGAACTCAGCAACCATGTCTCCCAAGACGAGCTTCGTTTCTGACGCAACTCCGTTGACCTACGTGGTCAAGACAAATGCACACGTGATCCTCCCAGCGAGTCTCATGAGGCAGTGGGAGGAGCCTCCATGCCAATTTGGTTCCGTCATCATCTACCCCGCTGGAAGCGCTCATTTGGTGGAGACCCCGGCAAACCAAATGGCCAAACCGACCTTAAGGAGCAGGAGGCCGAATGTGGTGATCGCAAGAGCACTACAACCCAAATGCAAGTCGGTCTTTGAACGGCTTTCCTTGGCCCCAGCTGGGGGCAAAGCCGTCGGAACAAAAAAAGGCGCCGGACGTTGTGGACAAGCTCAGGCGATGTCTTCAACGGACGTGGGAGCGGATGTCTTCTCAAGGCTCCCCATCACTCGGCCTACGACGACTTCCCGAAGAGCAGAAGCCTGCCAAGAGCTCAAATCGGAAAAACTGAGGCAGAAGCGGCTCAGATATAGAGCTAACAAATAGGCCAAGGCTCTGGCCGAGTTAAATTTTGTGAGGTTCCAAACCCCAGATTACTTCGTGACCATAGTCGTGTCAGCCGTGAAAATCCGCAATTCTTTTGAACCCTTAAAGTAGGTTCAGAAGAATGCGATGTCTGCCAAAATCAAGAGAACCGCAACTTAAACTTTGCTGCGAAAGGACATGTCGAAGCCCTAACCCAAAAGGCATGACACCCTCTCTTCAGAAGTCTACTAAGCACTTTGTGCAGTGTGAAAGCAGTAGGGCAAAGCCAGAAAAGAAGCGCCAGCGCCATCCAAGGATCCATCCAGGCCAACCGTCTTCAGTCACTTGTCCTTTCCTAAAGAGGAAGGGCCACAACCGCGGTCTGAGAAATCAGCCATCAAAGATAAAGAGATGGCTGGATATGTGATCCACACTGTCTATATGGCCGGCACGTGCAGCAAGAGCAAGGGCGGGGCCACCATATCTCAAGCCCATCTGGCTTGAATGTGGCTGCCTCTTCCTAAGATCAGCCTCTACCACAGGATGATGAAACCCCCCCGATGAGACCGATAAGAAGAAGGACCCCTCAGTCCACGTCGAATCTTGTCCGGACAGCGAGGATGAGCCGACTTTCCATCCCAAGACCGTAGAACAGGAGTTACTTCAAGAGCTCCAAAAATAGCTCAGAAGTAAAGACAAGGAGATGGACAGTCTTTACTCTAAAATTGATGACTTGATGAATGTTGTGATGTAGCTCACGGTTCAGGTTGCTTGGGCACCCTCTCATCAAGCACAAGTCTCTACTCTTGAGCTGGGTGATAACGACCCAAAGCAGCCAATGCCTGTCCCCCAAAGTCCAAAAGCAGGAGAACCATAGGAAAGTCGGCCGCATGCTATATCGGGAATGTTTTGACTACCGATAACAGCAACCCGCTAACACAAGATCAAATCATAGATTTAGTCTCCAACAAAGTCAAAATATTGGTAGCTGAAACCGAAGCGCAAAAAAATGTCATCAGTAGTGGGAGACCATATCTTGCTTGGTATAATCTGGTAGAGTTTCCTGGTGGCTCTGTCATCCCAAAATTTGGAAGATTTGATGGGACGAGAACGAATCAGCACATCATCCACTTTAAAGCCTCATGTGGGAATACTGAGGGCAATGATGCGCTTCTCTTCCACTAGTTCGTTAATAGCTTAACCGATATTGCTTTCGACTGGTACGAGAGCATACCGGATGACTCCGTTACTACTTTCGTACAAATGGAATCTCCGTTTCAACAAAGGTTTATAAGTGTCAGCGATAAGATCACTATTGCTGACCTCGTAAGGACTAAGCCAAAGAACAACGAAAGCAGCACGGATTTTATTACTCGATGGCGCAATCTCTTCGTCAAATATGAGCCACCATTGGAACAAGACTAATCCGTCAATCTCCTCATTGGAAATCTCGGCACCTGGATGAATCCTTTTCTATGCACCGCGGATCTTAAGACATTCCAAGAGCTGACCAAGAAAGTTCAAATGTTGGAGCGCTCAAAATATGAATCTTTTTCGGATTCCCAAAATAACAATAAATCCTGAAGAAACTGAAAGGACGATAATCGCAAAAGCGGAAATTCCGACGATGCTGAATTTTTTAAAACTTCAGCTGACCGAAATAGGTGAGAGACAAGCGGGCCCAATGTCAACCAACTTCGGAAGCCATTGTTGGGAGAGGGAGGAGAATCGCCTCTGAAAGAGAAGCTAGATAGGGTCTATTCCTTCAGAAGGAAGAAAGTCTACAAGATATTCAAGGACGCCCTAAGAAACGGTCTACAATTGCCAGAATCGAAAAGACCGCAAGAAGCGAATATGACCGACGACCCCAAATATTTCCCCTATCATAGAGTGATAAGTCATGCCATTGAGAACTGCTTTGTATTTAATGATTGGGTCAAAAAATAATACAAGGCAGGAGAGATAGAACTGTCTAAAGGCGTGTTAATAAACAGTCAAACTGCGACCACCAATTTCATACAAACAGTGACCGAGGCCCTTCGGGAACCTGCTGCCCTTAGTCGTCTGCGCTTCTCTGAAAGGAATGGACCAAGGAAACAAGCCAAAAGCCTAACGAGCAACATTATCAATGAAGAAGCGGTAGACGGGCACACAACCCACACGGTCTATATGGTGGAGCCTAGAGGAACAAGTCATCCTACGCCTTATAGCCATGACAATAACGTGGTTGTTGCCATCCAACACCGGCTCGATCCAGATGATGAAGAGCCCACTCAGGCCATTAAGCAAAAGGAGCCCGTGGTTCCTATGGAATCGAGCTCAAGCAGTAGGGATGACCCAGCTATCATACCCAGAACTACAGAGCAAGTATTATTCCAATAGCTTCAAAAGCAGCTTCATGACAGGGACGAGAAGTTGGCCAAGGTCCATTCCAAAGTCGATGAGCTGTCAAACGTTGTGGCGGATCTCACGACCCAAGTCGCCCGATTGCAATTACAACAAAATCAAATTTTAGTTCATGAGCCAGGGATTGATATCCTGAAACAGCCAACCAAAATTCTCTCCAGCCCAAGAGCGGAACACCTTTACGATAAACGGCCGCGATCAGCTTCCAGACCCTCTGATACGTACACTGAACGGGGTAAATGGATAGTAGGCGAACCAAAGACCGATCGGCCTCGAGGTCCAGCATCACGAAATGCACCGACTCTAATGGAGAGGAAGAAGAAAGTATACTCCTTCAGGAGTGATGAAGTCCGCAAAATATTCAAGAACGCCTTGAACAACGATTTACAACAGCCTATTCCAAAGAGGCCATATGAAATGAACATGATTGACAATCCCATATATTGCCCATATCATAAGATGTTGAGTCATACCATCGAAGACTGCTATATTTTTAAAGATTAGGTAGAGAACCCATACAAGGCTGGGAAAAACCTACCGTTCTTGGATATACCGGCAAACCACTAAGTTACGGTCATCAACTCAGCCCCGCCAAGATCAAAATTCGGGAATCTCGGATAAGCAAACACAGTTGACCACCACGTCGTTAAACCGGGAACATTCAACCCCTAAGTCGTTAAATTGGGAGTGTAAAAAAATGTAAATAATATATATATATATATATATATATATATATAAGCCGAAATAATGGGACAACTCACAATAAAAATCAGTGAGTAAAATAAAAATGAAAATAAATAGCCGAAATGATAAAGCGATCACGACCTTCGCGATAAGAAAATCTGAAATGGTAGGGAAATCGCGATAAAAAAAACTTGTATACAAATAAATATTTTAAACTCCTCCAATAGTGAAGATGAGTTGCTTTTGGTAGCATATTCCAGTGTAGCGATGCAGATGCCAACCAGAATCCAAATTCCCAAAACGGTGAATGATGAGTCTCTTCTGGTACCATATTCTAGTGCAGTGATGCCGACACCAACCAAAATACAAATCCCCAAATTCTTAAACGGTGAATGATAAGTCGCTCCTAATACCATATTCCAGTGCAACGATGCAGACGCCAACCAAAATCCAAATTCCTAAAATTCTCCCAACCCTACGGCCAGTCTTCAAATTGACTACCATATACAATCCACGGGCATAAACAAGCTAAATCACACCCATGCCCCATTGCAATCACCAGTCCCACGGCCGGTCTCCACCCTTAGAATTATGCTCCATTTGGGAAGACCCACTCATGTGTCCTCACGATACATGAGGAGAACAAAGCTTACGAGATCCTCTCGACTCGTAAGAAAATACCTTCATGGGATCCTTACGACACACAAAAGAAAAACACACTTGGAGGCCCCATGACTCCTAACGAGAAAATACACCTACGAGATCCTTTCGACTCATAGGGAGAAAATGCTTTTATGGGACCCTTACAGCTCATAAAATTGAAAAGCCTTAGGTGATAGAGACCTAAACCTGTCTCTTAAGCCATCGCTCTCCAACGGACAAAAGCAAATGATGAATTACTTCTGGCACCTGTGCTCCAGTGTTAGCAACGCTGATGCCGACCCCAACTCTAAAATAAAATTCCAAACTTTCGATCCAATAGACCCCTAAGTCGTTAAACTGGGAACGGATGACCTCTAAGTCGTTAAACTAGGAACGGATGATCCCTAATTCGTTAAATTGGGAATGAGGGAAATCCCCTCACGAAAAATGATGATTCGCTCCTGGTACCATATTCCAGTGTAGCGATGCTGATACAAAACCAAAGTTAAAATTCTCAAATCCTCTCATGGCAAACGATGATTCGCTCCTGGTACCATATTCTAGTGTAGCGATGCTAATGCCAACCCAAATCCCATGTTCTCCATGGCAAATAATGATTCTATCCTGGTACCATATTCCAGTGTAGCGATGCTGACGCCAAATAAAAACCTAAATTCCAAGTCCCAGGCTCAAAAGCCCCGCTGGACGGATAAGAAACTCCTAAATCAAATCAAATCAACAAGTCAACCAACGACTTTCTCGTTAGAATCAAGCTCCGCTTCGAAATCAAGTCAACCAATGACCACCCCGTCAGAATCAAGCTCCGTCTCGGAATCAAGTCAACCAACAACCTCTGCGTCGGAATCATGCTTCGTCTCAGAATGTGCCCTGTGTCAGAATTATGCTTGTTTGGGAATCGACCTCTACATCGGAACTATGTTTCGTTCAAAATGTCTACCTCTGCGTCGGAATCATGCTCCGTCTCAGAATATATACCCCGTGTCGGAATCATGCTTCACCTCGGAGTATCTACCTTCCCCATCGGAATTATACTTCGCCTGAGAATCAACCTCTACATCGGAACTATACTTTATTCAGAATGTCTACCCCTACGCCGGAATTACGCTTCGTCCCGTGTCGGAATTATGTTTCGTTCCGGAACCCTACGTCGGAATTATGCTTTGTCCCAGGATATTCCGGAACCCTGCGTCGGAATTATGTTTCGTTCCGGAACCCTGCGTCGGAATTATATTTCGTCTAAGGATATTTCTGTCCCATGTCGAAATTATGCTTCGTCTCGAAACCCTACGTCGGAATTATATTTCATCTTAGGATACACATGTCCCGTGTCAGAATTATGCTTTGTCCCGGAACCTTATGTCGGAATCATATTTCGTCTCAGGATATACCTGTTTCGTGTCGGAATTATACCTCGCCCCGGAACCCTGCGTCAGAATTATGTTTCGTCTCAGGATACACATGTCCCACGTTGGAATTATGTTTCGTCCAGGAACCCTGCGTTGGAATCATGTTTCTTCTCAGAATATACCTATTCCGTGTCGGAATTAGGCTTCGCCCCATAACCCCGAGTCAGAATTATGCTTTGTCTCAGGATATATCCGACCCCTGAAGTCATGCTCCGCATCTCGGAATGATGCTCCGATCCTCGGAATTATGCTCCGCACCTCGGAATTATGCTCCGATCCCAGGAATTATACTCCTGGAATGATGATTTGCCCCCGGAATGATGTTCCACGTCGAAATCAAACTCCTCACGGAAGAAGATCCAGCAATTCCATGCACACGGCTCATGTATGCAGTGTGCATTCATTAATGGGGGGCACTTTATTGGGGTCAAAAATTACACCCCACGGTCGAGGTTGGCAAGTCAATAAGTAAAATCAAGGCTCGAAAAGTGGGCCCGGACCCAAGCCCAGATCCAAGTCAAGTGTGCTTAAGCCCAAACCCAAGTATAGGCAAGCGGGCCTAAGCCCAGGTCAAGTAGGCCCATGTCCAAGTCAAGCTCGAACATGAAGAGGCCGACCTCCCCTATGCCAAAAAGAAAATTATGTAATAAATAAGTTTGATGTAATTTTTACGAATAAATGTAAGGAAAATGGGTATAAAGACAAATTTTTGTAAAGCCCATGGCTCATATGCAAAAAGAAATAAGTACATGAGGTACGGGATAGGCAAAATGCCATTTTGTAAAGCCCAATAGGCTATGTGTAAATTTGTAAGCCTATATAAGGCAACATTATGATGAAATGAAACATAACTTTCATTCCCCTTAAAAATATTAGGGTTTTGTGCTTCCTTCTCTTTCCTCAAGGGTTTAAACCTTATCTTTTTTTTGAATTAAATCAAGAGTTTAGCTTTTCTTTTCCCAAAATGAAATAGTTTTTCACCATAAAACCCTTGAAGGGGAGCTCAGATCTCCCATCAAATCGCTAAAAGGGGAGATTTTTAAATCTCACCACCCTTTTCTTCAAGATCCAACAAAAAGAGAGGAGGAAGAAGGAACCCATCTCAGAAGAACCCATTTTAGGGAAGTCCAAGGCTCGAAAAGGACGAAAAGAGATCTCCTTTCACCATCCAAGATCTAAATCCTTTAGGAGTTTAACTCCAAATCCCGACCTCTTAGTAGTTTAACTTCAAATCCAAGCCTTTTGGGAGTTTAACTTCAAATCTACATCCAATTTCTTCCTTAGGAGTTTAACTCCAAATTCCTTCGGGAGTTCCAACTCCCAATCCCGGGGCTAGGCCCTTTCTTCCATCGGTGTTTCCAGCGGCTACGTGCCGCGCACATGACCCGCTGGCACCCAGCGGCCGCATGATCAGTCATATTTATTGCACATTTGTACGGTCATTTTCCCTATTATTATTAATTACTAAAAAGTGTTAATTGTAAATTAAAAACATATGTGGGTTTTTTTGTAAAAAGATTATTGTCATATGTTTATTAATTTATAATTAATATAAGTAGGGAATATATGCATATCATATTTAAATAAAATATCCATGAGATTATTAATTATTAAAATATGCATATTATATCATGTTAAATATTCTTAACTAATATTATTAAGATATCATATCAATTAATTGGTTGGAATATTATCTCAAATAAAGCAAATGCTACTAAGAATTTGATTTGAGATATTGTGCAGGTATTATAATAAATCAGTTCAGGTCTGAAATATAAGTAGGAGATCCACAGCAAATCGACTTACCAAACCAAATCTACCGAATGTTCGGAGCAAATTGAAAAGTCTCGCAACGGCGGAGAGAAAAAGAGATATTTTCAGAATATTTTTATCAGAAAGATCTCCAAATATCAAGAGTGGAAGGCACGAGAAATCCGGGGACGCAAACCCATCAGAAGGCAGCGGAACCACGGCCATAGAGGGCATTGGGCGGCGGAAGCGCAGTCGTTTTGTGGCCGTCGGGTGTGAAAATTCAGGGGCTTGATCGTCTTTGCACACACCTCAATATGACGTGCAGGGTTTCAAGTTCCAAAGCCTATATAAAGGACCGAGAGCAGTTAGGGTTAATCATTGAACTATCTATCGACTGATCTACCAATCAAGCAAACTAAATATCTCGAGAAAATTAAGGTTGTAATTTACCTTTTCAGCGAGCAACTTCTGTAATGCAATAAGGTTATTCAATAAAAGGTAGATTATTTTTTTTATCTTGTCTCATCACTTTCCGCATTTAATTTCTGCATTTACTTTCCGCATTTTAATTATTGTTTAACTTATGGGTTCCGTATTCTTCCACCTTTCTTTTACTTCGTTGATCTCCATGAGCGAGTAAATTCTCATTTGTTAGGGTTTATAGGATAGGGTAGTATAATGGATGAACAAAATCATTAACTTCATTTTAAGTTTTAATTTTTATAAACTTTGGCAAAATAAGTCTTAACCCTCTTATCGGGCGTGCTATCAATTCATTATAGTTACGACTACAATTTGAGACTCGTTAATACTTGTTTTGTTGAGGGCTTGAGATAAATAGGGATCAATGGAATGATAAGGGTCAGTAGAGGGAAACCCTAATTCTCTCCAAGAACCCTAATCCACATTCATCGCTATTTCTCTAATATTAAATAATTAAAAGATAAAAATAATTATTTTTAAAATTTCATCTATTAACTACTAAATCCTATAAACCTTAAAAGCTCTTCTTTTATAAATTTTTCAAATTTTCTTAATATAAAACGATAAAAATCCCATATTTCTTTATTAACTCGTCTAAAACAAGATAATTAATTCACCATTTCCCTGTGGACGACCCGTACTCACTATCGGCTAGCAATTGCGACACCGTTATTGATTGTGATATTTAGAACATATAAAAACTCATTTTTTCGAACCAATCGCCGCGCACCGCGCACGTGACCTGCTGGCGCTCGGTGCCCGCACACCGTGCACATGACCCGCTGATGCCCAACACCCGCGCGCCGTGCACGTGAACCGCTGGCGCCCAGCGGTCACGTGTTGTCTTAGGCGTCCTTAGAACGCTGCTCACCCTTCTTTTTCCTACACACTCCACACTCAAAACACATGCTTTGTTAGAAAAAATTTCTAACGGGGTGTTCTCCCGCATTCCGCAAGAGGGCTGCTAGCCACCTTGACCCCCAGCCCACTATCCGGATAGCGGGACCCCCGTAAACTCTGCGCGGCTCCCAATACGTCCAAAAAGCTTTCAAAACACAACACATGCACTCTGCACATTGTGTTCGTGTGACTAGTTTTACCCGTCAATCGGAGGTTCCTTCGCTCCAAAGTGAGGGGTAATTAACGGCATCTTAGTCCACGGCTGCCGGAGATTAAGATCCTTATAATCAATTAATCCCGGCCTACCCCAGGTAGGGGGATCTGTAATACGCCTGACAAGTGACGCGTATTCCTATCTTAATTAAGTGACGAAAAACACTCTACAATGACTATCACCCTTCAGGACATCGCTGTGCTTCTTGGTCTGCCTATAGACGGAGAGGTGGTTGCTGTGGAGTACAGCCACGATTGGTCAGACTTGTGTCCCAGCTTGTTGGGTAGGATTCGACCTGTTGGGTAGAGGAAAGGAAGTAGCATTAACTTGAGTTAGGTGCGGAAGGCGTTTAGAGCTGAGCCTGCCATGGCCCGCGGCGATCGAGCAGCATGCACGAGCCTACATTTTAAATCAGATAGGGGTTCACTTGTTCCCGGATAGGAGCAAGATCAGAGTTAGTCTTGCTTGGCTACTTCTTTTAGCTGATCTCGACCAGTGTGTCACTTTATCGTGGGAGAGTGCAATTCTGTCATTCCTCTACAGCGAGCTGAGGATGGCTGCATTGATGGAGCAGAAGAGTTTTTGGGGATGTTTGACGCTTCTTCAGGTATACAATACTTAAAACCGTATTCTACTAATTTTGCATAATTAAATTGATATTCAATGTAAAACATAATTCTATCATATTGTATTTCAGATATGGTCATGGATATATCTCTCTATTGGTTGCCCGACCATTACGACACAGTTCGTTTTAGATAGCCAAAGTTCATATGGATGCCAGTAAGTAATTGAAACTATACGCTGTTAGTAATATATGTCCTAGAGGCTATTATTGTATAGTACTGGTTTGTATATTATATTTTGGAAGCTTGGGATATACACATATATAATAACAGTCTTGCTCAAAATGGTAGTATACTACTTGGTTTGATTCTACCTCAATATGTGTGTATGTTTCTTTTAGCATATCGCCAATACATATTGGCAGAGCCCTTAGGATCTTTGATTGACTACCAGCGTTGTGATGGCAGTCACACTAGTGGAGGCTGGGTAGTTTATAAGAACATCCTTATACAGGTCCCTAGTTGTAGGATTATTAAGACGGGGCATCGATACTTCAGAGTAGACTAGTGTATACGCTTATCATCCCAGCAGGGCAGATGGTCTGTCCCACAGCCATTGGTATGTTGTACCGGAGATAGTGTATAGGTGCTCATTGGGTTATGAGTTACACTGGATGGACTCGTTGGGAACTGCTGGTTGGTATTATACCCATCGTCAGTTAGCGGTTCCCGGGTTGCATAAGTACATGTTAGTTCGCTGACTTAACATCACTATTCGTCTCAAGTGTGTTCCCACTGTACTTAGATCACTACCTACCGCGACTCAAAGGAGTCGTGGAAACAGGTAGTAGTTGGGTGCAGTCCCGAAGCACTTGGAGGCAGTAGCGGTTAGATATGATTCGTCTATCCCGATATTGGGGGTTGATATCGCGCTGTGTTCGGAAAGCCATAACACAAAGTCCCTGGCCATGGCAAGTGAGATTTACTGGTAGGTACTTGTTCAGACCATAATATTGCATTTTCCATTCCCCTATTCTTATCCTTTTTATAAATAAACAGGTACTCTTGACGCACGCTTGTTGCATATTACAGGATACAGGTTTCTGGAGCAAATACAGTGAAAAAGACACAAAACAACAGAAAAAGATACGAACAAGTTTTCACTGAAGATCTGGAGAAGGCCCAGAAGCCCAACAGAGAAAATACATATGAAAATAGGAAGCCCAAGACAATAAAACCCAAGTGCAGAAAATTGGTGACCCAAGCCCACCAAAGGGCCGCGGATCCGCGGCCCAAGCCAACATTTGCCGCGGATCTGCGGCCGTCTAATGCCCGTGTCGGCGCAAACTTTCTGAGTTGGTGCGTCGGTGCGGGTGTTGGGATTTTTCGTGGGCAAATCTGTAATTGCGCATGTGCGAGAATCTGTAACCCTAGGTTTCCTATTTTCCTATAAATTGTAATTTTAGATCTGTAAAAAGTATGCCTCTTTTCAATCAATAAATTTCAGAATTTCTGAGAGATAATGAAATTCACACACAAATAATAATATGATTTTTTTTTTAATTTTATGATTAACCCGAAATCACGAAAAGAAAATTCTACGCCATCCCCGGCAACGGCGCCATTTGATTTTTAGAAGTTTTGTCGATCAAAAATATATTACCGCAATCAAGAACAGCGTCGCATGAAGCTAGCCGGTGAGTACGGATCGGTCCACAGGGATGTTGTGAATCTCCTAATCGCGCTAACGAGTTAATTCCGAAGGGTGTTCGGATTGATTATTAAATCTAAAAACCTAATTAATCTATATCTAAGTCTTGCTAGGGTTAGATTTAGGTCAAGTTTGGAAAGTCTATAAATCTCACCGCTTTCTATACCCATATGAAGATCTAATTAGGTGTTATGGTAAATATTAATAAAAGGGATTAGGATGATTGGGAAGATTGTTCTTCCTCTAGATCCTTGTCCTTCCTTTCTTAATCTTTACCCTAACCTCCATGGAAAACCTTAAAATCCGGGCCTTTAGACTACGGTATCACCGCTACCTCGTGGGTAGAGTGCCGTAGGGAGCGGAATACGAAGGTATGCATGGAGTTCTATGAAAATATATGATGGGTAAGAAAGGGGATGAGAGATCTTCGTCTCTCAAACCTTCTCCAGATCTAACCCTAACAAGCGAGGAGACTACTCACTCATTGGGGAATTTAAGAACATTTATCTAGGGCAGAGAATAAAAGATTAATTAGGGCAAGGAATTAAATTTATCTAGGGCAAGAATAGAAAATTAACCTAGAGCAGAAAATAAAGAACTTACAAAAAATGATGCTCTCCAAAAGAATGCTGAAATTTATTAATGAAGGGAGGCATGAAAAGAATACAATGATTTGGGCTTCTATTTATAAGAGATAGAAACCCTAGATTACAATTGATTCGCATGTCTACATTTACCAAAATATCCTTAGGAAGACCTAGTCAAAGTAGACTTCAAGCTTTGGTAAAATTTTATGTCTCTTTAAAAGAAAATATTGGGCCTTGGATCTTTGGGCTTCCTTATTATTTGGTTCTTTATTAAAATAGCTTCTATGTTTCTTCCAGATCTCCAGTGAATAATTGCGGTGGACTTTTAACCGTTCGCTTTGTAATCTTGGACCTTGCATTGCCTTGTACTTTGTGAATTTTATCTTTGATGTCGGCTTAATCAAGAGTCTTCTATTTGCTGGTCAAAGTCCACTTTTTCATCGTCTTTATATCGTTTTCACTGTTTTCTGTCTACGAACCTGTAACCTGTAACATGTAGCAGACATGCGTCAAAAGCACCTGTTTAGTTATAAAAAGAATAAGAATGGGGAATATAATAATGCAATATTATGGTATGAACAAATACCCCCAAACTTATCTTTTGCTCGTCCTCGAGCAAACTTATTTTTATTCTCTAAAATCTTAACCACACTTTCGCAGGGAAACGCGATTGCACTGAGCTCATGCAACAAGCCGTTAAACCTCTAGGTGTCCCTAGTAGGAGGAGTGTTGTCTCCTGAGGGTTTTCAGCGGATTACACCCACAAAATCCTATCAATTCGGTTTTTCGACTTTTGTTCTCGAATTAGATTTTCTAACAAGGAATTCTATTATCGTCGACCCGCAAATTACCCACCCATATTCTTCACACTTCCTCATTATTTAACTTAAGATTATATATGTTCTATAGAATTACTTAGGTTTCGGCATTTCTTAAGTTTTCCTTCTAAAGTTCCATCTCCACTTAGGAATTTCTATCAACTCTATTAAAGATACAAGTTCTATTCTTCATTCCTTTCTCTTATCTAAATTCTAATCACATACCCCCACGTGTGTGTAAATGTCACCCCTACACTTGGAAATTCAAATCAAGCAATCGTACTCTCGTCCATTGTCCAAAGCACTTATTAATTTGTGAATTTTTAATTGTATTTTGCTTACACATCCTTCATGCGACCGTTAATACTTCTTGAGGTACCAACAACCGATTACAAGATGCGTTAGCACTTTAAAGCGTACTTCCTAGTTTTGCAACACCCAAGGCTTTTAGCAGTGACTTCCAGACCAGTTGGTCTAAGGCACTAGGTGATAAGGCACCCTCGCTAAATATTTTTCTATTTTTGCAGCCTTAATTAATCACAAAAACCAGTGTTCATTTTTTTCTCTTTATTCACTTTTTTTCCTTTTATTTTCATTGTACTAAGGACTTTAGACAAGAGCATTTCAAGGTCTCCTCTACTATTCCAAGTTTCAAGGTGCGTGATTGTGCAAATTGTAGGGTATATATATTCAGAATCTAGACTTAAGATAGGAATTATTTTTCAAACTTATACTCTAATAAAAATATCAATACTTTTCCTTTGCTTCGACTTAGCCCAAGAAGTGAACCCAAAATTTGCCTATTTCTAAATAACCTACAAAGACATATACTTTCTAGCGTTAAACTCTAAGGAAGGTGTTGTTTTTAGGGTTTTTAATTTGCTAAGTCTAAAATCTAGTTTTTCCTAGCCAGTTAACCTATTTGTCAAACTCAAGTCAATTAGCCAAAATTGAATACATTAATCTTTATAATTTTTGAAATTTTTCAATTTTTATGGGTTTTCAAATAAGTATGCAAATGCAAAAATATGTACAAATGAATGCGAAGGAAGAAGACGTACCGAGCATACCCCCAAACTTGAATTTGACAGTGTCTTCACTGTCATGCTAAACCAAGAGGGTCAAAATATCGGCACTCCTTTGTTTATTTATTTACAATTTTTTTTTATATTTTTTAATGTTTTGAATTTTTTTTATATAGAAAAAGAAAACAAAAATATATATACATATATACAACAAGATTCCCCCCAAACATAAGCTTGGCCTTACACAAGCCAAAGGTTAGCACCAACCATTCAAAGATCTTATCGTGGTAGTGGTATAGTTGGTGCAAGAATGGGGTGTGGATGAAAGAAATGAGAAACACACGAGACCGTGTGGAAAGAAGAATGGCAGAATATGGTCTCGGTGGGGGAGAAGAATGGCGGAAAGAAGAAAGAAGTGGGGTACGATCTTGAGGGTGTAAAGCGAGTGAATAAATTAGCACAATTTGTGGTGACCGATGTGTTAAAAGCGATTGCGCTAACCTATCAACCCGTCGAGAAATAGGGTCAAATCCCTCAAGACTCGCAAGAAAACATGGGTACGCCGAACTTGGTATTGGAAATGAAAGCGTAACGGTCACTTGCACGGTCGGAACAATAGGAAGGACGAAAGAGAGTGAATTAGGGATAGTCTCATTCTCACCGTAGTAAACTGTGTCGAACTGGAAAGATTCCATCAATGGTTCGAAACGACTGTAAGCAACCGAGTCTGATGGATTAACTAACTCATCTGAAAATGCAAAGGACTCAAACTCGGGCGGTGAGATTTCAATATCGTCCGAAAAAGTGAAACACTCGTACGTGTCATCGGCTGTGAGAACTGTGTCAGATTCAAAGGAAAAGTTTTCAAGCTCACAGTCGTCAAGCGTGAAATGAGGAGTGGTCGGAACGATGGAAAAGAGGGAAGGTGATTTAGGTAATGGTTCAAGAGGATGAATTGGAAAATCCGACACATCAAAGAAAAATGGTTCAACCTCAATATGATCCTCACTATTCTCCTCAATATTCAACTCATAATTCTCCTCAATATTCAACTCATAATTCTCCTCAATATTCAACTCATCCATGCCATTATCATCAAAATCAAGACGCATATGAGATTCGGGAGAAACATTTAATAACTCGGGATGATGATTTGAACATAAAATTTCAATTAAATCAACAGGTTCATCATCCGAAATATTCCCGGCGTCTATATCCTCAATCAAGTGAAAGTCAATTTCTTTAGACACCTCCTCAAAAGCATGGATGTTTATCAATGTAGGTTCTAGAGTGGAGGTGGAAAGATCGAAAGGATTAGGTGCGGTTTCACTCGAAAGGGGTTCCTCACAATGTGGCAAATCAAATACTACAAAATCACACAACTCATTTTTATTTTCAACAGGTGTACTATTTAGGGCAATCGATGGAAAACAAGAGTTGTGGGCTTCAATTGGGTAGGGGTAGGTTTGATTTGGAAATCCTCTCACATTCTCACTCTGTCCAACCGCCTCCTTATACATTAAAAAATTTTGAGCTAGCGGGAAACTTGCTACCGGTTCACTAGGTTGCATAAGGGCGGCCACGGACGATTCCACATTCCTAACCATTTTGTTTGTTGCTGCGATATACGCCTCCAACGACTCTTCCAAACTAGACTTAGGTGGTGAGGGGGTTTCGGTAAAAGATTCGAAATCGTAAGTTACTGCAAAACTCCCTAATGGCTGTGTGGAAACAGTGTCTAGTGAAGGTGGTAAGGTCGGGTAGGACTGGTAGGAAGTGGGTGGTAGGACAGGGATAGGGTCAACATATGGATAACAAGGTGAATAATCGTGTGGATTCCTAGAACTAGATGAGTAGAGAGGAGTGAAAGATCGACTGCGAGATTGAGCAATATGCTCAGCAATGGACATCGGCCTAGGAGTTACAGCAGGACTTGGAAAGGTGGTGTCAACATATGTAGGTAGTGAAGATGGACTTGGTCGACACAAAGTGGGTTGAAAAGTCAAACTGTTTCTCCTAGACGCCTCTATTTGATCTTTCAACGAAATTTTTGGCAAGGAAGGATCGTCTTTAAATTGACCGAACAAATTGACATACGACGCAAAATTAGGTTCGGGATACCAAAGTTCGGCTAATGATTTATTGTGTGGGGTACCCATGTTAGAAGAAAAAAGGTGACAAGAAGGAAGGTTGGTGCAAGGATTTCTCAGCGACAAAAGTTGCAAGTTTTTTTTTTATTTAAAAATTTCCTTTTTCCTTTTTCTTTTTATTTGAGACTGTTTGCAGAAAAAAAATTTCGATAAAGGGCTTACACACAAATGTAATTAACCAGAAATGCACAATCAGACCTAGATCTAGGGTCCCCTAGGTCAGCTAGACAGCTCCTAACTGTTCCAAAGGGCTAGAAATAGGACCTCAAACCGTCTCTTCACCGCCAATTGCGGACAGGTAAGTGCCAGGTAAGTGGGAAGGAACCACACTGTGGGCCTAATTAAAAACCACTAGCCTTTGACACACTTGCCTAGTCATCGCAAAGACAAGTTAGGATAAACGGCCGATGCCTATACTAGTCCTCTGTCCTATTGAGCGTGACGTCCTTAGGGCTGAGTCTAGTATTTTTTAATTAAGATATGGTCAATGCAAATGCCTTATGTGATTTCTGGGGTCCTGAGAAGGGTGATGAAATCCCCACCTAATTTGAATTGGTCAAAAGCCCCTTAAAGTCAGTTTTAAAGATATGCAAAACAGAAAAATCACTTACAATCAAAACTTTTTTTTTTGTGTGTGAATTTCAAAGTTTGCAAGTTTTCTAATTAAAACTTTCCTTTTTTCTCTTGCTCTTTATTTGGAAAGATATTTTTAGCAAAAAGATTAAGGATATGCAAATCAGAAAAGATCACTTGCAATCAATTATTATTTTAAGCATAGCGCAACGAATCCTGCATAAGATTTGTTATTTAGAAAGGAATATTTTTAAAGCGCAAAGAAATCCTGCAGGCAAATTTACAGAAGATATATAAAGATTTGCAGAGGAGGAGAGAAAACTCACAGAGATTTGCAATGGCGGAAATCTGCACAAGATGGTTCTTCTTTTTATTTATTTATTTTTTACCGAACCGCAGAGCAAATCTGGCGAATTGAACAGACCAAACGGCCGTGGATCCGCCGCCGTAACCCTCCTTAGACCGCGGTTCCGCCGCGGGTTGGTCGGATCAGGAGGGTTTTTTTTTTTTTTGAACCAGATCACCGCGATTCTTCTTGTTGACTCAATCCTCCAAATTTCTTCTGTTGTCTATTATGATATTGCTCTGTTTGTTCAGATTTGATATTTGCTGTTCTGATCACTGCAGATTTCCAGATCCGAATTTCTGCGTAGATCCTGCAAAATTCACACAAAGATACCCTTTCCAAAAATAACAGATGATATATTTTTATATTTTTTTTGTGATTTTTCAGATTTTTATGATTTTTTTTTAATTTTATGATTAACCCGAAATCGCGAAAAGAAAATTCTACGCCATCCCCGGCAACGGCGCCATTTGATTTTTAGAAGTTTTGTCGATCAAAAATATATTACCGCAATCAAGAACGGCGTCGCATGAAGCTAGTCGGTGAGTACGGATCGGTCCACAAGGATGTTGTGAATCTTCTAATCGCGCTAACGAGTTAATTCCGAAGGGTGTTCGGATTGATTATTAAATCTAAAAATCTAATTAATCTATATCTTGTTAGTTATATGTATGCCCTAGAGGCCATTACTGTACATACGATGTATATTGTAGTGAATGCTAGGACATATATAGGGAGGACTTTCTTGCTCGACATGATAGTATGCTATCTGGTTGTACTTTATCTTAACATGTACTCTGATTGTCTCTATGTTACATGTTGATAAAGCCCTTAGGATATGTACTCGACTACTGAGACTATGATGAGATCATACTAGTGGGGCCACGGTAGTCGATGAGTACATCCTATAACTGTTCCTAGTCGAGGGTGTATCGAGACAGGGCATCGATGCACCAGAGTAGACTAGCGTATACGCATCTTGACCCATATGATGGGCGATGGATGATCCCATATCCATCGGGGTTTGACATCAAGGATGGTGTACGGGTGCTCAGTGGAGACTGGGTACACTGGACGGACTCGCCGAGAACTCCCAGATGGTATTATAGCATACGTCAGATGGCAGTTCTCCGGTGACACTGGTACAGAGTAGTCTGTCGACCCGAGATCGTCATAGAGTCTTGTGTGATTCCCACTGTACTTTGATTTCCATCATACCACGTCCAAGAGGGCGTGCAAAAAGGTGGCTTTTGGGTACAGTCCCGAATCACATGGAGGCAATGAGCGATAGGAGGGGATTCGTCTCTCCCGGTATAGGGAGTTGATGTTGTGCTGTGTTCGATTGGCTATAACCGGAAATCCCTGGCCAGGGTTGCTGAGATTTACTGGTAAGTGTTATCAGTAGTTTCTCGAACTGTTATAGACCTCATATCGACACGACTTATCGAGCTACTGGGGTCTGACGTTTACCACCCCTAGGCGAGATATGCAACATATCAGACGACGAGACCGGACTGTACGGGAGTGTTACTGTTTGGATTCGCAGGAGAATGTACAGGCTTGCTTGTTGATCTTCTGAGAGCTCAATACCTGGGTAGCTGTTACGTTTAGCTGACCGCTTGCAGCTTGTGGGTGTTTGATATGATCATCACCTACTGCCGGCGTATTGACGATTCTTTAGAGTCCTACACAGAGGTTTCTTGACTCAGGCAAAACGGAGTAGGAGCACATATGTGATATGTGCGGGACCGGGGATAATGCGATATGTGATACCGTATTATATTCTCGCGATATTTGATATCAGCCGGGTCATCAGATCAAGTGTTGATTCGATGAATCGGTACGGATAAATATTAGTCGGTTATATGCGATATAGCCGGATTGTCGGATCAAGTGTTGATTCGATAATTTAATGTATAATAATATATATGATATATTAAATGACATTAACTAATATTAGCTCACTAAAAGATTCTTTTTCTCACTCGGGTAATACATTGATATATATGCGATATATATTAATTGTATTATTTTATTTTGTTACGATAAATATTATATATATGATATATAATATTGTAACATGATATGATAAATAATGCAACATGTTTAGTAGAGATTAAACATGATTAGGGTTTGGATTAGGGTTAAGCTTTCTAGATGTTTCTAGAAGGTTTTCTATTTTGTTTTGGAAAAGATATTTTGTTATGACTCATTCTTAACTCAACCCAAACCCTAACCCTTGGTCAATTCTCTACAATGGTTAAGTCAACCATGGTTGCATAATTCATCATTATCTCTTTTGCTTTATTCATCACAAAAGAATTCTAATATTGTTCATCTTCTTCCTCCTTCATTCTTTCATGAAAAGCTTGCTTGATTTCCAAAGTGATGAATAAATATGAGAAAAAGATAAATAAAGACAGCAAAAATCCCACTTCATCATCCTCATCTTCCCTTGCCATTTAGATGAGGGTGTTCACATCATTTCATGAGTGTTAGCTTGTGTTAAAGAAACTTCAAGGTAGATCATCTTAGTATCAAAGATCGGAAGCAAAGGTTGCGTCTTTCTCTTCGTGGAACCTCTCGAGAGTCCGGATCCCGATGATCGCAGCGAAGGGACCACAACACGGAGCATATGAAGTGAAGGACCGGATCTACAAAGGTTGTAATCCCTCTCACTTAGTGTTAAAGTGTTTAGCATGCTTGTTTTCGCCTAATCTCTAGTTTAAAGTTCCGTATTCGGGTTGTTCGGCACGGCTAAATTTTTAATCGGGCATGGTTGATGCCTCGTAGACCCTTGTGCGCGTGCCTAGCAACCCTACAGTGGTATCAGAGCCAAGCTAGAGCTTTAGGCGAAGTCTAGACGAAGTTTAAAGTCCGATCGAACCCGGAAAACCCGATATACCCTAGTTTCTGGAAATTTTTTAAAACTGTGATTGTTTCCAAATTAAAAATGCTCAAAAAAATCAGCAGGGAAATACAAGAGTTACTGTGAAGCACGTGCGCCTGATTCCACCAAAGCGCGGCGGAACCGCGGCACATGCATGGCATGTGCGGCGGTTCCGCGGCACTTTAGTCACTTCACTGTTTGAAATTTGCACAGTAATTCTTGTCTTTTAGTGCTGTATTTTCTGGGAATTTTTAATATTTATTCAACTGTTGAATTTTCTGGGTTGTATTGGGGATTCGATGATTCGATCGGGAACTTTAACTGCGTCTTTGTGTTTTGTCCGGATAACTTTTAGAAACTGTTAAAAAGTTCGAACGGATATCAATAACTCACTTTTTCCCCTGTCGGAAAATTTTTCAAAAGTTGGATTTTTCCTCGTGTTTAAGAATGTTCTAAGTCATGCAAGTAACGCGGTGGACCCTCTAGAAGACAACAAACCTTAACTCGATTATGTGACCATCTTGAACTGCCTTTTGAACCTTAGGGTTTGGGGCAGTACGGCGTGCCACATGTGAGGCGTTGGCTTGACCCTTCTATGGCTGGACCATTGGTACTGTGGCATGTGATGGATGTTTTTAAACTGATTTCAAGTGTTGAGATATATTGGGGAAATCTTGGGTGTTTGATTATTCGATCGGAAAGTTTAACTTTGTCTATTTATCTGGAATGTGATACAATATTTGGAATCCACAGGTAGTTATGAGATAACTAATTTGAATATTATAAACATAGCAGTTTAGTCTCAGATGATTGGTTGCCATAGAATTTTGTTGTGATCAAAACTCCGTCGCAATCACGTAGAGTACGCGGATACTCGCCGGGTAAACTTAATAGACAGCCACGCCCCATAGCCCCGACCAAGTGACTGTAGGAGAACCCCGTCACCGAAAGCATCCGTTAGGGTGCTCGCGGCAGCGGTGTTCTGCCTTAGTGCACTTCGTCGACGGCATCTGGGGGTGCGGCCGTCTACTAAAGTTTGCGACGAGCATTCGATCAGGACGTCGGGAATCTTGTTGAATTGCCCGACTTGACATTGAAAAGAGTTTTCGATAAAGAGACTAAAATGCGGGGTTTATAATTGTTAGGCATGTGATGTCTAAGAAATTCATTTGGTTAGGCATGCGATGTCTAAAGAGGTTGCGGATTCCAACTGTTGTAGTTTTACACTTTCTTTTCTGTGACCGTAAGCGTAGTATGTGGTGTATCGCCGGCTTCGTTGCTATACATCAACGACAATCGGGATACGCATACTTGCTTACGTTGATGATATGAGATATTATATGTTGCTGTGATATGTTGTATTGGATCGTCGCGTTTGAATAGCCGGGGGTTTTATGTGAGATGAGAGTTTTTCTTTGTCATTCATGTAAAATTCATTTGTATGTAATATTCTTTTATTGGGGCACTTCCAGGTAGCGGAAGATGTCACCGTTGTATATTATTTACTTTTCCGCATTAGGTAGACCCAAGGCGGGGAGCACAAGTAACCGGGTTCTAGGGTCCAGTGGGAGACCATCTCGAGGAGTCGAGACCGGGTCTCCTAACCCTAGAATTGGCAGTATTGCTTGCTGCTCTCGTAGGGGTCTGGGGATGTGGGTTTGGCTATTCATCGCGACCGTGGAATCCGTGTTTTATACAGGCTCGTATTGAAAACACGGACGTCCTAGTATATCCAATATTTCATATATGTTCTTCTGCTGCAATGTTCTGTGATGAGATCATATTACTGCCTGTGACGAATGTTTATATTATATATATGAGATATATGTTATATTGCAGATTTCGTTTCAAAAAGAGATGCTTGTGAAGCATATTAAAATGGGACTTCATTAATGAGATTAATGAAATAAAAGAAACCTAAGATGTTGTAGAAACTTGTTTATAAAAACTGGTAGCACTAGTTGTTGCTTTGCATAGCGGTGTTCCTTGTAGAACATCCAGCACCTTATTCGATAAGGAAAGGACGGAGATCCCTTCACCGGGAGTGACTCCTTTAGCAATAACTGGCAGATGCTACAAACTCGGTTTGTCTTTTGATTGCTTCTATAGTTCTTGCTTTGCATAGTGATATTTGTGAAATATCCTGCACCTTATTCGATGAGGAAAGGGCCGACGATCCCTTCACCGGGAGTGACCCCTTTAGCAAAACTAGAAAAGCCTCAAAAACACTCCATTTAAAATCACTCGATTCTACAACGATATCAAGTTCATTACGCAAAGGGTTTTCTGAAAAACCCGTCGTAGCCCTCCGGCATTTCAGATAAGTACTGGTTAGTATTCGTGCTACGTTTGTTGACCTTAGCCAAGGCGTAGTGTGCGGTAGCTGATTAGTACTTATCTATATAAGCATATGATGCGATTGAGTTAGGGTAGTCGTGCGACTTTGTTGACCTTAGCCAAGGGTCGTGCGGGTGGGTTTAATTCAATCGGGAAATGACGGGTTGAACTTGGCTAGCACTTATGATTTGTTGACCTTAGCCAAGGTCATAAGATGCTAGGGGCAAAATATTATTGGGAATTTGAAGTTTTGAAATTTGCAATGAGATTGCATACCTTCTATGAGATAGTTGGATCCCGATACCCGCTGCGAGTAAGAGTTACTCCTGGGAAAGTTTTATACATTACAATTAGCCGATCAAGTAGGTGTCTAGAAAGGTTCGTGCGATAGCACGGGGGACCTCCCTCAAAGTACCGACACTGGCCTGGCCGAAAGATTGGCGAACTTGTAGCGTGTAATTAATCCCGGCTAATCTTTCCTTTTAGGGTTTGAAGGAAGATTTGATTAAAACAGTGGGAGACATCCTGATTAGATATATTAGATAACCAATCTAATCTTGCAAGAGCATACGCTGAGTGTTTTCTTCTCTCTCTCTCCAGATAGCGAACATATCACGCCTTAATCAAGATAATAATACGGATATATTGACCAAACCCGCTTGTTATACTGAGCTGGGGAACGTTGGTCCCGCTCCAACTTATAATTGTTATAAGACAGAGCAGGAAATTGGGGATTACCAGAATTCCCGTGCCGCCCAAACGAAGAAAGTGCATGTTGATGCATCATCTTCGGGTGTGTTCATTACACAGAACTGTTTCTCAGTGTCCTTTACGTCCTGGGTATGTGATACCGGATCAGGATCCCGAATATGTAATCTGTTACATGGGCTACAGAAAGGTAGAGAACTTAGAACGGGTGATAAGTTTCATGAGACAGAAAACGGTGCAAGTGTTGCAGCCAAGTCTGTTGGTCACTGTCACCCTGTATTACCAGAATACATTGATTCTGAACAAATGTTATTAGATACCGAACCTGATATACAAAATCATATCAGTCTCTTTATTAGTAAAGAAAGGATATAATTTTGTATTGTCGGATAATGTTATGAACATTTTCCTATATCAAGAGTTGATCGGTTCAGACACGTTATCTAAAAGCATTGACGTTCTAAATCAAACTACAGTTCTTAGTATACAGAACACACACAAGAGGAAGAGTTCAGACATGAAAAAATCCTTCTTGAGGCATTGTAGACTAGGTCATATCAATGCGACCCGACTAGCTAAGTTACATATAGATGCATATTTAAATTAGTTTGAATTTACATCTTGTGAAACTTGCCGGTCATGTCACAATGATAAGATGACCACAGCTCTGTTTATTGGAAACAGAGAAAGAGTTAGTGAACTCTTGGGATTGATACATGCAGATGTATGAAAGTCTCATGTCTACACATGCCAAGACCGGTTCTTTATACTTCATTACATTCTCTGATGATCTCTCAAGATTCAGACATATGTTCCTGTTGAAACACAAGTCCGAACCTTTTGAGATATTCACAGAATATAAGTTAGAAGTAGAGAACCAAAAACGGGTATAAGTATTATGTCCTTTGATGAGATCAAGGAGGAGAATACTTGAGCACGGAATTTCTGGATTATTCTAAAGGAGAATGAGATTCTCTCTCAGCATTACTCCTCCGTATACACCATAGCACGATGGTATATCGGGGTGGAGCAATCACACCCTATATGATATGGTGTGCTCTATGATGAGTACTGCTGAGTTTCCTATTTCCTTTTGGGAGTTATGCACTTGAGAAGCTGCATACCTATTGAATAGGGTTCAAATCAAATCAGTTGTCTACCACTTCATATGTGATATGGAAAGGGAAGAGCCTATATCTTAAGTTTGTTAAGATTTGGGGTTGTCCGGCCTATGTCTAAAAGCAAAATCCGGACAAGCACGAGGCAAGGTCTATTATGTAGAACTGGAAATGTTCCAGCTATACAAAATGCAACTGATGATTTGGTAGAACCAAAGGATTCAATAGTTTCCAACGAATCTCAGCCTCTCCGCCGATCTAGGAGGGTTCCTCACCCACCTGAGAGATACTTCGGTTTCTCTATGACAGTGGGAGCGAGGATTGCATCATGAGATGATGACCCAACTAGTTTCGAGCTGGCCATCAGGAGTGGGACTCTGTAAGAATGGCTGGATGCTTATCGATCTGAGATGGAATCCTTATACACCAACAACGTATGGACTTTGGTTGCTTTATCTGATGGGTTAAATCCCCATCAGGAACGAGTATATCTTGAGAAGATTACTTGGTGTACATGGAAAAGTTGAGACTTTCAAAGCTATGCTTAAGTCTATCCAGATCCTACTTGCCACGGCTACATACCATGACTACGATATCTGGTGGTTAGGTGTCATGACTGCTTTTCTAAATGATGTTTTAGAAGAGAACGTCTATAAGTACACAGCCAGAGGGCTTCGTAGACAGTGGGAGCAGCGGAAACGTGTGCAAGATGTTTTATATGATAAAACAGGTATCGCGGAGTTGGAACATCTGTTTTGATGTGGTAGTCAAAGAGTTTGACTTCATCAAAATGATAGATGAACCTTGTATATACAAAAAGGTAGTAGAGAGTATGGTGGAGATCCTCATAGAGTACGTGGATGACATACTCTTGATAGGGAAGGAGTTTCCTATGCTACACTCGGTTAATCTCCGCTTATCACAAGGATTCTCCATATAGGATCAAGGTGATACCTCCTAAATCCTGGGTTTTGGATCTATGAGATAGATCTAATTGGATGTTAGGATACTCACTAGTTGTAGTGAGATGGTATCAATCGATCCTGAGGAGAATCACTGGAAAGGTTCCAGGGTGATAAGGACGACTGAATGTCAGTCGCAGGCTTGTTTATACCCTCAGTGGAGGGACGGTATGTTGGAAGAGTTCCAAGCTAGATACCGTGACATACTAGATGATCAAAGGCAAGATACATCGTTACCGAGGATACTACCAAAGAGGCAGTCTGGATATATATAAGTTCATAAGATGAACTTCGTTCCTACCATTGTGTGACAATGGAGTTGTGGCTTTAGCCAAGGAACTACCGTCCCATCAGAAATCCAGATATAATTCTTAGGCAGTATCACCTGATCATGGAGATGGTTGATCTCCAGGGAGATCGAGGTTAGGAGAGTAGACACAGAGGACAACAGCGCGGATCCACTCACAAAGGCCTTTTTCCCCAGTAGAGACTTTTATGGGATGGTTGAGTATGAGATACTACAACCGCAGCTAATTGTTGGGTATGCGATACCATAACAGATGGCCCTAGTGCAAGTGGGAGATTGTTAGTTATATGTATGCCCTAGAGGCCATTACTGTACATACGATGTATATTGTAGTGAATGCTAGGACATATATAGGGAGGACTTTCTTGCTCGACATGATAGTATGCTATCTGGTTGTACTTTATCTTAACATGTACTCTGATTGTCTCTATGTTACATGTTGATAAAGCCCTTAGGATATGTACTCGACTACTAGGACTATGATGAGATCATACTAGTGGGGCCACGGTAGTCGATGAGTACATCCTATAACTGTTCCTAGTCGAGGGTGTATCGAGACAGGGCATCGATGCACCAGAGTAGACTAGCGTATACGCATCTTGACCCATATGATGGGCGATGGATGATCCCATATCCATCGGGGTTTGACATCAAGGATGGTGTACGGGTGCTCAGTAGAGACTGGGTACACTGGACGGACTCGCCGAGAACTCCCAGATGGTATTATACCATACGTCAGATGGCAGTTCTCCGGTGACACTAGTACAGAGTAGTCTGTCGACCCGAGATCGTCATAGAGTCTTGTGTGTGATTCCCACTGTGCTTTGATTTCCATCATACCACGTCCAAGAGGGCGTGCAAAAAGGTGGCTTTTGGGTACAGTCCCGAATCACATGGAGGCAATGAGCGATAGGAGGGGATTCGTCTCTCCCGGTATAGGGAGTTGATGTTGTGCTGTGTTCGATTGGCTATAACCGGAAATCCCTGGCCAGGGTTGCTGAGATTTACTGGTAAGTGTTATCAGTAGTTTCTCGAACTGTTATAGACCTCATATCGACACGACTTATCGAGCTACTGGGGTCTGACGTTTACCACCCCTAGGCGAGATATGCAACATATCAGACAACGAGACCAGACTGTACGGGAGTGTTACTGTTTGGATTCGCACGAGAATGTACAGGCTTGCTTGTTGATCTTCTGAGCGCTCAATACCTGGGTAGCTGTTACGTTTAGCTGACCGCTTGCAGCTTGTGGGTGTTTGATATGATCATCACCTACTGCCGGCGTATTGACGATTCTTTAGAGTCCTACACAGAGGTTTCTTGACTCAGGCAAAACGGAGTAGGAGCACATATGTGATATGTGCGGGACCGAGGATAATGCGATATGTGATACCGTATTATATTCTCGCGATATTTGATATCAGCCGGGTCATCAGATCAAGTGTTGATTCGATGAATCGGTACGGATAAATATTAGTCGGTTATATGCGATATAGCCGGATTGTCGGATCAAGTGTTGATTCGATAATTTAATGTATAATAATATATATGATATATTAAATGACATTAACTAATATTAGCTCACTAAAAGATTCTTTTTCTCACTCGGGTAATACATTGATATATATGCGATATATATTAATTGTATTATTTTATTTTGTTACGATAAATATTATATATATGATATATAATATTGTAACATGATATGATAAATAATGCAACATGTTTAGTAGAGATTAAACATGATTAGGGTTTGGATTAGGGTTAAGCTTTCTAGATGTTTCTAGAAGGTTTTCTATTTTGTTTTGGAAAAGATATTTTGTTATGACTCATTCTTAACTCAACCCAAACCCTAACCCTTGGTCAATTCTCTACAATGGTTAAGTCAACCATGGTTGCATAATTCATCATTATCTCTTTTGCTTTATTCATCACAAAAGAATTCTAATATTGTTCATCTTCTTCCTCCTTCATTCTTTCATGAAAAGCTTGCTTGATTTCCAAAGTGATGAATAAATATGAGAAAAAGATAAATAAAGACAGCAAAAATCCCACTTCATCATCCTCATCTTCCCTTGCCATTTAGATGAGGGTGTTCACATCATTTCATGAGTGTTAGCTTGTGTTAAAGAAACTTCAAGGTAGATCATCTTAGTATCAAAGATCGGAAGCAAAGGTTGCGTCTTTCTCTTCGTGGAACCTCTCGAGAGTCCGGATCCCGATGATCGCAGCGAAGGGACCACAACACGGAGCATATGAAGTGAAGGACCGGATCTACAAAGGTTGTAATCCCTCTCACTTAGTGTTAAAGTGTTTAGCATGCTTGTTTTCGCCTAATCTCTAGTTTAAAGTTCCGTATTCGGGTTGTTCGGCACGGCTAAATTTTTAATCGGGCATGGTTGATGCCTCGTAGACCCTTGTGCGCGTGCCTAGCAACCCTATATATCTAAGTCTTGCTAGGGTTAGATTTAGGTTAAGTTTGGAAAGTCTATAAATCTCACCGCTTTCTATACCCATATGAAGATCTAATTAGGTGTTATGGTAAATATTAATAAAAGGGATTAGGATGATTGGGAAGATTGTTCTTCCTCTAGATCCTTGTCCTTCCTTTCTTAATCTTTACCCTAACCTCCATGGAAAACCTTAAAATCCGGGCCTTTAGACTACGGTATCACCGCTACCTCGTGGGTAGAGTGCCGTAGGGAGCGGAATACGAAGGTATGCATGGAGTTCTATGAAAATATATGATGGGTAAGAAAGGGGATGAGAGATCTTCGTCTCTCAAACCTTCCCCAGATCTAACCCTAACAAGCGAGGAGACTACTCACTCATTAGGGAATTTAAGAACATTTATCTAGGGCAGAGAATAAAAGATTAATTAGGGCAAGGAATTAAATTTATCTAGGGCAAGAATAGAAAATTAACCTAGAGCAGAAAATAAAGAACTTACAAAAAATGATGCTCTCCAAAAGAATGCTGAAATTTATTAATGAAGGGAGGCATGAAAAGAATACAATGATTTGGGCTTCTATTTATAGGAGATAGAAACCCTAGATTACAATTGATTCGCATGTCTACATTTACCAAAATATCCTTAGGAAGACCTAGTCAAAGTAGACTTCAAGCTTTGGTAAAATTTTATGTCTCTTTAAAAGAAAGTATTGGGCCTTGGATCTTTGGGCTTCCTTATTATTTGGTTCTTTATTAAAATAGCTTCTATGTTTCTTCCAGATCTCCAGTGAATAATTGCGGTGGACTTTTAACCGTTCGCTTTGTAATCTTGGACCTTGCATTGCCTTGTACTTTGTGAATTTTATCTTTGATGTCGGCTTAATCAAGAGTCTTCTGTTTGCTGGTCAAAGTCCACTTTTTCATCGTCTTTATATCGTTTTCACTGTTTTCTGTCTAAGAACCTGTAACCTGTAACATGTAGCAGACATGCGTCAAAAGCACCTGTTTATTTATAAAAAGAATAAGAATGGGGAATATAATAATGCAATATTATGGTATGAACAAATAAAATTCAGATCTGTTCTTCTTGTTTGGAGGGAGCCGTCAACTTAGGAAGGTATGTTATTTCTGTTTCTTGACATTAAAATGTTTTCTCATCCCCTAATGAGCGAGTAATCTCCTCGCTTGTTAGGGTTAGCCTTAGGGAAAGGGTTGAGAGATGAGATCTCTCACCCCTTTTAATGCCACTTTCACCTAATGAATTAGAACTCCACGCATACGAGCACAACTGCTCCCTGTGGCATCCTACCCTTCGAGGTAACGATGAACCGTAGTATAAAGGGCCGGTTGCGCGCGTTTTCCGTGGGGGTTAGGGTAATTATCAACAAAGGAAGGATACAAATCTAGAGGAAGAAACATCTTCCCAAAAGATTTGGATCCACTTTATTAATAATTATCTTAACATCTAATAGATCTAAAATGAAGGCATTGAAAGCGGTGAAGAAAACGTTAATCTCCAAAACTTCCCCTAAGCCTAACCCTAGCAAGACTCTTAATTAGATTAATTAGATCAGTTTTTATAGATTTTTATAAACCAACCAAAACGATATTTTGAATCAACTCGTTAAAACACATAAAAGAAATTTACCCGTCTCTGTGGATCGACCCGTACTCACCGGCTAGCTGCGAAGCGACGCTGTTTCTGATTACGGTAAATACAAGTTTTCATACTAATCAAATGGCGACGTTGCCGGGGACGGCGTAATTTTTCTTTTTGTGAATTTTCGGGTTGATATAAATTTTAAAAATTATAAAAATCTGAAAATATAAAAAAAATACAAAAATTATCAACTTTGATCTGTTTGAAGGGTTTGCTATTTGAATCTTGCAGGAACAGCAAAGACTTTTGGATCTGGAGTTTTACAGAAGGTCAAAACAGAAAAGGGGACATAAAAACAGAGAGGAATCACAAGTACAGAGTAGCACAAAATTTTCCAGAGGCTGAATCCACTTCCCCGCCGCGCTTCTGCCGCAGAAGTGGGCCCCACGCCGTGATTCCGTCGCGCCTTGGCCACGTCAGCGCATCATTTTTATATGGTTTGCTCTCTTTTCCTCCCCTCTGCAACCTCCATATCTCCACTGTAAAAATTTTCTGCAGGACTTCTTTGCGTAAAAAGTCTTTCTCCCCCTTCTAAATAACAGATTTCTGCAGGTTTCTTTGCGCCGCGCTAAAATTGAATGCAAGTGAATTTTGTTTGTTTTGCATAATTTAACCGGACTCTCGGGGCTAATTGAACAAACTCAGATTGGGTGGGGATTTCATCACCCTTCCCAGGACCCCAGAAAACACCTAAAGCATTTTGCATCGACCACAATTAATTAAAAAAAGATTAGACTCAGACCTAAGGACATCGAGCTCAATAGGAAAAGGACTAGTATAGGCATCGGCCGTTTATCCTAACCGACTTTGCGGTGTCTAGGCTAGTGGTTATTAATTAGGCCCACTGTAGTGGTGGTTCCTTCCCACTTATCTGGCCGTATTTGTCCGTGAAGAGGCGGTTTGAGGTCCTATTTCTAGCCCTAGTTAGGAGCTGTCTAGCAGACCTAGGCAACCCTAGATCTAGGCCTGATTGTGCATGTGTGGTTGATACATTTGTGTCACGAGTCACACTTTCTAAAACCTTCTTGCAAAACTCTCCAATAAAAAAAAATAAAGAAAAATCTTTTCAAAACTTGCAACTTGCCGCTAAGAAAACTTGCACCTCACTTCTACCATTTCTCCTTCATTGACGTTATCTTACCCCCACATTCTGTTTTTCTATTTTTTCTGACTACACTACTCCTTTAGTGTATGTCACTTTGGACTAGGGATACTAACGCCCGATTAGTCCGTGTTTCATTGGTACCGACCGACGAACCCTTCGACGAACCCTTCGTCGACATTCCGTCCATTTCCTTACCTCCACCTTCAAATTCTTCTTTCGAAGGTATGTCGGGATTCAACCCCAACGATACCTTACCGACGGGAATGATGCCACCTCCGCCAGGTGCGAATAACTCGAATCTTCCGCCTGTTGTAGCGCCCGCACGAGTTGCGCTCCAGGATCTCTTCTACCCCGTTCGCACTTCTTTACCTACATGTCTTTCACCCCCACCGGCAAATGGGGATAATTTTGAAATAAAACCACATTTCATCAATATGCTGCCTAAGTTTCATGGTTTGGAATCCGAAGATGCATATATTTTCATTAATAAATTCCAAAACGTTTGCACCATGATGAAGACAACCCAATTAAGTGATGACGCAATAAGGCTAAGGGTCATTCCTTTTACCTTATGTGACCTAGCCGAGAAGTGGCTATACAGCACCGCATCACATTCCATTAGAAATTGGGACGAGTTTGTGAGAGCTTTTCTGAAAAAGTTCTATCCTCATCATAAAACTGCTAGAATCCGAAACGAGATTATACAATTTTCACAGCTTCCTTCCGAACCATTTTGGAAGTGCTTCGAGAGATTTAAAGACCTACTTGTTCAATGCCCTCATCATGGGATCGAAAGTTGGCAACTTTGCCAAACATTATACGAGGGATTGAACGCAGCAACGAAGCAGTTGCTAGAAACTATATGTCAAGGTCATTTTCTTTCCAAGTCTAGCGACGAAGCGTGGCAGTTTCTTGAGGATCTAAGTGAGCAAACAATTCAGTGGGAGAGTACCAAGACCACATCATCTTCTTCTGTTGGTCAATCTAGGGCGGGCATACATCAAATAGATATGTCGATTGCTATGAAGGCCGAGATGGCCTCACTTATGAAAAAGCTAGAAGCCATTGAGACCAAAATCTCATCGTCTTCTCTTGTCCCTACTCTACCCACACGAACTGTTTGTTCTTGTTGTGCGAATCCATCGCATCTAACCGAAGAGTGTCCTTATAATGCACCTATTCAAGGACAGGATCAAGTCAATGCTGCATTTCAGCAACGACAAAGAAACGATCCATACTCTTCGACATACAATCAGGGGTGGAGGAGTCACCCGAATTTCGCTTGGAACCAAAATCAACAAGTCCAAGGGAACAATAATCTTCAAAGACCTCCTCCACAACAACAACAAGCACCCTTCCAAACTCAAAACCAGCAACCTTTCCAACAACAACCTTATACAAATCAAATAAACAACTTAGTTCAACCAAATGATGATAAGGTTAGCTCGCTCGAGAAAAGTCTAGAAGCATTTCTCAAGCAATCTACAGAATCCGCAGCAAGATTTGAAAGTTATGTTCAATCTTTAATGAATAATAATGCCTCACACGATCAAAGTATCAAATCTATTGAGGCACAAATTGCATAATTAACTGCTGCGTTGAGCGAGAGGGAAAAGGGAAAGCTTCCATCTCAACCATTGTCAAATCCCGGTCACCCACAAAACGCATATCACAATCACAATGTGAATGCGGTGACCACGTTGAGATCCGGAAGAGTGTTGCAAAATGATGTGGGAACTAGTGATGACATCCCCGCCGGTGGTTCTTCTTCTTCTTCTTTTTCTTCTCCATCGTCACCTTCCCCTTCTTCACTTTCTTCTTCACCTTTTTCTTTAGAGCCTATTCTCCACCCTTCCCACGGCTCTACTTCTTTTACTTCGAACGGACCCATTTCTCACAACACGAACACATCCACACTGGGATCCGTTCCTACTCCACATTCTACTCCACAGTCTTTTGACTCAACAAATTTTCAGAATGCTCCATTTCCAAACAGGTTGAGTCCTAATAAACCAACTGCACAAGTGGAGAAGATTGTGGAGATATTTAAACAGGTTAGCATAAATATACCCCTCTTGGATGCTATCCAACAAGTCCCTTCATACGCGAAAATCTTAAAGGGCTTATGCACCTCAAAGAGAAAAGTATCTCAAGTACCTAAGAAAGTGCTAGTGGCTAGTGCAGTGAGCAATGCTATTAACCACCATCAAACCTTACCCCAAAAATGAAAGGACCCCGGCTGTCCTACTATTTCAATCACGATTGGGGATAAGAAAATTAATCGAGCACTTTTAGATCTTGGGTCTAGTGTTAACCTGATTCCCTACTCCGTGTACGAACAATTAGGGGTTGGAGAGTTGAAACCCACTCGTTGCACTCTCCAAATGGCTGATCGATCAATCACCCATCCAAGGGGTCAGCTAGAGGATGTGTTGATCAAAGTTGGGGAGTTCATATTCCCCGTTGATTTTATCGTTATGGATACACAACCTGTCGCTAACCCAAGAAACCAAATTCCGGTGATTCTTGGTCGACCATTTTTGGCCACTTCCAATGCCGTAATAAATTGTCGCAATGGCTCCATGACTCTATCCTTTGGGAAAATGTCTAGTGAGTTCAATATTTATAAGATGGGAAGTCTCCCCCCTATACCAAAAACTAGTACACGAGAAGTTTGCTCTATTCACAAAATCACGCAGGAGGACTGCGAGCTTGAAAGATTCTTGTTTAATGAAAACAGTTTTGACGCCACTAGTGCGTCCCTCCTTGAGCCTACCACCGTTGACACAACCGATGTTGATTATGAATGTTTCACTTTTTTGGATGATGACGACTCACAGCCCGAATATCAGTCGTTTGAATTTTTGGATGAGTCAGTCGAGCCATCCGAATCGGTTGTTTGCAGTGATTTCGAACCTGTGTTGGAGTCCTTTGAGTTCGAGGTAGATTCCGCAATGATTCTTTCGCCTCTGAAACTCGAACTCACGCCCTTGCCGTCTCACATTAGATATGCTTACATAGGTGAGAATGAGACCCTTCCCATTATCATATCGGCTTCTCTAGCCCTCGAGCAAGAGAACGCCCTCTTAATGGTCTTACAAGATAGGCGGCAAGCTTTCGGTTGGACCATGGCGGACATCGAGGAGATAAGTTCCCTCATAATTGAATATCATACAAAATTGATGGATGATGCCAAGTCACTAGAGGACACACAGGAACATCTTGGGGGTATTGTGGTGAGTCAACCTCCTCCTTTAGATGTTGAAATACCCCCATTTCTTTTAATAAGCTACGAGAATGTCAACACTCCACTGATTGCTGATCATTTGCATTCTCGTGTTGATGCATCACCACCTCATGTATATTCGTTTCCACACCTTCCATACCACCACTTATATCTTCCCCAATTCTTTTTGGACCGCCACAACTTATTCTTCCACCAACCAATACTCTTTACTGATAAATTTTTCAAATGGTTGGTGTTGACGTTTGGTCGATGCAAAGTTTGGCAGTAATGTCTAACATAGTTTAAATGAAGTTTGGGGGAGGGCCTTTTTGTATATATTTTTGTTTTTCTTAACAATAAAAAAATTATAAATAAATAAACAGGGAAGTGCAGGTATTTTGACCCTCTTAATTTAGTATGACAGTGAGGACACTGTCAAGTTCAAGTTTGGGGGTATTTATGCTCGGTACGTCTTCTTCCTCCGCATTCATTTGTACATATTTTTGTATTTGCATACCTATTTGAAAACCCATAAAAATTGAAAAATTTCAAAAATTATAAAAATTATTTTATTCAATTTTGGCTAATTGACTAGAGTTTGACAGATAGGTTAACTGGCTAGGAACAACTAGATCTTTGACGTAGTAAATTAAAAACCCTAAAGATAACCTTCCTTAAAGTTTAACGGTAGAAAGTATATGCCTTTGTAGTTTATTTAGAAATAGGCAAATTTTGGGCTCACTTCTTGGGCTAAGTCGAAACAAGGGAAGAGTATTGATGTTCTTATTAGAGTATAAGTTTGAAAAATAGTTCCTAGCTTAAATCTAGATTCTGAAAACGTATACCCTACAATTTGCACAATCACGCACCTTGAAACTTGGAATAGTAGAAGAGACCTTGAAATGCTCTTGTCTAAAGTCCTTAGTACGAAAAAAGATAAAAAAAGAGTGTGAATAAAGAATTAAAAAATGGACACTGTATTTTGTGATTACTAAAGGCTGCAAAAATAGAAAAATATTTAGCGAGGGTGCTTCATCACCTAGTGCCTTAGACCAACTGGTTTGGGAGTCACTGCTAAAGCCTTGGGTGTTGCAAAACTAGGAAGTACGCTTTAAAGTGCTAACGCATCTTGTAATCGGTTGTTGGTACCTCAAGAAGTATTAATGGTCGCATGAAGGATGTGTAAGCGAAATTCAATTAAAAGTTCACTAATTAATAAGTGCTTTGGACAACGGACAAGGGCATGATTGCTTGATTTGAATCTCCAAGTGTAGGGGTGATCTATACACACACGTAGGGGTATGTGATTGGAATTTAGATAAGAGAGAGGAATGAAAGATAGAACTTGTATCTTTAATAGAATGATAGAAATTCCTAAGTGGAGATGGAACCCTAGAAGGAAAACTTAAGAGATGCCAAAAGCTAAGTAGGTCTACATAACATATATAATCTTAAGTTAAATAATGAGGAAGTGTGAAGAATGTGGGTGGATAATTTACGGGCCGACGATAATAGAATTCCTTGTTAGAAAACCTAATTGGAGAACAATAGTAAATGGGCCGAGTTGATAGGATTTTGTGGGTGTAATCCGCTGAAAACCCTCAGGAGACAACACTCCTCCTACTAGGGACACCTAGAGGTTTAACGGCTTGTTGCACGTGCTCAGTACAATCGCGTTTCCCTGCGAAAGTGCGGTTAGGATTTTAGTAAATAAAATAATAAGTTTGCTCGAGGACGAGCAAAAGGTAAGTTTGGGGGTATTTGTTCAGACCATAATATTGCATTTTCCATTCCCCTATTCTTATCCTTTTTTATAAATAAACAGGTACTCTTGACGCACGCTTGTTGCATATTACAGGATACAGGTTTCTGGAGCAAATACAGTGAAAAAGACATAAAACAACAGAAAAAGATACGAACAAGTTTTCACTGAAGATCTGGAGAAGGCCCAGAAGCCCAACAGAGAAAATACATATGAAAATAGGAAGCCCAAGACAATAAAACCACAGTGCAGAAAATTGGTGACCCAAGCCCACCAAAGGGCCGCGGATCCGCGGCCCAAGCCAACATTTGCCGCGGATCTGCGGCCGTCTAATGCCCGTGTCGGCGCAAACTTTCTGAGTTGGTGCGTCGGTGCGGGTGTTGGGATTTTTCGTAGGCAAATCTGTAATTGCGCATGTGCGAGAATCTGTAACCCTAGGTTTCCTATTTTCCTATAAATTGTAATTTTAGATCTGTAAAAAGTATGCCTCTTTTCAATCAATAAATTTCAGAATTTCTGAGAGATAAATTCAGATCTGTTCTTCTTGTTAGGAGGGAGCCGTCAACTTAGGAAGGTATGTTATTTCTGTTTCTTGACAATAAAATGTTTTCTCATCCCCTAATGAGCGAGTAATCTCCTCGCTTGTTAGGGTTAGCCTTAGGGAAAGGGTTGAGAGATGAGATCTCTCACCCCTTTCAATGCCACTTTCACCTAATGAATTAGAACTCCACGCATACGAGCACAACCGCTCCCTGCGGCATCCTACCCATCGAGGTAACGATGAACCGTAGTATAAAGGGCCGGTTGCGCGCGTTTTCCGTGGGGGTTAGGGTAATTATCAACAAAGGAAGGATACAAATCTAGAGGAAGAAACATCTTCCCAAAAGATTTGAATCCACTTTATTAATAATTATCTTAACATCTAATAGATCTAAAATGAAGGCATTGAAAGCGGTGAAGAAAACGTTAATCTCCAAAACTTCCCCTAAGCCTAACCCTAGCAAGACTCTTAATTAGATTAATTAGATCAGTTTTTATAGATTTTTATAAACCAACCAAAACGACATTTTGAATCAACTCGTTAAAACACATAAAAGAAATTTACCCGTCTCTGTGGATCGACCCGTACTCACCGGCTAGCTGCGAAGCGACGCCGTTTCTGATTGCGGTAAATACAAGTTTTCATACTAATCAGTACTCCAGTAGTTTCTCAGAGTGTATTGGGCTCTACCCCAGCACGACTTATTGCGCTATTAGGGGTCTGACGGTTGCCACCCCTTAGGCCCGATATGCGAGTATCTTAAACGAACAGATCAGACTGTACTGAGATTGTCATAGATATGCTCAGTAGGATTTCGGATGAGTTTGCTCATCGGCCTTCTTATTGACAGATACCTGGGTAGCCGTTACGCACAGCTAGTGCTGCTGACGGACTTATGGTTAAACACACTGCCAGCATACTATCAAGTCTTTAGAGTCCCATACAGAGGGTTTCCCTGCTTCGGGCGAAACGATGTAGAGGCCGTATGGTTTTACGGCAGGGTTCCGATCATATACGTGTACTGGCTACACGGATTCGGATGGATAATACTAGTAGGCTTTGATTTAAGCTGGATTCTAGTATTATATTATTGGATTATTATTATCTCATTGTATTCATATTTTTCGGAATACGAATACGGGTATGTATATACAGTGAGGGCATTCTTGTAATTTCACAAGAGATGCTTCTTGAAGGAAACACCTCATTATTAGGATTTATCTATTTATGGAAATAGATTAATGAGGTAGAAATTGGAGATATTTGAGGCATGGAGTGAATCATGGCTTATTGTTTTATTTTATTGGTTTGGACTCACTATTCAAGCATGGTTGATATTTTCAATTTAAAAATATTGCATACTTGAGTGAGATGAGTGGAGGAGCCATTCTTCACTTGCCTTCTCACTAGCTCATTTGCATTTTTCTCTCTCCATTTTCTCCTCCTTCTTCCTCAAAACCCTAACCTTCACATGTGTTTGAGCCATAGGGCTATATGAGATAAAACACTCTATTAAACACTCTACATCTCCTAAGCTACTTAGTTTAGCAAGCTAGGTACCTTAGTTACCTCGGTTTAGAGATTGGATCTTGAAGTATATACTCTCGGGTGGACCGTCATTGACACGAGGAGACCGACGTTTCAAGCACGATCCGATCTTCGAGGAGCTCAAGAAGAGGAGGAGAAGAAGAAGACCCGAAGGACTTGTAAACAAGGAGGTATAAACCCTAATATAGTAGTTAGAACCTCCTAATAGATATAGCTAGTTAAGGTTTCCGTAAAGATCCTGAAGTTAAAGTTGGTGTTGCAAAATATGAAAAAAATCGTTTTTTGTAAATTCCGCCTCCCCATAAGTGCGTAGGGTGTGCGATATCGACTTACATACGCATATTTCAAATTTCAAGTTTTTTTTTGGAATATTAACTTGTGTGTAATTTCGATGCAGGTAGAATGTGCCCAGGTCATGGGATGTGACACCGGATCACAGCCTCCGCTTCTACCGTAATGAGTTCGATGTCATGGAGGAGGCAGTGGTTACGTAGACACCGTACACACATGACTTGATGGGCACTCTGCATCCATTATGCTTGGAAGGTGTCCCTTTCTGGCTTGCGCGGACGCCGATCGTCTGCAACGATGTTATTCAGATACATGTGCCAGACCGTATCCTTCGCCGGTTTAGTTTGAAGCAGCATATACCAGGCGCAGTGGAGCAGACACCGTGATAGGGTGGAGCGCTAGTTGGGAATGCTTGGCTCATGGAGTATCAAATTTGGGTGGGCCGATGGTACGATCGAGTACACTATATAGCCGATGAGATACAGCCAGGTATACCGATTGATCGGTACCTTTCCTGGTATTGGATGATTACCTACAGATTCATCATCACAGTCGCCCCTCCGTCCACCTCATATATGCCTCGATGACTGATAGAGAGAGATTTAGTAAGTTTATATCAAACCTTTTAAAATTAAAATCTTATTTTTATGAGATTCATTATCTTATTTACCATCAATATATGTCCAAACCATTTACGCGTTAGAGTATATAGTTGATGAGGGTATTAGTGGCATCAGGGACTCAGCGAGCTGCTTTATGAACATTAAGTCCTTGATCAGAAGTGTGATGACGAGGTACAAATTCATACGTCCACCGGCCGTATTGCAATGAATGGTGCCTCGCCCGTGCCTTTTCCACCCGTCCCTGCATCACCCATGCCTCCACCAGCTATGTCCATACCTGCCATTCCTATTACATATGCACGAAGTAGACGGACACAGCCAGAGTCGTCTCAGCATCCCGATGAGTATGAGCATGGACCATCACAGCCAGAGCCATCTCAGCCACCTGCCACAGACGAAGCCGGACCGTTAGAGCCTCGACGTCCTGTAGTGAAGAGGACTGTAAAGTGTTTTTCGTCACCCTATTGAGATGGGAATGCATGCGCTTTTCAGGCATGTACAGATTCCCCCTGCCTAGAGTAGGCCAGGGTTTATTGATTGTGGGGATCCGAATTTTCGGTAGCCGCGGACTAAGCTGCCGTTAATTACCCCTCGCTTTTGAAGCGAGGGATCCGATTGATGGGTCAAACTGGTCATGCGAACTCAATATGTCATATGCGTGTGTTATGTTTTGAAGGGTACTTGGACGTATCGGGGGCCACGCAGAGTTTATGGGGTCCCGCTACCCAGATAGCGGGTTGGGGGTCAAGGGGGCTAGCAGCCCCCTTGCAGGATACGGGGCAACACCCCATTAGAAATTTTTTCTAACGGGGGACGTGTTTTGAGTGTGGAGTATAAAGGAAAAAAGGGGGTGAGGAGCATCCTAAGGACGCGTAAGTGGCGCATGGGTGCCGGGCGTCAGCGGGCCACGTACGTGGCGCGTGGGTGCCAGAGGGTCACGCGCCCCGCATGCGGGCCCTGGGCGCCAGCGGTTCACGTTCCTGGCGCGTGGGCGCCGGGCGCCAGGGGCTCACGCGTCCCGCACGTGGACTCTGGGCACCAGCAGGTCACACGTCCCGCACGTGGGCGCTGGGCGTCAGCAGGTCACGTGCATGGCGCGTGGGTGCTGGGTACCAGCGGATCACACGCCCTACACGTGGGCGCTGGGCGTCCATGGAAAAGGGGCTTAGACCCTGTATTAAGAGTTGTACTCCCAATTGACTTTTGGAGTTAAACTCCCTAAAAAAAGGAGGAGGGGCTTAGCCCCTGCACAAAGAGTTGTACCTCATGGTTGACTTTTGGAGTTAAAACTCCTAGAAAAAATGGACTTATTTCTTTTCCTTTCTTTCTTTATGGAGTTAAACTCCTAAGAGAGTTTCGGAGATGATGAAAGGGGACCCCTTTCTTTTCTCTTGAGCCTTGGATCTTCCTAAAGTAGGATTTTTAGAGATGGGTATCCTTCTTTCTCTTCTCTATTGGCTGGATCTTGGAGAAAAAGGGGGGTGAGACTTAAAAATCTTCCCTTTTAGAGATCTGATGGGAGATCTGAGCTCCCCTTTATGGGTTTCAAGGTGAAAAACTATTCCTTTTTGGGAAAAAAAGAGTGAAACTCCTAATTTAATTTAAGAAAAGGGAAGAAGATTTAGAACCTTGAGGAGGAAGAAGGAGGCACAGAACTCTAGACTTTTTTGTGAGAATGAAAAGGTTGTCCTTTGATTTTTTCATCATATTTGCCTTTATACGCTACACACTTTACATATAGCCTATTAAGCTTTGCCAAATGGCACTTGTGTCACCCCATACCTTATGTGCTTATCTCTTTTTTCACATAAGCCATGAGATTTACAAAATTTTGGCTTCTTGCCCATTTCACATACATTTATTTCTAAAAAGAAAGAATTATATTAAACTAATTTATGGCTTCATTCTTTTTGTCATGGGGCCGGTCTCTTCCATGCTCGGTCTTGACTTGGGCTTGGGCCCACTTGGCTTGGGTTGACTTTAATTTTTACTTGGTCAACCAGGGTGTAATTTTTGACCCCAACAAAGTGCCCCCATTGATAAATGCATACGGCGTGTGGGGGTTGTGTGCATGAAATTGATGGATCTTGCTCTATATAGAGCTTGATTTGGTTCCCGTTTTGACGACGTGGAGGTCGATGCGGCCCTTTTTGTGACGTGGATGGTCGATGTTGTCCTTTTAGCGACGTGGACGGTCGGAGCTGCCCTTTTTGCGACGTGGACGGTCGGTGCTGCCCTTTTAGCGACTTGGACGGTCGGTGCTGCCATTTTAGCGACTTAGACGGTCGGTACTACCATTTTTGCGACTTGGACGGTCGGTGCTGCCATTTTAGCGACGTTGACGTCGATGCTGTCATTTTAGCGATGTGGACGGTCGTACTGCCATTTTTGCGACGTGGATTGTCGGTGCTGCCATTTTAACAACTTGGACTTTCGGTGCTGCCATTTTAGCGATATGGACGGTCGGTGATGCCCTTTTTGCGACTTGGACGGTCGGTGCTGCCCTTTTTACGACTTGGACGGTTGGTGCTGCCATTTTTATGACTTGGGCGGTCGCTGAGTTGCTTCGCTTCTTACGGTGTCGGGATTTGATTTGACTTGCTTCGCTTTCTGCGGTGTCGGGATTTGATTTGACTTGCTCCGCTTTCCGCGGTGTCGGGATTTGATTTGACTTCTCCACTTTCTGCGGTGTCGGGGTTGAAATTGACTTGCTCTGCTTCTTGTGGTGTCAAGATATATTTATTTGATTTGATTTGTTTTGGAAGTTCCCTACATGTCCAACGGGACTTTCGAACTTAGAAGTGCTGCCGGGTGGGACTTTGATTTGATCTGATTGATTTCTAATTTATTTGGCGGAATTTTTGAATTTGATAGGAACTTGGAATTTGGATTTTGTTTGGCATCTGCATTGCTGCACTGGAATAATGCCATGAGCAACTCATCATTTGCCTTTAGGAAAACTTGGGATTTGGGTTTTTGGTCGGTATCAGCACCGCTAACATTGAAGCAATGCCAGGTGTGACTCATCATTTGCCCTAGGAAGACTTGGGATTTGGGTTTTTGGTCAGCATCAGCACCGCTAACACTGAAGCAATGCCAGGAGCGACTCATCATTTGCCGTGGGAAGACTTTGGATTTGGGTTTTTGGTCGGCATCGGCATCGCTAACACTGAAGCAATGCCAGGAGCGACTCATAATTTGCCCTGGGAAGATTTGGGATTTAGGCTTTTGGTCGGCATCAGCACCGCTAACACTGAAGCATTGCCAGGAGCGGCTCAACATTTTCCGTTGCCCGTTAGGGAGCGATGGCTGAGGAGACAAGTTTAGATCCCTATCACCTAAGGCTTTTCAATTTTATGAGCCGTAAGTATTTCATAAAAGCATTTTCTCCCTACGAGTCGAAAGGATTTCACAGGTGTATTTACTCCCTAGGAATCGTGGGGATATCTAAGTGTGTTGCTCCTTTGTGAGTCATAAGGATCTCACGCAGGGATTTTCTCCTCACAAGGTCGAGAGGACTTTGCAAGTGTATTTTATCTCTTTTCACGAGTTTGTGCCCTTTCAGGTTTTCACAAACTCGCCGGCAGTCCTGCTTTTTTTTTTACTTATGGAGCCTTTTCGGGTTTTCAACCGTGCCCGTTATGCTTGTGGACATACCGTTTTTTTGGTTTTTTTAGCTTCATCACCGGTGGGAATTTAAATGTAGTCTCGCCCATAGGACCTAGGAAACAGGGGTCATTTGCGCCCGTGGATTGTATATGGTTTTACAGGATGTATGATTCAGACCGTAGGGCCAGGCTGCTCAATTCGTCTTCGACTTGGAGCATTCACGCATACTATTTCTTGAGATATCGACCATTGATGGGTAGCATGGGCCTTTCTCCCTCGGCATTTATCAGCTGGTAGGATCCTCCATCAAACACTTTCTCGATGACGTATGGTCCTTCCCAGTTGGGCTCGAATTTTCTCTTGGCATGTCGATTGGGGATAATCGGTCTTCTAAGGACCAATACCAATTCGCCTTTCTTAAAATCATGGAGACGGGTCATCTTGTCATAGACCCGTGACATTTTGGCTCGGTACAGCTCCAGATTTTGCTGTACTGCGAGCCTCTTTTCTTCGAAAGCGTCGAGCTCTTCGAGCCGAAGGAGGATGTTTTCCTCCTACGTCAATTCATGCTGTACGGCCATTGTTAAGGTTGGAACTTTGACTTCGAGGGGGAGGATCGCCTCCACTCCGAAGAGTAATGAGTATGGAGTGGACTGAGTTGGAGTACAGTACGTGGTACGATATGCCCACAGCGACTCGTGAAGTTTGAGATTCATGCCTCTCTTGTTGGCTGAAGCATTTTTTCTCAGGAGCTTGCATAGAGTTTTGTTGAAGGTTTCGGCTAGCCCATTGGCTCTTGGATTATAGATGGAGGAATATCTCCAGTCTATCTTATGCTGAGTAGCGCACCTTGAGATTTTGAAGCTCTTGAAAGAAGGCCCGTTGTCAGAAATGGTCCTTCTTGGTGTACCGAAGCGGTATAGAATATTTTGTCTGAAAAACGTCAGAATATCTTCTATTTTGACTTCTTTTAACAGGACAGCTTTAGTCCATCTGGAGAAGTAGTTTGTTGCAGCCAATATGAACCAGTGACCTTTGGATGATGAAGGATCAATTCGGCCAATTATATTGGTGCCCCAAACTTCGAAGGGCCACGACGCCACCGTAGGATGCAACGGATTGGGGTGCTAGTGAATGAAATCACCGTGAATTTGGCAGAAATGATATTTCCTTACATGCTCTTCGCAATCTCTTATTATGGTGGGCCAGTAATATCCAAGCCGTTTGATCTGAAGCCGCATTTTGGGGCCGGACTGGTGAACCCCGCAGACGCCCGAGTGAACTTCTTTCATGACTTTTTGGGCTTCGACCAAAGACAGACATCTGAGCCAAATTTGGTCATATGATCTGCAGTATAGCGTATTATTTACGAACACGTATCGAAGAGCTCTCTTCTTCAGCTGAACCCTCGCAGATTTTTTTTCGGGCAACTTGTCGTATCGAAGGTACTCTATGAAGGGCTCTCTCCAATCAACCTCCTCTTGAATGATCGAAACTTTTTCGGTAGGATTGCTCTTTTGTTTTGCGCTTTCCTCTTCTCGTAAAGAGACTGGGGGCAGAATTTGCCGGCTCCTGACTGTGATCAGAATTTCATCCATGTCGGGATCAGCCAGCTCTTTGGCTAGGCGAGCGACTACGTCAGCTTTTCCATTCAACGCCCCAGGGACTCTCATTAGTTCAATGTGAGTGAACCTTTTCATAAGTTCCACCATCCAGCTTCTATATCAAGCTAACTAAGGCTTATATATCTTGTAGTCACCGCCCACTTGGTTGACAACAAGCTGGGAGTCACCGTAAACCCGCAGCCGAAGGATTCCCATTTCTATGGCGAGCTCCAGACCAGCTATCAGAGTTTCGTGCTCAGCCTCGTTGTTTGTGCGAGGCTGGATGAGAGTGAAAGAATGTCATAGGGTTCCTCCTGATGGTGTGACGAGCACCAATCCTATCCCTGCTTTTATCTCCCGGACGCTTGATTTACTGGAGGTCCTTATTGATGAGGCTCCATCGAAGTAGAGCCCCTAACATGGCTCGCTATTCTCGAGGTGCATCACTTGTTCATCGAGCATTTCACAATTTAGTAGCGACCCTTCTGGTATAGGATGAGCAGCAAGGAAATCGGCGAGGGCTTGCCCTTTTATTACTTTCTGAGGAGTATAAATTATGTCAAACTCAAGCAGCATGACACCCATCTTGCCATTCTGCCGGCTAGGCTTACTTTGGTCATTAAGTGTTTGAACGGGTCGACCTTGGAAATCAGCATAACCCGATGAGTGAGCAGATAGTGCCTCAGCTTCTTTACAACGAATATCAGAGCCAGACATTGCTTTTCGAGTGGGGAATAGTTGTGTTCCGTCCCGACTAAAGTTCGAATGAGGTAGTAGAGGGCATTTTCTTTTCCTTCCTCGTTGTTCTGAGCAAAGAGCGCACCGAGTGACTCATCTAGCGCGACAGTATAGAGAATCAACGGTTTATTTAGAATAGGAGCAGCAAGCACTAGAGGGTGCCATAGGTACTGTTTGATACTTTCAAACGCTTCTCGACATTCGGCATCGCAGACAAAGGGAGCTCCCTTCTTCATGAGCATTGAGAAAGGCCGACATCTCCTCGATAGGTTCGATATGAACCTTCGTATGGAGGCGAGTTTTCCTTGAAAGGATATTAGTTGCGTCGGATTCTTTGGAGGAGGCATCTCCATGATGGCCTTTATCTTTGATAGGTCAACTTCGATCCCCTGATGTCGGTCTATGAAGCCAAAGAATTTTCCCGACGACATGCCAAAAGCGCACTTCAGAGGATTCATCTTCAGATAGTGTTCTCTCAGTCGGGTGAAAACGGTCCTGAGATCACGGATGTGATCGGCCTTGGCTTTTGTCTTGACGACCAAATCATCAACATAATATTCAACGACCTTATGGATTAAGTCATCAAATATTTTGGTCATTGCCCTTTGATATGTGGCGCTCGCATTATTCAGTCCGAACGGCATCATCTTGTAGCAGTATGTTCCGATTGGGGTTCGAAACACTGTGTATTTCTCATCCTCGGGCAACATCTTGATCTAATTATATCCAGATGACCCATCCATGAAGGTGAACAGCTTGTAATTTGAGGTATCATCGACCATCATTTCTATGACCGGTAGCGGGAAATCATCTTTAGGGCATGCCTTATTAAGGACTCTGAAATCGATGCAGACTCGGATCTGCCCATTCTTCTTTTTCACTGGGACGATGCATGCGATCCAGTCCGCATATTTCTTTTCTTTGATGAAACCGGAATTGATGAGTTTCTTGGTTTCTTCGATGACCTTATCTTCTAGTTCTCTTCTCATTCTTCGAGGAGCTTGTTTGGCTGGCTTGGCATTAGGAGATATAGCCAGCTTATGCACGGCCGATTTAGGGGAGAGGATAGGCATTTCTTTGTACGTCCATGCGAAGCAGTCGGCGAACTCATGCAGCAGAGCAATTATTTGCTCTTTCATTTCCTTTAACAAAAGCGAGATGATATAGGCCAGCCTTGGATTATCGGACGTTCCCAAATCAATCTTGGTTAGCTCGTCGAAGGTTGCTTGTCCGCCATCTTCGAGCTCTCGAGGGGCTTCTTCTGGATTGGCTAGCTCGTTGTCGTCATTTGACCCTTCACTGGGTTCACCAACATGGATCATGTAGCATGCTTTGGCATCAGGTTGAATGAAACCTATACCCCGTCTATCTGGGATTCATCCATCGATGAGTGCTCAGATCTGAGGCGGATGCCATAGTCCTTCGTAAAACTTCGCTTCGGAATCCGTTTGATATAACCGGCACCCGCACTTTTTAAAGTATTCCCGCATCTCAGGCGCATAATATCTAGGATTGAGGACGACCCTTATGCCTCTCTCGTATGGAAGGTATGTCATAGACAAATCGTCCGAGTACACGACAGGATTTGACCCATAAAACAGGATACCCTTCTATCCACTTTTCCTTCCGGGAATGTAGAAAGTTTCAGCTGGTCCATGGTGGAGACTGACAATGCATCGAGCTTTTTTCACATATGCTCCGGCACCCTTCTGTAACTTCGAAAGTCTCTCGTAGCTTTGTTTATTGCGTGGAGACCCAATCTGTATAGCTGTTGCAAGGCGGATTCTCTTCCTCCGACTCTTTAGTGTCGCTGCCTAAACAAGGGAATATTTTGCTGTTGGATGGGTTTTCGATATCAGACCCACCCGTATCGCTACCAAGAGGAGGGCTGTTTTTATGGACAGACGGACTTCCAACGTCGGACTCATCAGTGTCACTGCCGAAATGCGGACGCACTTGGGGGTTTTTTCTTTTGAAAGTGATAGCCGACTTTGATTTGCTTTTGAGTTTCGGGGTCGTTCTGTCTTTGGTCAGTTGTGGCTCAGCACTTTGGAGATTCACAAAGTATCGAGAATCTTCATATCGTACTTCATGCACACCGAACGGCTCTATCAATGCGTCTTTCTTCTCCATTTTTGGTATACTTCATGCACTGATGGAGATTTGACGGAACAATGACGTAATTGTGAAGCTACGGCCTTCCCAGGAGAATCTTATAGGACGTGTCGGCGTTGATCACGTATATCTTGGCTTCAGTTTGTAGGTCCCCAAATTTGATTGGCAGGGCTATAGACCCCAGAATTTGCTGGCAGTTTTGATTGAAACCTTAGTGTAAGGTGTTTTTCGTCACCCTATTGAGATGGGAATACGCGCGTGATTGATCTTATTTCTCGTTGTCGGTATTTAGAAAATTGTAAGGAAATCAAAACCAAAAATATTTGACCGCAATCAATAACGGTGTCAAAATATAGCGTGTTAGTAAGTGCGGATCGTCCACAGGGATTGTGCGATTCGTTTGTATTTTGTTTTGTTTGAATTGAAAATTTAATAGAAAAGAAAAGCAAAAATGATTCAAGATTTATATCGATGAATTTCAAGAATCAACTAAATCTAATCAAGAATCAAGAAAACGTTAAACATCAAGAATCAAGAAGAATAGAATTCCAATCGATTTAAGTTTCAAGATTTGAAGTAAAGCTCGTAGGAATCGATTAGATCGTAGATGTGATGAAGACTAGAAATTACCGTTTCTTATCCATTAACAAATTGATGCTAAATTGATGTCGATTTATCGAGGATTAAGGATCTTGCGAAGAATTAGGGTTTCTTCATCCTATCCTTTGTCCTTTCGATGAATCACATTCATTAGATAGCTTCTAGGAAATCGAACGATTGATCGTTGATCTTTAGATCGTGCAGAACTAATCAAGAATGCATTTCACATCAATCTAGATCATCGATCATCCAATTTTCAAGAATTTACAATTGTTATAGGACTTAAGAAAACGTTTAAAGATTCATCAACATCATCGTTCTATGATCATTTCGACTCTTCCACGAGCGGAGTTTTATTCAAGCATCATCACAAAGTATACATTCAAGAATCGAAGTTGAATCATAATGCTTGAATTGAAATATAAGCAAGTAAAAAGAATCTTCACCTTTATTTATTCCACAATTTGTTACACATTGCTCAAGACTACAAGAATTTGAGAAGGAACAAGATTGTCGAATCTAGCGTTGCATCGGCTCCTTGAGTCGTGGATCGGCTTGGATCTCGTGCTCCGATGAAGTCCGGCTTCGCTTCTAAAGGATGGTTGAAGACTTGCTTTGCTAGAACTCAAAGGATCTTGAATTTGTTGTTTCTTGATTGGATTAGGGTTAGGATTTGGAGGTGGCAAGAGTTGAGTTGATAGAGTGATAGGGTTTCACAACAGTCAACAACCAACCACCTTATCAAGTGAGGCTTAGGGTCCTTTTTATAGGCTAGGAGTGATTAGCTTCCTTAAGAAGCTAGGATTAGGTTAGCTTCCCTAGTAAGCTAGTTAGTTAGAGTAGAAGGCTCTAGAACTAGTTGGTTAGGGATTAGCTTCTACCCTAAGCTAGGAGGTTAGGGAGAAGGTTCTAGACTCTTAATGGAGTTAGGGTGAAGCTTGCTTTGGAAGCTAGGAATGTTTAGTTTAGAACCCAAGGGCTTGCTGATCTGGCAGAATGTTCAGGAGCTTTCTGGAAATTGCAGAGGCTTAATGAAGTGTACACACTGAGGGAAAAGTACTGCAGCAGAGAAGGAGGGCTGACGTGGCAGGGCCGCCGCGGAACCGCGGCGCAAGGCGGCTCCGGACGCGGTTCCGTGGCCAAGTTGGAGTCTTAGGGCTTCAACTTTGCAGTGTTGCTTCCTTATGTCTTAAAGTGTACTTTCTGATATGTTGAATCTCTGAATGCCTTTAGATCATTACCAGATTCCAAATCCTTGAGTTGGCGTATTCTTTAGCAGCACTATTATACAAATTTGACCATTCTTCTGGAATTTCCTGCACAGACTTCGAAACACAAGTTGCGCTACACAGAAATGATGCAATGCCATGAAACATAGTCAATTTCCCTAAAAATGCCGGTTTAAGTATACAGTATAGATAATCTAGTATTTTACAGGTGTTTTGCTAATATGTGCGATATGAATACCGAATACCTCTACATGAATGCAAAAGGTAGGGAAATTGCCGTGATGTGCAATATTTTTGACTGATCAGCGTGTGCTTGTCAGACGCATTACAGATTCTCCCTGCCTAGGGTAGGCCGAGATTTAATGATTGTGCGGATCCGAATCTTCGGCAGCCGCGGACTAAGCTGCCATTAATTACCCCTCGCCTTTGAAGCGAGGGAACCTCCAATTGACGGGTTAAACTGGTCATGCGAACTCAACGTGCAATGCTGTCTTTTGAAGGGGTTTTGGATATATCGGGGGCCCTGCAGAGTTTTTACGGGGGTCCCGCTACCCGGATAGCGGGCTGGGGGTCAAAGGGGCTAGCAGCCCTCTTACGGGGTGCGGGGCAGCGCCCCGTTAAAAAATTTTCCTAACAGAGGACAGTGTCGTGGAGTATGTGTGTGTGTGTGTGTGTATAAAGGGAAAGGGCATCCAAAGGATGCGTGGAGGGGACCAGTGCCACGCGTGCATGGCACGCAGGCGCTGGGCGCTAGCACACTAGGCGCTAGGCGCAAGCGCTCCTCCGTGGGGTCAGTGGAAAAATACGGCTTTAACCTATGTCCATTAACTTTGAAAAATGTGCTGTTTTTAACATTTTCTACTTCTGCTGCCCCGTGCGGTTATACAGACCGCACAATAAAAGTTCCCTTCCACCGAGATCGAAGCTTACCCGCGTGAAGGTGTAATCGTGAATCATAAAGAAGGACATGTTGACCAGGTGAAAATGTTTTCCTCAAAATGTTTTTATCGTGAAAAAGCTTAGTCCTATTCTTTATGATTACAGCGTTATCATAAGCTTCATCACGGAGTTCGCTTAGCTCATTTAATTGCAGCTTCCGAAAGTTGCAAGCTTGGTTTAGGTCAAAGTTGATTTCCTTAATAGCCCACAATACTTTATGCTCAATCTCGACAGGTAAGTGACACCCCTTCCCAAACACTATCCTATATGGAGACATCCCTAGGTCGGTTTTAAATGCAGTTCTGAATGCCCAAAGAGCATCCGTCAGTTTGGTCGACCAATCTTTTCTATTCTTAGCAACAGTCTTCTCCAGGATTTGTTTGATCTGTCTATTTGAAATCTCAGCCTGCCCGCTCGTTTGGGGATGATAGGGTGTAGAAAGTCTGTGGTTGATTCCGTATTTCCGCATCAGAGTCTCGAAAGACCTGTTGCAGAAACGTGTCCCGTTGTCGCTAATGATAGCGCGTGGGTGCCCAAATCGCGAAAAGATATTCTCTTTTAAGAACTTAATGACAACTTTCTTGTCATTAGTGCGATATGGAATGGCTTCAACCCACTTTGAGACGTAATCAACCGCAAGCAGTATGTACAAATTCCCAAAGGAGTTGGGAAAGGGACCCATAAAGTCAATGCCCCAAACATCGAAAATTTCAACCACTAAGATAGGTTGCTGAGGCATTTCATTTCTCCGGGAAATTCTACCCGTGTACTGACATTGTGTACAGGTTTTGCAATAATCAAATGCGTCCTTGAACAAGGTCGGCCAATAAAAACCGCATTGCAAAACCTTTTCCGCCGTCTTTCTAGGACCGAAGTGACCCCCACAGGTGTGATCATGACTAAAAGATAGAACACTCTTGAACTCTTCTTTCGGGACACATCGGCGAATGATCTGATCAGGACAATACTTAAACAGATATGGATCATCCCAGTAAAAGTGTTTTACTTGGGATAGAAAACGGTATTTGTCCTGTTTTGACCAATCGCTGGGTATAAGTCCCGTGACAAGATAATTCACAATATCCCTGAACCAAGGTTCATTGGATACGCTCAAGAGTTGTTCGTCTGGAAACGAATCATTGATCGGCAGGATCACAGGGGAAGAAGAGATGCGTGAAAGATGGTCGGCTACAACGTTTTCACATCCTTTCTTATCTTTGATAACAAGATCAAATTCTTGTAATAGAAGGATCCAACGTATTAGCCTATCTTTTGCATCTTTCTTCACCAGAAGATGTTTCAAGGTGGAATGGTCAGTGTACACAACTATAGGTGAGCCAATCAAGTAAGGCCTGAATTTTTCTAATGCAAATACAACCGCCAAAAGTTCTTTTTCGGTAGTTGTACAGTTAATTTGAGCATCATTCAGGGTCTTACTTGCGTAATAGATCACGTGTGGCATCTTTTCAATGTGCTGTCCTAAGACTGCACCAACTGCAAAATCTGATGCATCACACATAAGCTCAAAGGGGTAGTCCCAATTTGGAGACGATAGAATGGGGGCTGTAGTGAGGGAGTGTTTGAGTGAGTCGAATGCTGCCTCACAATCCGAGTCAAAGTGGAAGGTCGTATCCTTGGCCAAGAGAAGAGTTAAGGGTCTAGCAATTTTGCTAAAATCCTTAATGAATCTCCTATAAAAGCCCGCATGGCCAAGAAATGATCGAATGTCTTTGATGCTTTTGGGATGAGGTAGGTTTTGAATGACATCTATCTTAGCTCTGTCAACCTCAATGCCTTTTCTCGAAATAACATGTCCAAGAACAATTCCTTTTTGGACCATAAAATGGCATTTTCCCCAATTCAAGGTTAAGTTCTTCTCTTTGCAACGAGTAAGAACAGCGTCAAGATTCGATAGGCAGTCGGAAAAAGAGTTTCCAAAAATCGAGAAATCGTCCATAAAAATCTCCAAAAAGTTCTCGACCATGTCAGAGAATATCCCCATCATACACCGCTGAAAGGTAGCGGGAGCATTGCATAACCCAAAGGGTATGCATCTATAAGCAAAGGTACCAAAAGGACAAGTAAAAGTGGTTTTATCTTGATCCTTTTTGGCTATGGGGACCTGATTATAGCTAGAATATCCGTTCATAAAACAATAATACTCACGTCCAGCTAAGCGTTCCAGCATTTGATCAATGAAAGGAAGAGGAAAGTGGTCCTTCCTCGTGGCAGCATTGAGTTTTCTATAATCAATACCTACTCGCCACCCAGTTTAGGCGCGTGTCTGAATCAACTCATTTGCCTCATTGGTAATAACAGTGATGCCAGATTTCTTAGGGACGACATGTATTGGACTCACCCATTGGCTATCGGAGATTGGGTATATAATACCATTATCAAGGCATTTGATGATCTCTTTCATCACCGCTTCCTTCATGACGGGATTCAACCGTCTCTGTGGTTCTCGGGTTGGTCTGGCATCATCCATCACATGTATATGATGTTCTACAATCAAGGGACTAATTCCTTTGATGTCTGCCATGGTCCAACCAAACGCCTCCTTATTAGATCTCAATACCGATAAAAGTGCATTCTCTTGCTCTGATACTAGAGAAGCGGATATGATAACCGGTAAAGACTCATTCTCACCTAAATATGCATATTTAAGGTGAGAAGGTAAAATTTTGAGATCTAATGCGGACGGAGAAATAATAGAAGGTGGGATCATCGAGTGATTTTCGGAGTTACTAAGAAGCTCATAGCCTTTGAAAGATATAGACTCGGGTGGTGATAGGTCAGGAGTGTCGGACTCAAGCGCGGGAAAGGTGTCCTCACTAAGATCATGTGCCAGGTCAAACAGTGATGTGGTAGTGTCGTCGAGATCTGTAAAGCAAAGTTCCTCAACTCCGCAACTTTCGGGAGCAATCTCATGGACAGAGCACACATCAAGGATATGAGCAGAGGGTTCTGATGGCTGACTTCCAATTTTGTAGATATTTAGTTCAATGGTCATATTTCCAAATGATAAGTTCATTGAACCATTTCTACAGTTAATGACAGCATTGGAGGTGGCAAGGAATGGTCGACCCAAAATCACCGGAATTTGGCTCCGGAGGTTCGCTACAGGTTGTGTATCGAGAACAATGAAGTCTACGGGGAATACAAATTCCCCGACCTTTATCAACACATCCTCTGGTTCACCTTTAGGTTTGGTGATTGAACGGTCTGCCATTTGGAGAGTGCAGTGAGCTGGTTTCAACTCTCCAATCCCTAGCTGCTCGTATACAGAATATGGAAGTAGGTTAACACTTGCGCCAAGGTCTAAAAGAGCACGGTTTATGTTTTTACTCCCAATAGAAATCGATATCGTAGGACATCCTGGGTCCTTACGTTTCTTTGGTAGCTGTGGGATAAAAGCAGTGCTAATATTATTAGACATGAAGACCTTCTTTGGCACTTGAGTCTTCCTCTTCCTAGTGCACAAGTCTTTAAGAATTTTCGCATAAGCGGGGACTTGTTGAATCGCATCTAGGAGAGGGATGCTGATGTTAACCTGTTTGAACATTTCCATAATTTTCTCCATATGTGGACTCGATTTATTAGCCCTTAGCCGATTCGGGTAAGGTGCTTTAGCAATGAGCGCTGGGTCCATCATAGGAGAAGGAAGTGGGGGTAGACATGATCCTAAAAGAGGAGTGGGGATCGTCTATGGAGAACTAGAAGAGGTGGCCTGAGGTGTCGAGCCTAGTGGGAAATGGAGAATAGGCTCGCGAGAAGGCGGTGGGGTAGAAGAACATGGATCAGAAGTAGAAGTGTGTGTGTGAGGAAAGGTCTCAGCTGGGGTGTTATTGATAGGATTTTCAATATCATCAACTTCTTCCCCAATATGGTTATTCAGCACTCTTCCTGATCTCAACGTTGTGACGGCATTTACATTGTAATGCCCAGGATTCGGTAGGGGTTGAGACGGAAGTTTCCCTTTTTCTCTCGCACTCATTTCGGCTTTAAGTCGTGCAATTTCAGCTTCCATCGATCTGATACTCTCAGCTTGGGACGCTGAGTTTTTCTTTATCTCACTGACGGAAGATTTAACCTCAGCCGACACCTCTATGAAATTTGACAGAAGTGATTTCATGGTTTGATGAATTGAGAGAATTCATCAGAACAGGTCATCTGCATAGGATTAGACGGTGCAGGAGTGTTGACCTGGTTTTGGAAATTTTGTGCCTGGTAGGGATGCTGAGTGAGTTGAAGTGGTTGCTGTTGTGGTGGAAGAGCCCTTTGGAAATTATTTTGGCTTGGAACCGTGTTTTGATATTGTTGTTGTTGGTTCCAAGCAAAATTTGGGTGATTCCTCCAACCCTGGTTGTACGTGGAAGAATATGGATCGTTTCTAGGTCTTTGAAATGCGGCATTGGTATGCTCGTGACCTTGAAACGGAGAGTTTAATGGACATTCTTCCGTTAGGTGAGAAGGATCAGAACAGCACCCACATACAGTTTTGGGGAGCGACATTGGGTTTAGGGAGGCTACTAAAAATTTGTGTTCCATAGCCTCGAGCTTCTTTTGTATTGCTGCCATCTCAGCTCGAACACCTATGGACACATCAATTTGGTGTACGTCACCTCTAGTCGATGACTGGGTTCCACTCTCCTACTGTAAGGATTTTTCAGCGAACTCTTCTAAAAATTTCCAAGCTTCCCCATCATCCTTGGTCATAAAGGTGCCTTGACACATGTTTTCAAGGTTCTGTTTAGTGTTTGGGTTAATGCCCTCATATATGATTCGGTAAAGATCCCATCTCGGGATGCCATGATGTGGACATTGAACCAAAAGATCCCTGAAACGTTCAAAGTATTTTGAAAATGGTTCGGTCGGAAGCTAGGTAAATTGATTTAGTTCGCTACGGATTCGAGCTGTCTTTTGCATAGGGTAAAATTTCTTAAGGAATGCCGCAACGAATTCTTCCCAATTCGTAATGGAATGTGCGATAGTGTTATATAGCCACTTCTCGGCTATATCGCACAAAGTAAATGGAAGAAGACGTAGACGCATAGCATCCACAGAAAGTTGTGACGTACCCATCATTGCGCATACATTTTCAAATTTGGTGAAAAACACGTATGCGTCCTCAGACTCGAGACCGTGGAATTTGGGTAGAAGATTGATGTACTGGGGTTTAATCTCAAAATTATCCCCGTTGGCTGGTGGTGTGGATAAGCAGGTCGAAAGAGGACCTCGCATAGGATACCACCTCTCTTGGAGAGAGATGCGGGGTGGATTCTGCGCACCAACGGACGGCGGCAGATTAGTGGTAAAGAAATTTGATGGAGACGGATCCATCGATGTGGGTGTGGTGGTGGGTAAAGAAAAAGTAAATGGAGAAATACCGACTTCGGAGTCGATTGGGGGTACGCGGACTAAACGGGCACTAGAATCCCGTGTCCAGCCTACCTTGCACTAAAAATGGTTAGTACAAGTGGCAGCGTGACTTATAATTAGGAGAAATGATGAATGCTGGTGTTTGTTTTGAAAAATATACGGATTTTTGAAAAAATGATGCGAGCACACAAATGCAACAAGCAATACCCTAAAATCTAGTGGTCACCTAGGTCAGGCTCTAGACCGCTCCTAACTGCCAAAAGACAAGTCGCAGGATCAATCCTCCACTGCCTCTTTATCCCCCTGTGGCCAGGTAAGTGCCAGGTAAGTGGGAAGGTACTCCACTACGTAAGTAGTGGGCCTAATTAATAACCACTAGCCTTCGACACACTTGCCTTAGACACCACAAAGAAACACGGATAAGTAATGAATTACCCACGGCCTTCTTCTGTCCTAAGTGAGCGCGACGGTCCTTAGAGTCATCTCTAGATATTTTTTAGTTAATGAGGGTAAATGCGGATGCAAGTTTGTGATTTTTGGGGCTTAGGAAGGGTAATGAACTCCCCACCTAATCTGGATTTGGCCGTGCCCCTTAATATCCGTATTAAAATGCAAACAACCAAGAAATCAAAAACACGCACAATTTAATTTTGCTTTTTGCGGCGCTGCGATTTTTTGCAAAGAAGCCTGCAGAAATTTGTTAATTGGAGCAGACAGAGAAGAAGATAAGAAAGTTAGAGGCTCACAGAGAAAATTTTGTACAGAGAGTACTTCACAGAGGCGCGGAACCGCCGCAATAGGGCGCTTAGACCGCGGGTGCGCGGTCGTAGGTACCGCTCTCTGTACCAAAATTCAACAGCAAGCTGCTGTTAAATCCTTCAGCTCTCTGGAAATATCTGAAATTTTTTTTACTTTCTCCACAGCTTCCAGAATTCCTCGCAATCAAATCACAACACACTTTTAGATTTTGCGCGAATTTTGATCACAAAATTATAATGGAATAAACCTTTCAATTCAAATTTCAAATAAAGAACGAATTAGCGCGCGATCCCCGGCAACGGCGCCATTTGATTGATCTTATTTCTCGTTGTCGGTATTTAGAAAATTGTATGGAAATCACAACCAAAAATATTTGACCGCAATCAATAACGGTGTCGAAATGTAGCGCGTTAGTAAGTGCGGATCGTCCACAGGGATTGTGCGATTCGTTCATATTTTGTTTTGTTTGAATTGAAAATTTAATAGAAAAGAAAAGCAAAAATGATTCAAGATTTATATCGATGAATTTCAAGAATCAACTAAATCTAATCAAGAATCAAGAAAGCGTTAAACATCAAGAATCAAGAAGAATAGAATTCCAATCGATTTAAGTATCAAGATTTGAAGTAAAGCTCGTAGGAATCGATTAGATCGTAGATGTGATGAAGACTAGAAATTACCGTTTCTTATCCATTAACAAATTGATGCTAAATTGATGTCGATTTATCGAGGATTAAGGATCTTGCGAAGAATTAGGGTTTCTTCATCCTATCCTTTGTCCTTTCGATGAATCACATTCATTAGATAGCTTCTAGGAAATCGAATGATTGATCGTTGATCTTTAGATCGTGCGAAACTAATCAAGAACGCATTTTACATCAATCTAGATCATGGATCATCCAATTTTCAAGAATTTACAATTGTTTTAGGACTTAAGAAAACGTTTAAAGATTCATCAACATCATCGTTCTACGATCGTTTCGAATCCTCCACGAGCGGAGTTTTATTCAAGCATCATCACAAAGTATACATTCAAGAATCGAAGTTGAATCATAATGCTTGAATTGAAATATAAGCAAGTAAAAAGAATCTTCACCTTTATTTATTCCACAATTTGTTACACATTGCTCAAGACTACAAGAATTTGAGAAGGAACAAGATTGTCGAATCTAGCGTTGCATCGGCTCCTTGAGTCGTGGATCGGCTTGGATCTCGTGCTCTGATGAAGTCCGGCTTCGCTTCTAAAAGATGGTTGCAGACTTGCTTTGCTAGAACTCAAAGGATCTTGAATTTGTTGTTTCTTGATTGGATTAGGGTTAGGGTTTGGAGGTGGCAAGAGTTGAGCTGATAGAGTGATAGGGTTTCACAACAGTCAACAACCAACCACCTTATCAAGTGAGCCTTAGGGTCCCTTTTATAGGCTAGGAGTGATTAGCTTCCTTAAGAAGCTAGGATTAGGTTAGCTTCCCTAGTAAGCTAGTTAGTTAGAGTAGAAGGCTCTAGAACTAGTTAGTTAGGGATTAGCTTCTACCCTAAGTTAGGAGGTTAGGGAGAAGGTTCTAGACTCTTAATGGAGTTAGGGTGAAGCTTGCTTTGGAAGCTAGGAATGTTTAGTTTAGAACCCAAGGGCTTGCTGATCTGGAAGAATGTTCAGGAGCTTTCTGGAAATTGCAGAGGCTTAATGAAGTGTACACACTGAGGGAAAGGTACTACAGCAGAGAAGGAGGGCTGACGTGGCAGGGCCGCCGCGGAACCGCGGCGCAAGGCGGCTCCGGCCGCGGTTCCGCCGCCAAGTTGGAGTCTTAGGGCTTCAACTTTGCAGTGTTGCTTCCTTATGTCTTAAAGTGTACTTTCTGATATGTTGAATCTCTGAATGCCTTTTAGATCATTACCAGATTCCAAATTCTTGAGTTGGCGTATTCTTTAGCAGCACTATTATACAAATTTGACCATTCTTCTGGAATTTCCTGCACAGACTTTGAAACACAAGTTGCGCTACACAGAAATGATGCAATGCCATGAAACATAGTCAATTTCCCTAAAAATGCCGGTTTTAGTATACAGTATAGATAATCTAGTATTTTACAGGTGTTTTGCTAATATGTGCGATATGAATACCGAATACCTCTACATGAATGCAAAAGGTAGGGAAATTGCCGTGATAAAAATGCAATATTTTCGACTGATCAGCGTGTGCTTGTCAGACGCATTACAGATTCTCCCTGCCTAGCGTAGGCCGAGATTTAATGATTGTGCGGATCCGAATCTCCGGCAGCCGCGGACTAAGCTGCCATTAATTATCCCTCGCCTTTGAAGCGAGGGAACCTCCAATTGACGGGTTAAACTGGTCATGCGAACTCAACGTGCAATGCTGTCTTTTGAAGGGGTTTTGGATATATCGGGGGCCCTGCAGAGTTTTTACGGGGGTCCCGCTACCCGGATAGCGGACTGGGGGTCAAAGGGGCTAGCAGCCCTCTTACGGGGTGCGGGGCAGCGCCCCGTTAAAAATTTTTCCTAACAGAGGACAGTGTCGTGGAGTATGTGTGTGTGTGTGTGTATAAAGGGAAAGGGCATCCAAAGGATGCGTGGGGGGGACCAGTGCCACGCGTGCATGGCACGCAGGCGCTGGGCACTAGCGCACTAGGCGCTAAGCGCAAGCGCTCTAGGTGCTGGGCGCACCACGTGCTCGGCACTTCGGCGGAAGCGCCCTGGGCGCTGGGCGCACCACGTGTCGGCACGTGGGCGCTAGCGCCCTGGGCGCTGGGCGCACCACGTGCTCGGCATGTGGGTGCAAACGCCCTGGGCGCTGGGCGCACCACGTGTCGGTACATGGGCGCAAGCGCCCTGGGCGCTGGGCGTACCATGTGTCGGCACGTGGGCGCAAGCGCCCTAGGCGCTGGACGCTGGGCGCTAAACATAAGGGGGACTTTGGTCCCTACATTGGGAGCTGTGCTCCCGATTTGTGGAGTTAAACTCCTAAAAGGTTTTAGAAGTGATCAAAAGGGGCTGGTTTGCTTCTCCCTTTGCTCTGGATCTTCCCCAGATGAGATTTTTGGAGATGGGTCTTCTCCTTCCTCCTCTATTGGCTGGGTCTTGAAGAACAAGAAGTATGAGATTTTAAAGATCTCTTCTTTTTGAGATCTGAGTGCCCCTTTGTGGGTTTTGTGGTGGAAAACTACTTAGTTTTTGAAAAGAAAGAGTAAAACTCTTGATTTAATTCAAAAAAAATCAGAAGGTTTAGAACCTTAGAGAAGGAGCAAGAGGCACAAAGAACCCTAGTTTTTGGGGGAATGAAAATTGTATATTCGATATTTTCATCATGTTGCCTTATATAGGCTTACATATTTATATATAGCCCCTTGGGCTTTTCAAAATGGCATTTTGCCTATCCCATGGCTCATGTGCCATTTCTTTTTGCACATAAGCCATGGGCTTACAAAAATTTGGCTTTATGCCCATTTTGTTTACATTCATGCATAAAAAATTACATAAAAATTATTTATTACATGATTTCATTTTGGCATGGGGGAGGGCCGGCCGTGGGCTCGACTTGGGCATGGGCCCGCTTGACCTGGGCTTGGGCCCACCTGGCTTGGGGTTGACCTTGACTTTGACTCGGTCAACCGGTGTGCAAATTTTTGCCCCAACAAATTGCCCCCCATCAATAAATGCACACAACATATGTGGGTCGTGTGCATGAAATTGATGGATCTTCTTTTGCGTGGATGCGACTTTCTTTGGTTCCCACTTTTTGGGATGTACTGCCCTTTTTACGACATGGACGGTCGATTCTGCCCTTTTTGCGACTTGGACGGTCGGCGCTTGATGCGTCTTCGAGGCGGAGTGTCCGTGGTAGATGTTTCCCTGGCCCGGAGTGATATGGTTCCTGCTTTGTAGGAAGCCTGCACTGCCCATTTTACGATATGGACGGTCGACGCTTAACGCGTCTCCAAGAAGGAGTGTCCGTGGTAGACGTTTCCCTGGCCCGGAGTGATCTGGTTCCTGCTTTGTAGGAAGCCTGCACTTCCCTTTTTATGACATGGACGGTCGACGCTTGACGCGTCTCCGAGATGGAGTGTCCGTGGTAGACGTTTCCCTGGCCCGGAGTGATCTGGTTCCTGCTTTGTAGGAAGCCTGCACTACCCTTTTTACGACATGGACGGCCGACGCTCTGATCCGGAGCGATTTGGTTCCCGATTTGTGGAAAGCCTGCACTGCCCATTTTGCGACGTGGACGGTCGACGCTCTGATCCGAAGCGATTTGGTTCCCGATTTATGGGGAGCCTGCACTGCCCTTTTCACGACATGGACGGTCGACGCTCTGATCCGGAGCGATTTGGTTCCCGATTTGTGGGAAGCCTGCACTGCCCATTTTGCGACATGGACGGTCGACGCTCTGATCCGGAGCGATTTGGTTCCCGATTTGTGGGAAGCCTGCACTGCCCTTTTTACGACATGGACGGTCGACGCTCTGATTCGGAGCGATTTGGTTCCCGATTTGTGGGAAGCCTGCACTGCCCTTTTTGGCGACATGAACGGTCGACGCTCTGATCCGGAGCGATTTGGTTGCCGATTTGTGGGAAGCCTGCACTGCCTGTTTTGCGACGTGGACGATCGACGCTCTGATCCGGAGCGATTTGGTTCCCGATTTATGGGGAGCCTGCACCGCCCTTTTCACGACATGGACGGTCGACGCTTGATGCGTCTCCGAGACGGAGTGTCCGTGGTAGACTTTTCCCTGGCCCGCAGTGATCTGGTTCCTGCTTTGTAGGAAGCCTGCACTGCCCTTTTTGCGACATGGACGGTCGACGCTCTGATCCGGAGCGATTTGGTTCCCGATTTGTGGGAAGCCTACACTGCCCGTTTTGCGACGTGGACGATTGACGCTCTGATCCGGAGCGATTTGGTTCCCGATTTTTGAGAAGCCTGCACTGCCCTTTTTGCGACATGGACGGTCGACGCTCTGATCTGGAGCGATTTGGTTCCCGATTTGTGGGGAGCCTGCACTGCCCTTTTCACGACATGGACGGTCGACGCTTGACGCGTCTCCGAGACAGAGTGTCCGTGGTAGACTTTTCCCTGGTCTGGAGTGATCTGGTTCCTGCTTTGTAGGAAGCCTGCACTGCTCTTTTTGCGACATGGATGGTCGACGCTCTGATCCGGAGCGATTTGGTTCCCGATTTGTGGGAAGCCTGTACTGTCCGTTTTGCGACGTGGACGGTCGACGCTCTGATCCGGAGCAATTTGGTTCCCGATTTGTGGGAAGCCTGCACTACCCTTTTTGCGACATGGACGGTCGACACTCTGACCCGGAGCGATTTGGTTCCCGAATTGTGGGAAGCCTGCACTGCCCGTTTTGCGACATGGACGGTCGACGCTCTGATCCGGAGCGATTTGGTTCCCAATTTGTGGGAAGCCTGCACTGCCCTTTTTGCGACATAGACGGTCGATTTGACTTGCTCTGCTTCTTGCAGCGTCAGTGTTGATCTTGACTTGCTCCGCTTCTTGCGGTGTCGAGATTGGATTTTGACTTGCTCCTCTTTCTGCGGTGTCGAGATTGGAGTTGACTTGTTGATTGTGATTTGGGTTGACATCAGCATCGCTACACTGGAATATGGTACCAGGAGCGAATCATCATTTGCCATGAGAGGATTTGGGGATTTTGTTTTTGTCGGCATCTGCATTGCTGCACTGGAATAATGCCAGGAGCAACTCATCATTTTCCCCGGGAGGATTTGGGAATTGGTTTTTGCATGGCATCAGTATCACTACACTGGAATATGGTGCCAGGAGCGAATCATCATTTGCGCTTGTTTATCAGGAAGCGACGGCTTAGGAGACAGGTTTTAGGTCCCTATCACCTAAGACTTTTCAATTTTGTAAGCCGTAAGGGTCTCACAAAGTATTTTCTCTCTACGGGTCGTAAGAATCCCGTAGGTGTATTTTCTTCTTAGGAGTCGTGGGGACTCCTAAGTGTGGTGCTCCTTTGTGAGTCGTAAGGATCTCACGCGGGAATTTTCTCCTCACAAAGTCGAGAGGACTTTGTTGTTAGTGTATATGCCCTAGAGGCCATTACTGTATCATACTAGTTTGTATATTACTTAATGGATGCTTGGGATATTCACCTTGTATATACAATCTTGCTCAAAATAGTAGTATGCTACTTGGTTTGTTTCTACTTCAATGTGTACTTGTGTTTATTTCAGTATATCACTTATACGCATTAGTGGAGCCCTTAGGATCTTTGCTTGATTACCAGCGTTGTGATGGCAGTCACACTAGTGGGGGCTGGGTAATCTATAAGCACATCCTTATTCAGGTCCCTGGTCGCAGGACTATCGAGACAGGGCATCGATACTCCGGAGTAGACCAGCGCATGCGCTTCTCATCCCAGTGTGGGAAACGGTCTGTCCCACAGCCGTCAGTACGTCGTACTTGAGATAGTATGCGGGTGCTCGTTAGGTTACGGGTACACTGGACAGGACTCGTCGGGAACTGACTAGTTGGTATTATACCTATCGTCAGTTATCAGTTCCCAGGTGACATGAGTACAGCTTAGTCCGCTGACTTGACACTGTCACTTCGCCTCGGGTGTGTTCCCACTGTACTTTGATCACTACCCTACCACGGCTCAAAGGAGTCGTGCAAACAGGCGGTGGTTGGGTGCAGTCCCGAAGCACTTGGAGGCAGTGACGGTTAGACAGGATTCGTCTCTCCCGGTATTGGGGGTTGACATCGCGCTGTGTCTAGGAGAGCCATTACACGAGTAGTCCCTGGCCAGGGCAAACGAGATATACTGGTAGGTTTCCAGTGTTATCTCAGGGTGTATTGGGCTTCACTCCGGCACGACTTGTACCGCTATTGGGGGACTGACGTTTACCGCCCCCTAGGCCCGCCATGCGATGTATCAGACGAACAGACCGGACTGTACGGAGAATGTCACACTCAGGCTCAGTAGGAGTTCAGATGGGTTTCGCCTCGTCGGTCTTCTTGTCGGCATTACCTGGGGACCGTTACGCACAGCTAGTGCCGCTTGCGGTCTGTGGTTAAACCCACTGCCAGCGTAGTGTCGAGTCTTTAGAGTCCCACACAGAAAGCTTTTCGCCTTTAGGCAAAAGAGTAGAGGTCGCATGGTATTGCGACAGGTCGCATGGTTTTGCGACAGGGTTCGGTCACATCCGTGCACTTGTGCACGTACAGTGTCCGGACAGTTTACACTAGCGGGCTTTGGTTTAAGCCAGATCTTAGTGTACCTTATGGGATTGGATTTATCCAGTTTGCATTCGTGTTCCTCGGAACGCGGATGCGGGTGTGTATGCACAGTTGACAGGGAGGCAGAGGCAGTGGATTCTCATTAGGGTTGTTGACAGTTGACCGTTGACTTTTGACTTTTTGCTCAACCCTAATGAGAATATGATTTGTGATTAACTATTATATTAATTAAGTATTATGGTGATATGGTTGTTGACTTGTTGACTTTTGTTGACTTGTTGACTTTGGTGACTTGTTGACTTTTGTTGACTTGTTGACCGGTTGACTAGGCTTGACTAGTTGACCATCATGATGACCATGGTTATCATTTCATGCCAAAGACTTTTTTCTTGCTTGCTTTTTGAGTAAAATGAGTGCATGATATGATAACCTTATGGTTGCTTCTAACCATTACCAAAAGACTTTTTTGATATGATGAATTATGATCACTTTGGATTATGAGAGGGTGAAAGGAAAAAGAGAGCCTCATTCTTTCTTGCTCATTCTCTCTCTTGTTCTTGAGCTCTCCCCTTGCTCTCACCCTCAACCTCTTGCTCCCTCTCTTGATCTATGGTTCTCTTGTCTCATGAGTTGAGAATCAAGAACCATAGATAAAATCCCATTCTATTTCCTCTCTACTCATTCTAGTTCACTAGGTTTAGCAAACCAAGTGAACTAGTTTCTTCAAAGACCGAAGAAGGAGCTAAAGGTTGGAGCTTTCAAGTGGATCTATCTTCGGCGTACGGAGACGACGAGAAGGAGCCATCGGACCACCACCGGAGCTTGAAGACGAAGGAGTTCAAGACAAGCTAGGTATAACCATCTTCATCCGAGTAGCTAAATATCTTTAGCTTAGTTTGCTAGTTTTAGTTTAGGTAACGATCCCGACCATAAGTTAGTCCATGTTGCCTCTTGCGATAAAAATTCGTTTTTTATACCGTTTCCGCCTCCCCGTAAGAACCGGGGGTCGCAATATGGACTTACAGTGGTATCAGAGCCTAACTAAACTTAAACTAGCTTGGTAGTGAAGTGTAACGAAGTTCGGAACCGGAAAAATCACAAAACCGGATAATCACAAAAACTGAGTTTCTGTTGAAATTTTTTCTGCTCAAAATGAAAAACTTTATACTTGTAAATTCGGCTCAGGGTTTTGTGTGAACACCCAAGAAAAACGATACAGTGATTCGCCTAAAGTGCCGCGCTTCCGCCGCGTGATCCTTCTTAGCCGCCGCGGAACCGCCGCGACTTGGTGTCTTCTCTGCATCGTTTTTCGTGCAGTGTGTTTGTGTGTTGGTTTTGGGATTTTTAAAATATATTATATGTGCCCAGATTTTCCAGAAAAGAAATTTCCTTTTGGGGTCCTATAATTCCGTATTTTTTCCGAACTTCACTGCACTTTGACTATGATGGTTATATCTGTGATGCTTGCATGTATTGAACGTCGGCTAATCGCTATAAGTCGATTAGTCGGGGTTATACATGATCTGTAATGTGCTGGAATGTGTATATGAATGTGTTGGACTGTCGCGGGTGAATAGCCGGGGTGGATGTGAGATGAGCTTTTGTTTTTCTTTCATTCATTGTAAATGTAAATTGATGTAATAATATTATTTGTTTGGCCGCACAACCGGGTCGGGGTTGTAGCTGTCATTGTATAATTCTTTTTACTGTTTTTGCTCCTAGGATAGACCCATGGAGGGGTGCACAAACTACCGAGTACTTGGCGGGTAGTTTGCCGCACCCGTAGGGGTCTTGGGTGGGGTATTTGGCTATTCACCGCGACCGTGTTATCCGCTTTTCGTTTCAGGCTCGAAAGGATTGCGGATTGCTAGTATATCCAATGCATTCATCTGTGATCTGTAATGTCTATCATTGCTTACTATTTAGGCGTTGCTTATGTTTTACAGACGCGCTAGCCCAGCCCCCGCTCTGTCGTTAGTTAAGTAACCTAACGGGTAATGACGGGGCCCAGTGGCGAATGCGAATGGCATAAGCGTACGTCATATTTTGGTTGTTTTCTGCAATGGTAGGGTTAAATGATGGGACGCATTAAAAGTACTAATGCAAGAATATCACGCATTAAAAGAACTAATGCAAGATAATAAACCAAGTTAAAGTCGTTGGAAAACTTTCGAAAAACCACTCGGTTCTTTTCAAAATAACTTTTAAATGCGGAGCTTGAGCCACTCCTTCTAAAAGCTATCTCGTTCCATCGATTAAATCAAGTTCACTACGTTCACGGTTTCGCCAAAACCATTCGTAGCCCTCCGTCGTTTCGTATGAATATTCAATAAGTATTCAAGCTGTGTTTGTTGACCTTCGTCAAAGCATAGTGATTGGTAGCTATTGGGTATTCATATGTAGCATAGATAGATGCGTTGGTTTGGGACATTCGCATTACCTTGTTGACCTTCGTCAAGGGTACATACGGGTGGATTCAAATTAACCTGGATAATGACGGGCAGAACTTGACATGTGACTTATGATTTGTTGACCTTCGTCAAGGTCATAAGAGCATGGGGCAAAAATCTACATCGGGAGTTTCATAAGTACTGAAACTTGCTAGATTTGCATACCATTTGGAGTGTGATGATTCTGGTAGGATTCCTTCAGTTTCGTCACGCGATGATATTTGGATCCCGATCCTACTGTGAGTATATGCTACTCCTCGGGAAATTTCTCACTTAACGATCAATGCTATAAACCTAGTAGGTGCCTAGAAAGGTGTTAGCGGGGCTACGCCCCCAGGGAAAAGAGGTTCTCTAATTAAGGAACTTCGCGAAAGCGTTGGAAAACCTCCCTCGAAGTACCGACACCGGCCTGGCTGAACGGTTAAGCAAGTATTGTACGGTGGGATTGATCCTGACTAATTCTTCCTTTATGGTTTGAGGAGGGATTCGAGAAACAGTGGGAGCCATCCTGTTTAGACAAACTAAAAACCACTCTAAACTTGCAAGAGCATCATGCTGAGTGTTTCTTCTTCTCTCTCCTAATTGCAGCGACCAATCAACATGACTGGACTTAAGTTACTCCTAGATAAAAACAAACTGACAGGGCCAAACTACAAAGATTGGCTCAGGAATGTCAAGATAGCAATCACTTATGACAAGCTGGGGTATCTTCTTACCACCAAAGCTCCCCCTGTCCCTGGTCCAACTTCCAGCGTCACGGATAAGGAAATCCGCAAGACTTGGAAGATTGATAGCGCGAAGGCCAAGTGCCTCCTGCTTGCCTCGATGGACAACGAACATCAGAGGAGGCATGAGAATATGGACATGGAGTCCATATTGCTCCATACAAAAGAACTGTATGGAGAGCAATCACGTATCGCAAGATACGAAGCGTCGAAAAAGTTATTTTCGACAAGAATGGCCGTCGGATCATCAGTAGCCGAGCATGTGCTAAAGATGATCGGCTTCATTGACGAGCTCGCTGACCTAGGGATCACATTGGAGAGTGAGCTATATACGGATATAGTTCTCCAGTCCCTTCCTTCCACTTACGCCCAGTTTATACTGAACTTCAACCTACAAGAAAAAGAGGTTGAACTATCAGAGCTCCTCAACATGCTGAGGAGCGCAGAGGGCACCCTACAGAAAGGTAGGGAAACATCCACTTTGTTTGTAGGAGGATCATCTTCTTCTAGGTCCAAGGCGAAAGCCAAGGGAAAGAAGAAGAAGGCCCCCGCCAAACCAAGGGGCGGTGTTGGTAAAGTGGATACGAAGGGAAAAGGCAAAGCAACAAAGATAGCGGGGAAGCTTGTGGATAAGGAAGAATGCTTCTATTGTCATAAGAAAGGACACTGGAAGAATGATTGCAGGGCCTGGAAGGCCAGAACACAGGAATTGAAGCAGGTTGCAGCTTCAGCTTCAGGTGTGTATGTTATTGAAAACTGTCTTTCAATAAACTCTACTTCCTGGGTATTGGATACCGGATCAGGATCTCATATCTGTAATTCTTTGCAGGCGTTGAGAAACCGTAGTGTTTTGAAGGCAGGTGACATGACCCTCAGAGTTGCAAACGGAGCTAGCATGGATGCTAAAGCCGTGGGGGACTATCACCTGGGAATGTCAGATGGACATGTTTTGGTTTTGCGTAATTGCTTTTTTGTACCCAACGCAACTTGTAATATCATTTCTGTATCTTTAGTTTCTAAAGAAGGTTATGAATTTGCATTTGTAAGTAATGTTGTAAACATTCACCTTAATCAAGTTCTGATTGGGTCAGGTACTCTGAGTAATGGTATATACGTGTTAAACCAACCACAGATTTTTAATGTCCAGAATACACACAAAAGAAAGTCTCCGGAAATAAATCAGACTTTCTTATGGCATTGTAGATTGGGTCACATCAATGAGAGAAGGTTGACTAAGTTACATACAGAAGGATATTTGAATGCGTTCGAATATCAATCGTATGCCACTTGTCAATCTTGTCTCAAAGGAAAGATGACAAAGACTCCGTTTACTGGACATGGAGTAAGAGCGAGCGAGCTCTTGGGACTCGTACACAGTGACGTGTGCGGTCCAATGTCTACACATGCCCGAAGCGGACATTCTTACTTCATTACTTTTACGGATGATTTCTCAAGGTACGGTTATGTCTTCTTGATGAAACATAAGTCCGAGGCCTTTGGAAAATTCCAGGAGTATAAGAATGAAGTAGAGAAACAGACCGGCAAAAGTATTAAGATTCTAAGATCGGATCGAGGAGGAGAATACTTAAGTGCCGAGTTCCTGGACTATTTAAAAGAGAACGGAATTCTCTCTCAGCTTACTCCTCCATACACCCCGCAACATAACGGTGTATCGGAGAGACGGAACCGCACCCTATTGGATATGGTGCGGTCCATGATGAGATACGCTGAGTTACCGCGATCATTCTGGAGATATGCACTAGAAGCAGCTGCGTATCTCTTGAACAAGGCTCCTACCAAGACTGTGCCCACCACCCCATATGAGATGTGGACTGGGAAGAAACCCTGTCTTAATTATCTTAAGGTATGGGGATGTCCAGCTTTTGTAAAAAAGCAGCATGCGGACAAGCTTGAGGCACGTTCAGTACAGTGTAAGTTTGTGGGATACCCAAGGAACTCCAGGGGGTATCTTTTCTATTCCGCTGAGGAACAAAAGGTTTTTGTTTCTCAGCATGCCCGCTTCTTGGAAACTGAGTTTTTGGAAACCCAGATAAGTGGAAACACAATAGAACTGGAAGAAATTCCAGAACCACAGACTGTTACTGAAAGCTTAGTGGAACCAGAGGGTTCAACAGAACAGGACATTCCTACGCCGCTCCGCAGGAGTAGTAGGCAGTCTCATCCGCCCGAGAGATACTGCGGTTTTCTCATAGACGGGGATAGAGAGGATTGCATCATAGATTATGATGAGCCTACTAGCTTCCAGCAGGCCGTTCAGAGCGTTGACTCAGTGAAATGGCTGGATGCAATGCGGACCGAAATGGAGTCCATGTACACCAACAAGGTATGGACGTTGGACATTGCTCCAGACGGGGTAAAACCCGTAGGATGCAAGTGGATCTTCAAAAGGAAGATTGGTGTAGATGGACAGGTTGAGACCTATAAAGCTAGGCTGGTAGCAAAGGGTTTTTGTCAAAGACCTGGCTTGGACTACGACGAAACCTTTTCTCCAGTAGCCATGCTGAAATCCATTCGGATCCTTCTTGCCATTGCTGCCTTCCACGATTATGAGATTTGGCAGATGGACGTAAAAACCGCTTTTCTAAATGGAAATTTAGAGGAGTGTGTCTATATGGATCAGCCAGAGGGTTTCATTCAGAGTGGGAGCAGCGGAAAGGTGTGCAAGTTGCTTAAGTCCATCTATGGACTAAAGCAGGCATCGCGGAGTTGGAACATCTGCTTTGATGAGACGGTCAAAGAATTTGGCTTTATCAAAAATCCAGATGAACCATGCATCTATAGTAGATTTGTAGCGAGAACTGTAGTATTCCTCGTTTTATACGTGGATGACATTCTCTTAATAGGAAATGACATTCCTATGCTACAATCTGTCAAGGGGTTCTTGTCACACAGGTTCTCCATGAAAGACCTGGGTGATGCCTCATACATTCTGGGTATCCGGATCTACCGTGACAGATCCAAGAGGATATTAGGACTTTCACAGTCCAGGTACATCGACACCATACTGAAGAGGTTCAGTATGGAAGATTCCAAGCGCGGTAACCTACCGGCTTGTCACGGGATCACCCTCTCTAAAGAGATGTCTCCCAAGACTGATTTGGAGAGGGATCGCATGTCTATTATACCCTACGCTTCTGCGGTAGGCTCTATAATGTATGCGATGTTGTGTACCAGACCGGATGTAGCTTATGCACTGAGTGTGGTAAGCCGGTATCAGTCTGACCCAGGGGAGAAACACTGGATAGCGGTAAAGAACATTCTCAAGTACCTGAGAAGGACTAAGGAGATGTTCTTGGTGTATGGCGGAAAAGACCTCCAGATCGAGGCCTTTGCTGACTCCAGCTTCCAGAGTGACAAGGATGATTCCAAGTCCATGTCGGGTTTTGTCTTTACCCTCAATGGAGGGGCGGTGTGTTGGAAGAGTTCCAAACAAGAAACCGTTGCAGACTCGACGATGGAAGCGGAATACATCGCTGCATCTGATGCCGCAAAAGAAGCTGTCTGGATGAGGAAGTTCTTGAAAGAACTTCAGGTGGTTCCGTCCATTGTTGATCCAATACCTCTGTATTGCGACAACAACGGGGCTATAGCATTAGCGAAGGAACCCAGGTCCCATCAGAGATCCAGGCACATCTTGAGGCGGTATCACCTGATCAGGGAGATCGTGGATCGCAGGGAGATCGTGGATCGCAAGGAGATCGAGGTTCGGAGAGTCGCTTCAGAAGATAACACTGCAGATCCATTCACCAAGGCCTTGCCCCAGACTCAGTTCGAGCGGCTGATCGAGATGATAGGTCTTCGATACGCCAGTACATGGCCTTAGTGCAAGTGGGAGATTGTTAGTGTATATGCCCTAGAGGCCATTACTGTATCATACTAGTTTGTATATTACTTAATGGATGCTTGGGATATTCACCTTGTATATACAATCTTGCTCAAAATAGTAGTATGCTACTTGGTTTGTTTCTACTTCAATGTGTACTTGTGTTTATTTCAGTATATCACTTATACGCATTAGTGGAGCCCTTAGGATCTTTGCTTGATTACCAGCGTTGTGATGGCAGTCACACTAGTGGGGGCTGGGTAATCTATAAGCACATCCTTATTCAGGTCCCTGGTCGCAGGACTATCGAGACAGGGCATCGATACTCCGGAGTAGACCAGCGCATGCGCTTCTCATCCCAGTGTGGGAAACGGTCTGTCCCACAGCCGTCAGTACGTCGTACTTGAGATAGTATGCGGGTGCTCGTTAGGTTACGGGTACACTGGACAGGACTCGTCGGGAACTGACTAGTTGGTATTATACCTATCGTCAGTTATCAGTTCCCAGGTGACATGAGTACAGCTTAGTCCGCTGACTTGACACTGTCACTTCGCCTCGGGTGTGTTCCCACTGTACTTTGATCACTACCCTACCACGGCTCAAAGGAGTCGTGCAAACAGGCGGTGGTTGGGTGCAGTCCCGAAGCACTTGGAGGCAGTGACGGTTAGACAGGATTCGTCTCTCCCGGTATTGGGGGTTGACATCGCGCTGTGTCTAGGAGAGCCATTACACGAGTAGTCCCTGGCCAGGGCAAACGAGATATACTGGTAGGTTTCCAGTGTTATCTCAGGGTGTATTGGGCTTCACTCCGGCACGACTTGTACCGCTATTGGGGGACTGACGTTTACCGCCCCCTAGGCCCGCCATGCGATGTATCAGACGAACAGACCGGACTGTACGGAGAATGTCACACTCAGGCTCAGTAGGAGTTCAGATGGGTTTCGCCTCGTCGGTCTTCTTGTCGGCATTACCTGGGGACCGTTACGCACAGCTAGTGCCGCTTGCGGTCTGTGGTTAAACCCACTGCCAGCGTAGTGTCGAGTCTTTAGAGTCCCACACAGAAAGCTTTTCGCCTTTAGGCAAAAGAGTAGAGGTCGCATGGTATTGCGACAGGTCGCATGGTTTTGCGACAGGGTTCGGTCACATCCGTGCACTTGTGCACGTACAGTGTCCGGACAGTTTACACTAGCGGGCTTTGGTTTAAGCCAGATCCTAGTGTACCTTATGGGATTGGATTTATCCAGTTTGCATTCGTGTTCCTCGGAACGCGGATGCGGGTGTGTATGCACAGTTGACAGGGAGGCAGAGGCAGTGGATTCTCATTAGGGTTGTTGACAGTTGACCGTTGACTTTTGACTTTTTGCTCAACCCTAATGAGAATATGATTTGTGATTAACTATTATATTAATTAAGTATTATGGTGATATGGTTGTTGACTTGTTGACTTTTGTTGACTTGTTGACTTTGGTGACTTGTTGACTTTTGTTGACTTGTTGACTTTGGTGACTTGTTGACTTTTGTTGACTTGTTGACCGGTTGACTAGGCTTGACTAGTTGACCATCATGATGACCATGGTTATCATTTCATGCCAAAGACTTTTTTCTTGCTTGCTTTTTGAGTAAAATGAGTGCATGATATGATAACCTTATGGTTGCTTCTAACCATTACCAAAAGACTTTTTTGATATGATGAGTTATGATCACTTTGGATTATGAGAGGGTGAAAGGAAAAAGAGAGCCTCATTCTTTCTTGCTCATTCTCTCTCTTGTTCTTGAGCTCTCCCCTTGCTCTCACCCTCAACCTCTTGCTCCCTCTCTTGATCTATGGTTCTCTTGTCTCATGAGTTGAGAATCAAGAACCATAGATAAAATCCCATTCTATTTCCTCTCTACTCATTCTAGTTCACTAGGTTTAGCAAACCAAGTGAACTAGTTTCTTCAAAGACCGAAGAAGGAGCTAAAGGTTGGAGCTTTCAAGTGGATCTATCTTCGGCGTACGGAGACGACGAGAAGGAGCCATCGGACCACCACCGGAGCTTGAAGACGAAGGAGTTCAAGACAAGCTAGGTATAACCATCTTCATCCGAGTAGCTAAATATCTTTAGCTTAGTTTGCTAGTTTTAGTTTAGGTAACGATCCCGACCATAAGTTAGTCCATGTTGCCTCTTGCGATAAAAATTCGTTTTTTATACCGTTTCCGCCTCCCCGTAAGAACCGGGGGTCGCAATATGGACTTACATTTGTGAGTGCATGTCATCTCTTTTTTTACGAGTTTGCGCCCTTTCGGGTTTTCACAAACTCGCCGGCAGTCCTGCTGTTTTTACTTACGGAGCCCCTTTCGGGTTTCATCCGTGCCTGTTTGCTTGTGGACATACCGTTTTTTTAGAGTTGGTAGGACTTTAAAAGTAGTCTCACCGGCAGGACTTGGGAGAGATTGGGATTGTTTTACGCCCGTGGATTGTATACGGTTTTGCAGGATGTATGATCCAGACCGTAGGGCCGGAAAAATTTTGAGATTTTGTTAGCGTCTGCATCGCTGCACTGGAATATGGTACCAGGAGCGACTCATCATTCGCCATTGGGGTATGGGAGTTGGAATTTGGTTGGCGTCTGCATCGCTGCACTGGAATATGGTACCAGGAGCGACTCATCATTCGCTATTTGGGGATTGGGGAGCGATGGCTTAGGAGACAGGTTTGGATCCCTATCGCCTAAGGCTTTTCAATTTTACGGGCTGTGAGGGTCCCATAAAAGCATTTTCTCCCTACGAGTCGTAAGGATCCCGCAGGTGTATTTTCTTCTTAAGAGTCGTGAGGACTCCTAAGTGTGTTTTCCTTTATGAGTCGTAAGGATCTCACAAAGGTTTGTTCTCCTCATATATCGTGAGGACACATGAGTGGGTCTTCTTAATGGAGCATAATTCCAAAGGCGGAGACCATCCGCGTAACTGGTGATTGTGGTGGGGCATGGGTATGACGAGAATTATTTGAGCCCATGGATTGTATACGGTAGTCAATTTGGGGACTGGCCGTAGGGCCGGGAGAATTTTGGAAATTTGAATTTTTGTTGGCGTCTGCATCGCTGCACTGGAATATGGTATCAGGAGCGACTCATCATTCTCCTTTGTTTTGTTTTTTTGTTTTGTTTTTTTGTTTTTTTCGTTTTCGTTTTTGTTTTACCGCGATTGCTCTATCATTTCGCTTTTCTTATCGCGAAGGTCGCGATTACCCTATCATTTTGGCTATTTATTCGTGGTTGCCCCATCATTTCGGCTTTATTTTCATTTTTATTTTTACTCGCTGATTTTTATTGCGAGTTGCCCCATCATTTCAGTTTTTCTTTATTTTTCTTTTATTTACACATTTTTTTTGTTTATTTACATATATTTTTTTTACATTCCCAGTTTAACGACTTAGAGGTCGATTGTTCCCAGTTTAACGACGTGGTGGTCGACTGTTCCCAGTTTAATGACGTAGTGGTCCTCTGTTTCCAGTTTAGCGACGTAGAGGTCATCTGTTTCCAGTTTAACAACGTAGAGGTCATCTGTCGGGGAGCTTAGAGAAGATACCCAATTGAGCAGTTGTCAGGGACGTCGCTGGAGCTTGCCCGAGATGCCTCGTTGCTTCGTTGACGTTGATGGCCTTGCCCCCAGCTCGAGCGATGGAGATTCGTTCGGAAACAGATTTGTGCTTGGGTTGAGGTGCCCTCGCAACCACCACATTTGGCCTCTTGCCTTTCGAGACCGGTTTATCTGTCACCGGGGCTTGAGGAGCTGGGATGGCATTAGCTGACACGAACAGGATAGAGCCGAATGGTAGCGGCGGCTATTCCCATTGTCAACCGAGACTGGCCGGGAGGACCGTCCGGGCGTCCATCTTCATCGTGTAGGAGATGGGAGCTGTGTCGAGAGCTGAGCTTGTCCTTGAAGACATTGTTGAGAAGTGATTGCTTGAAAACCTGCATGAAATAGCATTATTTTAGTATAAATATAGATATGTATATTGATTGAGTTCGCATGAAAGTTTAACCCAAAATATGGGAGGAGAGATTGGTCCCACCGGGTGTGCCAGAATCTGTAGGGTGTTTTTTGTCACCCCATTGAGATGGGAATACGTGCACGCTTGTCAGACGCATTACAGATTCCCCCTGCCTAGGGTAGGCCGAGGTTTAATGATTGTGGGGATCCGAATCTCTGGCAGCCGCGGACTAAGCTGCCGTTAATTACCTCTCGCCTTTGAAGCGAGGGAACCTCCGATTGACGGGTTAAACTGGTCATGTGAACTCAACGTGCAGTGCTATGTTTTGAAGGGGTTTTAGATATATCGGGGGCCCTGCAGAGTTTTTACGGGGGTCCCGCTACCCGGATAGCGGGCTGGGGGTCAAGGGGGCTAGCAGCCCCCTTACGGGGTGCGGGGCAGCGTCCCATTAGAAATTTTTCCTAACAGAGGACAGTGTCGTGGAGTATGTGTGTGTGTGTATAAAGGGAAAGGGCATCCAAAGGATGCGTGGGGGGGCCAGTGCCTCACGTGCATGGCACGCAGGCGCTAGGCGCTAGCGCACTAGGCGCTGGGCATGAGTGCTCTAGGCGCTGGGCGCACCACGTGCTCGGCACGTCGGCGCACCACGTGTCGGCACGTGGGCGCACCCTGGGCGCTGGGCGCACCACGTGTCGGCACGTGGGCACAAGCGCCCTGGGCGCTGGGCATACCACGTGCTCGGCACGTGGGCGCAAGCGCCCTGGACGCTGGGCTCACCACGTGTCGGCACGTGGGCGCTAGCGCACTGGGCGCTGGGCGCACCACGTGCTCGGCACGTGGGGGCAAGCGCCCTGGGCGCTGGGCGCACCACGTGTCCGCACGTGGGCGCTGGACGCTGGGCGTCAAACAGAAGAGGGACTTTGGTCTCTACACTGGGAGCTGTGCTCCCGATTTGTGGAGTTAAACTCCTAAAAGATTTTAGAAGTGATCAAAGGGGGCTGCTTTGCTTCTCCCTTTGGCTCTGGATCTTCCCCAGATGAGATTTTTGGAGATGGGTCTCCTCCTTCCTCCTCTATTGGCTGGGTTTTGAAGAACAAGAAGTATGGGACTTTAAAGATATATTCTTTTTTAGATCTGATGGGAGATCTGAGTGCCCTTTTGTGGGTTTTGTGGTGGAAAACTACTTAGTTTTTGAAAAGAAAGAGTAAAACTCTAGATTTAATTCAAAAGAAATGAGAAGGTTTAGAACCTTGGAGAAGGAGCAGGAGGCACAAAGAACCCTAGTTTTTGGGGGAATGAAAATTGTATATTCGATATTTTCATCATGTTGCCTTATATAGGCTTACATATTTACATATAGCCCCTTGGGCTTTTCAAAATGGCATTTTGCCTATCGCATGGCTCATGTACCATTTCTTTTTGCACATAAGCCACGGGCTTACAAAAATTTGGCTTTATGCCCATTTTGTTTATATTCATGCATAAAAAATTACATAAAAATTATTTATTACATGATTTCATTTTGGCATGGGGGAGGGCCGGCCGCGGGCTCGACTTGGACATGGGCCCGCTTGACCTGGGCTTGGGCCCACCTGGCTTGGGGTTGACCTTGACTTTGACTCGGTCAACCGGTTTGCAAATTTTTGCCCCAACACTTGGATGACTATCCTTTCCCTTGATAGGTGTCAGACGACCATTGAAAAACTCTTCAGAGTCCGCGAGTTTATGATGTTCACCGAGGACCCTGGATCAATCAATATGCGATTAATCCGGTCTCTATCGCTGTACCCTATCACGTAAAGCGCTCGGTTATGCTCAGTTGTTCTTAGTAACAGGTCTTCATCTTTAAATGTGACCGCGGCTGTATGAAGAGTGTATTCATATCAATTTCCGCAAAGCAAGCCTGGTACCGCTTAGTGTTTTGTAGAGCGTAAATGAGAACATCTCTAAGCTCCTTAGATAGATCCAATGCATCGTAGATGCTCAGAAGAGACAGAAGCTTTCGGAGATGAGCCAAGACATTATAGTCCACCGAGGAAGGACTCGAATTTTCATGAGCCGGCTCTCCGCCATCTTCTTTATTAGCGACTTGTTTTTCCTTCCCTTTTGGGGTGTTTCCTTGATTTTGCGGTAGAGCCTTTCCACTTCTGAGATGGATTTGGTTGGCCTTCATGAAGAGCTCCTCGTCCTCTTTGGGAGATAAGAGTTCTTCCTCAGAGTCGCTACCAAGGTGGACGACGTAGCAGGTCACTATAGGGATCTCATTATCGGAGTCTTCGTCTAGCTCCTCCAGAATCTCAGCCGCTTCTATGTGGAAGAACTCCTTCAATTGAATTAGAGTTCTTTCCTTTTGTTTATAGTTTTTGAGGGAATCGATATATTTTTGAATGGTCGATCTCCCTGCAGGCTCTTTTTTGCGTCAAGACACACTTTTCTTCTTCTTGATCTTTTTGGACTTTGGGCCTGATTAAGCCAAATCGGCAGCTGGAACGACGGGCTCCTTCTGCCCCTCCCATTCTATTCTAGGCTCTTTCTGAAGTAGCTTTAGCATCTTCTGCGTCTTATTAGAGACGTGCATACTCCATGGAGGTTGCGGTGAGTCAGATTCATTTCTCAGGGCAGCGGATTCAATCGTTTGCTCCCAGAAAGCTTCAGGTTCTGTCTGTATAAAGTTGGTGGTTGCAACTTGATTGTTCACCAACACATTCTTGAACAGCTCGATCTCTCCGATCTTGTATTGCTTTTCGACCCAGTCTTTGAAAATGTAGCAATTCTCGATCGCATGGCTCACTACTCTGTTCTACGAGCAATACAAGGGATTGTCGATCATTTTTGCTTCGTGAGGTCTCTTCGACTCCAGAAATTGTAGACCATTATTTAGGGCATCCTTGAAAATCTTGCGGGCCTTGTCCCTCCTGAAAGAGTAAATCTTATTCTTTTTCTCCTCTAGGGAAGGCTCTTCTCCTCCCAGCACTGGCTTTCGAGACCGGTTGGTTTTGAGTTCGCCTGCCTTTCGCCTGTCTTCATTCTCGGATGCATTGAAGACATTGGTATTGCTGGAATTCCCGCGTCTACGGTTGTCGTCCCTCTTACTCTTCCAAGTCTTGTCTCTTTGAGAGTCTGGGGTAGATTTTTGCTTCGAGCGTTTCAGCATTTGGACTTTCTTGGTCAGCTCCTAAAACATCTTGAGGCCTGCTTTACACAAGAATGGGACCATCCAATTGCTGAGATTCCCAATGAGGAGGCTGACGAACCGGTCATGCTCTAGCGGCGGTTCGCACTTGACAGTGAGGTTGCGCCATCGGACAATAAAGTCCGTGTTGCTTTCGTTTTTCCCGGCTTGGTTCTCACGAGATCAGCGATGGAGATTTTGTCACTAACACTCATGAATCTTTGCCGAAATAGAGACTCTATTTGGGCGAAAGTAGTGACGGACCCATCTGGTATGCTTGTATACCAGTCGAAAGCGACACCAGTCAGTCTGTTGACAAAATGACGAAGAAGAAGCACATTATTGCCCCCTGTATTTCTGTACAACGCTTTAAAGTGGGCGACGTGCTGATTTGCGTTTCCCGTCCCGTCAAATCTTCCAAACTTAGGAATGACGTAGCCGCTGGGGAACTCGATCAGATCGTACTATGTGGGATATGGCCGCCCACTACTGCCAATTTCTTTATGAGCTTCGGTTTCGGCCACCAATGTTTTAACTTTGCTGGTGACCAAATCCATTATCCGATCTTGTGTTAGTGGGATAGTGCTATCTGGGGCCAAGGCGTCCTCAGAAGCGGAACGTGGTCGGCTTTCATGCGGTTCATCCAATCTTTGGACCCAAGGGGACAGGCATCGGTTGCTTTAGATTGTTATCACCCGGTTTCTGAGTAGAGACTTGTACTTGATTGGGAGGCGCTGGATCAATTTGAGTTGTGAGCTGCATCACAACATTCGTCGGGTCATCAATTTTTGAATAAAGTTTAGCCATCCCTTTATCTTTGCTCCTGAGCTGTTTTCGAAGCTCTTGAAGCAACTCTTGCTCTGCGGTTCTGGGGCGAAAAGTCGGCTCTTTCTCACTGTCCGAGCTTGACTCCACATGGACTGAGGGGTTCTTCTGCCTATCGACCTCATCGAGAGGGTTTTCTTCATCCAGCGGAGGCGGATGATCTTGGAAAACGGCAACCACATTCAAGCCAGATTGAGCTTGGGATGTGGTGGGCCCATCCTTGCTTTAGCTGCGCAAGTTGTCGATGGGACGCACGCCTGCCATATAGACCGTATTGATAACATATCCAGCCATCTTTTCATTATTAGCAGCTGATTTTGCAGACTAATGTCGTGGCTCTCCTTTCATGGTAACGGGCAATCGACTGAAGGCGGCTGGCATGACCGGATTCTTGAATGATGCTGGTGCTTCCTTTTTGACTTTGCCCTGCTATTTTCGCGTGAAATAGAGCGCCTGATAGACTTTTGAAGAGACGGTTTCATGCTTTGTCTATTGGGGCTAGGATGCGTCCTTTTGTAGCATCATTCGAACAGCTGTCTTCCTGATTCTGGCGGTCAAGGCGTTTTTCTGAACCCATTTCAGAGGCTCGAAAGAATTACTGACTTTTATGGCCGACTCAGCCGTCATCGCGGGGTGACCCTGCTCTTGGAACCTCACAAGATTCCACTTGGCCGGAGTTCTGGCCCTCTTGTTGGCTCTATATCTGAGCCGCTTCTGCCTTAACTTTTCTGATTTGAGCACTTGGCAGGCTTCGGCTCTTCGGGGAGTCACCGTAGACTGAGCGATGGAGAGCTTTGGAGATACACCTGATTATGCAATTGTCAGAGGCGTCGCTTGTGCTTGTCCGTGACGTTCGATGACGCCCTTTGTTCCGATAGTTTTTCCCCCAGCTGGAGCACCAGAGAGTCGTTCGGACACGTTTTACGTTTGGGCTGTGGTGCCTTGGCGATCACAACATTCGGCCTCTTGCCCCTTGAGACCGATTTGGTCACCTGGTTTTCCGTGACCTCCACCAGATGAGCGCTTCCGGCAGGGTAGATGATGACGGAACCAAATTGACAGGGTGGCTCCTCCCATTGCCGACTGAGACTTGCAGGGAGAACCACACGGGCATTGATCTTGACTACATATTGGATCGAAGTCATATCAGAAACGAAGCTCTTCTTGGGAGACATGATTGCTGAGTTCGAGATTGTGACTGAAAACTTGTTAACCTGTACACATAAAAAATGACTTCAGTACAAGCAACCGATATATATGTTGATTGAGTTCGCATGAATGTTTAACCCGAAACATGGGAGGAGAGATAAGGTCCCACCGGGCGTGCCAGAATCTGTAGAGTGTTTTCGTCAGCCTATTGAGATGGGAATGCGCGCGCTTGTCAGGCATATACAGATTCCCCCTGAATAGGATAGGCCGAGGTGGATCCGAATCTCCGGCAGCCACGGACTAAGCTGCCGTTAATTACCTCTCGCTTTTGAAGCGAGGGAACCTCCCATTGATGGGTCAAGCTGGTCATGCGAACTCAATGTGCCGTATGGGTGTGTTGTGTTTTGAAGGGTACTTAGACATATCAGGGGCCACGCAGAGTTTACGGGGGTCCCTGTACCCGGATAGCGGGCTGGGGGTCAAGGGGGCTAACAGCCCCCTTGCGGGGAGCGAGGCAGCGCCCTGTTAGAAATTTTTTCTAATGGGGGACGTGTTTTGAGTGTGGAGTATGAGGGAAAAAGAAGGGTGAGGAGCGTCCTAAGGACGCGTGAGTGGCGTGTGGGCGGTGGGCGCCAGCGGGCCACGTGCGTGGCGTGTGGGTACTGGGCACCAGAAGGCCGCGTGCCCTGACGCGGGCGCTGGGCGCCAGCGGTTCATGTGCCTGGTGCGTGGGCGTTAGTGGGTCAGGCGCCCCGCACACGGGCGCTGGTAGCCAGCGGGTCATGTGCCCCGCACGTGGGCGCTGGAGGCCATCGGGTCACGTGCATGGCGCGTGGGCGCCAGCGGATCACGCAGCCTACACGTGGGTGCTGGGCGCCCGCGGAAAAAGAGGCTTAGCTCCTGTACGGAGAGTTGTACTCCCGATTGACTTTCGGAGTTAAACTCCCTAAAAAAGGAGGAGGGGCTTAACCCCTGCACAAGGAGTTGTACTTCCTGGTTGACTTTTGGAGTTAAACTCGTAGAAAAAAGGGACTTATTATTATTTTTTTTGTGGAGTTAAACTCTTAAGAGAGTTTCGGAGATGATGAATGGGGACCCCTTTTTTCTCCCTTGAGCCCTGGAACTTCCCAAAGTGGGAATTTTGGATATGGGTCTCCTTCTTCTTCTTCTCTGTTGACTGGATCTTGGAGAAAAAGGGGGTAAGACTTAAAAATCTCCCCTTTTAGAGATCTGATGGAAGATTTGAGCTCCCCTTTATGGGTTTCAAGATGAAAAACTATTTCTTTTTGGGAAAAGAAGAGTGAAACTCTTGATTTAATTTAAGACAAGGAAAGAAGGTTTAGAATCTTGTGGAAGGAGAAGGAGGTACATAACTCTAGACTTTTTTTATAGAATGAAAATGTTGTCTTTTGATTTTTTCATCATATTTGCCTTTATAGGCTACACACTTTAGATATAGCCCCTTGAGCTTTGCCAAACGGCGCTTGTGCCATCCCATACCTTATGTGCTTATCTCTTTTTTGCACATAAGTCATGAGGTTTACAAAATTTTGGCTTCTTGCCCATTTCACATACATTTATTTCTAAAATGAAAGAATTATATTAAACTAATTTATGGCTTCATTCTTTTTGTCATAGGGCCGGTCCCTTCTATGCTCGGTCTTGATCTGGGCTTGGGCTCACTTGGCTTGGGATTGACATTAATTTTGACTTGGTCAACCAGGGTGTAATTTTTGACCCCAACAAGGAGGACACTAGGGATGGTGCGACGACTTCGTTAGATTACACGGAGTGTTTGTGTTGTACTGTGTTGCAATGAATTCGTTATTTATTTTACATTGTTTATTGGTTTTAGCTTATTGTTCTTCGCCGTTTGGGCGTCGTATATTGTGCGTTAATTGTGTCTCTACCGTTTAGGCGTTAATCATCCACTGTTTGGGTGTTGAGTTAGCTCCGTCTGTGGATGCTGTTATTTTACTATGCATGTACATGAATTTTTTTCAAAATTTACAAAGGAGGTGCTGTCCGATTTTCCCCGATTATTTCTTTACAAAACAACACTTTAATTCATTTTAATTCAAATGTTGATTCTTTCTCACACAAACATGTGTTCATACACGATATATTACACACACATGGTACACGCATCCACAACATACACAAGAATGACGCAAACAAAATAGATAGCAAGAATAGTAACAACACCATAATTCATCACTAAAATTTCAGAAATAAATCATCTACGTTACTTAGCTCCGCAGCAACAGAATTAATCTATTCTGTAATTGCATCAATGGCTTCATCATTTACCGCGGTATCTCGAGTGAGTTCAAGGTGGTTCAAAGTTCGACGGTACATAAAAATGCGGTAGAGAGAGCTTGCAGAGTACTCGATATTGCGACCTGAAAGATGATTCATAAAATGAAAGAAGTGGAGACGGCGATTTTCTCCTCCATGGTGGTCATGGGTTACTTCTTCAGGGGGGAGACGGGAGCGTATCCAATACGGCTAAGTGCAAGAGCCGCATGATTTCATGAGCGATCTTCATCGGTCAGTTCATTCCCCCTCGTAATCGATAGAGAATGCCTTCATAATCAGGGTAATCTATCATCGTATATACAGATTTCACCACGGTGTAAAGGATGCACCTCTTAATTTCATTGATTGATGGCAATCCTGCAGATGAAGATCCTGATATTGAGAGAGAGCGAGACTAAGAATTGAGAGGAAGAAAGATAGAGAATGTGATGGTGATGAGATCTGAGAGTGTGTGAGAGAGCTCGGCACAGAGAGTGAGATTCGAGATTGAGAGGAAGAGATTGAACTCTTAATATAATGAACACAATCATTTACGGGTATGTGTTTTTTGGAGGTGCAGTTTGCAACTACGCCCCAGAAAAATACATACCCGTGAATGATTGTGTTTCCTTTTGGGGTGCACCTTCAAACTGCGCCATAGAAAAAATACAGACCCGTGAATGAGTATGTTTCTTTTTTGGGGCGTAGTTTGTTGCCTCCTAGAAAAACATATACTCATGAATGATTGTGTTTCCTTTTGAGGCGCACCTTCAAACCACGCAATAGAAAAATACAGACCCGTGAATGAGTATATTTCTTTTTGGGATGCAGTTTGCAACCGTGCCAAAAAAAAAAACAAAGACCCAACAATGACAATGATTCATATTATTTTGCTTTTTTAGGGGCGCGGTTTCAAACTACGCCAATTACATTTGTATGGGGTGCAGTTTGAAACTGCGCCCCAAATAAATATAAATGAGCGCAATTTGAAAATGCGCCTATTACAAATGTATGCGGCGCAGTTTCAAACTGCGCCCATACAAATGTAGTGGGCGTAGTTTTAAACTGCGCCCCTGGAAAAAAAAATTATTTGACGCCAGCGCCAGCGCTGACGTGGCGCCTACGAGGCAGAAAGTGATATCTTTTTGTAATTATTTTTGAAAATGGTTTTTTAAAAAACTATTATTTAAAATAGGTTTACGATAAAAAAAAATGTCGTTTTTTTTGGCAAATTGTCAAAACCCTCAAGACAAGTTTTCCCAATGACCGCTGGCCGCGAGCGCCTAAGCGATTGTCAAAAGCCCCTTGAAAAAAATTTCAATTATCAATAAAAACTCCTGCCTCCAGTATCTGTATAGCTATCTGCTATATCTAATTTTAATGCAATAACCGCCTGCAATATCTATGAGTTAATTAGATATAACATCCAACTATATGAACACCATCAAGTGGGCTTAGCTTAGTTGGTACCAAATATCTCTTCAATGTAAGAGATTGCAAGTTTGTTCTCCAAAGTTTTCCAAAAGATTTTTGACAATCCTTTTTGCCTGTGATATCGAAGCAGAAGCCCAGGTTTTCAAAAATTACAGAGATTTTTAGACAACTCCAGAGCGGGCCGGGGGCTTTTTGATAATTTACCCAACTTTGAGTATCTCTACTATTACAACTACAATTACTAGTACTTAGCACGTGCGATGCACGTTTGCATATTTTAACATGGCAAAGATTTGAGAATTAGTTAAAATAATATAAATTTTAAAGGTTTTTAGCTGGATTTTACTTTTTAAAAATTTAATAAATTACATATCTTAAGTAATTTTAAAAATCGTTATTATCTTTGCTAAAATTATTTAAAATATTTCTCAAACAAAAAATTAAAATGATTTAAACTAAAAAAACTAACAAATCTCTTTTTTCTATATCTTATTAATTTAATTGCGTGCACTGCACGTGCCATAATAAGTTAACACGTCTATCATTGCTTAGGTGGTGGCAAAATAGAAGGGTTTCTTTTGCACGTGCTCTGTACACCCCTCCTTTAGCATTAATATCGTAGAGATTAGACAGACAACATATGGATGCCATATGGAATTTTAATAAAATTTGAAAACAAAAAATTTGAGAAAAAATACAAACAAAAAATTAAAATAGAATTAGGAACTACCGAGATTTGACAAAATAGGATCAAACAAAAAATGGGAAAAATTGAAAAGATTACTAAAGTTTTTTGAAGATATTTAGTTAAGATAGTAGATTCTTGGAGACTTTTAGTTAAGATAATGAGAATATTTATATAAAAACCTTATTTTGCTACGCACGTGCTTCGCACGTGCACCATACTAGTATCTACTATTACAATGCTAGGGGGGTTTGCAAAATTTCCAAACTGACTGCTTAGGTGGCATCTCTCCTTTTAAAAAAATACAAATTTTCATGTCATATTCATAACTACTTTCTATCACAAATTTTCAAAATAGTAACTACTCTCTCAACTTTCAGAATCAAAACATCATCTCTATTATTTGAAATCAAAACACAATTTTCTCCCTATTAAGAAAACGGTTAATCCAAAAAAACTCCCAAAATTACTCATCCAGTCATCAAATGATACCGATTAAGCAATAGCTCGGTTGGTATGAGCACTTCCCCTCTTGGGGAGAGTGCGGGGTTCGAATTCCATGAACCTCAAGAGAGGAAGTGGTCACAAATTAATGCTTTTGGGGCAAATTTGTGGGTCCCTTGGATGCGTGTATGGGTTGTGTGCTTGTGTGTAATGTGAGTGGATGTGTTGTGTGTTGTGTGCGTAGGTTAAGGTTTACGGGCCAGTGGCCAAAAACAAAAACCAAGAAAAAAAAAACACTTTCAAGCCATCTATTGTTTCTCTCTATCATACTCATAGGTTTTTCTTTGGGGGGGGGTGTTTCAACTTGACACCTCCAACTTTGTCTTTGTCTTTTTAATCAGCTTTTGATTGATTTTATTTAATTTTCGTCTTCAGGATTATGAATGAATTCACATTGAAACTCAAGACGACGGGCACCATGATGCTGTGGAATCAACTAATATTTAACAAAGGTAATTTATTTTGATAAAAAGATAAGTTTGAAATTTGTCTTATGTCAGTTGACACAATTGATGCTCATCATAAGATTACATCACAGATTAGTTTCGTCTATATTTCTGTGTAATATCTTTTGATAGGTGTGGTATTTATTTTTTCTTATACGTGCATCCCACGTGCAAAACACTAATGTGTAGGGGGGAGGATGGAGGAGAGATCGATTCAATCTCCCATGTCAATCTTTAAACTACATTAATGTGCCCTCTAGTTTTCTTGTAGTCAAAGCTACGGTTGTTTTAAATGTATCTACCACCAACCACCGCACCAAAATTTTAAAGTTTTGATTAAGGTTGATAAATATATTTTTAATACGCCGCTACAAATTAAATATCCTAAGCTTGTCTTTACACCATAACTCCACAGTTTTGAATACACACTCTTTTGGGATTAGAGTCATTAGACACTGGATTAATTGTGTACCATGTAAAATATCTTGTCGTTACGCCACAACTCTAATGTTCCGATGCGCATTGAAGGACACATTTTTATATTCTATCGGTAAGATTTAAACTATTCAATTTGAGATTTCCTTCAATTTCTTTCCTAAATTGTAATACAATACTTAACTACCCTTTTTTGTACGTGCAATAATAAATAGTGGAAAGTGTTTCAAAGCAACTCCTACAGAATAAGGAACTAACTAGGAGTTTGGGGTCCACTCACATTAGTAAATGTTGCTAAAGAATACTTTCCTTTTACAAATATATCCACAAATAGTGGTATATTCATTCATATTGCTGTAAATACAGCAATATTGAACAATACAAGATACAACATACACATAAATACTAAATTTCCAGATGCCTTATTAATAAAGTTTAATGCAAAAGATAATACGACAATTGCGGTTGCAACCAGTTGTTGGGATAAAAAATTACACCTAATTCCTAAAATCAGAAATCAAATTCAAGTTCAAAATCAAAGTCAAAAAGTCAAAGTGGACCCCAAGCCCAAGCTTGAGCCAAATGGGTCCGAGCATGAAGAGGGGGGCCGCCAAAAGAGAAGGAAAAAAAGAGAGAAGTTAAATGTACTTTTTGTTTTTTTAATTAAATAAGCAAAAGCCAATTTTTGTAAAAGCCATGGGGCTATCTGTAAAGATGTAAACTTATAAAAGGCTCCCATGGTGACTCAAAAAGCACTCTGATTCCCAAAAAAATAAATTTAGGGTTTTGTGCCGCTCTCTTTCTCTCGGTCTCCTTCATCCTCTTTTCTTTTCAATCAAATCCAAGACAAATCCTCCTTTTTACAAAAACAAAATTAATTTTGACTACCAATCCATAGAAAGGAACGCAAAATCAACAAAAGGAGCAATTTTTTTCTTTTCTCTCCATCTATCTCTTCACGATCTAACATAGGAGAGGCGGAGGAGGAGAAAACCCATGTCAAAACCCATCTGCGCACATCCCGAGACCTCGTAGAAAGGGAAAAGAGCCGCCTTTTTTATCTTCTGGCATCAAAATTTTTGTGTTTGGGGCTGTAGCTCTATTGGGTTTCGACCCTTGCCTACACTGTGTTAGGTACGCACCTCGCTAGGCACCCATTTGGCCAGATGCATACCCTGTTGGGGGCACCTCCTACCAAGTGCGTACTGGTCCAGATGCACACCTCGCTATGTGTGCACTTCCCTAAGTACACACCTTACTGGACCTTTTGGCCCATTTAGGACCCTTTGGCCCTAAACTCTCGCATCGTGATAGGTGCGCACCTCCCTAATTGTGCACCTTCCTGGACCTTTTGGCCCATTTGGGACCCTTCAGCCCTTAACTCTCGCATCTCAATAGGTGCGCACCTCCCTAAGTGCGCACCTCATTAGACCTTTTGGCCCATTCGGGACCCTTTGGCCCTCCTTCACTCTCTCTGTAATGGTCCTGAAATCCCTGTACAATTGTAAATTGTTCAATGTATAGAAAAGTGTATTTCAGTCTGATCAGGAGTTATAGGTTAAATTTGTTTAATAAAAACAAGAAGCAATTTTTAGCTCACTGGTTAAGCCTCCCCACTGCTGTTCTTTAGCCTGAAAGTTTGAATCCCATCAACCTCAATTATTAACGAAAGGTTTTAGAGAAATCAATCTGGATAAATAAGGAGTTAATTGCAAGCAACACACAGGCATGAACATCGAGGCACGCGGCCCAACCTTGGCCGCTACCTAGCCGAGATCGGCGGCTCTCCTTGCCCCAAATCCATCCGTGCTCGCCCTGTGTGACCCTCTGACTCCTCTCTACTCAATTTATTGTTTGTTTTCTTTGAATTAAACCAGAAACTTCACAACTTTTCAATTCCTCCATTAACACCATTAAATCTATTTTTTATTCAATATTTTTATTCACATACTCTCATTTTACCCTATAAATACCACCTCATTTCACCCTATAAATACCACCTCATTTCCTACCTCTCACCTATTTTGAAAATCTATAGCAAAATTCTTTAAAAATCTCTAAGTTCAAGAAGAGTTAAACTAGTCAAGTGGAGTTAGCGATCCAAGTTCGTTCTTTCGAAGACCGGAGCCGTTCTCGACACTATCACGACTCCACAAGACATCCTCTCCTTCTTCCTTTCTTTTCAAAGCTCAAGAAAACCATAAGTCCCTTCTCTCTCAATTCGATTCCACTCCATCATTCTTTAAAACAAAAATAGATAAAAGTGGAGTTAACTTTAATATCCTTTCTTTAAACATTTTTATCACCTTTGATAGGCCAAATAAATCACACAAATACTCTAACATCACTTAAAAATATTATTCACCTCATTTGCTTTTTAATGTATTTAAAATTTCATGCGAAATAAATATATATCGAATATTTTCACATAAATATCATGACTTTTATATATAACCCTTTAGTGTTATCATAACCTATACCTTTAGAAAATTCATGGGGTAATGACTTACCCCATCATGAACAATATGGTTTCATAGCACAAGGTTTTTGTTAAATATTTTATCTAAAAGAAACAATTTTCATTAAAATACCCTTACTTTACAAAACACTTTTTAATCGGCATTTTTAAATCCTTTGCAATTACGCCTCTACGACCATTTTAGGGGAACCTATTGTAGAGCGAGATGCAGAACTCCTCACGGACGGTCTTGAAAGGAAATAAAAAATACGATTTAAAGAATACGACTTTTTCAACAAATTAAATCATTTGAAAATTTTCATAAATCATAAATCCGTATTTTTCTATGAAAACAAAATTTGAAAACTATATTTTTTAAAATGAAAAATTAAAGTTACACAAAAACACCATCAAGTTTCCAAAAGTATAGTTTTCATAAAAATATCATCAACTTTTTTTTTAAAAAGTTAGATTTTATCACTAAAATACCACTAAAACTAAAATACATTTTTATAGAAACTCTTAATATTCTAAAATACCTTCGAGGTTTGTTTCTTAAAACAATATTAAAATATCTTACATAAACTCCCCTCGAGAAATACAAACAATGTAAATACATATTAAACAACTTGAATAGATCTTTAAGAACCTTAGATTAATATACGTTTAAGCGGTATCATTTCGAACTTCAGACAGCTGGAGAAAATGAGTGCTTGCCTATCCAGGTTAGATGACACTGCAAATTAAAAAAAATCATTAATGGCAATCGTTTTGAAAAAAGACACAAATCCTGCTGACCATGTGCAGCGGTTGTCCGATTCTTCCTGAACTTAAGAATTTCAAAAGTTAAATTCATCCATAAGATATTGACTATAACCTGAATACAAACTCGAACTTGTTTTAAACTCAAGCTCAAATCCAAACTCAAACTCAAACTCAAACACTTGATCTTGAACTTGAACAATTGAACTTGAATTCGAATATCCAAACTTGAATTTGAACACATGACCGAACCATAAATATAAGTTGACATGAATGCCTGATTACCACTTGAACTTGTACTCTTTTTATTCGTGGATTCGGACAAGACCTGTAAACTTGAACTATATACTACAATACGCGGGGATAAGGGGTAGGTTGGTACAGAACATATATCGTGAAACGAGAGGTCACTTTAAAAGACATCTAACCTGAATTCCTGTTCCGTTGTCTCGTGGGTTTTGACGGGGCTTTGTACTTCCTGTTACCTTAGTCTACGGGATAAATTGGACTCCTCTCGTATACATGAATACCTTTTTTTTATCAAACTACAAACAACCACGTTAGAATAACTATCTTATACATATAAATGACATACTTAGATACTCTCATATATAACCTTACATGTTCACATTTACTTGGTTTCTATTCATTTTACATACTATTTAGTCATCTTTATTTACTTCTTTTGGTGACTTACCGAACGCTAGTTCACTAACAACAATCCTCTATATTTCTTTTCCTTGGAATACTCGTCAGGAGAACCGGATTTTGAGGAAATAGAGCCGTGCCAGGAGGACTTGGATCAGCTCACAGCCTAGCATGACTACTAGCTCCTTTTTATGCACTAACTTTCTGTATGCCATTATTTAGGCATTTTTCAGTCATTGTATCTTTTATTTCAGACAGTTGTGCTTGAATTTGAATGTAAATAAAATTGCTGTTTATTTTTATCACTCTTATTATTCTTGCACATTGTTATATTGTTTATATACGCTTAACGTATTTATTAAGGAAAATGACCTTCTCATAGTAAATACGTTGCGGGTCTTATCACGTGCCGTTACCATCTTCAAGGAGCGGGGCGTGACACTCTCACACCTTGCCAGGTGTGCATCTCGGCGAGTGCACACTTTGCTAAGTGCATGCCTTGCCGGGTGCGTGCACACCTTACTTGGTGCGCATCTCGACGGGTGCGCGCCTCGCTAAGTGCATGTCTCGCCGGGTGCACGCCTCGCCGGGTGCGCGTCTCGGCAGGTGCACACTTGTCACGTGTGCACCTTACCACGTGTTCACTTTACTAAGTGCGTACATGACACATATACACTCATTACCTCTCCCGATAGAAAAAAAATTTACCGGGGAGCTGTCCCGCACCCCGCAAGGGGACTGCTAGCTCCCTTCACCCCCAGCCGCTATCCGAGTAGCAAAACCCCCATAAAATCTTAGCGAGGCCCCCGATATGCCCGAAACACCCTCAAACTTGTTCCCAAACACAACACGTACATATTGCATATTGAGTTCACATGATTTGTTTGACCTATTAATCGGAGGTTCTCTCGCTCAAAAAGAGAGGGGTAATTAACGGCAATTTAGTCCGCGATTGCCGGAGATTTAGATCCCCACAATCAATAAGCCCCTGTCTACCCCAGACAGAAGGAATCTGTAATATGCCTGACAGGCGATGTGCATTCCTATCTCAATAGGATGACAAAAAACACTCTACACCAGTATTCCAAAAGACAAGCATGAGGCAAGGGGGATTTTACTTTTCTTGGTAGCATCTTTTTCCTGTTAGCTATAGTGCCCTCAAGGTAATTATTGTAATTGCAGGCAGGTGAGTATGATGATTGAGGGAGGACTTACACGGGTAAAACAATCTTATTCAAGATGATAGTATGCTATCTGGTTTATATCTATCTTCATGTACCTGTATTATGTGGTGTTACAGATCACTATTACATATTGATAGAGCCCATACGATTCTTGCTTGACTACCAGGGTTATTGTAGTGATCACACTTATAAGAACTGGGTAATCTATAAGCAAATCCTTAAATGTCCCTAATCGTAGGAACATCAAGACTGGGTATCAATATTCCAGAATAGACTAGTGTATGCGTAACTTGATCCCGACGAGGGGCGATGGCCGGTCTCACAGCCATTGGTGTCAGTTAGTCACCAAAGATAGTATATAGGTGCTCATTGGGTTATGAGTTACACTGGACGGACTTGCCGGGAATATGCTAGATGGTATTATACCTATTGTCAGATAGCAGTTCTCAGGTGACATGAGTACAACTTAGTCTGTCGATCTGAGATCGTTATTTGTCTCGTGTGAGTTCCCACTGTACTTTGATTACTACCCTACCACAGCTCAAAGGAGTCGTGCAAACAGGTTTTAGCTGGATACAGTCCTGAACCACATGTAGGCAATGAGCGGATCGTCGGGGATTCGTCTCTCCTGGTATTGGGGGTAGATATCGCGTTGTGCACAGGTGGCCATCATCAGAAATTCTTAGCCAAGGTGGATGAGAATTACTGATTTGGATCAGTAGTTTCTCAGTGGGTGATGGGCTTCACACTGACATGACTTATCGCGTTATTAGGGGCTTGACTTTATCCACCCTCCTAGATCCGATATGCGATACTCTTAGACGAACAGACTGGACTGTACGGAGATTGTCACAGACATGTTCAGTATGGGTACGAATGAGTTTGCTTATCGGTCTTCTTTTCGTTCATTACCTGGGTAGCCGTTACGTACAGCTAGTGCCGCTGACATGCTTGTGGTTAAATCCACTGCCAGTGTATTGACGGGTCTTTAAACACAAAGGATTTTCCGAAAAAATAATGTAGTGGTCGTATTTTGATACGTGCAGATTTCTGATTAGGTATGTGTGCTAGCTACACGGATTTTAATCGGGCGGATGATAATACTAGCCGGCTTTGGATTAAGCCAGGTTATTAAATCAAGTTTTGCTTTAATAATTTACATATATATATATATATATATATATATATATATATATATATTTTGATATGTATATTCTAGTATTATATTCATTGTATCTTTTTATCTCTTGGGTATTCGTATTTTGATATGAATATATGCATGTATTTGCGGGGACGTATTCTTGTATTCATATAAGAATACTTCTAGAAGGAGGACACCTCATTTCTAGGATTTACTTTTCTTTTGTTTAAACGAAATTGTGAAATGAGATGGAAAAGAGAAATGGTGGAGTGTATGTGCAAATGAATTATTAATTCATTTGCTTATACTATTCAAGCATGGTTCTAATTTTAAAATGGAAATATTCTTTTAACAAAACAAATGAAGCATGCTTGAATTTGAAAATGAAATTTTCATTCTACCATTTTGCTTCTTTCTCTTTCATGGCTCCCCCTTCTCCTTCTTCTTCATTATCTTCTACCATTCTCATGTATTGAGAAATAAGAAAATAAAATAGAAAGAAAAATGCTAGAACACTCCCACATACTAAGCTTCCTAGATTAGTAACCTAGCATACTTGGTTCTCTCGGGTAGATCATTTTCGACGAAGGAAGACCGGTTTGCAAGCGTGATCCGAAAATTTTAAGAGTATGCTAGAGTACAACCCAATTAGAGCAACTGGAGATACTACAAAGGTTGTGATTTCTATATTTTTGTGCTTGCTAGTTTAGGTGTTTGGTTAGATTCTTGGGTGTAGATTTTCTGGTGCCATAAAAAAATTTGTTTTTGTATTCCGCATTGGCTGCGTGTTAGCGGCAAGGGCACTAGGAACCAACATATCCATGAGTTGTCTTTAACACCGTGTGAAAACATCTTCAGATCCGTCCGAACTAGTTTAATTAAGCGGTATACCTGACAATCATGCTAGCTCGAAAATCCAACAACAATGCTTACAACTAGCCATTTCTTTGGATTTTCTTAAATATCCAAAACTTTTTAATTAAATGTAAACGACTATGGTGGATCTCCATGAACGAAGATGGAAGGGGTGAGCCACGGAAAGAACTGGGGGAAGTTCCTGAATAAGAGAGTCGGTCTGAATTGGCAACCATCTAATCTTTCAAGCCATCTGTTATATACCGCACCACTCCAATACTACATGCAGAAAGAGGTGTCTTTCTAACGTTCGCTACCTTTTCTCTTTCCCTTCCGTCTGCTTCCACACTACACAGTCTCTTCCTACCGCCCACCGTCTAACTTTCCCTTTAAATAATGGTGTTCGTGTATCCTGAACCGGCACACTACCCTTGAGGCTCATCACTCACTGATAGTGGGTGTCGTCTCATTTTGCCTCTTGGTGGTGAAAATCGTGTCCCTACTTTCCAAGCTCACTCTGGTTTTCTACGATTTCAATTGAGGCATTATGAGGAGTTTTGGAATAGGAGATCCCGTAGTCGATGGGAGCGATGGGTTACAGAAAACATTAAGCTGGCATGGCACCAGATCCGCAAACCAGTCATCGTACCAATGTTGCAAGTTGCCGTGTATGTGTGTGCCGTCATGTCGATCATGTTGTTTCTAGAGCGAGTATACATGGCAATTGTGATTTTATGCGTGAAACTCTTAAGGAGAAAAAGATACACCAAATATAAGATTGATCCATAATGGAGGAGTTGGAGGCAACCAGAAATCACCCCATGGTTTTAGTCCAAATTCCTATGTACAATGAGAGGGAGGTAAACAATTAATTTATTTAATTACAAAAGGGCATTTCCAATAATTAATAGCATAGCTTACTCATATCAATTTCCTTAATTGCTTAATTGAATTTGCTAGATCTTAGAAAAAATTTATTGAACTTAAATTATATATCCTCCTCTTTGTAATAGATCTACGAGATGTTGATGTTTGAGACTGATATGAATTTTATTTACTATAGAACAAACTTTTCATGGATTTGGGAGAAGGGGATAGAATTGGAAAATTTTTCTCAACAAGGCTTGTAGATAGATTTCTCTACAAGTTTCTTGTAAGCTCTTGGATGGGTTTTGAGATTTATGCAAATATTTTTTTCACGTACTCTTGCACGAATCTCAAATCTCATCCAAGGACTTGCAAGGAATCTCAAAGATTTGCGCAAATCTTAAAGGCCCAGGGCTTGTAGAGAAATTTTCTCTACTAGCTCTCGTAGAGAAGTTTTTTCCGACAGAATTCTCAAAGAAAACCATTCACATCCTTAGAGGATATTCTCATCAAGATTTAATTTTAAGAGAGAAATCATTATGTTTAGATACTTTTTTATTGGCAATTTTATAATGTGGTATTATATTACCAAAAACATAAAAGGAAAGTTTAAATAAACTACCCATTTCACTTGTCTACCCATAAGTATTAGTAATATTTATTTAATTACATGCAAGGCCAAGATTTGACACCCAACAAAGCAAGGAATCGGTCAAACCCTTTTTTAAGAAATATAATAACAATAACTTATATATAAACTATTACAAATGATGAATGAAAATCATGATGTGAGATGGAACAAAAAATATATATATATATAATATAAATTGATTAATAAAAACTTTTAACTGTTCCTCAATCTTCACTGATCACAGGTCTACAAGTTATCCATTGGAGCAGCATGCAGGCTGCAATGGCCAGCTGATAAGATCATAATTCAGGTGCTTGATGATTCCACTGACCCCAACACCAAGGTAATCAAATTCATCCAAATTCACAACTTTTCCCTCTATAACTTCATTTAATTTTATTTAAATAAATTTATTTCTTGTTCTGTTGTTATATATTGTTTTTAGCAACTGGTGGAGCTCGAGTGTCAGAAATGGGCAAATGAGAATGTGAACATCAAGTATGAGATCAGGTCCAACAGGAATGGATACAAAGCCGGAGCTCTCCGTGAAGGGCTGAAGAAGTACTATGTCAAGGAGTGCGATTACGTCGCGATCTTCGATGCGGATTTCCAACCCGAACCCGACTTCTTACGAAGAACGATCCCTTTTCTCCTCAGCAACCCCGAGCTCGCTCTAGTGCAGGCCCGATGGAAATTTGGTGAGATTTCTTCATTTCATCGTATTATCATGCAGAAATGAGATTTATGATGATAATTTTTTGCTGCAGTGAATTCAGACGAGTGCTTAATGACCCGGCTCCAAGAGATGTCTCTGGACTATCATTTCAGCGTGGAGCAAGAAGTTGATCTTCGACGTACTCTTTCTTCGGGTTTAATGGTATCTCTGATTTCTGCAAATAAATACAGATTATCTTATTTGCAGTAATCATATATAGGGCTAAGGCCGAAATTTTTTCAGAAAAGCAAAATATAGCATATGAAATGCATATATATATAAAGATAAAGACAAAGTCCATATAAAATTGATCTTCACCATCATTTCCACCATCTGAAATATTTATAAAAGGACACTCTTATAATATATATTGGGGCAAACTATTGCATCCATACAAAAATTACACCATGCATAAATTTTGGTTTACAGGAACTGCTGGAGTTTGGAGGTTGCAAGCACTTACAAATGCCGGTGGATGGAAAGATAGAACGACTGTGGAGGATATGGATCTGGCGGTGAGAGCTAGTCTCAAGGGTTGGAAATTTGTTTTCGTCGGAGATTTATCGGTACATACGTACCAAATTATTGATACTAAACATATGCCAGTTCTCAACTCTAATCTAAGTTAAAATTTGACAAGAAAGAAACAATTACCATGAAACAGGTGAAGAATGAGCTCCCAAGTACTTACAAAGCTTACAAGTTTCAGCAGCACAGATGGTCTTGCGGGCCTGCAAATTTGTTCAGGAAGATGCTTAAAGAGATAATTCTCTGCGAGGTAATTTCAAGATACTTTTGTAGGCTAAACCACACTAAAATACCATTTACTATCGTCGTTTTTCACCAAACAACCTTGACGTTTTTATTTCGGTAAACCCCCTTAAACTTTGCTCTTTTTGTGTGTGTGTGTGTGCGTGTTTGGGAGGGGGGGGGGGGGGGGGGGAGGGGTTATCTAAATGCCCTTAAATACAGCAATTTAAGACTTTAATGGAGCTTACTGTAATAGTTTAGTGAAAAACACTCATGGTTAAGCGTAGTTTAGTGTAGTTTAGCTTGTTTATTATTAGTTATGTATAGAATTTAATTCACGTCTTGACATTTATTTCTTGAAAATGCAGAGGGTATCGGTGTGGAAGAAGTTTCATGTGATCTATGCCTTCTTCTTTGTGAGGAAAATTGTAGCGCACATCGTCACCTTCTTCTTCTACTGTGTGGTCATTCCAGCATGTGTGTTGGTCCCCGAAATTCGCATCCACAAATTCATCGCCGTTTACATCCCATCGACAATCACCATTCTCAATGCCTTATACACTCCAAGGTATGGAAATTTAATTAAAAACTCATATAGGAAAAACTAATCATTATATCTAAAAATTATTTTACCGGATGTATATAGGTCCATTCATTTGCTCATATTCTGGATCCTGTTTGAAAATGTGATGTCTATGCATCGCGCAAAGGCAACAATTATCGGACTCCTCGAAGCGAGCCGTGTCAACGAATGGGTTGTCACGGAGAAGCTGGGAAATGCTCTAGCGAATGCGAACAGGCAGAGGAACGATAACAGGTCCCTCAGAAAATATCGAATTGTGCGCTTTGGAGAAAGGTGGTTACATTATAGATTAAAAAACGATTAGAAATTAGGCTAAATTACTCTAAGCTACCCTTAGATTTCAGTGTTTTCAGTTACCTAAGAAAGTCTCTTAGAGTCAAAGTTCAAGGTAGTTTAGTGAAAAAGAGCAATGAGGGTAGTTTAGTGTAGTTAAGCCAATAACTCGTAGGTAAAACTAAGTCCACTACTGAAATATATACCAATGTTATGTGTCATTATTTATCAGGATTCATCTGATGGAGATGTTTATGGGATTGTACCTTGTTTATTGTGGAGTCTATGATATTTTGTACGGTCGAGATCACTTCTGGATCTACTTGTTTCTCCAAGCTGGAGCCTTCTTTGCCGTTGGATGCGGCTACATTGGCACCATTGTTCCAACCTGAGGAGGAGAAAAAAGAAAGTGGAGTTGTCATGATCAATAAAGAAGAGATCCTGTGTTTTCTAAATAAGATGTAATAGCAAAAAAAATATCTTGTGTTCATGTTTCTACTGTGTTGCTTCGAACAAAGACTCAGTTTATGCAGAATAAAGTATATAATGAAGTAGATGACATTTTTAGTAAGAGACTTTCTTGTGTGATGATCATGTTTGCATTTTCTTTCGCCCATTCCTCTTGCTTGTGTCCTGCAGTAGTTTATATGTTAGCAACATATACAGGATATTATAAGTGATGATGCTCAATATTGGAGACGTGGCAGATGACGTGTCAAGAACTCAGAAGAAAGGGCCCCACAGGGGCCGACCAGGCCACCCCTGTACCCGACCTGCAAGCACAAGCTGGCTCTCCTCAGAGCCCCTGAAAATTGGCATCCTCGGCCTCTCAGCTCGCCCCGAGCTGCCACAGGACCAAGAATTCTCGGCCCTCTCGCTCGTCCCCGAGCTCCCCAACCGAGGCCATCTTCCTCGGTCCTCTGACCGACCAACTCCACCACTCACAGGCGTAACCGCCGCTTCGCAAATCTCGCCATGCGCAGATTCTCCGCCAGCAATATCCCACGTTCCACGCCATCACGATCCCCATTAACGGGCGATCCGCTCTTTTTGCGGGCGTGACGTCGGGGGCGTAACTGCCGGCGAGATTCTCGCGCCTGCTGCTGCTTGCTGCCGCCACTATATAAACTCCCATCACAGAGGGGTCAAGTAAGCCCATTTTTACTCCACTTAGTCGTTACTCTGCTCGGATCTTGTGCTAACTTGATCGTCGGAGGATCCTCGGTGGTACCAAACCATCCCGGGACTTCTTTGCAGTTACTCGGCGCTAAACTCCTCAAAATCACCAATCTCCTCAAAACCCATTGAGACCCACACGCAACAGAAGATCACCTCCAAAATCCACCGGGAGATCGACGGAAGACAACATCTGACGGAGACCTGAAAAGGACCTCCATCAGTTGGCGCCGTCTGTGGGAAACGAAAACTCCACAAAAAACAAAGTTAGCCTTCCGATCTCCATCCACATGGCAAGCGACCACCCTGAAGATCCAGGTACCACCCGCCTCCTCCCCCTCACCGAAGGCGCGGATGAACCTCCCCCGGCGACCATCATCAACGCCCTCGCCAGCCAAATAGATCGGCTACAGTCCCTCGTGGAGGCGCTTGTCCGCGTTCAAGCGGCCGGACCAAGGCCCCAGATCGCCGCTCCTCCGCCTCCAAAAGGCTCCGCCCTTGTCGGCACGGCTGACCACCGGCAGGCTACGACCCCTGGCCACAGATCTCACGGGCCGATACTCCCTGAGGCCCGCTGGGCGCCCCATGGCTCCACACCAAGATCCGCCTCCAGAGCGTCTCGCCTCGAGCTTCCTCGCGACCCTTATCCCCCTGAGGAGATGTCGATCACCTCGCCTGTCCACAGGCGTGATCGACACCCCCTCCCTCGACGGGGTCGCACGGAAGGGACTCGCCACGACGGCTCGAGGACCACCTCGCCCGGGGATCTGAGGAACCTCATCGAGAGGAACCGGGGCCGTGCCCAGACGCAGGTCTCCTACAGCAGAGGCTAGGAATCACAAGGCGCCGAATCCTCAGGATACCACGGCCGACTCGACGCCCTCGAAAAGAAGATCGATGGCATGCGCCGAGAAGGTCACCTCTTGAGCGACGGGGCTAAGTACGCCGTCAACTCGCTCACCAAGCCGTTTACCGAGGGACTGCTCGCTGTCTACATCTCCTCGCGCAACAAGCCCTCGAAGGTCTCCCTGTTTGACGGGAAAACTGACCCGAAAGACCATTTGGATGCTTTCACCGCGGGGAGCTTCGAAGACCATTCCAACGCCGCCCAGTGCAGGGCCTTCCCGGCCACCCTCATCCGCTCTGGTCGGGACTGGTTCCGGGGACTTGAGCCTTGCTCAATCTCGACCTTTGACGAGCTGTCTACTCAGTTCCTCGGCCACTTCGTTGGAAACCGTCGGCAGAAGCGCACGGTCGACTACCTCTTCACAATTAAGAGCGGGGATAAGGAGACGTTCAAGGCTTACATCACCCGCTTCTACAACGCCCTCCTCGAAGTCCCCGAACACCGGGACGAGACCGTCATCACGGCGTTCAGATCTGGTCTTAGGCACAAGGAGTGGTTGCGCTCCTTTGCATTGGTATAGCCTAAGACCATGGCCGAGGTCAAGGTGTAGACCGAGCGTGAGGTTCAGCTGGAGTCTAAGGTGAACGCAAGCCTCCCCTGAGCAGAACGGTCCGACCAGAAGAAGAGGGCTCGGGAAGAGAGGCCGGAGCGTCAGCAGCCCTATCACCCGAAGTTTCAGGAGTACACCCCGCTCAACGTCTCCCTCACAGTGTTACTAGAGAAGGCCCAGGGCAAGGGGTTCTTCAAGTTCCCTCCAATCCCGCGTCAGGCCTCGAAGCGAACCCGAGGCCCTTACTGCGCCTTCCACTGGACGCTGGGCCACGCCACGGAGGATTGTAAGCAACTCCGGGACTACATCGAGGAGCCCATCCGATCAGGGCACCTCGCCGCCTACCTGAGGGACAAACGGCAGGTCGACCGCGAGCAGGAGCAGTGTCCCCCTCCCGCCGAGCTGACCATCGGCCAGATAATGCTCGTTTCGGCAGATGACCAGTCCGGCGCTCAGGGAGCCCCGTACCCGGTGCTGAGCATGGAGGCCAAAAAGCCTCCGGGGTGCTCGGGCCACGCTAATAAGGTCGTCTATTAGCATGTGCTTTTCTTTTAGGGCAATGTAAACTCTTCCTAGGGTCTGTTGTTAATTTAATAAAGATCAATGGAACATTGCAAAAAAAAAGGAAGGAAAGGTCTCATTTATCCAAAAGGTATTATGAGCTCCTCAGCCATACATAAAAATGGAGAAAATTACAGCAGTGGGAGAAGGGGGTGCAGGGATCACTGCTTATGGTACTCGGTAAAAATCTCCACCAGCCGAGGCCTCGCGAGATCCAGCCGAGGCCCTCGATTCCCCTCGCGCGCGTTGACCCCGAGCCTCAGTTCGTAGCACTCACGGACGAGCGCCACTGAGCGAGCCAGCCGATTCGCGGAGATCAGGCCGAAGTGCCTAAGGGACCGTAGCTTGTCCACGACCTCGTCATAGAGCTGCTCGGACAAGGGGTTGTAAAGCCCCGGCGACGCCCTCCAGATGGAGTACATCAGCAGCTGCAGCAGGGAGGAACGCCGGGGGAGCAGCCGACCGAAATGGTCTTCGATACTCCCATAGACCAACTGCACCGTGTCCTCGGTGCAGTTCTGGTCATAGAGGTATACGTCTTCGAAGTGGATGATTTCGGGGACAATAAAGGGGAAGTCTTGCATCCTCAACTATCTGTTTATGAAGAAAAGAAGGATCGGTGCTTCTTCAGCCTTATATAGCCCACTGCTCCCCAACGGAACTCAACGGTCGCCCTCTCCCGCCCAAAAAGTCACTGCCACACAGAGATCATCGAGCCATCTCTGGCGGAATCGGAACGACGCGACCCTGGCGCTTCGCCTCCCCCCACATTCAATGCGCATGCTATGCGCATGTTCTCCGCGACCGTTCCTGTTCCCCATACCTGCAACTGGATGGTCGGGTGAAACCTCATGAAGAATCAGCCGAGCAGCTACCCTGCTCGGTTATCCCTGTCCGGTAGCTTCCCCACTCGCAACGCCAGGGATCAAAGCCCTTGCCAAGAGGCAACCGCGCAGCTTCACTGCTCGGTTGTCCTTAGCAGGCCTCCTAAGGCCCCTTCAACGCTAAGGATGAAAGTCCTCCGTAGAGGCAGCCGAGCGGCTTCCCTGCTCGGCTATCCCTGGCCGGTAGCTTCCCTACTCGCAACGCCAGGGATCACAGCCCCTGCCAAGAGGCAACCGCGCAGCTTCACTGCCCGGTTATTCTTAGCAGGCCTCCTAAGGCCCCTCCAACGCTAAGGACCAAAGTCCTCCGTAGAGTCAGCCGAGCGGCCTCCCTGTTCGGCTATCCCTGGCCGGTAGCTTCCCTACTCGCAACGCCAAGGATCAAAGCCCTCTCCAAGAGGCAACCGCGCAGCTTCACTGCCCGGATATCCTTAGCAGGCCTCATACGGCCCCTCCAACGCTAAGGATCCAAGTCCTCCTTAGAGGCAGCTCAGCAACTACCCTGCTCGGCTATCCCCGGCTGGTAGCTCCCTACCACAACCGACAGGGATCAAAAACCCTCCCAGAGGCAGTCGAGCCCGAGGGTCCCTCGCTCGGCTATCCTTCAAGACAAAAGCCCTCGCCAAGAGGCACCGGGCAGTAACCCTGCCCGGCCAAGGGTCCTTGATAGGCTTCTTACAGCCCTCCCGCACTAAGGACCAAAGTCCTCCCAGAGGCAGTCGAGCCCTTGCTCGGCTATCCCCGGCTGGTAGCTTCCTACAACAACCGACAGGGATCAAAGTCCTCACCAAGAGGCACTGGGCAGTAACCCTGCTCGGTCCCCGTCATGAAGGATCAAAGCCCTCACAAGAGGCAACCGAGCAGCTACCCTTCTCGGTCATCTCCGGCGGGTAGCTCCCTATCCATGATGCCAGGGATCAAAGCCCTCGCAAGAGGCATCCGAGCGGCTACCCCGCTAGGTCATCCCAGGCTGGTAGTTGCCTACCCATGACGCCAGAGATCAAAGCCCTCGCCAAGAGGCAACCGCGCAGCTTCACTGCCCGGTCATCCTTAGTGGGCTTCCTACAGTCCCTCCAATGCTAAGGATCAAAGTCCTCCTTAGAGGCAGCCGAGCGGCTACCCTGCTCGGCTATCACTCGCCGGTAGCTTCCCTACTCGTAACTCCAGGGATCAAAGCCCTCACCGAGAGGCAACCGCGCAGCTTCACTGTCCGGTCATCCATAGTGAGCTTCTTACAACCCCTCCAACGCTAAGGATCCAAAGTCCTCCCAGAGGCAGTCGAGCCCGACCCTCGCTCGACCATCCCCAACTAGTGGTCGTTGCTCGCAATGCCAGAAGTCAAAGGCCCTCGCCAAGGGGCAACCGAGCAGCTTCCCATTCATGCTCATTCAATCTCGGCACAAATACGGCGGACAGCCCTCTGCCCATCACATGCAGAGGATCCGAGGCCCCACCAAGGGGCATCAGGTCTATCCAAGTCTGAGTGATCCCCCCTCGACTTCGGGGCCATGGAGATGCCTCCTTCTCAGCAGCGCTTGGCACACTTGGCAAGTGATCGAAATCAACTCGACGAACGACCGTTAGACAGATAGCCGATCTGACATGGAAGTCCAACAGTGCAAGCAGAGATATTTTACGAGCATTCTTCACAAACAGAAGATAAAGTGCAAACTGATGAAACCGAAGAAAAAAAGTTTTATTACCAAAGGCAAAGTCTTTACAAAGGGTATTTTGGGCTCCCCAGCCTTACAAACTGCCCGGAGGCTTACAAAAATTCCAAAAGCAACAAAAAAAGGAGAAGGAAGACGGAGGCTTTAGACCTCGGGGCCGGGCGCGACCTAGGGGTCCTCGACATCCACCACGAGACGAGCAAGGTCCTCGGCCATCTCCTCGTCAGGAGTCTCTTCCCCCTGCTCATCGGCGTCCGCAAGGGGGTATTCGGCTCGGAGCTCTTCGTCGACGAACTCCGGCACCCGGGCCTTAACGGTGTCGAGGGCCTCGTGCCATATGCAGGTTGTGGCCACGGCCAAGTCATCATAGAAGTCCTTCGACTTCTTATAGCCCTCCACCGCCTTCGCCGTCGAGAGGTCGGCCAACTTCGCCGCTCTCAGGTCGGCCGACTTCGCCGCCTCAGCCGCCACCCCCATCTCCTTCCGGAGGGTCTTCATTGTCCTCTTCAGGTTGCCGGCGAGCACCTGAGCGTCCTCAAGCTTAGCCTCGGCAACCACGGTGGCCTCGCGGTACCGGGCAACCTCCCATTTCCCGGCCTCCACCTCGCCCTCCAGGGCGGGAACCCTCGCCATCACCGCCTCCAGCTCCCGCTTGGAGCTCTCTTCCAGCGAGGAAAGCTTGCCCGCAGCCTTCATCGCCGGGGCTATCACCTCGGCCTCCATGCGCAAGGCAAGGACAACGTGCTGGAGAACGTGAAAAATTAGAAAGAGATCAGAAAGGAGAAGGAGGCACCGAATCTCGCAAAAAACCAAACACTTACCTGCACGGACTCCTGGGCGATGGACGCCATCTGGGCCCTGAAGGTCCCCCCGGGGACCCTACCCCCCGCCGATTTCTCTATTTCATGAAGCAGGCTATCCGCGACGGATAGCCCCGAGGGAACCGCGAACTGTAGGACCCCTTCCTCCACCATGATCGGCGAGGGCGGGCCCCGGGAAGACCTCCGGGAACCCCTCTTGAGCGGCTCCGATGCAGAGCCTATCTCCTCTTCCGAGACCGGATCCTCCAGAATCTGAGCTCGCTTCCGGCCCGACGCTCTGCTAGGCCCCGGGGCGGGATTCACCCCGAACGCTCACGGGACGCGACCACCGGAGGAGAAGGAGCCGGGGCGGGCTTTGAGCGGGAAGAGCCGGCGCCTCCGGCCTTCGTGATGCTCCTCAGCTGGCGCATGGAGGCTCGGAGCTCATCCATATCCATGGGTCTTACACAAAACCAAATGCAAAGAAATCAGCGACCCAAGCAATATACAAGCCAAAAAGCAAGCCTAATTTACCAATGAACTCAACGGGACCGAACCCGGCCCAACTCAAGACTCTTTCTGACAGCAGCACGTCGAATCGGGGGATGGGCTCCCATGACGCCACTCTCACCGCGGGGTCATTGGACTGGTTCCCCGGCAAGCATTTTTCCCTCGACCACTTGGTAGGCACGGGCCAGTCCTCGCCTTCGGGAGGGGAAACGAAGAAGAACTTCATCCAGTCGTGAATCGAAGAAGGCAGGGCCACAACCCCTGTTCCGGCGGCGCCCCCCTGTCCCTTTCTAAAAGAAAGGTAGGCCCATCTCGGGTCGTCCGCTCGACCCCCATAATGATTTTTGAAAACGAGAGAAGAATCAAGGAAGGAGAGGCTGAAGGGAACCGTCTGTAACTTCAGGCGGATCAGGAACCCGAGGAGAATCCTCCACGAGTTCAGCACTAATTGGCCAGGGGCTAACCCGAAGAAGTTCAGCGTCTCGACGACCTCGGGAGAGAAAGGCATGCGCATTCTACCCCAAAAAGCTTCCAAGTACAGGGCGATCTCCCTACCTCGTACTTGGTCTGCCCTCTCCCCCTCCTTGGCCAGACGAAGCGTATAACGTGAGGGGATGTGGAAGCGAGCCCGAGCATTGGCGAGCTCGTCCTCATGCCTCACCCAACACGACGCGCCGGGGGCAGCGTCTACCGCCTCCTCCCTGGGGGCTGCCCCCGCCGCACGATCCCGGGAAGAGGATCAAACCTCTGCTCCCTGGGAAGACTCAGGCTCAACTAAAGGATCCTTAGAACCTACTCCTACGACATCTACAGATTCCATGAAAGAAGACATCTAACCTGGAGAAGAGAGATTCTCGGGAAACGAAAGCAAAAGAAAGAAGACGAGCGCCGAGCAACAAGGGCTTATAGCGAGGAAATATGAAGGAGTTGGGACCCTGGAGTGGGCTCCATCCCTATTTGTTTCTGCGATCGCCCTCATCCAAGGACGCCCTTCATCTCCTGCTAAAACGCCTCCTCGCATCCAACGGCTCCGATTGCTCCACTTGTCGTTTCCACACTGGACCGCACCCCATCAGACGCCGCAGGTCTGCACACGTCGCGTCGGCCAACCGACGCTTGACACGTGGACCGTCGCTTCAGTGGCAGGATGCATGAACCGGTGCACATTCCTTAAATGCAGAGATCTCGCCCTGATTCGCTGGCAGAAAAGACAGCTGACAGCCCGAGGACGCGTCCCGACGAAACCTTAGGAGGGAGCTCGTCCCGGGCGGCCCGGCAGTCCACTCTAAACCCGACCCGCTAGCTGGTCGGGACAAGAGTGGGGTGCTAATAATGATGCTCAATATTGGCGATCTCCAAGATCAGGACACGTGGCAGATGACGTGTCCCAGAACTCAGAAGAAAAGGCCCCAAAGAGGCCGACCAGGCCACCCCTGTACCCGACCTGCAAGCACAAGCTGGCTCTCCTCAGAGCCCCTGAAAATTGGCCTTCTCAGCCTCTCAGCTCGCCCCGAGCTGCCACAGGACCAAGACTCCTCGGCCCTCTCACTCGTCCCCGAGCTCCCTAACCAAGGCCATCTTCCTCGGTCCTCCGACCGACCAACTCCACCACTCACAGGCGTAACCGCCGCTCCGCAAATCTCTCCATGCGTAGATTCTCCGCCAGCAACATACGTTCCACACTATCACGATCCCCATTAACGGGTGATCCGCTCTTTACGCGGGCGTGACGTCGGGGGCGTAACTGCCGGCGAGATTCTCACGCCTGCTGCTGCGTGTTGCCGCCACTATATAAACCCCTATCACAGAGGGGTCAAGTAAGCCCATTTTTACTCCACTTAGCCGTTACTCTGCTCGGATCTTGTGCTAACTTGATCGTCGGAGGGTCCTCGGTGGTACCAAACCACTCCAGGACTTCTTTGCAGGTATTCGGCGCTAAACTCCTCAAAATCACCAATCTCCTCAAAACCTATTGAGACCCACAAGCAACAGGTTATCACCTCCAAAATCCACGGGAAGATCGACGGAAGACAACATCTGACGGAGACCCGAAAAGTCCTCCATCAATAAGGAAAAAAAATCCCCCAATCCTCAGGTTTCCGTAAAGGTGCTCCATTTTAGAAGTCAAAATCGATATTTCATATATGAATATGAATACAAAACATCATATAAGAATACGAAAATGGAAATACAGATACATATAGGTATTTGGATCAATTTAGATGGATCAAAATCCGGAAAGAAATTTTCATTTATACTTTCAATGAAATGTTTATTTGGCTAGGGTTACATTAACCCTATCCAATTTTCCTCCCTCAAAAAAAAAATCCTAACCAGTTGTATAGAAATACAGCGGATAGAAATAATATGTCTAAACAGACATCTGGTTATAAACAGTATGATTACACGAACAATGCATATCCAGATACCGAAAATTTGACTTATTTGAATACTTGCCGGATAACTTAAAGATTTTTAAATCATTAAACATATCTGCATTAGCCTCAATTTCCCTTTACCAGAATTCGATGACAATGTGAAAAGACCAGGACTATAAGCATTGGGAGAATGGCATAGAGACACTAAACTCTGAACATTACAATTTACATTGATCTCACTCATATGTCAGTCATTTGGAACCAGGAGAAATTAATCAACAGCAATGTTCCAATGTGAGGTCTCAAAATTTTTTGATCTTGATTTTAGCTATTATCATTAGGTGCTAAATAACTCTCATCTCACAACGGCATCAACAACAAACAGCCGTTATCCCATCAACAATGCTCATCTTCCATTCCGCTTTATAAAGGGTCATCTCCTTGATAAAAATTAGCTATCAATATATCTTGTAGGCCAGCATTTAATACCTGTTGCTGAATTAATTAAAATTTAATTGATCGCTCTTATCATTTATTAGCCTCCAGTGGACATAGACAAGGTGCAGTCTAACATCAAAAACACAAAATAAAACAAGGGGTATTGTGGTTTTTCCTGGAAAACCACAATGAAGTATGCACCGTTAGTGAAAAACTACTTGCATAATGGTTTTTCGCTAATAGTGCAGGACGGTTTTTTTCGCTAAAACTATCAAACTGCTTTTTGGTGAATACTCCAATTTTTGACAGTAAAGATAAGGGGTAGAAACAAGGTTAGAGAACCCGGTTTCGGTTTCTCAAAATTTTATTAGTTTCGGAGGGTTTCGGTTAGTTTCGCTTATCTCGGTTCAGGTTTCGGTTTCGGTTTTGACGGTAATACATACATACATATATTTAGATATATTAAATTTATGGTTGTATATCACAAGGCAACAATCTTAGTGTTTACACATCCAGCCAAGACAAAAATTAATGCAAAATATTTTGAAAAATGTACTTAAATAAGTATTAATACAGAGTTTGGGTCAACTTTTATGGCCTTCTTAGAATGAAAATAACCTGATCAGCTCTACCACAAATGAAAACTATGGTCTCAATTTTGGTTCTACACGTGATCCACAAAATATAATTAGGGTGACTTGAAAGCAAAAGAAAAAAAAGAAAAATAGATCTGACCAGTTGTTTTTCAATCGCTTCTCTCACATCTCTCCCTCTATCTCTATCAGCTCGATGAGTTTTCTTTTTTCTTGTAGGTTTCTCAATAGTCAAGATCAACGGTCTTTGCTGGGCAAGTAGCGATTACTCACCACGAAAACATCTCAAATCTAACGATGAAAGTATATAGTGATCAAGAGTATAGAAAAACACGGCAAAAAAAAGTTATTTCAGGTTTCGGCCGAAACGATATTTTATGGTTGGTTTCGTATCGGTCTCCACCGAAACCTATACAAAACGATCACGGTGGTTTCGGATGAAACAAATTTATAGAATATTTTTTCTTTTCTTTTTCCCTATTTTTTCCAAATTTCTTTTTTGGATGTGACCCTTTCCGGACTAGAACCTGGGACCTCTCACTTTGGAGAGAAACTATTACCGTTGGGCTATCACACTTTGGTTTTAGGATTGATGTTGATACTAGTAGAATTAAATGGTTTCTACTGAAGATGAAATGGAAGAAATATCTGAAATAGAATAGAAGTAGACGAGAACTGATATAAATGACACAGTAAGATAAAAATAATGGTCAAAAAGCCTGCATAAGTTGTTGCTATAAAAAAATAAAAAATGAAGGTGACATTGTAATCAAATTAACCACACACCACTTGTAATTTCAACTCTAGTCTACATTTGAAGCACTCTACTTGCAGCAGCAGCACTGATTTTCAAAACACTAATTACTGCAGAAATTTTTACCGGCGACACCATTGTGTAATGTACTGTCGTTACGGACGGTACGCAGAAGGATATCGATCATCGTTATCAAGAACAAGATTGATTCCGTGAGATCGAAGCGCATTAAAAACAGCCCACACCTTAGTACTGTTCTTGAAACCTTTCTTCTCCACTTCCTTTGCCGCGTCCGCATGGATTTCTTGAGACAGGCCATTGACCTTGAGACGCATTGCCAGCACTTCGCCAACAGCGGCAGCCGCCTTGGCGTTGCACGTCTGCCCGCACAGACGGCGCAGTCATGATGATCCTCCCGCTGCGCCGGTCCACGACGTTGGCGGTCACGTACTTGAGCGATATGAACAGTCTTAGTATGAATCTCTTTGTTTGAGACTGAAGTGTAGGAAACCGGTTCATTTTACACGAGTCCATTGTACATGATTTGAATAATCGGGGGTCATAAATATTTTACAATATATTTAGGCCCGGTTTGAGAATGAAGTTAGTTTAATAATTAGCAAAAACTCAATTCCAAAATTGCTAGTTTTATCTTGTTTGTCAATCATTTTGGTGTTGAGATAACTCGGCTTAAAAATTAACCATGAATTTGACCAGTTAATTGTTAGAAAATTCCAATAAAATCCCACTCTCTCCCTTTAAAGGCCTAGCAGAAAAGCTTTGAACTTGAACCATCTCAAACAATTTGACAAAACAAATCTCTGAATACAAAGCATATCTGATTTAAATGAGCAATTATTCATTGATAAATAATATGCTCGAAGATAATCACGCACAAATTGAGAGAGAGAGAGAGAGTGTGATGTCGGATCACGTTCAGATGTTATCTTCCGTGGATCTGCTGTTGGCGACGATGGACGGCTGAGATTGAATTGGATGTTGACTCCTGAAGCGTGTGGATCTCAATGAGTTTGAGGTGGTTGAGGCCGAGCTACCTGCAAGGAAGTCCCGGGGTGGTTGTACCACCGAGGACCCTCCAATGATCAAGTTAGACCGGATATTTGAGCAGAGTAACGGTCTAGTGAGGAGAAAAATGACTTACTTGAACCGTCTGAAAGAGGGGTTTATATAGTGGTGGCAACAGGCAGACATGTGTGAGAATCACGCCAGCCGTTACGCTCCCGGCGTCGCGCCCGCGTGATAGGCGGGATCCCGCATTAATGACGAGACATGCTCGTTAATGGGGGATCGTGATGGCGTGGAACGCGGGACGTGGCCGGTGGATATCTCGCGTATGGCGAGATTCGCGGGGGTGAGGCGGTTGCGCCTGCGATTGGTGCCGTTGGTCGGTCGATGAGACCGAGGAAGATGAGCTCGGCGGGAGGCTCGGGGACGAGCGGGAGGCCGAGGTATCTTGGTTCTGCGATAGCCCGGAGACGAGCCGAGGAGGCCAATTGTGCAGGAGGCTCAGAGGTGAGCCAATGGTGGTTTGTAAGGCAGACACAAGAGTGGTGTGGACGGTCGCAGAAGGTCGGCTACGTCTATGGGTGGCAGACCCGGGGTACTTTACCGACATACCGTTTCTGGTCTTTCTTGCTAGCTTCGTGACACGTCATCTGCCACGTGTCACGATCTGGGAGATCACCGATATCGAGCATCATCATTAGCCCCCCACTCTCGTCCCGACCTGTTCACGGGTCGGGTCGAGAGTGGTCTGCCGGGTAACCCGAGGTGAGCTCCCTTTCCGTAGATATCGTAAGCGTGCATTCCCGGGCGATCAGTTGTATTTTCTTGATGACGTCAGCGAATCAGGGGCCAGATCTGGCATTAAAGAGGATGCGCCGGATCGTGCATACGTTCATCGAAGCGACAGCCCATGTGTCAGGCGCCAGTTGGCTGACGTGACGAGCCGCAGGTCTCCCGCGCCCGATGGGATGCGACCAATGCGTGCGAGACAGGTGGAGCGACGGTGGCCGTCGAATGCGAAGAGTCTTTTTGGCGGGAGATGACTGTCGCCGTTGGATGTGTAAGTCGGCCGCTATAAATAGGGATGGGGTCCCCATCAGGGCCCATACCTCTTCATAATTTTCTCGTCTTGAGTCTCGTTAGCTCGGCGTTCTTCTTTTTAGGTCGGGATATCTGCATTTTGCTCTTCCGAAGACTCATCCCTTCCATCAGGTTAGATGTCTTCCTATGAAGAGTCTGTAGAAATAGCTCGGGTAGAGTCTAGGGATCCCCCTGTAATTTCTTATTCTTCTTCTGATTCTTCTTCTTCCGCTTCTTCATCTTCTGAGTTGGAGTCCTCCCGGAAAGTTAGGGTCAGATCCTCTTCCCGGGGGCGCACGACGGGGGTGGTTCCCGGAGTGGAGGTCGCGGATGCTCCTGGCATGTCATCCACGGTGAGGTATAAGGATAAGCTCGCCACTGTTCGGGCTCGTTTCCAAATTCCTCCCGGCTATAAGCTGCATTTGGCTGAGGAAGGGGAGAGGGCAGATCAAGTACGAGGCAAGGAGATTGCCCTGTACATGGAAGCCATTTGGGTCGGAATGCGCCTGCTCTTCTTTCCCGAGGTTGTTAGAGCGCTGAATCATTTTGGGTTAGCCCCGGGCCAGCTAGTGCCGAACTCCTGGAGGATTCTCCTTGGGTTCCTGGTCCGTTTGAAGTTGCACCTGATCCCTTTCAGGCTGAGCACCCTTGCCTCTTCTCTCTGTTACAAAAGTCACCCCGACACTCGCGCGGGCGAACCGAGGTGGGTATACATCTCCTTTAGGAAACAACGGGTAAGTGCAGCCGGGTCGGGGGTCGTCGTGGTCCCTTCTTCCATCCATGATCGGAAGAAGAAGTTTTTCTTTATTGGGCCACCCGAGGGTGAGGACTGGCCCGTGCCCATCCAGTGGTCTAGGGATAACTACCGGCGGGAGAGTCAGTCGAACGATCCCGACGCGGTGAAAGTGGTGTTTCCCCCAATCAGAGCAAAGCTCTGTTCTGAATTTCAAAATTCAAAAATCGAAGCAACGCTTCAGATCCCATGCGCTGCGCGCCACGTGTTAAAAGTAGACACGCCAGCGCCAGGAGCGCTGCGCCCTAGGCAGCGCACCCCAATCAGAGCAAAGCTCTGTTTCAAAATTCAAATTTTAAAAGTTGAAGCAACGCTTCAGACCCAGCGCTCTGCGCTGCGCGCCACATGTCAAGCACGGGCGCGCTAGCTCAGTTGCGCTGCGCTCTGCGTTGCGCGCCACGTGTCAAGCACGGGCGCGCTAGCGCAGTTGTGCTGCGCGCCACATATCAAACGTAGGTGCGCTAGCGTAAGGTGCGCCCGCGCTGGAATTAAAAGAATTCCTCACCGTTAGATCAAAAGATCTAATAATAATAAATTATTAATTGATCAGAATTAAAATTCTGCTATGGAAAGATCTTTCCAATCTTATTAAAATAAGAAGATTATCTTCTGTAAAACAGAAGCCTTAGGATCAAAGATCCAACGGTGGGAAATATTTCCAAATCAATCAGAGAAAAATCTCTTCAACTGATTCAACAAATCATTTGGCCCTATATAAAGGCCCTTAGACTTCAAGTCTAAAGAAGACAGAATAGCAATAGAAAAAACCCTCTAAAAACTTTGAGAAAAACTCAAAGAGAAAGAAAGGCAAGCCTTTGAAGAAAAAAGATCATTTCTTCGTCTTTAAAGGTAAAAACAATTAATTCTTGAACAACAGAGATGAAATCATCTCGTAAAAAGAAGAAACATCTTCTAAAAAGATCTTAGATCTATAAAAAAGACCGAGGTCTTTGAATAAAAAGAAAAGATCAAGATCTAATCATAAAAAGAAGTATTTTTACTTCACAGATCTTCTGATCTATAAAGGCAGAGCCTTTTAATAAAAACAAGAACTGTTGTTCTTGGATCTTGAGGCAAGGCCTCCTTAGAAGAACATAAGTTTGTTCTTTGATCTTAAAATTGATCAAAATGCGCTTTGCGCTACTGGAAAGTGTTTTGCACTCTTGAACTGCGCCTTTGCGCTCCTTGGACCGGCGCTCAGCGCCAAAACATGCCACGTGTCAACCACAGACACAGTTTGCGCTTTGCGCTCCTGAAACAGAGCACTGCGCTCTTGGGTTGGCGCTCAAAGCCAAGCGCGCCGCGTGTCATTCACTGGCGCACCCATAAACTGACGCAACGCACTCATAAATCAAAAGCGCAATGCACTAACAAACTAGCGCTTAGCGCTAAGCGACACGTGTCCTCCTCGTGTGCGCTAACCAACAGAAGCGCAATGCGCTCTTTACATGGCGCAAAGCGCCTGATGCGCCACGTGGCGCACTGTCAGAACACACTCTGTCCTGATGAATGCTATGCATTCAATGAAGAAAAAAAATGTCAGAGCCCACTGCTTGGCATTATTGGAAAGGGCCGAGCCCAAATAAAGGCTTAATAATAGCCAACACAGAAATAAAATGTTAAAACATTTTTAACTGGACTTAGCCCAATTCTGGCCATAAGTCCTCAATTTAAATTGAACTGAGCACACCTACTCTTCCAATCAATTTACACCCGGTTCGAGGGTACATCTCTTCACTCCTCTGATATTTGTCGTTGTAATCCTTCAACGTCGTCAGAGAGGTGACGGGTCCCGACAACCACACATTGCTACGGACTGTGGGGTCCTTAAATCCATGGACTATGATGTCCTTAACCTCGACCGTGATGTCTTTAAACTAACAACGGACTGTGGGGTCCTTAAACCCATGGACTATGATGTCTTTAACCTCGACCGTGATGTCTTAAAACTAACGTCGGACTGTGGAGTCCTTAAATCCACGGACTATAATGTCCTTAATCTCGACCGTGATGTCTTAAAACTAATATCAGACCGTGGAGTCCTTAAATCCACGGACTATGATGTCCTTAACCTCGACCGTGATGTCTTAAAACTAACACCGGACTGTGAGGTCCTTAAACTCACAGACTATGATGTCCTTAACCTCGACCGCAATGTCTTAAAACTAACATTGGACCATAATGTCCTTAAACTAATTATCGACCGCAATGTCATTAAACTAAACAATAGAGCCCAATTGCTCTCTTGTTGGATCTAAACGATCCCGTTAAGTTGATCTTAGTCTAAAATTAGACTAACGTGTTCTTAACAAACATTTAAGTTGATCTTAGCCTCAAATAAGGCTAACGTATCCTTAAACATAACCCCCCCAAACCCAAATCTAAGAAAGATACGGATTTGGACTAATCCACGTCCTACGGGCAACAGCATAACTTAGTCTCCGTATACAATCCACGGGCAACCGAACACAAAACAAACACCCACGACACGAAGTGACCATCTGGAGAAGGAGAAAGTTGTTACCACGATGCGGTAGCATAATTAACTGCAGGGGCTTACGCCTGCAGGGAAGAGCGTCCCCACAATAAAAAACCCCTCAAACGAGGGGGAATCTGACGAAGTCTGCTACATCGGCCGCATCCGTTTAAACCTTCGATACATGGTGCTATAAATCAACTTGGCATCTTCGCAGAGGTGGACGGATAGCACCAATTAGCATCTGCCCTGAATTTCAGGCAAGACGGACCTGCGCGGTCGCGTTTCCGTGATTCGGAGGGGAACAGATTCTGGCACGCCTGGTGGGACCTTTTTCTCTTTCCACTCCACACTTCGTGTGTCGTGTTCGCGAACCAATCGCCGTTTGCCAATGGTTGCCCTTGGGTTTCGAGTTACTAAGATTTGGTTTCTTGCTTGGCGCAGAAAGCAAAACAGCAATGGCATCTACTTGCGTAAAGTGCTCCAACTGCAGCTGCAACCCACGTCCTTGTTTATCCCAATCAGAGCAAAGCTCTGTTCAAATTCCGAGGCGGGAGATGAAGCAACGCTTCATCTTCCCCCAATCAGAGCAAAGCTCTGTTAAAGTTCAAAATTCAAATAATGAAGCAACGCTTCAGATTCTTTGCGCTGGGCTCAATGCGCCACGTGTCAGGCGCAGATGCATCAGCGCAGCGCCCGAGGCAGCGCGCCCAATCAGAGCAAAGCTCTATTAAAAAACAAAAGGAAGCAACGCTTCAGTTGCGCAAGCACTGCGCTGCGCGACACGTGTCAGCGCAGATGCGCTAGCGCAGTTGTGCTGCCCGACACGTGTCAGCGCAGATGCGCTAGTACAGTTGCGCTGCGCTTTGCGCTGTGCGACACGTGTCAGCGTAGATGCGCTAGCGCAGTTGCGCTGCGCTGTGCGCTGCTTGACATGTGTCACGCGCTGGGGCGTTTGCGCCAAACGGAATTAAGATTTCAAAGAAATCTTTATGTTCCTGTTAAAACAAGAAGATTTTCTTCTGTAAAACAGAAGCCCTTGGATCAAAGATCCAACGATCCAACGGTGGGGAAAATTCCCCAAATCACTCAGAGAAAGATCTCTTTAACAAATTTATGGGCACTATATAAAGGCCCCTAGACCTCAATTCGAGTGCATCAACATTTTCTTGAAAAATCAAGAACTTCAAACAGAGAGAACTCTGAAGAAGTTTCAAGAAAAAGGTAAAAAAAATCTTCATAAAATAGAAGAATTTTCTTCTAATACATCATTGATCTAAAAACAAGATCAATGATCTTCAGATAATAAACAGTGCTTTGCACTTCTTATGAACCACTGGTTCTTTAAAACAAGAAAAACAAAATAAAGAACAGTGCTTTGCACTTCTCATGAACCACTGGTTCTTTAAAACAAGAAAAAACAAGAAAAAACAAGAAATACTTGTTTTTCTTTGATTCTCATTAGATCGAAGAAAACAAACAGTGATTTGCACTTTATCATGAACCATTGGTTCTAAAAGATCCTCAGATCATAGTGCCTTGCACTTGCAAACTGCGCTGTTGCGCTCCTGGATTGGCGCAAGCCCCCAGAGCGCGCCACGTGTCAGCAGCGTAGGCGCAACATCATAAGCGCTTGCGCTCTGCGCATGCGTGACACGTGTCAACATCATAAGCGCTTGCGCTCTCTGATTGGCGCAAAGCACCTGACAAATGCAATGCATTTCCTAAAGGGCCAGGCCCAAATCAAAAAGACCAAGCAGGCCTAATGAATTGCAAAGCAATAAAAAGGGCAGAGCCCAAACAGAATTGATGCTCTGTATCATTTATAAATGGGCAGAGCCCAAACGAAATAATAAAAATGCTATGCATTTTAAAAAGGGCAGAGCCCAAACAAAGTAGATGCTTTGCATCATTTATAAATGGGCAGAGCCCAAAACAAATTGATGCTCTGTATCCTTTATGGGTAGAGCCCAAATAAAAATAGAAAGAAATGCAATGCAAAAGCAGATAAAATGTTGAACATTTTCAACTGGACTTAGCCCAATTTTGGCCGTAAGTCCTCAAATTAAATTGACTGAGCAAGATTGCTCTCTTAAATCAATTTACCTCCGGTTCGAGAGTACATCTCCGAACTCCTCTGACACCTTTCGTTGTAATCCTTCAACGACGTCAGAGAGGTGATGGGTCCCGATGACCACATACGAATACAGACTACGGGTTCCTTAAACTCGTGGACCGAAACGTCCTTAAACTAATGTTGGACCGAAACGTCCTTAAACTAATGTTGGACCACCACGTCCCTAAACTGGTGATGGACCACCACGTCTCTAAACTGGAATATGGACCAACACGTCCCTAAACTGGAATATGGACCACTACGTCCCTAAACTGGAACAATAGAGTCCCCAAACGCTCTTTTGTCGAATCCAAAACGATCCCATTAAGTTGATCTTAGTCTCAAATCAGACTAACGTATCCTTAACAAACGTTTAAGTCGATCTTAGCCTAAATATGGCTAACGTATCCTTCAACCAAAACACCAAATCCAAATCTAAGTAAATACGGATTTGGACTAATCCACGTCCTACGGGGGACGGCATCACTTAGTCTCCGTATACAATCCACGGGCAACCACAAACAAAACAAACACACACGACACGAAGTGAAATTCTGGAGAAGGAGAAAGTTGTTACCGCGATGCGGTAGCGTAATTAACTGCAGGGTCTTGCGCCTGCAGGGAAGAGCGTCCCCACAATCAAAAACCCCTCAAGCGAGGGGGAATCTGACGAAGTCTGCTACATCGGCCGCATCCGTCTAAACCTCCGATATACGGTGCCATAAATCAACTTGGCATCTTCGGAGAGGTGGACGGATAGCCCCAAATAGCATCTGTCCCGAATCCCAGCGTCAGGACCTCGCAGTCTTGTGCGCCGCCGTTCGGAGGGGAACAGATTCTGGCACGCCCGGTGGGACCTTTTCCTCTTTCCACTCCACACTTCGTGTGTCGTCTTCGCGAACGAATCGCGGTTTGTTAATGGTTGCCTTTGGGTTGCAAGTTACTAAGATTTGGTCTTTTGTCTGGCGTAGAACTCAAGCATCAATGGTCTCTAACTGCACCAACTGCTCGAAGTGCCACTGCAACGGACGCTCCACCTCCCCTGGAGGTGTAGCATATGGGCCCCAAGCGGCCTCCTTCCTCGCTCTGCCGGTAGAACAGGTAATCCAGGCCACCACCGGCTTGTTTTTCGGGACCATGATCCCACCTACAAGCTTCTCTATACCAATACCTGCACCGGAAGTGAACAAGAAGTCGGTCTTCGACCGGCTCACTGCTACGACGACCCCTGTCAACGGGTCGCCCACTGCCAAACCAACAGCCTCTGTTTTCGCCAGGCTGGATCAGAACTCTAAATTGGCTGTCCCAAGGAAGGCAATAACTGCTGCTCCAGAAGTCGTCAAGGCGGCTTCCCCTGTCAAAGAGTCAGTCTTTTCAAGACTGACGATTCCTGCTCCTGCCCCTGCTCGAGGATCTGTCTTCGACAGGTTGAATATCTTCCTTCAAAAGACAACTTCAGTCTTTAAGAGGTTAACACCAGCGGTGCCTCATTCAGACAGGGGGCAAAAAGAAGCTGTCTCAATCTCCGAGCCAGTCCCAACGGCTCGTCATGCTCGACGTCGCCATTAGCGATGAGTGAGGAAGGCAGGGGGCAACTCCCCCTCAGGGTTAACTCCACCGACTCCAGTAGTGGAAGTCAACGCTGCTGTTCCAACTGGGAACAGCTTTGAACTGCTGATGAGGGTACGTAAGAATTCTCCAACCGCTACATTGAAAAGATCTCCTCCGCCCGTGGAGAGAGTTCCGGAAACAAAGCAAGAACAGCCCCCTCAACGGCTGTCCTCAAAAATATACAAGGTTTGGCGAAGGGTTCAAGACTCCGTGATCGACCCAGATCACTCTCGTCAACGAAAGAAGACGAAGGTGCAAAAAGAAAAGGACCGTTCTATTAAACAGCAGAGGACAACAATCGCTAGGGTGCCCACTTCAACGGCCCCTTCAACTTCAACGGCCCACAAAAGAAGAAGGCCGGAGAAAACCCCTGCACCCGCGGCGAATATCAAAGGTGATGAACCCAAACGCCCTAAGACAGGGGGCATTGTAGTTCATACCGTCTATGTGGCGTCTGGTAAGGAGGACAGTCGCATATCTACGGGTCATCGACCGCTTACGCGATCAGTGACCAAAGCCCAGGAGCAGCAGCAGAAGCTCCAAGAGATGATGAACGCTATGGCCGCACTTACAGGGCCAAAAGAAAACCCTGAAACGTCCTCAGATGAACGCCAGGGGGAAGAAACCGACGCCGAATTCCTTCGTCGAATATTGGAGAAGAAGGACAAAGAGGCTGCTGAACAAGCAGCCAACATACAACGTATCAGCCTCCTGTTCCAAGACATGGTGGGGATGATGATACAACAAGATCCTCCGGCTGAAGATCCCCCGATCGTCCTCGGTGATGATAGGGGAGAAACGTCGAATCCTCCGCCGGCTTTGTCAACAGCTAAGGAGGATACAATCTTCAAAGCTGATTTGGACGAGTACATAGCCCAACAAATACGGGTTCATCATGCAGCTGAAGCAGCTGGCCAGATCGTAAAAACGGGACGGCCATATCCAAGTTGGTACGACCAAATCAAGTACCCGCCAGGTTACACAATTCCCAAGTTCCATGTCTACAAGGGGACGGGTAATCCTCACCAGCATGTTGCCCAGTTTAGGGCACTCTGCGGCAACACCGGCGGTGACGACAAGCTGTTGCTTCGCCAGTTTGTTGGAAGTTTATCAGATACGGCGTTTGAATGGTATTCTGAACTCCCGAATGACTCTATCAAGACCTTCGCAGAGATGGAGCTGCTGTTTACTCAGCGTTTTGCAAGCGCCAGTGAACGCACCTCGATGATGGCACTGATTAACGCCAGGGTAAAACCAGGCGAGACGTGGGTTCAATATGCTATACGGTGGCGGAACTTATGGTCGAAGTGCGAGTAGCGCATTGAAGAAGCTCCCGTAGTGGGTATGTTTGTGGGAACCCTTGATCCGCAAGCAACCATCTCGCAATTTATGATGTTTTTCAAGCCGACTACCTTCCAGGCCTTGATTGATAAGCTAGCGCAAATGGATCAGATGGGCCATAAACCTCCTCTTCCAAAGCCGGACTCCCGAAATGACAAAGGGAAGGGAAAAGCGATCGTTGTCGCTAATGCTCAACAACAACCGAGCGACTCGAAGCCGGTTGTTCGTCAAAATAATATGCGTCCGTACGTAGCCCTTGAGGAGAGGCTAGGACGTTCTTACTCCTTTCCTCGCGATAAAACGAGGAGGTTATTCGAGCTGGCGTTACGCAACCGACTCATAAATCTGCCGGATCCAAAACGTCCGTTGCAACCAAGTGATGTCAATGAGCCCAACTACTGTCCTTATCATCGAGTACTGGGCCATCCGATCGAAGATTGCTACGTTTTCAAAAATTGGCTTGAAAACCAGTACCGACAGGGCAAATTCGCGTTATCTGACAAATGGAAGGTGAATCCCCCGCAGCCCCACACATCTAAGGGGACGAATACGCCGGGGGCAACATGCTCCGTCGTTGAAGAAGCTCCTTGGGAGGTTGTATTATCAACCAAGACAAAGAGGATGCTAAACAATCTTCAGGCATACCCAGCGATTAGGTGGAAGAACCCGTTGGAACCGCAGATCATTGAGGGGATGTTGAAGCCACGTCCAACTCCAAAGACCGCTGGTGGTGACTCAAGCACCCGCAACCAGCCGTCAAAATCTTCGAAAAAGAAGAAGAAGAAATCTAAGAAACCCGTGAAGCCTGGCGACAAGCACACGGACTTGCAAAAACAAATTGACGCGCTGGAGGAATACAACCAGAAGGCACGGACTCCCATTACATTCCAAGAGTTCCTCAATCATGTCTTTCAAGAGGAAGATGAGGGAGAAAGTTCATCTGATGAATCTGAAGAATATGTGGCGAGCTGTCATGTGATTTCCCATTCGTTCATGGACGATGAAGAGACTCCTTATACTGGAACGCTGGGGGCAGACCCTGAACAAAAAATTCTGGGGCCATCAGATAAAGTAATTGACACATTCCTTAATGAAGCTCGGTTGAAAAGTAAAGCTGATCGAGAACGTGAGGCGATAATATTTGAAAGGGCCAAGTGCCAGCGACTTGATGAAAGAGATGAAACGATCCCGCTGGAGCAAAATGCCTACACTACCGATAAAAGCCAATTTAAGATGAGGAAAAGGTTTGCTAAGGCCATATCAATGGGCATGAAGCTACCATGCTCCGAAGGAAACATCGTCGGTGAAGTGGAAATGCACCCCTCCTATTGCTTATATCATCAGAAGGTTTCGCACCCCACTCAAGAGTACAAAGCTTTCGATAGATGGTGGCAAGGATATGTTGCTCATCGACAACGCTTTAAGCGAGAGAAGCGCAAAACTCGTCGGGAGCGGAAAAATACGACCGAAGAGCATAAAAGAACCACCGGCGATTGTCGCATGGTTAACACCGGCGGGTCACAAGTGCCTATATTCGGGAGCGATTCTGATGAGGAGCTAGAACTTGCCCCTCTCTTTAAAGAGTCCACTTCGGAAAAAAAAGAAGAGCCGAAGGTCTGAGAAAATATCCGGTTACGTAATCGCACGCTGCCCGAAAAGAACCCCGGACCTTCAAACAGAAAAGATAAAGGGAAAGAAAAGGTCTCTGAAGATATCGTCTTAGATGACCAAGTGGTGGAGGAGCTAAGTGCCAAGGACCCGCCGAAGAAAAATAACGTGGATTACAACGTCTTAGCACATCTGAGGAAGCTACCCTCACAGCTTAGCATTCTTGATGCCCTTTTGCTATCAAAGGAGGCGAGAGATTCGTTAGTCAAGGCACTACAAGATCCGGAACAATTCCAAGCTTTCCTGGCTGAAGAAAAGATGAAGGATGAATTAGAGGAAGTGCACACGGCCGATGTCGCTTTTGGTGATGAAGATCTTCTCCTTGGGACGTGCGAACACAATCGCCCCCTTTATGTCTCAGGATACTGCCACGACATAAAGATAGGCAAAATCCTGATCGACAATGGATCCTCCGTTAACCTCCTCAATGTGCGGGTGTTAAAAGAAATCTGCATGAGCGTCCAGCACCTTGCTCGGGACAAGATCACCATCTCTGGGTTCAACTCCCAGTCATCAAGAACTCTTGGGTCTGTGATACTGACGCCACGCTTTGGGCTACTCGTCACGGACATTAAATTCCACGTCATAGATGCCAAAACATGCTACAACGCTTTGCTCGGCCGACCGTGGTTACACGAGTACAACGTCATTCCTTCTACACAACATCAGTGTATGAAGTATGCTAAAGATGGTCTCGAGTATACCGTGGCGGGAGAACTGAATCCGTTTTTCGTGAATGAAGTCCGCAAATATGAAGATGCTAAATACTTCTTACCGGATTTCGAAGACACGGAAAGGTGTCACAAACCGGAGAACAAAGCTAACGCCACCATCCCTATTTTCGGGAGTGATACCGAGGAGGAAGAGGAGATGGTGTATTCGGGTCCGCCCCAACACAACAAACCAAGACCGTCCACTCCTACGTTGATCTTTGGTAGCGACTCGGAAGATGAGATACATGCTGTATTCTCTGCTCGACCTTCAATACTGTTCCCGCCGAAAATTTCTGCGCAGAAGAGTCCAAGGTATCAAATGGAAGCGATACGCTTAAGGAAATGCGAACCAATATCTTCCGGCCTGTATTTTGATAAGTTCCCAAAGGAGGAACTATTAAATTCTGATGGTATTGGAAGCATCTCGAAAAACCCTTCGATTTGATATATTATGGGCATCATAATTCATCCGGGATCAAAAGTTATGAGGCATCACGTGTCCACACGTGATGGACCTTTAAGAACCCGCTGGAGGACTTAAAAGATACAATAAAAACTCAGTAAAGACCCCAATGGGGCATCACGTGCTCACACGTGATCATGGGTCACGTGCAGACACGTGATGGGCTCTTAAGACCTCTAAAATAATGAATAGAATTAAATTATAAAATCTGTTCCCTGATCAGAGGTTACCTCAATGAGGTATCACGTGCTCACACGTGACCAATGGTCACGTGTTGACACGTGATGGTTAAAACAACAACATAAACAAGCGGCCGTTAAAGAACTCAATTAGGGGTCACGTGCTCACACGTGACCAAGGGTCACGTGTCAGCACGTGACTGGTTCCGAAAGCCCTACAGTTAATAGAATTAAATTCTAAAAGTCTCTAAATCTTTCCAAATGGAAAAGGATTATGGGGACCGTTGGATTAAAGATCCAAGGGTGATTAAATATCACCAATTTATGGAAAGATCTTGGACTTGGAAAGATTTCCCCCCTAAATCTGACCGAGATAACAAATGGATATCTTTGGATTTAAAATCCAATGGTGAATAAAATTCACTTAACAATCTAAAGGCCCGGATTAATGATGAATGCAAATCAAATCTCTCAACATACAAATCAAATCTCTTAATGAGAGATTTGCTAAACAAATTGATTCTCTTCCTTCTCCTATAAATAGGAGCCAAGAAAAGAAGAGAAAGGGGACTACTTTTTTGAGAGAAAAACAGAGGGAGGAGAATTTAATTCTCAAGAGAGAAAAAAGCAAAGAGAGGAGAATTTAATTCTCTGCAAAAAAAACCCTAGGTAAGAAAAGGGAGGCTTCAAAAGAGAATTTAATTCTCAAAAGAGTTTAACTCTTATTTAAAGAAAAGAACTTAGTTCTTTCTCTGGTTGAGGATCTGCAAAGTGCACATCTCCCCATGAATTGAGAATTTAATTCTCATTGGGTTGAGATCCCGCCATGCAGATCTAAAACACAGAGGAGGAATTGAATTTTGAGAATTTAATTCTCCCAAACTCACAGGAATTTAATTCCTCCTAAAATGAAACTAGGGTTTAACCCTAATCAAGAATTTAATTCTTTTACATATCTAGGAATTTAATTCCTTTAAAAAGAAATCAGGGTTTTATCCTAAATAAGAATTTAATTCTTTCATGATAGGAATTTAATTCCTCCAAAATCATAATTAGGGTTTAACCCTACAAAGAATTCAATTCTTAAAAGATCTCTGTTCATGAAAAGAACTAGGGTCACGTGCCCCCACGTGACCCTTGAAAAAATCCCCTGCAAAGAACTTTGAAGCATCACCTCGCGTGCTCCCACGTGACTCCCAAAACGCAGAAAGAAAAAGCAAAGGAAATGAAAGCTTTAGGCGCTCTCACGTGTTATCACGTGACCCCTCAGCAAATGCTTTAACAATTGGCGCACAGATCCCCATCACGTGCCAACACGTGATGCTCTAAAATAAAAATGAAAGTGTTTAACACTTAATGGCAAAACAAAAGAAAAGAAGCTTTGGGCGCTCTCACGTGTCCCCACGTGACCCCTCAGCAAGTGCTGTAATTATCGATGCATAAACCCCCATCACGTGCCAACACGTGATGCTCTAAAATAAAGATGAAAAGTGTTTAACACTTATTCACAGATTTGAGGATAAAACAAAGGAGATCTGGCTTCACATTTAGGGCGCCCTCACGTGTCACCACGTGACCCCTAATGAGCATTCTAACAGACCAGAGCGGGGGCCTCCATCACGTGCTCACACGTGATGGCCGTCAGAATTAAAAGTGTTAAACACTGATCTGCAGAATAAAATAAGGGAAATCAGGGCGCTCTTACGTGTCCACACGTGACCCCTCTCTCCTTACTGTTTAACACTAATCTGAAGACTTTGTTCACAGTGTTTAACACTGATTTTCTTTAGTGTTTAACACTAATTTGAAATCTCTGATTACCAGTGTTTAACACTGATTTGCTTTAGTGTTTAACACTAATTTGAAAGCCCTGTTGCTAGTGTTTAACACTGGTTATCTTTTAGTGTTTAACACTAACTTGCTAATCTTTTTCCCAGTGTTCAACACTGTTGGTCTTTAGTGTTTAACACTAGCTTTAGCCCAATTGGCTAAGTTTCTAGAGGCAAAGCCTCTCCTTCAATGGACCAACAGAGGGCCAATATTTCAAACATAATTGGACTTAGCTCAAACTGGCCATAAGTCCTCAAATCATCTTGAACTGAGCACATCTGCTCTTTCAACCAACTCATTGGTTCAATGGTACATCTCTGAACTCCTCTGATATTTGTCGTTGTAATCCTTCAACGTCTTCAGAGAGGTGATGGGTCCCGACGACCACACATCAAGACGGACTGTGGGGTCCTTAAACCCACGGACTTATGCGTCCTTAAACTAAAATACGGACTGTGGGGTCCTTAAACCCACGGACTTATGCGTCCTTAAACTACCTATGGACCACCACGTCCCTAAACTGGAACATGGACCACTATGTCCCTAAACTGGAAATGGACCACCATGTCCCTAAACTGTCAATGGACCACCATGTCCCTAAACTGGAACAATAGAGCCCAAACGCTCTTTTTTCGGATCTAAACGATCCCGTTAAGTTGATCTTAGTCTCAAAACTGGACTAACGTATCCTTAACAAACGTTTAAGTTGATCTTAGCCTCAAATACGGCTAACGTATCCTTAAACCCTCAAACAGACTTTAGTCCCAAATTGGACTACAGGTCTCCCAACCAACTTTGGTTCAAGGGTACATCTCCGAACTCCTCCGACACCTGTCGTTGTAATCCTTCAACGTCGTCAGAGAGGTGACGGGTCCCGACGGCTATATATTCAATGGACCACCATGTCCCTAAACTGGAACAATAGAACCCAAACGTTCTTTTGTCGGATCCAAACGATCCCGTTAAGTCGATCTTAGTCTAAAAACTAGACTAACGTATCCTTAACAAACATTTGAGTTGATCTTGGCCTCAAATATGGCTAACGTATCCTCAAACCAAAACCCCAAAACCAAATCTAAGAAAATACGGATTTGGACTATTCCACGTCCTACGGGCGACAACATAAGTTAGTCTCCGTATACAATCCACGGGCAACCACGAACAAAACAAACACCCACGTCACGAAGTGACCATCTGGAGAAGGAGAAAGATGTTACCGCAATGCGGTAGCGTAATTAACTGCAGGGGCTTGCGCCTGTAGGGAAGAGCGTCCCCACAATCAAAAACCCCTCAAGCGAGGGGGAATCTAACGAAGTCTGCTATATCGGCCGTATCCGTTTAGACCTCCGATACATGGTGCCATAAATCAACTTGGCATCTTCGGAGAGGTGGACGGATAGCACCAATTAGCATCTGCCCCGAATCTCAGGCGAGGCATTCCATGTCTTGGTCGCCATTCGGAGGGGAATAAATACAAACGTCCGTTGACGAAGAGCAAAGTCTACAAGTCGCCATGGTACCGCTTAAACACCGTAAGGAACTGGACGCGCTTGATATCTACAGTGTAGAAGAGCTACAAACTTTCTATATCCCTTCCAGACGAGAAAGCGAAAAAGCAATTCTATTCTACCGCTCTGAAGAAACCAAAGTGGAGAAAGAAATCTGGCATGGCGCGGATCCTACGCTCGACAGGCTTCAGCCTATCCGTCTTCCCAGATATTATACGGAAGGTTTGAAAAAGCTGCTGAAACGCCAGGGGATATCCTTCAAGCAGACCGTTCGAAAAGCCAAGTTCTATGATAAAGTCCGGAACGTTCCCGGGACTCAACGCAAACTGCCTAATGGGAGAATGAAGACAAAAGGGCTTGGATACATTCGGTCAAAGAAACGAGAGCTACTAAACAGCTGCTACGTCGTGTATGACTTCGATGAAGAAGCGGATGCTCAATAGGAGGACGCTAATCCTGAACCAGTGAAAGTTCCAGATGCAAAAATGCCCAGTCCGTCATTCGAAGAACAAATGGACAAACTTATAAGGGAAGCTGGTCAAAAAGTCCGGGACGATCATAACCGCGAAATGGTCATCTACGAGAAAGCCAAAACGCAACGCCTTCTCCAACAGGCCGTGAAAGATGAAAATGCCGCTCCTTGTCAACCTGTTATAAAGAAGGCCCGACGCAGAGGCAGAAACAAGGCGAAACGCGAAAAAGGTGCTCAACAGCAACGAAGCGGGGCTAAAAGGCCGCGCAAGCGGGAACCAAGCGGTTCCGATCTATCCCTCATGAGAAAAATGGGTCGAGCATACTCTTTTCCTCGGGACAAGACGAAGAAAATACTTGACCTCGCTCTAAAACATCAGATGCTTACACTGCCGGAGTCTAAACACCCCGAACAAGCAAGCGAGGTCTCACACCCAGACTATTGCTCTTATCACCGAGTGATAGGGCACCATCTCGAGGACTGCTTCACCTTCAAGAATTGGGTTGAAGATCTGTATCAGCTTGGCAAGTTCGCTTTGTCCGACAACTGGAGGGTAGCGCCGCCACAGAAGCACGAACCCAAGGCCACGAAAGAAGAACCAGTTCCACATTGGGATTGGAAGCGAATTCGTACTTGTCACTTGATAACGATATCAAAAGAAGAGCCCGAGAACATGGATGACCTTCCCTGGTGCTTCGAAAACAGCAACGATGAGGTAATCTCAGAATCTCCGCCAGCGCCAAAAGAGCTGGAAGATGGAATCCATACCACTGCAGATAACCTTAAGAAAATTGAGTTGGAAACGGCAAATGACCCGCGACTGACATTCATCAGCGAGCTGCTATCTGAAGAAAGGGTGGCTGCGTTAAAGGACGTGCTTCTACAGCATAGAGATTGATTCGCATGGAACTATTCCGAAATGCCAGGACTAGATCCAGAAATTGCTGTGCACAGATTGGCGATATCCCCGGACATCAAGCCAGTCAAACAGGCGCCGAGGAGAATGCGGCTCGAGCTTGAGATGAGCATCAATGCCGAGGTGAAGAAGCTGATCGACTCTGGCTTCATCCAGGAAGTTCAATACCCTGAATGGATCGCCAACATCGTCCCGGTGATGAAGAAAAATGGGACAGTGCGCATATGCGTAGACTTCCGGGACCTTAATAAAGTTTGCTCGAAGGACGATTTCCCAGTGCCAGTCACCGAACTGATGATAGACAATACGTCTACTCACGAGGTTTTCTCCTTCATGGACGGCTCGTCAGGATATAATCAGATAAAAATGCATCCAGAAGACCAGAAGCACACCGCCTTCAGGACTCCTCTGGGAATATTCTGCTATAAGGTGATGCCCTTCGGTTTAAAGAATGCCGGTGCCACCTACCAAAGGGCCATGACGAAGATCTTCGATGACCTTATACACAAAATCGTCGAATGCTATATCGACGATCTCGTCGTTAAAAGCAAATCATACGAGGAACATCTCGAGCATTTGAAGACCGTATTTCAACGCCTTCGGCAATACAACTTGAAGATGAACCCTCTCAAGTGTGCATTCGGAGTTTCTTCGGGCAAATTCCTGGGATTCATCGTCCGACACCGGGGTATCGAAATAGATCCGTCAAAAATCAAGGCGATCATAGAAATGCCTCCACCAAGGACTCTCAAACAGCTGCGGTCTCTCCAAGGGAAGCTCGCGTATATACGACGATTTATAGCCAACTTTTCAGGCAAGTGTCGTCCTTACAGCCACCTGATGAAGAAGGGAACTCCATTCGTCTGGGATCAAAAATGACAGGGCGCGCTAGACGAAATTAAACAGTTTCTGCAGAACCCGCCAGTGTTGGCTGCTCCGGTTAAAGGAAAACCTCACATTCTTTATACAACCGCCCTCGAAGGTTCCTTAGGCGCATTATGGGCGCAAGAGAACGATCAAGGGAAAGAAAGAGCACTCTATTACTTAAGTCGAGTTCTACTGGGGGCAGAAAGCAACTACTCCCCCATCGAAAAACACTGCCTGGCGTTAATCTTTGCGATAATAAAGCTCAGGCACTATGCGTTGGCGCATGAGGTCCGTCTCATTTCAAAGGTGGACCCCTTTAAATATTTAATGTCAAAGGCCATAATGACGGGGCGACTCGCTAAATGGGCCCTGCTCTTGATGGAGTTCTCGATAACCTATCAGCCTCTCAAGGCAGTAAAAGGCCAGGCCATCGCCGATTTCCTCGCTGAGCATCCAATAGCCGCCGATTCTCCTCTAAATTGCGATCTTCCAGACGAACATGCGTTTGACGCGATCGACGGTGGTGATACCCCATGGGAGCTTTATTTCGATGGAGCATCTTCCGTAAAGAAGCGCAAACAAAGTACCCCTATAATCAAAGCGGGGGTAGGACTCATCTTTGTAACTCCATAGGGAGGGATAATGCGTTTTGCTTTCTCCCTAACAGAGCCGAGGACAAAGAATGAAGCCGAATACGAAGCTTTGATAGCAGGCCTCGAGATCGCCATCGACATGGGAATTGAAAACCTCCTCATATATGGAGACTCCCAGCTGGTCGTTAGTCAAGTAAACGGTGACTACCAAACGTGCAAACCAGAGTTGGTGAAATACGGCGAAAATGTGCAGCAACTGTTGACCCAAATTCCTTCCTATACTTTGGAGAACATACCGTGCGCGGAAAACAGCAAAGCGGACGCGTTGGCCAAACTTGCTAAAGAACTGGCTGACGAGAACCTCGATGACGTTAGAATCGTGGTACAAAGCCGTCGGGTGCTTGCTCCAGCAGAAATACCTCCGGAATCATCCGAGGAAAAGGGAGCGACTGAGCAGACGACCTTACAAATAAAAGAACGAGAAAAGGCTAAGGACTGGAGGGAAGTCTTCATAGACTACTTTAAGTCCCATCGAATACCCGAAGATGCTTCCACAAGACATCAGCTCATGAAACGAGCTCTGTCTTTCGCCTTCGTCAATGATACTCTATACAAGAGGTCGTTTGATTCTCTGTGGCTGAGATGCCTCGGACCTGACGAAGCGAAAAGAGTCGTTCAGGAAGTTCATGACGGACTCTGCAGTTCTCATCAAGCAAGCCCAAAGATGAAGTTGAAGATCAAGCAGATGGGCTACTACTGGCCTACGATGATTCAGGACTGCCTCGAATATGCGAAGCAGTGCCACTCATGTCAAATTCATGGGGATTTCATCCATCAGCATCCAAATCCGCTACACCCGACGGTGGCTAGCTGGCCGTTCGAAATGTGGGGAACTGACATAGTCGGCCCCATCGAACCAGCATCGTCCAGGGGACATCGTTTCATCCTGGCGACGACTGACTACTTCTCCAAATGGGCAGAAGCAATACCGTTAAGAGAAGTGAAGACGGAGAATATCCTCCACTTCTTCAAGACGCACGTCATATATCGGTTTGGAACGCCAAGACGGATCATCTCCGATAACGGGCCAGCCTACAGAAGTCACAAGATCGGTCGCTTCGCACAGCAGCATAATATAGACTGGAGATATTCTTCAGTTTACAATCCGCGAGCTAATGGTCTAGCTGAAGCCTTCAACAAGACCCTGACGAAAATCATGAAAAAGATGGTGTCCCGAAATAAGAGAGACTGGCACGAGAGACTGCAAGAGGCTCTTTGGGCGTATCGAACTACGTTCAAGACGGCCACGAACACAACGCCGTACGCGTTGGTATTTGGGACGGAAGCAGTACTCCCCCTCGAGATAGAGTTACCCTCTCTACGAGTGGCAGTCTACTACGAGCTGACGGACGAAGAAAATGCTCACCTTCGGCTTGAGGAGCTTGACGCCCTTGATGAAACCCGGCTCATAGCGCAACAAAATCTGGAAGCTTATAAAGCAAAGATGACGCGCTCATATGAAAGATTGACCCGGCCAAGGACATTCCGCCAAGGCGAACTCGTGCTAGTGGTCAAAAGGCCTATGATCCCCAATCGCGCCAAGCGAGGAAAATTCGAGCCAAACTATGAAGGCCCGTACATCATAGATAAAGTTTACCAGGGAGGGGCCTATCTACTCATGGACATGCACGGTGAAAAGCCTTTCAGGCCAATAAACAGTCGCTTCCTACAGAAATACTACGCTTAATGAGCCACAGCCTAGGTCAATGATAGATGACGACGACTATGTCCGCTCGCTATCTTCCTAAGCTCAAGATTTACAAGCAGTAGCCAGCCTTCTTAATAATGGACCGAAACGTCCTTAAACTAATATTGGACCGAAACGTCCTTAAACTAATGTTGGACCGAAACGTCCTTAAACTAATATTGGACCGAAACGTTCTTAAACTAATGTTGGACCGAAACGTCCTTAAACTAATATTGGACTGAAACGTCATGTTGGACCGAAACGTTCTTAAACTAATGTTAGACCACCACGTCCCTAAACTGGAGTATGGACCACCACGTCCCTAAACTGGCGATGGACCACCACGTCCCTAAACTGGAATATGGACCACCACGTCCCTAAACTGGAACAATAGAGTCCCCAAACGCTCTTTTGTCGGATCCAAAACGATCCCGTTAAGTTGATCTTAGTCTCAAATCAGACTAACGTATCCTTAACAAACGTTTAAGTCGATCTTAGCCTAAATATGGCTAACGTATCCTTCAACCAAAACACCAAAACCAAATCTAAGTAAATACGGATTTGGACTAATCCACGTCCTACGGGCGACGGCATCACTTAGTCTCCGTATACAATCCACGGGCAACCACAAACAAAACAAACACACACGATACGAAGTGAAATTCTGGAGAAGGAGAAAGTTGTTACCGCGATGCGGTAGCGTAATTAACTGCAGGGGCTTGCGCCTGCAGGGAAGAGCGTCCCCACAATCAAAAACCCCTCAAGCGATGGGGAATCTGATGAAGTCTGCTACATCGGCCGCATCCGTCTAAACCTCCAATACACGGTGCCATAAATCAACTTGGCATCTTCGGAGAGGTGGACGGATAGCACCAAATAGCATCTGCCCCGAATCCCAGCGTCAGGACCTCGCAGTCTTGTGCACTGCCGTTCGGAGGGGAACAGTCCTGCCCCAACTGGGGGCATAACCTACGGACCCCAAGCGGCTTCACTGTTCACGATGCCCGTAGAGCAGGTCACCCAAGCCACCACAGGGTTGTTTTTCGGGACCATGCTCCAGCCAACGAGCTTCACCGCTCCCGTGCCCGTACCAGAAGCTCCCAAGAAGTCGGTCTTCGATCGACTTACAGCTACTGTGGCCCCTCTCAACGGGTCGTCCAGCACCGGCGCCTCGGTCTTCTCCAGATTGGGCCAAAATTCAGGTGGGCCCATGATGAAGCCTGCACCCCAAGAAAAGGTTATTCCGAAGAGAGTAACCAACCCTGCTCCTGAAGTCGTCAAGGTGACTTCTCCTGCCAAGGGGTCGGTCTTTACAAGACCGACTGTCCCAACTCCCACTCCCACTCCCGCTCCTGCTACTCAAAGGACATCAGTTTTCAACAGGCTGACGCCAGCAGCAGCCCCTCACCTGAACAGGGGGCAAGACGAAGCCATCCCCGTCACCGAGCCAACTCCATCAGCTCGACGCGCTCGACGTCGCCACTGGCGCCGAGTAAGGAAGGCCGGGGGCAACTCCCCCTCTGGGCTAACTCCACCAGCCCCAACGGCGGAAATTAATGCTGTTGTTCCAACCGGGAACAGCTTCGAGCTGCTGAATAAGGTGCGTAAGAATTCTCCTACCGCCATACTGAAAAGATCTCCTCCTCTGGTGGAGAATGTTGCGGAAGAAAAGCCAGAGCAGTCCCCTCAGCGGCTGTCCTCCAAGATCTACAAGGTCTGGCGTCAAGTCCAAGACTCGGTGAGTGATCCAAATTTCTCCCGCCGACAGAAAAGGGCAAAGGTTCAACAAGAAGAAAGCCATCCTTCCAAGCTATGAAAAGCTATCTGGATGCCCACTGCGATGGCCCCCTCAACTTCGACTGCTCATGAGAAGAGAAGGTCGGAGAAGATCCCCATGCCTGCGACAAATGTTAAAGGTACTGAGCCCAAACGCCCTAATTCTGGGGACATGGTGGTGCATACTATTTACATGGCATCCAGGAAGGAGGATAGCCGCACTTCTACGGGCCACCGACCACTCACCCGATCCATCACAAGAGCTCTGGAACAGCAATAGCAGAAGCTTCAGGAGATGCTGACTGCCATGGCCACACTCACCGGGGCAAAAGAAAGCCCAGAGGCGTCATCGGAACAACGTCACGAACACGAGACTGATACTGAATTCCTTCGGAGAATGCTCGAAAAGAAGGACAAGGAGGCTGCGGAACAAGCGGTCAATATAAAGCAAATGGCTCTTCTGTTCCAAGACATGGTGGGTATGATGATCCAGCAGGACCTCTAGCTGAAGATCCTCCAATTATCCTTGAAGATGACAGAGGAGAAACGTCGAATCCCCTGCCGGCTCTTTCAGCAGCCAAGGAAGAAACCATTTCTAAGGCCGCCCTGGATGATTATATTGCTCAACAAATACGAGTTCACCAGGCAAATGAAGCGGCTGGCCAGGTTGTGAAAACTGGACGACCATATCCGGGCTGGTATGACCAGATAAAATACCCGCCGGGATACACAATACCCAAATTCCATGTGTATAAGGGGACGGGCAATCCCCACCAACACGTTACCCAGTTCAGAGCTCTGTGCGGCAACACCGGGGGCGATGATAAGCTTTTGCTCCGCCAATTCGTCGGCAGCTTGTCGGAGACGGCGTTTGAGTGGTACTCCGAACTTCCAAATGACTCCGTCAAGACTTTCACAGAAATGGAGTTGTTGTTCACCCAACGATTTGCAAGTTCTAGTGAACGCACCCTGATAACGGCATTGATCAATGCAAGGGTAAAGCCGGGCGAAACATGGGTTCAGTACGCGATCCGATGGCGGAATTTGTAGTCGAAGTGCGAACAGAGCATCGAAGAAGCACCAGCGGTGGGCATGTTCGTGGGCACCCTAGACCCTCATGCAACTATTTCACAGTTCATGATGTTCTTCAAACCGACCACGTTCCAAGCTTTAATCGATAAGCTAGCCCAGATGGATCAGATGGGTCACAGACCGTCTCCTCCGAAGCCGGAACCACGGAACGAAAAGGGTAAAGGGAAGGCGACCTTCGTTGCGAACACCCAACAACAGCCCAGTGCTCCAAGACTAACGGACCAGTTGGAAGAGAGACGGCACTATTACAATGAGAAAATGAAGCGCCTTTACTCATTCCCGCAAGATAAAACGAAGAGGCTGTTCGAGCTGGCGGTGCGCAACAGGCTTATCAATTTGCTAAATCCAAGGCGACCACCGCAACCCAGCGAAGTGAATAATCCCAATTATTGCCCTTACCACCAAACGGTAAGCCATCTGATCGAGGATTGCTTCGTTTTTAAGGGATGGATCGAGGATCAGTACCTACAAGGCAAGTTTGCGCTGTCTGAGAAGTGAAAAGTAAACCCACCACAACCGCACGCTCCTAAGAAGACGGACACACCGGAGGCAACGTGCTCTTTTGTTGAAGAAGCCCCATGGGAGGTCGTTCTTTCGGTCAAAACCAAAAGGATGCTGAATGGTCTCCAGACATGCCCAGCGATCAGGTGGAAGAACCCGCTGGAACCCCAGATCATCGAAGGGATGCTGAAGCCGCGCCCAACTCCAAAGATTGGTGGTGATAGCCAAAGCGTTCATGCTCAGCCGTCGAAATTTTCGAAAAAGAAGAAGAAATCCAAAAAGCCCGTGAAGCCTGGCGACAAGCGCACGGACCTGCAGAAATAGATCGACGCACTGGAAGAGTATAATCAGAAGGCGCGGACTCCAATCACGCTCCAAGAGTTCTTCAGCCACGTTCTTGAGGACGAAGATGATGCAGAAGGATTACGTAGCAAGTTTCCATGTGATCTCCCATTCATCGCAAGACAATAAAGAAGCTCCCTGCACGGAGAGACTGGGGGCAGGTCCTGAGCCGGAACTTCTATGGCCGTCAGACGAAATGATCGACGCCTTCCTGAATGAGATTCATCTGAAAAGTAAAGCCAATCGGGAGCGTGAGATGACCATATTTAAAAGAACCAAACGCCGGCGACTAGACAAAAGAGTCGAGACACTTCCGCCAAATCAAGGAACATCGGTCGCGAATAAAAATAAGTTCAAGACGAGGAAAAGGTTTGCTAAAGCCATATCAATGGGAATGAAGCTACCACCCTCTGAAGGAAACACTCCCGGCGAAGCAGAAACAAATCCTGGCTACTGCTTATATCATCGAAAGATTTCGCACCCTACTGAAGAGTGCGACGCTTTTAAAAGATGGTGGCAGGGATATATTGCTCACCGGCAGCATTTCAAGCGGATGAAACACAAGAATCGTCGGGAGCAAAGAAGTGCGACCGAGGAGCGTAAAATAACTACCGGTAACTACCTCATGGTCAACGCCGGGGGATCGTAGGTTCTCACTTTCGGAAGCGACTCTGACGAGGAAATGGCTCTTGGCCCTCTCTTTAAAGAATTCACCTTGGGGAAAGAAGAAGAACCGAAGGCCTGTGAAAACATTCAGCTGCGCAATCGCACGCTTCCAGAAAAGAATCTCGGACCCACGAGTAGAAAAGATAAAGGGAAAGAAAAGGTCTCTGAGGATATCGCCCTGGATGACCAAGTCATGAAAGAGCTGACTGCCAAGGACCCGCTAAAGAACAATAAGGTGGACTATAACGTTCTGGCGCACTTGAGGAAGTTACCATCGCAGCTCAGTATTCTCGATGCCCTTCTACTATCCAAAGAAGCGAGAGATTCATTGATCAAGGCGCTACAAGAGCCAGAGCAATTCCAAGCCTTTCTCGCCGAAGAAAAGATGAAGGACGAGCTGGAGGAAGTACACACAGCCGATATCACCTTCGGCGATGAAGATCTCCTTCTCGGGACGTGCAAGCACAACCGTCCCCTCAATGTCTCAGGATACTTCCACGATATCAAGATAGGAAAAATCCTGGTTGACAATGGGTCTTCCGTCAATCTCCTCAACGTGCGAGTGTTGAAGGAAATCTGCATGAGCGTCCAGCATCTCGCTCGTGATAAAATCACCATCTCTGGTTTTGACTCCCGGTCATCGCGGACTCTCGGGTCTGTGATATTGACATTACGATTCGGGTTACTTGTCACGGATATTAAATTTCATGTCATTGATGCCAAAACATGTTATAACGCTTTACTCGGCCGGCCTTGGTTACACGAGTACAACATCATCCCTTTTACACAACATCCGTGTCTGACGTACTTTAAAGATGGTCTCGAGTATACCGTAACAGGAGAGTTGAATCCATTCTCCGTGAACGAAGTCCGCAAGTACGAAGATGAAAAATACTTTTTGCCAGATTTCGAGGACACAGAGAGATGTCGCAAGCCGGAGAACAAAGCTATCACCACCATTCCTGTCTTCGGGAGTGATACTGAGGAAGAGGAAGAGATAGTTTATCTAGGCCCGCCCCAGTACAACAAGCCAGGACTGTCCGCTCCTATGTTGATCTTTGGCAGTGACTCGGAAGATGAGGTCCATGCTATATTCTCTGCTCGACCTTCAATACAAACATTCGCTGATGAAGAGCAAAATTTGCAAGTTGCCATGGTTCCGCCCAAACATCATAAAGAACTAGACGTGCTTGATACCTACAGTGTGGAAGAGCTGCAGACGTTCTATGTCCCTCCCAAGCGAGAAAGCGAAAAGGCGATCATATTCTACCGCTCCGGGGAAACTAAAGTGGAGAAAGAAATCTGGTACGGCGCGGATTCTATACTTGACAGGCTCCAGCCCATCCGTCTGCCCAGATATTATACAGAAGGCTTGAAAAGGCTGTTAAAACGCCAAGGGATACCTTTCAAACAGACCGCTCGAAAAGCTAAGTTCTATGACAGGATCTGGAACGTTCCCGGAACTCAGCGCAAGTTGCCCAATGGGAGAATAGAAGCGATCGGGCTTGGATATGTTCGGTCAAGGAAACGGGAGCTGCTCCACGACTGCTATGTCGTATATGACTTTGATGAAGAAGGAGATACTCAATGGGAGAATGTTAACCCTGAACCAGAAAGAGCCCCCGACGTGAAAATGCCCAGTCCGTCGTTTGAAGAACAAATGGACAAGTTTATAAGGGAAGCTGGTCAAAAAGTTCGAGACGACCATAATCGCGAAATGACCATCTACGAGAAAGCCAGGACACAACGCCTTCTTCAACAGGCTGCGAAAGATGAAAATGCTCCTCCCTGTCAACCCGTTGTGCAAAAGGCCCGACGCAGAGGCAGAAACAAGACAAAGAGCGGGAAAGGCGTTCGACAGCGACAAAGCGGGACCAAGAAGTCACGCGATCGAGAATCGAGCAAACCGGATTCATCTCTTATAAAGAAGATGAGTCGAGCATACTCTTTTCCTCAAGACAAGATAAAGAAGATACTTGACCTCGCTATAAAACATCAGATGATTACACTTCCGGAGTCCAAGTACCCCGAGCAAGCCAATGAGATCTCTCACCCAGACTATTGCTCTTATCACCGAGCGATAGGACATCCTCTCAAATACTACTTCACCTTTAAGAATTGGGTCGAAGACCAATATCAGCTCGGCAAGTTTGCTCTATCCGACAGTTGGAGGATAACACCGCCGCAGAAGCATGAACCCAAATCCGCGAGAGTAGAACCAGATCAACATCGGTCATGGAAGCGAGCTCGTACTTGTCATATGATAACACTATCAGAAGAAGAGACCGAGAATATGGATGACCTCCCATGGTGCTTCGAAAACGATGATGACGAGGTAATCTCAGAATTTCCACCGGCGCCGAAAGAGCTGGAAGATGGAATACACACTACTGCAGATAACCTTAAGAAAATTGATTTGGGGACGGCAAATGACCCGCGACCGACGTTCGTTAGTGAGCTGCTATCTGAAGAAAGGGTGGCTGCGCTAAAAGACGTGCTTATGCGGCATAGAGAGAACTATTCCGAAATGCTAGGATTAGATCCAGAGATTGATGTCCATAAATTGGCAATATCCCCGGACGTCAAGCCAATCAAACAAGCACCGAGGAGAATGCGGCTTGAGCTTGAGATGAGTATCAGCGCCGAGGTTAAGAAGCTAATCGATTCTGGCTTCATCCAAGAAGTTCAGTATCCTGACTGGATCGCCAACATCGTCCCCGTGATGAAGAAAAATGGGACAGTGCGCATCTGCGTAGACTTTCGGGATCTCAACAAAGCTTGCCCAAAAGACAACTTCCCGGTGCCAGTTACCGAGCTGATGATAGACAATACGTCCACTCACGAAGTTTTCTCCTTCATGGACGGATCGTCAGGATACAATCAGATAAAGATGCATCCCGAAGACCAGAAGCACACCGCTTTCCGGACCCCTTTGGGCATATTCTGCTACAAGGTGATGCCTTTTGGTCTAAAGAACGCCGGTGCCACCTATCAGAGGGCCATGACGAGGATCTTCGATGACCTCATACATGAAATCGTCGAATGCTATATCGACGACCTCGTGGTTAAAAGCAAATCATACGAGGAACATCTCGAACATCTGAAGATCGTATTTCAACGCCTTCGGCAATACAACTTGAGGATGAACCCTCTCAAATGTGCGTTCGCGGTGTCCTCAGGTAAATTCCTAGGATTCATCGTCCGACACCGAGGTATCGAGATAGATCCGTTGAAGATCAAGGCGATCATGGAAATTCTTCCGCCAAGAACTCTCAAGCAATTGCGGTCTCTCCAAGGGAAGCTCGCGTATATCCGGCGATTTATAGCCAAGCTCTCTGGCAAGTGCCATCCTTACATCACCTGATGAAAAAGGGGATCCCGTTCGTCTGGGATCACAAATACCAAAGCGCGCTGGACGAAATCAAGCAATACCTGCAGAATCCGCCAGTGCTGGCCGCTCCGATCAAGGGAAAGCCTATCGTCCTGTATACGACAGCCCTCAAAGGTTCTTTAGACGTGCTGTGGGCACAAGAGAATGACCAAGGGAAAGAAAGAGCTCTCTATTACTTGAGTCGAGTTCTCCTGGGGGCAGAAAGTAATTATTCTCCCATCGAAAAACACTGCCTGGCGTTGATTTTCGCGATAACGAAACTCAGGCACTATGCATTGGCGCATGAAGTCCGTCTCATATCGAAGGTGGACCCTCTCAAATATTTGATGTCAAAGGCCATATTGACAGGGCGACTCGCTAAGTGGGCCTTACTCTTAATGGAGTTCTTAATAACTTATCAACCTCTTAAGGCAGTGAAAGGCCAGGTCATCGCCGACTTCCTCGCTGAGCATCCGATACCAGCTGATTCCCTTTTGAATTGCGAACTGCCAGACGAACATGCGTTTGATGCGATCGACGGTGGTGATACCCGGTGGGAAATTTATTTCGATGGAGCATCCTCCATGAAGAAGCACAAACAAAACACCCCCATAATCAAATCGGGGGTAGGCCTCATCTTCGTAACTCCACAAGGGGGGATAATGCGCTTTGCCTTCTCCTTAACAGAGCCGAGGACGAACAACGAAGCTGGGTATGAAGCTTTGATAGCAGGTCTCAAGATCGCCATCGACATGGGAATTGAAAACCTTCTCATATACGGAGACTCACAACTGGTCGTTAGTCAAGTAAACGGCGACTATCAGACGTGAAAGCCTGAGTTGGTGAAATATGGTGAGAGAGTACAGTGACTGCTGACTCAAATTCCTTCCTACACCTTGGAAAGCATACCGCGTGCGGAAAATAGCAAAGCGGATTCATTAGCAAAGCTCGCTAAAGAATTGGCCGATGAGAACCTCGATGACGTAAGAATCGTGGTACAGAGCCGTCGGGTTCTTGCACCGGCAGAAATATTTCCAGAGACGTCCGAGGAAAAGGGAATGACCAAGCCAGCGGCTCTACAAATAAAAGACCAAGAGAAGGTTGAAGATTGGAGAGAAGTCTTCATAGACTACTTCAAATCCCGTCGAACGCCTGAAGATGCATCCTCAAAACATCAGCTCATGAAGCGAGCCCTATCTTTCGCTTTCGTCAATGATACTCTGTACAAGAGGTCATTTGATTCTTTATGGTTAAGATGCCTGGGACCTGAAGAAGCAAAAAGGGTCGTCTAAGAAACTCACGACGGACTCTGCGGTTCTCACCAAGCAGGCCCAAAGATGAAGTTGAAGATCAAACGGATGGGTTATTATTGGCCCACGATGATCCAGGACTGCCTCGAGTATGCGAAGCAATGCCACTCGTGCCAGATCCATGGGGACTTTATCCATCAGCATCCGAATCCGTTACATCCGACAGTGGCTAGCTGGCCGTTCGAAATGTGGGGAACCGACATAATCAGCCCCATCGAACCAGCATCGTCCAGAGGACATCGATTCATTTTGGCGACAACTGATTACTTCTCCAAATGGGAAGAAACAGTGCCGCTAAGGGAAGTAAAGACGGAGAATATCCTCCACTTCTTCAAGACGCACGTCATTTATCGGTTTGGAACTCCGAGACGGATCATCTCCGATAACGGACCAGCCTACAGAAGCCACAAGATCAGCCGCTTCGCATAACAACACAACATAGACTGGAGATACTCCTCAGTTTATAATCCCCGTGCTAACGGTCTAGCTGAGGCTTTCAACAAGACCTTGACAAAGATCGTGAAAAAGACGGTGTCCCGAAATAAAAAGGACTGGCATGAGAGACTGCATGAAGCTCTCTGGGCATATCGAACTACGTTCAAGACGGCCACGAACACAACGCCGTACGCGTTGGTATTCGGTACAGAAGCGGTACTCTCCCTCGAGATAGAGTTACCCTCTCTACGAGTGGCAGTCCATTATGAGCTAACGGACGAAGAGAATGCTCACCTTCGGCTCAAGGAGCTCGATGACCTTGATGAAACCCGGCTCCTGGCGCAACAAAATCTGAAAGCTTATAAAGCAAAGATAACGCGCTCATATGAAAGATTGACCAGGCCGAGGACATTCCACCAAGGCGAACTCGTGATAGTGGTCAAAAGACCTATGATCCCCAATCGCGCCAAGCGGGGAAAATTCGAACCGAACTATGAAGGCCCGTACATCATAGACAAGGTCTACCAGGGTGGAGCCTATCTACTCATGGACATGCATGGTGAAAGACCTTTCAGGCCAATAAACGGTCGCTTCCTGAAGAAGTACTACGCTTGACGAGTCACGGCCTAGGTCAATGATAGATGACGACGACTATGTCCGCTCTCTATCTTCCTAGGCCTAAACTCTATAAGTAGTAACCGGCTTCCTTTACGACGGACCAAAATGTCCTTAAACTAACGACGGACCGAAACGTCCCTAAACTAACGACGGACTGAAATGTCCTTAAACTAACAGCGGACCGAAACGTCCTTAAACTAACGACGGACCGAAATGTCCTTAAACTAACAGCGGACCGAAACGTCCTTAAACTAACGACGGACCGAAACGTCCTCAAAACTAACAACGGACTATTATGTCCTAAAACTAGCTGTTGATCGAGATGTCGATAAACTACGGTGGATTGCAGCATCCCAAAGCTAAAAAAAGAATAAAAAAATGGTATGTCCATAAGCAAAATGGGCACGGATAAAAACCCGAAAGGGCTCCGTGAGTAAAAACAGCAGGGCTACCGGCGAGTATTGTGAAAGCCCGAAAGGGCGCAACCTCGTTAGAATAAAAAACAAAGAGAGAAAAACAAAAAAGGAAAACGGTATGTCCGTAAGCAAAATGGGCACGGATGAAAACCCAAAAAGGCTCCGTGAGTAAAAGCAGCAGGGCTACCGGTGGGTGTTTGTGAAAATCCGAAAGGGCGCAACCTCGTTAAAAGACACTTGCAAGGTCCTCTCGACCTTGTGAGGAGAAATCACCCGCGTGAGATCCTTACAACTCACAAGGGAGCAACACACTTAGGAATCCTCACGATTCCTAAGGAGAAATTACACTTGCGAGATCCTCACGACTCGTAAGGAGAATCCTCTTATGAGACCCTCACGGCTCACAAGATTTGAAAGTCTTAAACTACAGAGACCTGAACTTGTTCTTAAGCAACCCCCACAACCTTCGATACTGCCCTACAAGCGGTGCAACACCGACCCTTGTATACAATCCACGGGTGCGAATAAACATCTCCCTAACAAAGTCCCATCCTTGACTAGGGATATGTTCGCACGGTGAACAACCCTTGTGAGTCATCTCGACTTATAAGGAGAAAACTCTCTTGCAAGATCCTTACGACTTATAAGGGAAAATACACTTAGGAGTCCTCACGATTCTTAAGGAGAAAACCCACCTATGAGATCCTCACGACTCGTAGGGAGAAATACCTTTATGAGACCCTTACGGCTCATGAAGTCAAAAGCCGTAGTCGACAGGATCCTAACTCTGTTCGCTAAGCCACCTTTGTTCGACATCGACAGAGGCAAATGATGATTCGCTCCTGGCAATATCCCAGTTGTAGCAGTGCTGATGCCGAAATCGGTGTCTAATTCCAAGCTTGCAGCGAAAAACCAACAAGCCACACATGCATACGAAATAGCCGAAATGATGGGGCAACTTGCAACAAAATCAGCAAGTAAAAATGTATGCATGCGAAATAGCCGAAATAATTGGGCAACTCGCAATAAAAAGCAGCGAGTAAAAATAAAAATAATAGCCGAAATGATTGGGCACCGCGAAAAATAGCCGAAATGATGGGGCAATCGCGACCTTCGCGATATAAAAGCTGAAATGATAGAGCATCGCGGAAAGAAATAAAATAAAAATAAAATTAGAATTTATGCCCTACAGGTGATATCACGTCAATCCCTGTATACAATCTAGGGGCGCAAACAAAGAATGAATTACACTCCTCCTCCCCAGGTTTCATCAGAAGAAAAAGCCAAATCTCGATGGGTCACAGATAGCCTGGAGATCATCTCAACATTCGTCTCATTACAGCAGACACAACATCAAGCAAAGCGGAACAGCGGCAACTCCCAATTCCATGACTCGGCGGTGTACAGACGACCGAGAGTCAAATTCCAACTCCGTGAAATGCGGATAAAGTCAACCCTTCCTGGCTACGTGGAACGCGGATTATGTCACTTCTGACGCCGTGAAAAACGTCCAGAGCGGATCCTGGTCCTCGCAGAGCACGGCAATGACCCCGTGTGAAGCATCCAGAGTGGAGCCTGGTCCTCCCCGAACACGGCAATGAACCCGTGGGAAGCATCCAGAGCAAAATTCCTGGTTACGTGGAACGCGGATAACTTCACTTCTGACCCCGTGGAAAACGTCCAGAGCGGATCCTGATCCTCGCAGAGCACGGCAGTGAACCCGTGTGAAGCATCCAGAGCGGAGCCTGGTCCTCGCCGAACACGGCAGCGAACCCGTGGGAAGCATCTAGAGAAAAATTCCTGGTTACGTGGAACGCGGATAACGTCACTTCTGACCCCGTGGAAAACGTCCAGAGCGGATCCTGGTCCTCGCAGAGCACGGCAGTGAACCCGTGTGAAGCATCCAGAGCGGAGCCTAGTCCTCGCCGAACAAGACAGCGAACCCATGGGAAGCATCTAGAGCAAAATTCCTGGTTACGTGGAACGCGGATAACGTCACTTCTAACCCCGTGGAAAACGCCCAGAGCGGATCCTGGTCCTCGCAGAGCACGGAAGTGAACCCGTGTGAAGCATCCAGAGCGGAGCCTATTCCTCGCCGAACACGGCAGCGAACCCGTGGGAAGCATCTAGAGCAAAATTCCTGGTTACGTGGAACGCGGATAACGTCACTTCTGACCCCGTGGAAAACGTCCAGAGCGGATCCTGATCCTCGCAGAGCACGGCAGTGAACCCGTGTGAAGCATCCAGAGCGGAGCCTAGTCCTTGCCGAACACGGCAGCGAACCCGTGGGAAGCATCTAGAGCAAAATTCTTGGTTACATGGAACGCGGATAACATCACTTCTGACCCCGTGGAAAACGTCCAGAGCGGATCCTGGTCCTCGCAGAGCACGGCAGTGAACCCGTGTGAAGCATCCAGAGCGGAGCCTAGTCCTCGCCGAACACGGCAGCGAACCCGTGGGAAGCATCTAGAGCAAAATTCCTGGTTACATGGAACGCGGATAACGTCACTTCTGACCCCGTGGAAAACATCCAGAGCGGATCCTGGTCCTCGCAGAGCACAGCAGTGAACCCGTGTGAAGCATCCAGAGCGGAGCCTAGTCTTCGCCGAACACGGCAGTGAACCCGTGGGAAGCATCTAGAGCAAAATTCCTGGTTACGTGGAACGCGGATAACGTCACTTCTGACCCCGTGGAAAACGTCCAGAGCGGATCCTGGTCCTCGCAGAGCACGGCGGTGAACCCGTGTGAAGCATCCAGAGTGGAGCCTGGTCCTCGCCGAACACGGCAGTGAATCCGTGGGAAGCATCCAGAGCAAACATCGGACTGTAGAGTCCTTAAATCCACGGACTATGATGTCCTTAACCTCGACCGTGATGTCTTAAAACTAACATCAGATTGTGAGGTCCTTAAACTCACGGACTATGATGTCCTTAACCTCGACCGTGATGTCTTAAAACTAACAATCAACCGCAATAATTTTAAACTAATTTTACCTCGGTTCAAAGGTACATCTCTTCACTCCTTTGATGTTTGTCGTTGTAATTCCTCAACGTCTTCAAAGAGGTGATGGGTCCCAACAACCACACATTTCACGGACTGTGGAGTCCTTAAATCCACAGACTATGATGTCCTTAACCTCGACCGTGATGTCTTAAAACTAACAACGGACTGTGGAGTCCTTAAATCCACTGACTATGATGTCCTTAACCTCGACCGTGATGTCTTAAAACTAACATCGGATTGTGGAGTCCTTAAATCCACGGACTATGATGTCCTTAACTCCTTAAATCCACGGACTATGATGTCCTTAACCTCGACCGTGATATCTTAAAACTAACAATGGACTGTGAGGTCCTTAAACTCATAGACTATGATGTCCTTAACCTCGACCGTGATGTCTTAAAACTAACAACGGACTGTGGAGTCCTTAAATCCACGGACTATGATGTCCTTAACCTCGACCATGATGTCTTAAAACTAACATTGGACTATGAGGTCCCTAAACTCATGGACTATGATGTCCTTAACCTTGACCGTGATGTCTTAAAACTAACATTGGACTGTGAGGTCCTTAAACTCACGGACTATGATGTCCTTAACCTCGACCGCGATTTCTTTAAACTACGGTATCCTGGAAAACGTCCAGAGCGGAGCCTGGTCCTGCCAAACACGGCAGTGAACCCGTGGGAAGCATCCAGAGCAACCCCTGACTCTCTGAAATGTGGATAAGGACAACTTCACCCATCACTTGTAGGTCCTCATGACTCGTGAGGAAGAAAATTCTCTTGTGAGATCCTTATGACTCTCAAGAGAAAACGCCCTTGGGAATCCTCATGATTCTTAAGGAAAAGTTACACCTACGGGATCCTCAAGACCCGTAGGGAGAATTTTTTATGAGACCCTCACGGCTCATAAAGTTGAAAAGTCTTAGGTGACAGATCCTAACCCTGTTTTCTAAGCCATCACCACTCTACAAAGAATCCAAGACTGACAGTTATATACTATCTAAATTCACATAGCAACAACACAGCAAAGTGGAGAAGGCAACAAGGAGAATATCTGATCTGCACTTAATTAAGTGTTTAAGGCACACCCCATGCATTTGCAAAAAGATTCAGAACGTGAAATAAAACATGCTAAAACGAGAAATTTTCCATTCGTATTGCAAAAAGGTTCTTACAATTATGAAAGCAATAAACAAAGATATTACTAAAGTAATTACAATGGCAAAACCTCAAATCCAGGACATGGATTGAGGAACTCAAAAGTGACCTTATCCAGAATTTTCCAAGCCTGGCGAACCATCCTATTGTGCTTTCTTTCGCAATCACAAGCGTCGGGGTCCCCACGGATGTCCTCCACCCTCCAATAGACAGCAAGTATGGCAGACTGTTGAAAAGCCTGGTGCAGGAGATCGACAAGATTATCTCGCCGTCTCTTCGAGATTAGGTTCATCAGATATACCGAGTGCACCTTATCTTCAGCGGCATCCAATGCTCTAAATGGCACGCCGGTACAGAATAGAGGGAGCGCCTCCCAGATCGCTCCCACGATAAGCTTCAGAAGAGAGAAACGCCGAGGAAGCAGTTGACCATTATATGCGTCAAAGCGACTCATAATTTCGGCACACTCGGTGTCTGTGAATTCGCGATTCTAAGAACGGCCGAGTCGGCGAATGTCTCCGTAAGAGATAATCTCTTCAAGATCATACATGTGAGCGTCCATTACTCCTGTAAAAGAAAATCAGCATAGATCAGCAGACAGACTGAATAAACAATCTCTTATTCAAAATAGGCACATGAAGTTAAACTCCTCGAAAGCAATGCTCTATAGACAAGAGTGACACCTGTCAAAATCAGTTATGAAGGGAAGTTAAAGAAGGCCCCCGAGAACATTGAGAGCTTTGCTCTAAGAAGATGATATAATTCATTAAAAATAAAATTCCATCTCAAATCTTCAAGATCCATGAAAAACTCTCAAGAGTTCTTCTATATGATTTGAAAGGAGCAAAGCTCCATTAATGAATTAAGAGATCACAAGAAAAATACTTTTAGAGAGCAGGGATCTATTAATAGAACCCTAATAGGGTTCTCTTTAGTTCCCTGTAGATCTCTTTAGACCTATGGAGCAAAGCTCTGCTAAATGAAACCCTAAATGGGTTTTCTTTAGATCAAAGATCTATGAAGAGCAAGGCTCTGTCAATGGGTAAAAACCCTAATTTATTAAAAATTTTAATTTTACCTAAGAGTTCTGACTCTTGAAAGTTCTTAACAAAAGAGCTGCGCTCTGAATGAAAATTCTTAAGAAGAGATGAAAATCATCTGAGGACCAAAAGGTCCTATTTATAGGCGCTGAACCGCCTCCTCAACTTCTGAGTTGATCCAAAGGCTCAGATGTTGCCACCGCTGCACTCACGTGTGCGCCACATGAGCGCAACGGTGGGGGGAATTTGTTTCCCCCAATCAGAGCAAAGCTCTGTTCTGAATTTCAAAATTCAAAAATCGAAGCAACGCTTCAGATCTCGTGCGCTGCGCGCTGCGCGCCACGTGTCAAAAGTAGACACACCGGCGTCAGGAGCGCTGCGCCCTAGGCAGCGCACCCCAATCAGAGCAAAGATCTGTTTCAATATTCAAATTTTAAAAGTTGAAGCAACGTTTCAGATCCAGCGCTCTGCGCTGCGCGCCACGTGTCAAACACAGGCGCAGTTGCGCTGCGCGCCACGTGTTAAACACAGGCGTTTTGCGCTGCGCTCTGCGCTGCGTGTCAAGCACGGGTGCGCTAGCGCAGTTGCGCTGCGCTCTGCGCTGCGCGCCACGTGTCAAACGTAGGTGCGCTAGCGCAATGTGCGCCAGCGCTGGAATTAAAAGAATTCCCCACCGTTAGATCAAAAGATCTAATAATAATAAATTATTAATTGATCAGAATTAAAATTCTGTTATGGAAAGATCTTTCCAATCTTATTAAAATAAGAAGATTATCTTCTGTATAACAGAAGCCTTAGGATCAAAGATCCAACGGTGGGAAATATTCCCAAATCAATCAGAGAAAAATCTCTTCAACTGATTCAATAAATCATTTGGCCCTATATAAAGGCCCCTAGACTTCAAGTCTAAATAAGACAGAACAGCAATAGAAAAAACCCTCTAAAAACTTTGAGAAAAACTCAAAAAGAAAGAATGGCAAGCCTTTGAAGAAAGAAGATCATTTCTTCATCTTTAAAGGTAAAAACAATTAATTCTTGAACAACAGAGATGAAATCATCTCATAAAAAGAAGAAACACCTTCTAAAAAGATCTTAGATCTATAAAAATGACCGAGGTCTTTGAATAAAAAGAAAAGATCAAGATCTAATCATAAAAAGAAGTATTTTTACTTCACAGATCTTCTGATCTATAAAGGCAGAGCCTTTTAATAAAAACAAGAACTGTTGTTCTTGGATCTTGAGGCAAGGCCTCCTTAGAAGAACATAAGTTTGTTCTTTGATCTTAAAATTGATCAAAATGCTTTTTGCGCTACTGGAAAGTGCTTTGCACTCTTGAACTGCGCCTTTGCGCTCCTTGGACCGGCGCTCAGCGCCAAAACATGCCACGTGTCAACCACAGACACAGTTTGCGCTTTGCGCTCCTGAAACAGAGCACTACGCTCTTGGATTGACGCTCAGCGCCAAGCGCACCGCTTTTCATTCACTAGCGCACCCATAAACTGGCGCAGCGCACTCATAAATCAAAAGCTCAATGCACTAACAAACTAGCTCTTAGCACTAAGCAACACGTGTCCTCCTCGTGTGCGCTAACCAACAGAAGCGCAATGCGCTCTTTAAATGGCGCAAAGCGTCTGATGCGCCACGTGGCGCACTGTCAGAACACACTCTGTCCTGATGAATGTTATGCATTCAATGAAGACAAAAAATGTCAGAGACCACTGCTTGGCATTATTGGAAAGGGCCGAGGCCAAATAAAGGCTTAATAATAGCCAACACAGAAATAAAATGTTAAAATATTTTTAACTGGACTTAGTCTAATTCTGGCCATAAGTCCTCAATTTAAATTGAACTGAGCACACCTGCTCTTCCAATCAATTTACACCCGGTTCGAGGGTACATCTCTTCACTCCTCTGATATCTGTCGTTGTAATCCTTCAACATCGTCAGAGAGGTGACGGGTCCCGACAACCACACATTGCTACGGACTGTGGGGTCCTTAAATCAACGGACTATGATGTTCTTAACCTCGACCGTGATGTCTTTAAACTAACAACGGACTGTGGAGTCCTTAAACCCATGGACTATGATGTCCTTAACCTCGACCGTGATGTCTTAAAACTAACGTCGGACTGTGGAGTCCTTAAATCCACGGACTATGATGTCCTTAACCTCGACCGTGATGTCTTAAAACTAATATCGGACTGTGGAGTCCTTAAATCCACGGAATATGATGTCCTTAACCTCGACCGTGATGTCTTAAAACTAACACCGGACTGTGAGGTCCTTAAACTCACGGACTATGATGTCCTTAACCTCGACCGCAATATCTTAAAATTAACATTGGACCGTAATGTTCTTAAACTAATTATCGACCGCAATGTTATTAAACTAAACAATAGAGCTCAATTGCTCTCTTGTTGGATCTAACGATCCCGTTAAGTTGATCTTAGTCTAAAATTAGACTAACGTGTCCTTAACAAACGTTTAAGTTGATCTTAGCCTCAAATAAGGCTAACGTATCATTAAACACAAACCCCCCAAACCCAAATCTAAGAAAGATACGAATTTGGACTATTCCACGTCCTACGGGCGACAGCATAACTTAGTCTCCGTATACAATCCACGGGCAACCGAACACAAAACAAACACCCACGACACGAAGTGACCATCTGGAGAAGGAGAAAGCTGTTACCGCGATACCGTAGCGTAATTAACTGCAGGGGCTTGCGCCTGCAGGGAAGAGCGTCCCCACAATCAAAAACCCCTCAAACGAGGGAGAATCTGACGAAGTCTGCTATATCGGCCGCATCCGTTTAAAGCTTCGATACATGGTGCCATAAATCAACTTGGCATCTTCGGAGAGGTGGACGGATAGCACCAATTAGCATCTGTCCCGAATTTCAGGCAAGACGGACCTGCGCGGTCACGTCTCCATGATTCGGAGGGGAACAAGTGGCGGAGTGGGAGCCCATTCCCCGGGCTGACGTACTGCTTTCTGAGCAGGCCCTTAGTTGGACTAGGCCCAATCCCGCCCAGTTCGCCGGTAAGTTAGGAGTTTACAGGCGATCTATTAGACTTGCGTTTATTTTTATATTTACTTGCATTGCTGACTCCATTGTACCTTGTCTTGTGCAGAACCCATGGATGTGAGCAAATTCCGAGCGGCCATGCACGAGCAGAAGAAGGGGTCGAGGGCTGAAGGTGCCAGTTCCTCCCGTCCAACGCCGGCCCCGGCTCCCCTGGCAGCCGCTCCATCTAGGCGTTCGAATGCGCCCCGTGCCCTGGAGTCCAGCCAGGCGCCGAGCCGAAAGCGGGTTCGGGAGCAAGAGGCCTGGGCTTCGGAGATAGAGACTGGCTCCCAGGCGTCGTCTGTCAAGAGGTTTCACAGGACGGTTCCGCGCACCCTGGCCTCCCCGATCTTTGTGGACGAGGGGGACTTCCGCTTTGAGGTGCCCTCGGGGCTCTCCGTTGCTGACAGGCTGCTGACAGAGATGGAGAGGTCGGCCGGGGGCAAAATCCCTCGGGGGACCCTTAGGGCGTAAATGGCGGCCATCGCCCAAGAGGCCGTGCAGGTTAGTGCTCGCCCCTCACTTGGGTTTCCATTCAGCGTCCCATTATTCACGAGATTGGGTGCCCCCTTTTCCCTTTTGACCGCCTTTTGATTTCTTCAGGTCCTCCAGCACGTCGCCCTCGTCGTCCAAATGGAGGACGAGGAAATTGCCCCGGCGGTGCGGGCTGTGGGCGAGTTCTCCTATCTGGAGGAGTGCTCAAAGTTGGAGCTGGAGGCGGCGATGGAGAGGGTCGCTGCCCTTGAGGACAAGGTGGCGGCCGGGAAGCAGGAGGTAGCTGCCGGGAAGCAGGAGGTCGTCAGGCACCGTGAGGCCGCCCGGGCCGCCGAGGCCAAGCTTCAGGACTCCAAGGTGCTCTTCGGCACCCTGAAGAAGTTGGCGAGCTCCCTCCGGAAGGAGCTGGAGGCGGCGACAGAGGGAATGAAGCGAGCCGAGCTCAGAGCCTCGAAGACGGTGGAGAACTACAAGAACTCGGACCATTTTTATGCTGACCTAGCCGCAGCCTCTACCCTCATCTGGCATGATGCCCTCGACACCGTTAAGGCTTGGATGTCGGAGTTCCCTGATGAAGAGCTCCGGGATGAATATCCTCACGGGAATGACGCGCAGGGGAATGCCCCCTAGAAGCGCTGCCGGGGAATGCCCCCAGAAGCGCAGCCGGGGAAGAGGCTCCCGGTGAGGGCGGCGCCGAGGCTCCTGCGATGGGCGCCGATCCTCAAGACGTGGCCCTGGTCGCGGTGGACATTGAGCTCCTCGGGGTTGCGCTCGGCCCTGGGGCCTGAAACCCCTCGTCTTCTTATATCTTTTCTTTTGTTGCTCCGGGAATCTTGTAAGCCTCCGGGCATTTTTGTAAGGCCGGGGGCCAATAATACCTTTGTAAAGACTTTTGAATGAAGCATTTTTTGCGGTGTTTGGCGCAGTTTTTCCTTTTTCTTGTTGTTAAATATCTGTTTGCACGGTGCTGAGCTTAGAGAATTTCATTTGGCGACCGCACGTCGAGTTGAATTTAACCATTTTGCTAATTGCCTAAGTGTGCAAAGACCGGTGAGAGGTCGATGTCTTCGTGGCCCCGAAGTCGACGTGGGGATCGCGTAGTGAAGATACGTCGGGGTTATCCTCTAAGGTTGGACCGAGTAGGGGTGTTGCCCGGTTGCCTCTTGGCGAGGGCTTAGATCCCTTGCTTCGTGGTATAGTGAACTGCCGGCCAGGAATAACCGAGCAGGGTAGCCGCTCGGTTGCCTCTTTGTGAGGGCTTCGATCCTTAGTGCGGGAAGGGTCGTAAGAGGCCTGCTAAGGATGGACCGAGCAGGGTTGCTGCCCGGTTGCCTCTTGGCGAGGGCTTGGATCCTTAAGGACGGGCCGAGCATGGTTACTGCCCGGTGCCTCTTGGCAAGGGCTTAGATCCTTAGCATGGGAGGGGCCGTAAGTAGCCTGCTAAGGGCGGGCCGAGCAGGGTTGTAGCTCGGTGCCTCTTGGCGAGGGCTTTGATCCTTAGCGCGGGAGGGGCCGTAAGAGGCCTGCTAAGGACGGGCCAAGCAGGGTTGTTTCCCGGTGCCTCTTGGCGAGGGCTTTAATCTGTGGCGTTGTGGGGTAGGGAACTACCAGCCAGGGATAACCGAGGGTGAGCCCGGTTGCCTCTTGGCGAGGGCTTAGATCCTTAAGGACGAGCCAAGCAGGGTTGCTGCGCGGTGCCTCTTGGCGCGGGCTTTGATCCTTAGCGCGGGAGGGGCCGTAAGAGGCCTGCTAAGGACGGGCCGAGCAGGGTTGCTGTCCGGTGCCTCTTGGTGAGGGATTGGATCCTTAAGGACGGGCCGAGCAGGGTTACTGCTTGGTGCCTCTTGGCGAGGGCTTAGATCCCTGGCGTTGTAGGGTAGGGAACTACCAGCCAGGGATAGCCGAGCAGGGTAGCCGCTCGGCTGCCTCTTGGCGAAGGCTTCGATCCTTAACGTGGGAGGGGCCGTAAGAGGCCTGCTAAGGACGGGCCGAGCAGGGTTGCTGCCCGGTGTCTCTTGGCGAGGGCTTCGATCCCTGGTGTTGCGGGATAGGGAACTACCAGCCAGGGATAACCGAGCAAGGGCGAGCCCGGTTACCTCTTGGTGAGGGCTTTGATCCTTAGCACGGGAGGGGCCGTAAGAGGCCTACTAAGGACGGGCCGAGCAGAGTTGCTGCCCGGTGCCTCTTGGCGAGGTCTTCGATCCCTGGCGTTGCGGCGTAGGGAGCTACCAGCCAAGGATAACTGAGCAAGGGCGAGCCCGGTTGCCTCTTAGTGAGGGCTTTGATCCTTAGCGCAGGAGGGGCCGTAAGAGGCTTGCTAAGGATGGACCGAGCAGGGAAGCTGCTCGGTTGCCTTTTGGCGAAGGCTTAGATCCCTGGCGTTGTGGGGTAGGGAACTACCAGCCAGGGATAGCCGAGCAAGGGCGGCCCCGGTTGCCTCTTGGTGAGGGATTTGATCCTTAGCACGGGAGGGGCCGTAAGAGGCCTGCTAAGGATGGACCGAGCAGGGAAGCTGCTCAGTTGCCCCCTTGGCGAGGGCTTAGATCCCTGGCGCTGTGGGGTAGGGAACTACCAGCCAGGGATAGCCGAGCGAGGGCGGGCCCAGTTGATTCGTGAGGTTCTGTCCGACCTTCCTGGTGTGAGTATCGGGAAGAGGACAGTCGCAGGTGACACGTTTCATGAACGCGTGGGGGAAGCGAAGTGCCGGAGTCGCGTCATTTCGATTTCGCTGAGAAAGGCTCGATGTCTGCTGCGTGGCGGTACAGTTGTGTGTGAAACGAGCGACCGCTGGACTCCTGGGGCATTGTGGGCTATAAAACGGAGGGAGCGTTGATCACTCCTTCCTTCACATCCAAAACATAAGAATGGAGGACTTTCCTTTTACCATCCCCGACATCGTAAACTTCGAGGACGTGTACCTTTACGATCAGCACTGCACCGAGGACACGTTGCAGTTAGTGATAGGCCGCGTTAAGGATCATTTCAGCCGACTGCTTCCCCAGTGCTCCCCTCTGCTCCAGCTATTGAGGTACTCCATTTGGAGGGCGTTGCCGGGGCTCTACAACCCCATGTCCGAACAGCTGAAGGACGAGGTGGTTGGTAAGCTGAAGTCTTTGCGGCGCTTCGGCCTGATCTCCGAGGGTCGACGGGATCGCTCGGTGGCGCTCATCCTTGAGTGCTACCAATTGAGGCACGATGCTGACGTTCGTGGGCAGCATCAGGGGCAGAGGTCCGAGGCCACGAGGGCTCGACTGGCGGAAATATCCTCGGAGTACCACGAGCAATGTTCTCTGCACCCCCTTAGCCTGCTACTGTAATTTTTCTTTTTTGATGTACGGCTGAGGAGCCTATAGTACCCTTTTGAATAAACAAAACTCTTCTTTTTACAATGTTTTATTGATCCCTTCTTATTATATAAACAAAAAAGATCTTGAGAATAGTTTACATTGCCTTAGTAAAGGAAGTACACGCTAGTAGATGTTCTTTTTATTGGTACAGTTTGAGCTCCTCGGATGTCTGTTGGCCTCCACGACCGGCATGGGGTGCTGAGCCTCGTAGGTACTCGACGTACCCCCTGCCGACATGATCATGATTTGGCCGATTGTCAACTCGCCGGGAGGGGGACGCTGCTCCTGCTCGCAGTCAGCTTGCCGCTTGTCCCGCAAGTACGCTGCCAGGTGTCCCGAACGGATGAGCTCCTCGATGTAGTCTCGGAGCTGCTTACAGCTCTCTGTGGAGTGGCCTTGCGACCTGTGGAAACCGCAGTAGGGGCCCCGGGTGCGTTTTGCCGCCATGCGCGAGCCCGAAGGGAGCTTGAAGAACCCCTTGCCCTTAGCCTCCTCTAGCAGTACCGTCTGGGAGATGTTGAGCGGGGTGTACTCTTGAAACTTCGGGGAGTAGGGCTTTGGCCGCTCAAGTTTCTTTTTCTCTTCCCTCGCCCTTTTCTGTTGGTCAGCATGCTCTGCCCGGGGGAGATTTGCGTTCACCTCGGACTCGAGTTGGATCTTACGCTCAGTCCAGGCCTTTACCTCGGCCATGGTCTCAGGTTGCGCTAATGCAAAGGAGCGTAACCACTCCTTGTGCCTAAGACCAGACCTAAGTGCTGTAATGACCGTCTCGTCCCGATGTTCTGGGACCTCGAGAAGGGCATTGTAGAAGCGGGTGACGTACCCTTTGAATGTATCTTTGTCTCCGCTCTTGATTGTGAAGATATGGTAGACGGTCCGTTTCTGCTGTCTGTTCCCAGCGAAGTGGCCGAGGAATTGGGTGTCCAGCTCATCAAAAGCCGAGATTGAGCATGGCACGAGTCCCCGGAACCAGTCTCGTCCGGAGCGGATAAGAGTGGCCTGGAAAGCTCGGCATTGGGCAGCGTCAGAGTTGTCTTGGAATCTCATTCCTGCGGTCAATGCGTCTAAATGGTCCTTCGGGTCAGACTTACCGTCGAAGAGAGAAACCTTCGGGGGCTTGTTCCGGGAGGAGACATGGACGGCGAGCAACTCCTCGGTGAAGGGTTTTGTGAGCGAGTCGGCGACGTACTTAGCCCCGTCGCTCGAATGGAGACCTTCCCGATGCATACCTTCGATCTTCTTCACGAGGGCGTCGAGTCAGCCGTGGTATCCCGATGATTCGGCACATTCTGATCTTTGGCCTCTGCTGTTGGAGACCTGTGACTGGCCGCGGCCCCGGTTCCTTTCGATGAGGTTCCTTAGGTCCCCTGGCAAGGTAGTCTTCGAGCTGCTGTGACGAGTCCCGTCTGCGCGACCCCGTCGAGGGAGGGGGTGTCGGTCATGCCTGGGAGCAGGCGAGCTGACCGACATCTCCTCGGGAGGGACAGGGGCGCGAAGGGGCTCGGGGCGAGGCGCTCTGGCGACGGACCTCGGTGTTGAACGGTGGGGCGCCGAGGGGGTCATAGAATACGTTGGCCCAGGAGATCCGTGGCCGTGGGAGGTAGCGAGGCGGTGGTCGGCAGTGCCGACACGAGCAGAGTCTTCTCTCCCTCTGTAGGGGTCCCGGCCCTGAGGTGGGGGAGCGACGACCTGGGGAGCTTGCCCTGCCGTTTGGACATGGATGAGCGCATCCACGACGGACGCGAGTCGATCTATCCGGGCGGCCAGGGAGTTGATGGTGTTCGGGGGAGGAGATTCGTCTACGCCTCCGTTGTGGGGGAGGCGCCGGCTAGTGCTTGGATCGTCGCGGTGATCGCTCGCCATTGAGTTGAGATCGGAAGATGAACTTTGTTCAGTGGAATCAATCGTTCCCACAGACGGCGCCAGCTGACGGATGTCGAATCACATTCAGATGTTACCTTCCGTAGATTTGCTGTTGGCGACGATGGACGGCTGAGATTGAATTGGAGGTTGACTCCTGAAGTGTGTGGATCTCAATGGATTTGAGGTGGTTGAGGCCGAGCTACCTGCAAGGAAGTCCCGGGGTGGTTGTATCACCGAGGACCCTCCGATGATCAAGTTAGACCGGATATTTGAGCAGAGTAATGACCTAGTGAGGAGAAATATGATTTACTTGAACAGTCTGAAAGAGGGGTTTATATAGTGGTGGCAACAGGCAGGCGTGAGAATCACGCCGGCCGTTACGCTCCCGGCGTCACGCCCGCGTGATAGACGGGATCCCGCATTAATGACGAGACAGGCTCGTTAATGGGGATCGTGATGGCGTGGAACGCGGGACGTGGCCGACGGATATCTCGCGCATGGCGAGATTCGCGGGGGTGAGACGGTTGTGCCTGCGATTGATGCCATTGGTCGGTCGATGAGACCGAGGAAGATGAGCTCGGCGGGAGGCTCGGGGACGAGTGGGAGGCCGAGGTATCTTGATTCTGCGATAGCCCGGAGACGAGCCGAGAGGGCCGAGGAGGCCAAGTGTGCATGGGGCTCAGAGGTGAGCCAATGGTGGTTTGTAAGGCGGGTACAGGAGTGGTGTGGACGGTCGCAGAAGGTCGGCTACGTCCATGGGTCGCAGATCCTGGGTATTTTACCGACGTACCGTTTCTGGTCTTTCTTGCTAGCTTCGTGACACGTCATCTGCCACGTGTCACGATCTGGGAGATCACCGATATCGAGCATCATCAGAGAGAGATTCATGAAGATTGTAAAAATTAGGGTTTTAGAAATCATCATGGAACTAAAAGAATTGAGATTGAGAGAGGTGCCAATTGAAAGAGAAGAAACGATCGCATGATGCCGCAGGGGGAGAGATTATTGGTTTTCTTTTTCTTTTTATGAAAACTTCTCATTTGTTATCTTTTTCTTTTTATGAAAAGAAAATGCACTTCGTCCTCGGATTTTTTTGAGGTGAGCACGGTTCGGATTGGTTTGGTTTTTGACAAAAGACTTTGAGCCGACCGAACCGACAAGTCTGATGAACCAAATCAAAACCGAACCGACCAACTCTTAAGCCAATTTTGAACCAATTCGGTTCGGTGCGATTCGGTTCGGCTAATTGGACAGTTCGGCCGAGACAAATAAAAGCCTATCTTAACTTCAAAGGAATTGTTAATTTGGGCCTGAATTGATCATTGAAAAAAAGACTTAAAAAGACCTAATCATTGATGTTTCATCTTCAGCAAGCGTCAGAACAATTTACCTCAGATTAGCAACCAATAATCAAACGCTTTGAAAACCAAATTAATCCAATTCAGGAAACAAGCATGCGCCTCCTTTACTATGACTGCATTAAATGAACAAATATGTTACAGCGAGCGGTCCCCATTGAAGGTTGCGCCGACTTTTAAGCAATTGGAGAATAATATCCATATGAATTCAACCCTTAAACTACATGACACAAACGGGACATGAACATCTATTCAAAGAAAATCATCAAGCCATCAATATTATATTAACAACATTCCGAGGGTTACAGTTACATAGGATCTGCCGAATTAAGACATGCATGTGACTCTCAATCGAGACTAAACTTAAAGACCGAGTGCAGACACAGGACTGGGCATCTGGGTCGCCTACTGAAGAAAGGGAAGATCTCCTTCAGATGCTGTCTTCCGTCGATCTGTAGCGAGCGTTGTTGAACGGTTGAGATTTGAGTTGAAAGTTGTCTCCTAGAGTGTGTAGATCTCAATGGGTTGAGTTTGAGGTGGAAGCCGAGCTACCTGCAAGTAAGTCCCGGGGTGGGTGACCACCGTAGGACACTCCGACGATCAAGTTAGAGCCGAGTAATATTGGCAAAGTAGTGGCTTATTGGAATCAAAATTGCGTTACCTGAGTCGTCTGAAAGAGCAGTTTTTATAGTGGTCGCATGAAGCGAGCATGTGCGAGATCTTCGCCGTTAGTTACGCCCCTGACGTTACGCTTGCGTGATTGATGGGATCCCTCCATTAATGACGGGATACGCCCATTAATGGTGGGATGTGCCAGTGTGGGACGTGGGGCGACGGTTATCTCGCTTTGGCGAGATACGTGGAGCCGTTGCGGAATCGCTAGAGATCTGCGTTCTCGTTTGATCAGGAGAGTTGGGGAGGCTTAGCTCGGCGGATGGCTCGAAGACGAGCCGGTAGGCCGAGGAAGCTCAACTCTGCAATAGCTCGGAGGCGAGCAAAAGAGGAGGGGTGCAAGTTCGGCTGCCAGATTGCTCGTGGGAAAGAAGTGGAGTGTCCACATTGATTTTATCTCGGTAGCCCCCAGGAGTCTAGTAGGCTGTCGCGGGTGACACATCATTTGCCACGTGTCGTGATCTGAGAAATTCCCACTTATGAGCATCATCATTAGCCCCCCACTCTCGTTCCGACCTATTTATGGGTCGGGTTGAGAGCGGCCTGCTTGATTTTCTTCTGCTCAGTTTGGTGCCGAGAATCATAATGTGAATTGTCCTGGAAGACATGGTGTAGGGCAGTTGCGTCGTTTCGATCTTCGAGTCCACGCGGCATCTCCCCTGGCGTCTTAATTTTCGCGCATGTCCCTGATGACTTCAGCGGATCAGCGAAATGATTGCTCTTTAAAGAAGGGGCGCCGCTTCGCTCGATCGTCAGTTGGGCTATGGGCCACGTGTCCGACGTTGGTTGGCGGATACGACAGGCTGTCTTCCGACTCCTGCAATCAAAGAGACGTTTCCAATGGTCGATCGCCATGTGGAGCCCCGACGATCGTTAGGCGCGACGTTTCGTTTTGGCGGGAATCAATTTGGGCCGTAGGATGTTCTCTTTTGGGGCAGAAAGTTACCCGCTGCGGATGAGCCGAATAGGAATCTGATCGGCGGCCTCGCGAGGAGAACTTTAGATCCACATCGTTATTGGACAGGAATCTACCTGCTGCAGATGAGCTGAACAGGAATCTGCTTGGTGGCCTCGTGAAGAGGGCTTTAGATCCACAGCGTTTGTTGGGCAGGAAGCTACCCGCTAGTGGATGAGCCGATCAGGAAGCTACTCGGCCGCCTCGTGGGAGGGCTTTAGATCCACAGCGTTCGTTGGGTAGGAAATTACCCGTTGCAGACGGGAAAGCAGGAGTTTGCTCGGCGGCGTCGTGATGAGGGGTTTTGATCCTTAGCGTTAGTTGGGTAGGAAGCTACCCGCCAGGGATGGACCGAGCAGGAAGCTACTCGGCCGCCTCATGATGAGGGCTTTAGATCCACAGCGTTGTTGGACAGGAAGCTACCCGCTGCAGACGGGCCAGCAGGAGTTTGCTCGGCGGCCCCGTGATGAGGGCTTTTGATCCTTAGCGTAGTTGGGTAGGAAGCTACCCGCTAAGGATGGGCCGAGCAGGAAGCTGCTCGGTCGTCTCGTGATGAGGGTTTTCGATCCACATCATTTGTTGGGCAGAAATCTACCCGCTTGTGGATTGGCCAGCAGGAAATTGCTCGGCGGCCTCGTGATGAGGGCTTTCGATCCACCAAAATCACCTTGTGTTTAAAAAGAAAATGGAAACCGAAAGCACCCGCAGGGAATCAAAATTCGGTCCAAGTGAAAAAAGAGAGCGAAGCAAAAAGAATACACCACCCAAGCCCAAATTCAGAGGGAGTCTAAGTTTCTCAATGCCATTAACCAACTATAAACCAAGCATATATATCCAATTAATAAAATAAGTTTCTCAATGCCACTAGACATATATTGATGTTGTCATAATAAATTTTAGGCACATTGGCATTGGTCCTTGTTGCCAACGTAGGTTTTTTTTTTCTCGAAATAGGATGATTTTAAATTTATATTATTAAAATAGGATAGTTAAAACTTTTTTTAGGAAAATAGGATGGTTTGTGGACCCCACATAATTAAAAAAATTTAATTTTTTTTTTAAAGAGGACGGCCCCGCCCTCTCCTTTACAAAGAAGAGGGCCGCCCTCTTCAAAAATGAGGGGAGGTAGAGGGCGGGTTCCCAGAATCCGTCCTCTAAATTGGGAAGGGTGATGGGGTCCACCAAACCGTTCTATTTTCATAAAAAAAAAATTTAACTATCCTATTTTAATAATATAAATTTAAAACCATCCTATTTCTTTAAAAAAAAACCAAACGTAGGCCTTAATAACATTATTACACTCAACAAAATCTTCCAAAGTTATGACAAATCTTCAAATTTTAAGGCCAAAAGGGGCTTTGCAGTGACACTGCATGCCCCTCTTCCTCGATGTTTAAATTATACAGTTTCAATTCTGAAAACACAACTTCTGCACTCTTCTCAATTTTTTAAAGTTAGCGAATTAATAACAAATTAAAGTGGTAAGACATAAATATCTTTAAATTACAAAATCAATCATTCCCCCTCCTTTTTTAATAATTTATTAACTTAAATACGGGCTAGATGCTAGTTGGATATCTCTACCTCTACTAATATAATGCAAACCCTGAGCGGATGTTAGTCCTACTCATTTGAAAATACAATTACGGAATTTGAAAATTCTTGTTAGTCCCGAATTATTTAAAATTGGAATTTGCTTTATAGTGTTAGTCGAAAGTCGCAATTTAGAATACGAGAATTTGGATTTTAGAATTCGTCATTCACCTTGTAATACAAAAATGAGAAAACCAATCAATTTTCCATTCACCATGTATTCTAAGACGGCGAACAGGGATGTGCATCCGATCGTCGTCCCTGTTCGCCGCCGCCCTCGCCGCCGCCCGTCGTTGCCTCTAATCGCCGTCCCTATTTGCCGCCGCCGACCGCCGCAGCCTTCGATCTCCGTCGCCGCTGTCAACCGCCGCCCGTCGTCGCCTCGATCGTCGTCCCTGTTCTCCGCCACCCGTCGCCGTCCCGATCGTCTTTCCCGTTCGCCGCCGCCGCCGCCCGCCGTCTCCGCCTGCCGACCGACCATCCTCGTCGCCAGCCAACAATCGCATTCACCACCATCGGTCATCCTTCACCATCAATCGGTGTCCATCGAACCTCCGTCGATTGAGCATCGGTTAACGTCCACTATTAAATGTATTGCCTAAATTACATATGGATTTTGAAATCAAATGACCAACATGTTGAATAGAAAAGAATTTTATCAAAATGATGGTCATTTCATTTATAAATTCTGAATTGTAAAATTATCTGGGACAAATGGCCCGTTTGGTTGGTGTTTTGAGCTCCCAAAAACCTTTTTCAGAGCTAAAAAACACTTTTGAAGAAAAAAATACTAAAAAGACCATGTGCTCAAAAGCTTTGTTAAAGCTAAAAAAGAAGAAGAAAACCTATATTATCAAAAGCTAAAATATGAAGTAAATTTTTTACACTTCCTATGATCTCCTTATTATCATCAGCCAGGTTCGATTTTTGCACTTGATTTCTCTTCTCATTATCTTCCTGGTTCGAAATCCTAGACGATCGAGGCCCTCGAGCTTGACGCTATCATCGAAAGGTTGATCGACGAGGTCCAAGTTTTGAGCTTCATGCATTTAACGATCGTAGCCTCTTAACTTCGACGAAAAATCCATATATCGAGGGATGGATCTCAATTATTTTTCTGCAGATGTTTTTGTGGAGATCTTTTGATGTTTGTGAATCTTTTGAAAGTAAATTGTCGATTAAAAAATGATGTTTTCTTTTACCGATTTCTTTCCAATGTTAAGAAAAATGGTGTCCTTTATGGTCATTTAAACAGTCAACAACACTTCTACAACTCCAAACAACTTTTTAAACCAAACAATATTTCAAATCAAAAGGCATATTTTATAATAGCAATTTGGTCTAAAAAGATTTCTTCAACAACACTTTTGTTAAAAGTTCTTTTCGCAACAGCCCAACTAAACAGGCATCAGAGATCAGCTAATTAGCTAATGCCATATATTGGCAGCCTGTTAGTACAAGAAATTTTTATAAAATAAGAGTAATCTATTGTCAATCTATTATCTCTTTCAAATAATTATTTTTAAATGTCTCTTTTAAATCTAAATTCAAGCCACGCACCCAAACCCAAATACATGTAGCCACTATATTCCAAGACATCATCTTTAATTTAGAAACGAATCCATAGAATTTTATTTTAAAACCTAAATAAATTATATTCACGCGCATCATACACATGTATGAAAAAAACTAGTTCTCACTGGACCCAAAAGAACGGGTGCAATTCTGATGAAATGTGTCTATGATGTTTTTTTGCCAAAAACGGCTATATACCGTTCACCATCAAAACAAATTAAGTAAATCAATGGTTAATATTATTCACTTTCTATTTTTAATAGATATACAAATTCAGGAAAGAATTTGCAAATGGAAATAAATAATATCAATCATTGATTCGCATCATTTATTTTGATGATGAACGGTGCATAACCGTCTTTGACAAAAACACATCAAAAATGCCAATCACCGGATCCGGCGCTTGAAGCAGCGCCGAACCAAAGCAATCCCATTAACATGCGTGCTCACCTGGTTCGCCTCTTTCAGATTTTTTTCTTCTTTCCCATTTTACAATAAAGCCCCTCCATTTAAAAAAGGTTTATTACCGACACGTGTACAATATAGCTCCCTAAAAGCCATAAATTGCCCTTCTCTTTCCCCTCTCAATCCCTTTGTTGATATTTTAGGGGCTGTAACGAAATTTCGGAGATAAAATTAATTAAATTATCCAAACCCAAACCCTAATCTAAACCCTAGCTCCGCAGATTATTCGCCCCATCGCCGAGTCGGTCGTCTCAGTGTATCTTTTCAATTTCTGTGAGTTGCTCGCCTTTCGTTTGCTCGTCGTCTGCTGTTGTTGAATCTAGGGTTTTGATTTTTGGGGATTCGTGATTAATTAGGAGAATGGTGTCGGACGCGAGCAAGAAGAAGGCTGCGGCAAAGAAGGCTGCGGCGGCGGCCAAGAGGGGAGGGAAGGCGGCGGCGGCGGCAACGACGGCGACGTCGTCGAAGGCTGGGGCTGCGGCGAGTAATGGAGTGGAGATGGTGAGCGATGGGATGGGATCTCTTCAGATTTCGGATCGGACTTGTACTGGTGTTCTTTGCTCGCATCCTCTCTCTAGAGATATCCATGTAAGCTTGCTCTTCGTTTATTTCATTTATCCATTTAGAATTATTTAAGTGTTGATGCATAAATTTGGTTGCTCTGGGGTTTTGTGAGTTGAATTGGGGGTTTAAACGCTTTTAGTTTGTAAAAGTTTTGTTTTTTTTAAAAGCAACTGTTATGCAATGATTGCTTTATCTGGGTTTACCCTGTTGGGTTTGAAATCAGTCCGCAGTTGCGGTTTATTACTATGAATAGTCGGCATCATATTTGATTGAAGATTTTTTTTGCGTTTGAGTCATTTTGTCGCCTTTATTATGCTGGACATTAGCTCAAGGCTGAGAAAAAAAGTTGCTAAACAAATTGCTTTGATTTTAAAAGATTTCAAGCTAGTGATTTTACTACATGGTAATAAGGAAAAGAAATCTAGTTACTGTAGAGCAATCTTTTCCGTTCTGCTGTGTGTATCCCCTTATGGTGGCCATTTTGTTCCAGGAGTAATTTGGAACAGCGGAATAGCAGTATGGAACTCAATATAGAAATAATGCTACTTTTCTACCTCTTTTGCATCTGTATTTTATCATTTTATGTACTTCCTAATGGTTAGGTACTTCCTTTTCTTCTTTTGTATTTTTATTTTATTCCCTTCTCAATGGTTGGTTATTTCCTATCCCCTTCTTCGCATGTAAACTTTTTGGAATTTGTATTTTGCTATCTTTTATCAATTCCTTTCAGCCTATCCTATAACGTCTGCTTATTAAATGAAATAATTCTTACTCGATGCTGCTTATCGAGATAGAGGAACCTAAACTTTTTTTATAATCCTTGGTACAACAGAGAGATTTATAACGTCTACTTATTAAATGAAATAATTCTTTTCGGCCTATACTAGATTTTTCTTTCATTTTCATAAGTATTCGATGATCATTATTATTCCGTAAGCACTTATACATTTTATCATATAGATTTCATTCTAAGAACCATATCATTCTTGTTTGGACCATCATAAGAATTGATTAATTTCAACTAACGACAATGACCACTTCAAAAAAAACACAAAATATGATTACACGGACGCTAAGATCAAATGTAAGGAGCTGGAATGTCCAATCCTAGACTTGCATCCCAGGGAAGATACTCATTTATTACAAATTACTGAGGGTTTCAAAATGTTTGGCAGGCTATCTACTATAAGTTGTTCTTCAATGGTTGTTGATGCCAATGCCATAGCTTAGGTTCCCTTCTAAGTGCCCTTCTGCCGAATGATGCCCAACACTTTACCCAAATACTTTATATTTGGATTGGATTGTTAATGGTCTTGGTGGGCTTCATTTGGTCTTTGGTCTTTTGACTTCTGATCTTCTGTTCTGTGTAAAACTATGCTATGCTAATATTGATTAGGATTTTGATAATATGCACTGTTGACATTACAGAACTATGGTGTTACCAGGTGGGCAAGGTGGGCTTTTCATCAATCTTATATTTGATTGACCCAAGCCTTTAACGCTAACTTAAACTGCCCCAAACCCAAAGGGTTTACAATATTATATATCCATACACCCAGATAGGGGTTTGGGTGGGTTTTGGACGAATCTTGTATTTCAACGGATAGGTTAGGTTCGATTCTTTTAAGGGATTTTAAGTTGCCCATTTATTAAACATAAATTATAGAAGATATTTGGAAAAAATATAAAATATCCATAAAATATTGATAAAGAGTTAAAATTAGTAAAAGTTAGAATTTTTCATAATATATAACTTAAATTTCTATACAACACTAAAAAATTTAGGGGGTAACAACCGTGTTTGGTAAATATTGAAACAATATCGGATTTCAATTTTTTTGTTGCAAATTCGGGTGGCCGGGTTTTGGTTTAGGCATGCTTCAGTATTTGATTGGATGAGCGTATTTTCTCCCAAACCTGACCCAAAATCTTTTAAAGAAAGTTAAACCCCACCAATCGGGTGTAGGCAGGTACATGAGGACAAAAGAACTTGTAAAAATCTTGTTTGGTCGTCTGGTTCGGTACTTCGGTGCAAGCCCTACCTCGCTTGCACCCTTAGTTGTTAGTAAGTGGTTGGTGTTCCATGGTGGGTGCCTTGAAAGCTTGAACCAAAGGCAAAGAATATATTCGTTGGAACATGAACAAATGCCGGAGGAAACTTAATTATGATTCGTAAAAATTTAGAATCAACTGCAAATATAAACCAATACACATAGATGCCCATTAGGAAGCAATTACCTTTGTTCCAAAGTAACACTCTATCAGCACAAAATGGTAAAATTTTATATTTACTAATTCTGGTTTGCAATTTGCTAGGTATTAATTCTAGTTTGCAATTAATTGATTGTAAACCAATAGTAAAAATTGAACGACGTTGAATGTGATAATACCGAAGTGACAAGGAATTGAAGAACTACATTAAAACTTACCGAAGCGACGATACACTAGTTTAATGAAGAATTAAACAACTACATTAAAAATACTAATTATAAAATTTATATTAATTGATCCGACTAGTGATATTCCTAGTTTATCTGGTAAATTTTTATCTTTTTATTGATTATAACTTAAAGGTAACACCCCACGATGTTTATAGTTAAGTTAAAAAAATTATAGTGAAAATGTCTGTGTATTGGACCTTCAAAAAGGCCTTACCCCTTGGGCCTTGATATAGTTCCATGGATCTCTCATGGTTGCTATTGCAGGTAACACAGTTGTTGGGAAATCGATTCTGGATCTCATTATCAACTGCATAAACAAAAACATCATTGAAGATCATTATTGCTAAAGCATGATAGCTGTTTAGCATTGGTTTGGACATAAATGCTTTACATGGTCATTTTACAAGAGCACCATTTACAACCGTAATGTAGTTTATTAATACTTTTCTGGATATAACGGTTGTATATAGATAGTTACTGCATGTCGGAAAGAGCCATAAGAGATTTGTAGGAATTAAATTAATTTAATTTGCATTTAACATCCGCTTTATATTTTTGCCCAATGTGTGGAGGGAATTAGTGGGTATGCATAGCATGATGATAATTTTTGAGAGATTGTCTCATTAAACTACATTATACTCTTATATATAATCGTTTTAAGTTTCAAATTCTTGTATATAGGGATGTAATCGGAGACGGATTATCTAAGCTAACTTTGTATCTGTATCTAACAAATGTGGATTGTAGTTTTCATATCCAATGACTATCCGTATTTGTGTTGCCAGTGGCCACCGGATATGGATGTGGTAACACCTATATCCAATCCGTATCCGATAACAAAAACAGTAATTTTTGACTTTACATGGTATATTATTTTCAATATCTATTTCGTATCCGTATCTGACTTTTGTCAGATATGGATATTATTTTTTATTTCTGATAACTATCCGTACCTGGATTTGAATATGCTTATGACCACCGGATTCGGATATGGTAACACCAGTATCTGCTCCGTAGTCTATATCTGATTCGTTTACATCCCGACTTGTATATACTGTTTAGTCATGCTGATATATATGATCCACCTTGATTACATATTCTTTGTAGGACATTGCATATTTTCGTTTTGTAATTTTTAACATGGATTTTACACACTGCAGATAGAGTCTTTATCGGTCACCTTTCATGGTCATGACCTTATCGTTGATTCTGAACTGGAGCTCAATTATGGAAGGTAAGTTCAGTTTAATGTAGCATCTTATTATCGAACTTGTACTTTTGGTTAAGAGATACTGAAAACACTATTCATGGCCAGGCGTTATGGTCTCCTTGGATTAAATGGCTGTGGGAAGTCTACACTCCTTACAGCAATAGGATGCAGAGAACTCCCTATTCCTGAACACATGGACATCTATCACCTTACTCGAGAGATAGAAGCTTCAGATATGTCTTCCCTTGAGGCTGTAATCAACTGTGATGAGGAGAGGCTGAGATTGGAGAAAGAGGCTGAAATTTTAGCAGCCGAGGTACTCTCACTACACAAAGAAAATAGTTCCGAGTAGATTTGTAATGTGTTTCTTGTTGTCAGTCATGGGAAGAGGTTTCTAATATAAGTTTTAACATAATTTTCAGGACGGTGGTGGTGGAGAAACCCTAGAACGCATCTATGAGCGTTTGGATGCATTGGATGCGTCTACTGCTGAAAAGCGTGCGGCTGAAATTCTTTATGGGCTTGGTTTTAATAAGCAGATGCAAGCAAAGAAAACCCAAGATTTCTCTGGTGGCTGGCGAATGAGGATTGCACTTGCACGAGCTCTTTTTATGAACCCGACCATTCTTCTACTTGATGAACCCACCAATCATCTTGGTAAAGCTCTTAACCATATACATCTCTATTTATGTGAATCTAAACATTTGCGGGTTTCATTTCTCATAGATTCTGGAGTTGTTAGTCGGAGTCATATTGGTTAAGTTGGTCTTGGCGTCGTCCAGCCATATGCTTAAAATGAGCATAAGCTGCGTGTTTGCTAGAATTTTGGCTCTCTGAGAATGCACCTATTCCAACTTAAAGCAAGGTAGCTAAAACTTTTGGATGATTAATTATGTATGTGATATGTACTCATCCAAATCACGAAAGGCGTGCTCCCTGTTATTATGGGGGATACAACAATTAATCAGTATACAAGATGGATGGAAAGCTATTGTGGCAGGTTTGATAAAAGCAAGCTATAATCACTATGAACTGCAATACCTATGTTACTGTAAATTGCTAAACACTACGAATTGCGATTTGGAATGATTGTTCCAAATTCGGGGAAACTGGCGCTTTGGATAGGTAGAATCACCGTTCCGATCAAAACTTAAGTTAAATGGGGCATACAATCTGGTTTGTGTTAGATTTTACTAAAAAATATTTATTTTTTAGTATAAGAAATTGAATTATATTTATGTATGTCATACACACAGACAAACAGTCCAAAAACACTTTCTTTTTTAGAGGTTAGTTTTCCATCCCATATAAACATATGGGATTTACTGCCTTTATCATACCGCGTTCCACAAAAAGTGGCGTTCCGCGTTCCCATTTTCGTTTTGCGTACGGAATCATTCCGTGTTCCAGGTAACACTGTGCAATACATTACCTTCTGGAGATAAAGTGGTTTAATGAAGAAGGAATCCAAAATCTTGGCCTTTATTATTATTTGAAAATTTCAAATTAAACATTTAAACTACCATTTATCATCAGGGGATATGAAATGAGGTTAACCCATCATTTGAGTGAACTCTATGAATTATTCTTGCTTCAAATCAGGTCATTTAAAAAATTTCTGGATCTTAATTCAGATAACATGATGACATCCAAAATATCAAATTTTAGTCAACTAAATATGCGTTATTATCTATAATTAGCTCCCTATGAACCGAAAGAACCCTGTTTGGAGCTACTTGTACCCCTATAGAAGTATAAATTATTTGTTTGGCTGTTATTTTGGGTGAACCCATGTTCATTAGAGCTTGTTATTTTTCATAGCATAACAGACTAACAGTAACTGCTCATGTCATTTTCATGATTAAGTTTTATTAAGCTCACCATTTTGTTCTTCATTACATCTTTGCAAACAACAGATCTAGAAGCTTGTGTCTGGTTAGAGGAGACACTAAAAAAATTCGACCGGATACTGGTCGTGATCTCACACTCCCAAGATTTTCTCAATGGTGTCTGCACCAACATCATCCACATGCAAAGCAAGAAGCTGAAGCTTTACACCGGCAACTACGACCAATATGTCCAGACCCGTGAAGAGCTCGAGGAGAATCAAATGAAGCAGTACAGGTGGGAGCAGGAGCAAATCACTTCGATGAAGGAATACATTGCCCGTTTCGGCCATGGTTCTGCCAAGCTGGCACGCCAAGCACAAAGCAAGGAGAAAACCCTAGCGAAAATGGAGCGAGGTGGACTTACTGAAAAGGTTGTGAAGGACAAAGTCTTAGTTTTCCGCTTCACTGATGTTGGGAAACTTCCACCACCGGTACTTCAGTTTGTAGAGGTCACGTTTGGATATACCTCAGATAATCTCCTCTACAAGAATCTTGATTTCGGGGTAGATCTTGATTCTAGAATAGCTCTAGTGGGGCCCAATGGTGCGGGGAAGAGTACATTACTTAAGCTGATGACTGGTGAACTTATTCCATTGGATGGTATGGTGAGGCGGCATAACCATCTTAGAATCGCTCAATTCCATCAACATTTGGCAGAGCAGCTCGATATGGATATGTCAGCACTTCAATACATGATGAGGGAATATCCCGGCAACGAGGAAGAGAAGATGAGAGCGGCTATTGGTCGCTTTGGGCTTACAGGTGAAATTTTAAATACCCAAGTACTCCTCAACACTGTTTTACTTATAGGTCCACATATTGATATAAATCAAGTTGTACATAAATTACATTAAGAATAAGCAACTTGACTTTTCAGCTTGTTGCAAATAAGTAACATATACTTTACAACATACAAATATGCACAATGAACTTACTGTTTTTTCAAATAAATTTCACAAGCTTTTTGCATATTTAAGTGTAGTACCATAAAGCTAGAACCATCTAACTTTATACGCTTTTTCATTATATCAGAGGAAATGATCGGTAATAATATTACATGTATGTGTTTATATATGAATAATTTCATGCATATTTCCACATAATCCGATTATGCAGTTTATAATTCGTTTGTGTCATATGTCCGTTGATCTAAATAGAGAACGCATATGTACTTTACAATATTGAACCGAAAGCTGCCGATAGCCCATGGTATTTATGTAATACGCTAAGTTAATGGAATTTATTTGTAATTTATGTATGTGGCATTCATGTGAATAATGCTGAAAGACCATGTTATTCTAGTGAAATTGAGCTTTGGGTAACTTGCTCGTATAATGGCGAATTATATTCTAGTTCATATTCCAACAACAACAGGAAAAGCACAAGTAATGCCTATGAAGAACTTATCGGATGGACAAAGGAGCCGTGTGATCTTTGCTTGGCTAGCCTGGAGGCTTCCCCATCTTTTGCTGCTTGACGAGCCCACTAATCATTTAGATATTGAGACCATCGATTCGTTGGCAGAGGCATTGAATGAGTGGGATGGGGGCCTTGTTCTTGTGAGCCACGACTTTAGGCTCATTAATCAAGTGGCAAAGGAGATATGGGTGTGCGAGAATCAGGCAGCGACTCGTTGGGAGGGCGATATCATGGACTTTAAGGAGCATCTGAGGAGCAAGGCTGGATTGTCTGATTGAGATGCAGCAGAGGGTTTAGGGGTAAATATTTACCAGTATTGTTATGTTGTGAGTTATTATGATAGATCTTATATGAGCTACATCATTCACCATTACCACGATTACAACTATTGCAACAACTATTCTGATGAATGATATGCTAGGCCAGGATGTATTTATTAAGGTTATTTCTTTCGGGCATCACACTTTTTTCATGTATGCATAGGTTATTCCCTGTATCATTCTTCTTCTGATTGGGTTTCCTTTTTCTTGTTAAGCTGTAACTGAGTTTATTTTCTTCACATTTTCTCCAATAAGAATTAGCTACAAATACCTTTTTTGAATTTCAATACTACCTTTGCTCAAAGCTGGACCCCTTATGTTCAGAATTGCGATCTTTATCTGTCCCAATGTTTTCTGAAACACGGAAAGATTCAGGGCACTGTATGGAAACACTTGTCATGGAGCGTTCTATGATAGGGGATAGGGGGTAGTTTTCATCGATTAACTTATACGGAGCACAGAAACATGGTTCCGGAACATGAATCGATTTTTGAATAATTTGTTGTGTGATTGTATGCATGTATAATATACTTGATATCTATTTATATTCTTGAAAAAGAAGTAAATATTAATTTAACAGCGCTGGTTTTATGTCCATTTAACTTGAATGAGTCCTTGATAGGCAGTGATGGGTTTTATGTCTTTTTAACTTGAGTTCTTGATAGGCAGTGATAATTCGATCTGGACCGCTAGCTAGTGTCCCTTGATGGGTATGAAATCAAATCAAATTGCAAACCGCTGAAGGTTTAGCGATTCATGGCAACAATTTCCAGATTTATCAATTCTAACTCATTTGAAGCATAAACATAGCCAGACAATTTGCTTGAAGGCATAACCATTTGAAACTTTAGCCATTCTTCGGAAAAATTAGGAAGAGCAAAAATAAATACACATCTGACCTAATAATCTGACACCTAAATATCGCAATTTCTTCTTCCTCTATAACCCTGAAAGCTCTCAATTATCCTCTCAAACTCACTGCCTCTGCATGGTTTTGCCAGAGCCCCCTGCTGACAGAATCCATACTCTTCCTCTGCCAACTCAAGCGGCCTCAAAATCTCCGGCCGCAAAAGCCATCTCAATGACACGACAAACCGCCTCGTCTTCTCGTCGCTAACCGCCAGCACCGCCACCTGCCCCTCCTTCACATCCTCAGGTACAAACTTGTTCAGCCACACCGACCGAGAAACGCAGCGCTGCAGCAATCGCGATCTTGATCAGTCTGTTGCCTCCCTGTAGAGACTTATTATTAAACCTGGACATTTCAAATATTGCTCTCCTTCTTTTCGATTGGAAGATGAATCCCAGTTTGATTCTGTATATATAGAGGACGAGTCTCCTCAATAGATGGTTATAAAAATTGTTGGTTCACTCATTTCTCAAAATCAGGAGACAAGAGAGCAGAAGGCGTGGGATATTAATACATAATGGAGAGATATATGGCTGCTTCATGTGAGCCTAACTTTGTACAAAGTAATGAGAAGGGATTTAGGAAGAAATATCTGAAGATTGCCTCTTGTTATGTGCGCTGCTGTTGTAAGATTTCTGACATAAAGGATCTTGCATGTTAGGCATTTCATTTAGCATGCATGTTTCTTTGCTGATGAACATATGAGTCAGAGGCACAATGTTTATTGATATAACCAAAATATACTCGTCATCGTGAGAGACACTGTACCCTAGTGGTAAAGCCTATTTGCAGTTGAGCTAGAGGTGTGCGATTGGTACCTCGCTTGTGTCAAGTTATGGACCATTATTCAAAAGTAAAAGTAAAAAATAATATGGTCACCATCATCGTATCTGATTCTAAATCAAAATTTATAGTCACCGTCATAATATCTTAAGCCCTTTTCAGTTAAAATAGAGTCCAGGAAGTAGAGTTTTAAGGAGTTAATTATACCAACTGTCTCTTCCTCAAACTTGTGCAAGAACTCCCTCCTTCCATTCTTCAATAACCCTAGATGAGTTTGAAACCTTTGATACATGCTCTTATATTTTTGTTTTCTTTATGGAACCTTCGACGTGCTCTTATATTTTATTTTGTGTTCTTTCTCAACCACTCGGTCGGTTTTATGTAATTAGACTCTTTATTATTAATATAATTACAATGAGCTACTGCTCAAGTTTTCATTAGAGGGGGAAAAAATTCCTAAATGCGCGCCTTTGTAAATCCTAGAGGAACATAGATCATATATTTGCCTGTAAATATATATGAAATTAATCAAGCCACCTCAGGAGACATTGTTGTAATTGATATGAAAGTTTCAGACTTTAGTACAGGCCTTCTTCAACATTTGTTGTTGAATTCTAAAAGGGCCGGCGATAAGCTGGTTTGCAGTGAGATCAGTCCATTGGTGGGTCATAAGTTTAAGCATACCGGCGACACAACAAAAGAGGAGGCTGGCTAACCCTATTTATTTAGGGGACCTGACTGGCTCTCACGGGTCTAATAGGTTCATTCTTGTTATGGCCTTTTGTCCTGAACTTTTGAAACCGGCTATATATGAATCCTTTTTGTAAATGTTTGTTGATAAAAAAGAAGAAATCATCACATACCCTTCTACCATCAAATCGAAATCGGCCATAGATGCAACGATCTTTGGAAGACTCGGCAGTTTTCACAATAGATAGTCAATTAATTAACCTGATGGAAATAACAATGAACAAGAAAGAAACTTGCCATAATCCACAATGGCCAGCTGGCATTCTTTGATTCCTAGAGCGAGGAGAGATAACTTATCATCATCTCTATATTAAAGAACAATCATTTCCTTCAAAAAAATATTAAAGAACAAACATGAAAAACTTCTTCCTTGCCGAATGCTACAATGGTTAATTTGCACCATGAAGCACATGCTTTCATATCTTAATCACAGGCCTAGCTAGGTATCTTGCCAGCACTTCTAATCTTATTTAATTCTTCATGGAGTACATTACAGTAGCCAACAGTACCCCCAACACTAGGATATGCAAGTCAGAATTGAAATCCTCTTATTATTCTTCAAAGATAAGTTTTCTGATAATAAATGCCCCGTGTGTGTGTGTATATATATATATATATCATGCCTGCCATGTATTTGCTCGTGATACATTTCAGTCGTTGATGTAAGAGATAAGATGAACTTTAACAGAGTTGCATATATATATTTTGTTGCTCTTCTTAATCCCAAGTCTTTCCAAAACTAAATTGTGTTATATGTCTGTCTCAAAAATATCCTCATAGCTGAATTAGAAAGCAATCATATTCTTTAGATCTCTTTCCGAAAACTGAATTTGATAATAGGGTTGGGGAATCATTATTGTGGTGCAGATCAAAGTAGCTTTACATGTCCAAATTTTCGCCGGAGTCGCCGGACCGAAGATTTTTTTTTTGTTTTTGCATGTTCGTCGATCTAAGCTTTTTTTTCCCCTTGTCAAGATTGCATACACAAATTACTGAAAAATTAGTACATGATGTTTCTAGCCGAAAATGTATAAGATGAGGTTGGGATAGTCTCATCGAACATACATAAATTAATTCAACAAAAAATAATATTATGCTGCTATATAAATCTATATAAATAAGGTGAAAAGGGCCTACAACTTCTCACGTGGCATGTTTTTATTAAGCTTGCATTGTATTTTGTACTTAAACCCTCCCCTTCCCTATTTTTTTAAGTCATTGATGATGCCATTATGAATATTGCTACTTCTTCCGGCGTTATTATTGATGGAAATACTATTAATAGTATTCGGCTATTGGATAAGAACAGAAATAAAGAAGGAGCTTGATCAGCCGTCGACGTTTGATATAAATAGTAGCAGTCTTTTGTTTGGTGTCTGTAATTTTTATATGATATATCGATGATTTTCTTATTGTGGTGAAGTAGAACTAATATCTTGTGGTTGCATTTGTGTGAAGGATGATGAATATGTTGTCCTTCCATAAATAAAATCACAAGATATTAGTTCAAACAACTATGGTTTATCTTGATGCATACATGTTTTGTCTTGTAAATATTTTATTTTTTGATTTATTTTAGTGAGCAGGGTGTAGCTTTTTTCCTTCAAGAAAAGAAAATCATTAATTCTTTTGGCCAAATTAAAGAATTTGATTTACACGTTGGGTTCTCGCCTCCCAAGAGCCTGTTGAGGTCCGGTTCATTTATTTACAAACTAAACCATAGGAGAAAGCCAGTCTCGTTTAGGTGAATAGCCGAAACTCAAGCCAACACCGTAGCGTTTGCTGGTAAAAGTTAAGTTTGTTTGTGTGTTATAATAAGTGCAAAAGGGCCTGTATCACAAAGTGCGGCATGCAGCGTCACGTTTCCTCTTATAATAATTATGAATTCTTAAATTTATTTGGATAATCACAAAATGCAAGTATCCAATCACAAATATATGTTGACTGATGGAGGTCCGAATCTCCCTCGGTAGTGGTCCTCCGACGATCTTGCTGCAAGCGGTTCTGAACGGTTGAGATTTGGTGTGAGTGTTGAATGTATGGATCTCAGTGGGTTATCGTTGACGCCGAGCTACCTGCAAAGGAAGTCCCGGGACAGATAACCACCGTAGGACCCTCCGACGATCAAGTACCGAGGAATAATGACAGGATAGCGGCGTATTGGAATGAGTTTGAGTTACCTGAATTGTCTGGAAGAGGGATTTACATAGCGGTCGCATGGAGCGAGCCGATACAAGATTCTCGCTGTCCGTTACGCACATGCGTCACGTTCGCGTAGATGGCGGGATACGTCCATTAATGGCGAGATACGCCCATTAATGATAAGATACGCTAGCGTGGGATGCGGGACGTGGGCCGGCGAAGATCTCGTCGTGACGAGATATATGGAGCTGTTACGGGGGCATTCGAGCTTCGTGCTCCCGGCCAAACAGGGACGCCGAGGAATCTCTGCTCTGTGATAGCTTGGAGACGAGCAAGTGAGCTGAGGAATTTCAGCTCTGTAATAGCTAGGAGACGAGCGAGGAGGCTGAGGAAGCTCAGCAATAGGATAGTTTGGAGACCAGCCAACGATCTTCGAAAGGTCGGGTGCAACCTCAGGGACGAGGTCCGAGGAAAATCCTCTATGTGTCATTGATTCCAACTCCGTGGCCTCCAGGAATCTAGTGGGCTTACGTGGACGACACGTCATCTGCTATGTGTCGTAACCTGGAAAATTCCCGTTTATGAGCCTTATCATCGACCAAATATCCCATCAACCAAATCTTCAAATCATTAAATATTTGATGTAAATTTATTTCTATTTTCTTTGATCGATCCTTGTATAAATTTGGTGTGTTCCTAGATTAATGAGATGAAACGAGCCAAGCTCAAAGATTAAGGCCTAATATTGAGATGCCAATTTGATTTCACCAATGACACATGACATAAAACACGCACATTATTTTGAGAGAAAACAACATAATTTTCCCCCAATAACAATTTAAATCTTCAAAAGTCTCTACTAACTCATTAAAAATATTTACCAATTTAAATTAAAAATTGTAAAGAATTTTCTCAAATTACTAGCCTCAACTATTATTATGCAAACACTACCTAAGGATGCAACTGATATATTTAATTGATGAGCAATCTTTTTTTAATAAAGGTTATAAAAATTTAGAAAAATCCTCAAATAAGTTACCTCATCTTTTCACTACTATTATAACTAGGAGCAATACTGTTAGATGTGCCTCACATTCGATCTCCTAACATTTCCTACTCGAAGATCCGGAGTTATCACGAAACTACATGGAGATTTGATATCATTTACAGGTCAGACGTCTGGAAGTTCCAGTGCCAGACGTCTGCCTCTGCTCTGTATGCACGAGAATACTTTAGGCAGACGTCAGCATCGATGAAGTTCACACGTCTGTTAAGCGCTCTGTTCTTTTGGTGTGAAATCCAAACGTCTGTCACATCCTTGTTCAGATGTCTGGTAGGCGCTCTGGAGTTTCGGTGATATTTTGGCAGACGTCTGCCAATTCCTTGTGCAGACGTTTGCCGTACTGGGCCGGGCGATAATTCTTCAGTTAGGAAATTAGTTTTTTAAGAAAATCTTTTGTATGCTATATATATGATAGCTTATTTTAGACCTAAACCTGATGTTTTTTGTTAATTTGTGAGAACCCATTGATAGTTGTGAGAGATCTAGAATTTGAGAGGGATTTGTATTCTCTATCAATTTGTACTCCTCCGATATTTGATTATTAATAAACCTTCACCATCGCCTATTTGTTTTGTGGTTAGTATTCATATTTCTATCTTACTTGTGGTTTGATTTTCTTCTCGTTATCGATTGTGCATTTGCTTTGTGATTGTCTCGTATACGCAACAAACTGGTATCAGAACTATTGTTGCGTTATTGTGGGGTTTTGGTTGAACCACCAGGTTTTTAATTCTGCGTTCTAGGTTAACGGTGTGTAACGACAATTACGTTCTCTTCCCCACTTTCTTAGATCGTGATTTTGAAGTTTAGGATTCATTAGTAATTAAGGTATTTTGATCTCATATCATGTCTCCGACAATTATGAAGTTCGATATCGAGAAGTTCGATGGAAATATGAGTTTTAATTGTGGTAAGTCCGTATGGTTGCCGTTTTGACTCAAAATAATTTGAAGAAGGCGATTCGTGGGAAGTATAAAAAGCCTTTCACTATGATGGAAGAAACTTAAGAAGAGATGGATGAAAAGGCCCTCACGGCTATCCACTTGTGTCTGACAAACGAAGTTTTACAAAAAAATTTGGTGGAAAAAGAGGCGGCTGATTTGTGGAATAAATTGGAGAAGTTATATTTAAGAAAATCTCTTACCAATCGACCCATGTTGAAACAACGTCTCTACACATTTCGTATGTCAGAAAGCTCTTCAATAAAATCTCACGTTGGTGAGTTTAATACGATTATTACAGATCTGGGTAAGATCTACATTAAAATTGATGATGAAGGTCATGCTTTTCTCTTGTTGTATTCGTTGCCGCCTGTTCAGCCGAAAATATTACACTTTTGATATAATATTTTCCTTACCTTTCTTAAATATTTAAAGGTGTTTATTATAAATATAGAATATATATGGTTTTATCTGCAAAATACTCTTTACCATATGTTTATATATTATAATTAAAATTATGAAGGAAAATATATGCATATAATATTTATATAATATTTTTATTATGCATATCATTTCAAATAATCTTAATCAAATTTCTTAAAAATTTATTACCATATAAAATGATTAAAATTATATTTCTAATATAACAAATATTACAAACATTATTTATGGAGATATTGTGCAAATTTAGCTCAGGTCGGAAAATCGAGATATTCAAGATGTCATGATCAAAAATCTGCCAATAAAGTCGTAGAATCAATATTGACAGAGACTCAGAGAAATATTTGTAGAATCCAGACATGGAAAAAATCTCCACGTGTCAACATGTAGAAGCCTCAGAAATTTGGAACCCTAACTCCCCCAAACAGCCGCGATTGCGCGGCCAATAGCAACAAATAGCGGCGGATCTGTGGCCAATTAATGGCCATAGGATCTGTGATTTTGGAAATTGGATATTGATGGCATATCTAAACCTATGAGATCTAGGGTTTCTGATTTAAGGGCTATATAAAGGACCGATGGCTAAAATTAGAAATCACCATCTTTAACACGAAGCAAATCACCGTCAAAGAACAAGAGATCCATAACAGGTCCGCGATTCGACGTGATAGAGCGACGTGAATATCGACGAAATATCTACTTCCTACGAGGCAGAGATTGAGAGCAACTTCTTCTTGTAATCTAAATTTGAAGGATTTGTACTTATAATGTTGATTAATAAAGATGGATCATTTGCTTAATTATTTCGCATTTACATTCAGCATTTAAATTTTGCATTATGATTTCCTTCTCTTTCTTTATCTTCTCTTCTATCTCAACCATGCGTAAGTAATTTCTAGCTTGCTAGGGTTCGTAGGATTATGGTAGATCAATGGATGAAAAAATCTCTTAACTTCTTTTACATCTTATAAAGTTTAGAAACTTTAGCAAAGTAAATGTTAATATCCTTATCGGGCGCGCTACCAATTTATTGATAGTCTCGACCGCGATTTAAGATTAGATTAACAATTGTTTTGGTAAAGACTAGACATGAATAGAGATCAATGCAAAGATAAGGGTTAAGAGTGGGAAACCCTAGTTTCTTCCAAAAGAACCCTAATCCACATTCATCACTATCGATCTAGTTTTAAATCTATTAAAAGATAAAATGAGCCATCTTTAATTAATCATTCATTACTACTAAATTCTATGAACCCTACAAGCCTCTTCTTCATGGATTCTACATCCGTATATCGTAGATCTACAACCAATCACCCCTTCTTTCAATCAACTCGTCTAAAACAAGATTAAAAGTTCCATGCATCCCTACGGACGACCCGTACTCATCTCGGCTAGCTACTTGTGACACCGTTATTGATTGCTGTTAACTTTATTTACTACAAACACTTTTTCACATCAATCAAATGGCGTCGTTTCCGAGGATACGTGAGTAGTTTTTTTTCTTACTATTCGGGTTGAATTCTTATTCGATCCATATCATAAAAATAAAACAAAACCGCATATTGCATATTTAATGATTATTGTGCGACTTTTTGCGAGGGAATCTGGAGTCACTGGAACGAGATAATTGAGATTCAGAGACTTTCAAAGAGAACCAGAGGAGCAAAGGAAGCTCTGTAGAAAAAATTAGCAGAAGACCCCTCCATAGTGTGGCGGAACTGCGGCAACAAAGTGGTTTTCGCGGCGGTTGGGCGACGGTTTGGAGGAATTAGGTCTCCAAAATCCTCTGGTATCTTCTACATATCATTCTCTCTCATCTATAAATCCAATAATTTGATTTTCTACAGTATTCTTTACAAAATATCGTCACTCAAAAATCTTTTGCGTGTTTTGTTATTAGTTTGTTTTTGTATATTCTTAATACGGACTTTAAGGGGCAAAACCAAAATTTAGATTAGGTGGGGATTTCATCGCCCTTCCTAGGCCCCACAAATCACAAAACAAGAATCCACATAACTCTACATTAATTAAAAAATATCTAGACCAAAATTCTAAGGACCGTCGCGCTCAATTAGGACAGAGGAGGGTTGTGAGTAATCTACCGCTTATCCGCATCTCTCTTGTGGTGTCTAGGCAAGTGTGACTAAGGCAAGTGGTTACTTAAATAGGCCCGCTATTTTCGGTGATTCGTATAGCGGATACCTCCCACTTACCTGGCACTTACCTGACAACAAGAGTGATAAAGAGATGGTAGAGGATTGATCTTGCGGCTTGTCTTTTGGAAGTCTAGGAGTGGTCTAGTGACTTGACCTAGGTGACCTTAGTTCTAGGGTTGATTGTGCATTTTTTGTGATTTGTCGAGTCAAGCCTCACGTACGACACTTTTTTGAAAACAAACCTTTTTAAAGACGTTCTCACACACGCTGCCACGTGCGCTAAACCCGCTTAGTGCATGATTGGCTAGACACGGGATTCTAGTACCCGTCTTGTCCACGTTTTTGCTATCAACTCCGAAGTCGGTACTTCTTCATCTTCTTTTTCCCTTCCACCCACCACATCGACCGAGATGGACAGTTCTCCATCAGATTTTACCAACACATCCCTACCACCACCCGTAGGTGCGCAAAATACACCGCGCATCTCTCTCCAAGAAAGATGCTACCCGATACGCGGTCCCTTTCCTACTTGTCTATCTATTCCACCAGCCAATGTGGATAATTTTGAAATTAAACCCCACTTCATTAACCTGTTGTCCAAATTTCACGGGCTTGAATCCGAAGACGCATACGTTTTCATAACCAAATTCGAAAACGTATGTGCAATGATGAGCACTTCACAACTTTCAGTGGATACTATGAGATTATATCTTCTCCATTTTACCTTGTGCGATCTAGCAGAAAAATAGTTTTATAACACCGCCGCACACTCTATTGCCAATTGGGATGAATTCGTTATAACATTCCTTAAGAAATTTTATCCCAATCATAAGACCACCCGTGTTCGAAGCGAGATTAACCAGTTTACCCAACTTTCCAACGAACCATTTTGGAAATGTTTTGAACGGTTTAAAAATCTGCTTGTCCAATGTCCTCATCACGGAATCAATAGATGAGACTTTTGCTGAATTATATATGAGGGTGTTAATCCAGCGACAAAGTAGATGCTTGAAACTATTTGTCAATGCCATTTCATGTCTAAAGACGATGGTGAAGCTTGAAAATTTCTGAAAGATCTCGCTGAACAAACTTTACAGTGGGAAAGCGTTAGACCACCATCAACATCATCTAGGGGAGGTATCCATCAGCTCGATGTTTCCATCGCAGTGAAGGCTGAAATGGCCGCGATACAAAGGAAACTCGAAGTCATAAAAAAACAAAGTCTTTTCAGCCTTCCTAAACCATGTTACGCTCCCCAAAACTGTGTGTGGTTGCTGTTCGGACCCATCACATCTGACGGAAGAATGTTCTTTGAATCCTCCGTTTTAAAGTCAAGAACATACTAATGCTATTTTTCAACAACGACCTAGAAATGATCCTTATTCTTCCACATAATCGGGATGGAGGAATCACCCTAATTTTGCTTGGAACCAAACTCAAACTCAAAATACGTTCCCAAGCCAAAATAACTATCAGAGGGTTCTTCCACAGCAACAACGACCACCACAGAGTCAGCACCCCTTTCAACCACAATCCTTTCAAAATCCGGCAAACAATTTTGCACCCTATAATAATTCTTTCCAAATGGCCGGTACCGAACAATTCTCTGCACTCGAACGAAGCATGGACACGTTTATTGAACATTCCTCGCAAACTACGGCTAATTTAACGTCTTCTATCCAAACGTTAGTGCAAAAAACTGCTTCCTACGGTGAAAGCATCAAATCAATAGAAGCACAACTTGCACAGTTAAATGCCGCGATGAGTGAGAGAGAGAAAGGGAAACTTCCATCTCAACCTCTACCAAATCCTGGTCACTCACAAAATTATAATGTGAGTGCCCTAACCACGTTGAGATCGGGAAGAATGCTGAACAACCAAGTGGGTAAACATGTTGATGACGTTGATGTCGATGATATTAAGGATGCCCCGGCTTCTACTTCTTCTACTCCTATTTTGTCTAGTCCACCACCTTCTTCCGAGCCTATTCTCCATTTTCCCCTAGGCTCATACCCTCATCCCACTTTCTCGAGTCAACCTCAAACGATCCCAACTCCAATTCTGGGATCCATTCCATCCCCATAATCTTCTCCAATGTTGGACCCAACCCTTATTGATAAAGCTCCTTATCCAAACAGGTTAAGGGGCAACAGACCAAGTCCACAAATGGAGAAAATTGTGGAAATTTTTAAGCAAGTTAACATAAATATTCCTCTCCTAGATGCTATTCAACAAGTTCCGTCTTATGCGAAAATCCTAAAGGACTTGTGCACTAGGAAGAGAAAAATTGAAGTGCCTAAAAAAGTTTTCCTTGTGAGTAATGTAAGCACTGCTTTTATACAACAAATACCTAAGAAATGAAAGGACCCCGGAAGTCCTACCATATCTATTTCTATTGGGGATAAAAATATCAATCGTGCTCTACTCGATTTAGGTGCTAGTGTTAACTTGCTTCCATATTCTGTCTATAAGCAATTAGGGATCGGAGAGTTAAAACCTGCACACTGCACTCTCCAGATGGCAGATCGATCTATCACCCAACCTAGGGGTGAGCTAGACGTTGTGTTAATCAAAGTCGGGGAATTTATATTCCCTGTGGACTTTATCGTTATAGATACACAGCCTGTGGCGAATCCACGAAACCAAATTCCGGTGATTCTAGGTCGGCCTTTTCTAGCGACTTCCAACACAATAATCAATTGTCGAAACGGTTCTATGACCCTATCCTTCGGAAAGATGTCAATTGAGATTAACATTTACAAGTTAGGAAGTGAACCCTCCGAACCCTATGCTTAAGTAATGTTCTGTCGAAAGGATGGATTCCGACAGTAGTGAATTTGAACAGCTTCACAATACTGATCTTGACTCCGCTAGTACGTTATTGTTTGACCCTGCTATTTATTATACACATGCGGACCCTTCTATCGAGCTGTCCGGATCAACATCTAACGCTAAACATGAACCTTTTATGGAGTCCGAGTATCATCCCGTTCTATCCGATGAGATTATTATTCGGGATATCGATGAAAGACTTGAAGAAATCTTTGCTGAAGAACTCGCATTCTTAGAAGACACGGGTATTGTGATGAATTAACCCCCACTTAAAGAAGTTGAACCGCCACCCCTTCTTCTTATCCGGAACAAGAATGCGAGTAATCCACCATCACTGTTTCATCTCTATAAACCGAGACGTAAACCCGTTCTATTACACCTCTTATCTCCTCTCCATTTCTTCACGTCGATAGGTGACATGTTCTTATACCAATCTTGGTGGTACATTGATAAATTTTTTGAATGGTTGGTATTGACTTTTGGTCTTTGTAAAAATTTATATTGACCAATAACTTTACCCCTCTCTTTATAATTTTAAAATGCTTAGTACTGTTTTACTCAAGTTCGGAAGGGGGGGGGGAGATAAATATATTTTGGCTCTTGAAAGAAAATAATAGTTTTACAAAATTATGAGCCAAAAATAAGTTTGGGGGAGGTTTTCACTGTCATCAATTCATGTCCCCATTACTAAATTTTCCTTCCAAGTCTACAGTTTTTTTTAAAGCTTAAAAGATGATATTAGTGAGGACATTGCTGCAAATAGGTTTGGGGGAGATTTGTGCTTATTTACGCATTTTCTTGCATTATACTATATAGTAGCACAAAAAAAAATTTGATAGTAAAAGTTAGAAAGTGAAAAATTACATACGATAAAATTGGAAGAATTTAAGAAAAGCAAGAAAATTAGATATTTTCTCAAACGAAACTAGTAATAAGTAGTCATGAGCCGTTGTCCCAAGAGTTAGTAAGATGAAGGAAATTACTAATCTGAGAATAAAAATATGTCTGAAAATAGTCCATATTCATATTTGAACGTTGATACCCTACTATACGCAATTGCACACATCTTGAAACTCGGGATAGTAGAGGATACCCTGAAATGCTCTTGTCTAAAAGCCTTAATATGAAAATATAAATAAAAAAAATTGTGAAGAAAAATGAACACTGGTTTTGTAATTGCTTAAGGTAGCATAAAAAAATATAGCGAGAGTGCTTTATCACCCAGTGCCCTAGACCAACTGGTTTGGGAGCCACTGCTAAGAATTAGGTGTTGCAAGACGAGAAAATTGCTAATTACGCCTAAATCAGCGAGCACATTTGGTAATCGGTTGGTTAGTACCTCAAGAAGTATTAATGGTCGTATGAAGGATGTGTTAGCAATTCCATCTGAAATATTCACCGACTAAAAAGTATTAAGGAAGATAGACGAGATTATGATAGCTTGAATTGAATTCTCTAAGTGTAGGGATGTTTTTTACACACACGTAGGGGTATATGATCGATATTTAGAAGAAAGATAGGGAGGAAGACTAAAGAGGATGTTTTATTGAGGGATGATGTAATTTCCGACATCTTTTCATGACTATTAAGATAGGACTCATGGCAACTGAAAAGCTAGTGTAGTTGGAAACTCTTATTTTCAAGTTCTTTCTTTTATAGTTCTTATCTTTGTATGTAACTTTCATCTTCTTTCTTTTATTATGGGATTTTGTGGGTGTAATCCGCTGAAAACCCTCAGCAGATAACACTTCTCCTACTAGGGACACCTAGAGGTTTAAAGACTTGTTGCATATGCTCAGTGCAATCGTGATTGACTACGAAAGTGTGCTAGGTTTTTCTTTTTTTCTTTTTTTCCCCTCTCTTGAAATAACTAATTTGCTCGGGATGATCAAAGTTATGTTTTGGGGTATTTGTTCAGTCAAAAATATTGCACATTTGATATAATATTTTCCTTACTTTTCTTAAATATTTAAAGGTATTTATTATAAATATAGAATATATGTGGGTTTATCTGCAAAAAACTTTTTACCATATGTTTATATATTATAATTAATATTATGAAGGAAAATATATGCATATAATATTTATATAATATTTTTATTATGCATATTATATCAAATAATCTTAATCAAATTTCTTAAAGATTTATTACCAAATAAAATGATTAAGATTATATCTCTAATATAACAAATATTGCTAACATTATTCATGAAGATATTGTGCAGATTTAGCTTAGGTCGGGAGATCGAGATATTCAAAATGTCAGGATCAAAAATCTGCCAATAAAATCGTAGAATCAATATTGACAGAGACTCAGAAAAATATTTGTAGAATCCAGACATGGAAAAAATCTCTACATGTCAACAAGTAGAAGCCCTAGAAATTTAGAACCCTAACTCCCCCAAACAGCCGCGCTTCCGTGGCCATTAGCATCAATTAAAGGCGGATCCGCGGCTAATTAATGGCCGTAGGATCTGTGATTTTGGAAATTGGATCTTGATGGCATATCTAAACCTATAGGATTTAGGGTTTCTGATAGGAGGGCTATATAAAGGACCGATGGCTAAAGTTAAAATCACCACCTTTAACACGAAGCAAATCACCGTCAAAGAACAAGAGATCCATGACAGGTCCGCGATTCGACGTGAGAGAGCGACGTGAATATCGACGGAACATCTACTTCCTACGAGGCAGAGATCGAGAGCAACTTCTTCTTGTAATCTAAATTCGAAGGATTTGTACTTGTAATGCTGATTAATAAAGATAGATCATTTGCTTAATTATTTCGCATTTACATTTTGTATTTAAATTCTGCATTATGATTTCCTTCTCTTTCTTCATCTTCTCTTCTATCTCAACCATGCGTGAGTAATTCCTAGCTCGCTAGGGTTCGTAGGATTATGGTAGATCAATGGATGAAAAAATCTCTTAATTTCTTTTATATCTTATAAAGTTTATAAACTTTAGCAAAGTAAATGTTAACATCCTTATCGGGCGCGCTACCAATTTATTGGTAGTCTCGACCGCGATTTGAGATTAGATTAACAATTGTTTTGGTAAAGGCTAGACATGAATAGAGATCAATGCAAGGATAAGAGTTAAGAGTGGGAAACTCTAGTTTCTTCCAAAACAAACCTAATCCACATTCATCACTATCGATCTAGTTTTAAATCTATTAAAAAAATAAAATGAGTCATCTTTAATTAATCTTCCATTACTACTAAATTCTATAAACCCTATAAGCCTCTTCTTCATAGATTCTGCATCCGTATATCGTAGATCTACAACCAATCACCCCTTCTTTCAATCAACTCGTCTAAAGCAAGATTAAAAGTTCCACGCATCCCTGCGGACGATCCGTACTCATCTCGTCTAGCTACTCGTGACACCGTTATTGATTGCGGTTAACTTTATTTACTATAAATATTTTTTCACATCAATCACCACCCTCTTATAAGCACTTCCATGATACCATGGTTTATGGACGAGACACGATTTCAATCAAGGATATTAAGGAGAATTTGATGAATAAAGAGAAGATCGACAAGGAGTTGACTTCTACCGAAGCGGATGATTCATCGTCTGACTTATTTGTTCGAGTGTGAGCGGAGAAGAGAGATCCGGAAGAAAATAGGAAGAAGTCGCGGTCAAAATCAAAGGCTAAGAACGTGATATGCAATTATTGTAAGAAGAAGGGGCACTTTAAGGTTGATTGTTTTAAGTTGCAGAACAAGCTAAAGCAAGAAGAAAAATCCAAGAAAGAGTCTTTGGCTGAAGTAAGTATAGAGGAAGGAGAAGGAGATCTTCTTGTGGTCCTTGACAACATACAAAGATCCAAGGATGAATAAATGGATTCGGGTTGTTCCTACCACATGTGTTCCAATAGAAATTTGTTCACCACGTACGAGTCCGTTAATGGTGGAGTGGTTTTGATGGGCAACAATAACTCGTGCTGAGCTATTGGTAAAGGGACGATCCAAATCAAGATGTTTAGGACATTGGTGGAAGTCAGGCACATACCGGACTTGAAGAAGAATCTCATATCTTTGGGTGCACTCGACGACAAGGCTTACGAGTTTTCTGCTGAAAGTGGAGTTTTGAAGGTAACCAAAGGTGCTCTAGTTGTGATGAAGGGCATGAAAAAGGGGTATCCATTGCAGGGTTCAACAACTTCTGGATTGGCAGCGGTTTCATCATTCAAATCTATGGCGGATTCGAAAATTACCAAATCGTGGCACATGAAGCTCAGGCATATGAGAGAGAGGTATGACCGAGTTGTCGAAGCAGGGTCTACTTCGTGGCAAGAGCACGATGAAGCTGGAGTTTTGTGAATTTTGTGTCTTTAGAAAGCAAAAGCGTATTAGCTTTAGTTCGGCGGTGCACAACACAAAAGTATTCTAAATTATATCCATTCGGATATTTGGGAACTGTTCACCGCCGGAAACAGAGACAAACTGAGATGGATCGTCTTGCCTGAGTCCTGGGGGCAGATGCTATTTGGATTTATCCGTCTACCTCTCTGAAGATACCAAGTTGATTTATAGTACCGTATATCGGAGGTTTGGACGGATGCGGCCGTTGTAGCGTGAATTCGTCAGATTCCCCCTCGTTTGCGAGGGGTTTTTGATTATGGGGACGCTCTTCCCTGCAGGCGCAAGCCCCTGCAGTTAATTACGTTAACGCATCGCGATAACTACTTTCTCCTGCTCCGGAAGTTCACTTCTTGTCGTGTGTGTTTTTGTTTGTTTTGGTTGTCCGTGGATTGTATACGGAGACAAATTTATGTTGTCACCCATAGGGCATGGATTAGTCCAAATCCCTATATCTTAGATTTGGGGTTTTTATTTAAGGACCGTTAATCTATTTTTAGATTAAGATCAACTTAGATGTATGTGAGCATTTGGGACTCGATTTGTTTTTGTTAAGGATATATTAGTCCAATTTGAGACTAAGATCCATTTAACGAGGTTTCAGGATCATTTTCATTTAGGATCCAACAAAAAAGCGTTTGGGCTCTATTATTTTAGTTTAAGAACGTTTAGGCCCACTATCGCCATTTTGGAGGCGAATATTAGTTTAAGGACGTTTCGGTCCGCTATCGCCATTTTGGAGGCGAATATTAGTTTAGGGACTTCTCGGTCCTTTGTTCATCTTACGCGCACGTGTATTTATTACGCGACGGAGTGAACAATGGTGATATGGAATGCACCCAATTTAGGGTACGGTCTGATTTGAGGTGTGCACGTCAACTCCAGCAGGGCACCAAAGAGTTGTTGGTTGTCGGGACCCACCACCTCTGTGAAGACGTTGAAGAATTACAACGACATATATCAGAGGTGTAGAGAGATGTACCCTTAAACCAAATCCCGTATTTGAGGGGAAAAAGGACTATTGCAGACCTAAGAAATGTTAGTAATGTTTGAGACTAAAATTATCTTAGGAGATATAAGATGAAGATCATTTGGGATATCATCAATGGAAGACCACTAGTCATTTTTTAGATTGAGGCCAGCTTGGGAAAACATGAGCAATATGGGCTCGGTTGTTTCAGTATCAAAGAGGTCTAATCTTAGGAAACTTAGCCAATTTGGGCTAAAATTGAATCTCCAACAGTGCTAAGCATTTAGGAATACAGTGCTCATGTGTGTTTCACGTGGGCACTGGATTCGTGTTAAACACTAGAGTTTTATGGCGCTCACGTGACACACGTGAGGCACCCTAAATATAGGCACCGGACTAGTGTTAAACACTAGAGTTTTATGGCGCTCACGTGACACACGTGAGGCACCCCAAATATGGGCACTGGACTAGTGTTAAATACTAGAGTTTTATGGCGCTCACGTAACACACATGAGGCATCCCAAAGATGGACGATGCCCTTTAGGTTTTATTCCTCCTTTTTATATAAGTGCTAAGCACTTGGTTGGAGTTCTCGTGCAAAGCACGTGGCTGTATTTTTTTTTATACTGGGGTGCTTTAACACTCAGGTGGAAAACATGTGAGGCAGTTTTGATTGTTCTCTTTGTTCGTTTGAAGCACTCACGTGGGAAACATGTGAGGCTTCGAAATAGTGTTAAGCACCAACGATTTGGTCTTGGAGATCTTAGATCACTGTTTTTTTGGTGAAGAACTAAGTTCTTAATATAGGGTTAAACCCTAATCTTTGGAGGACTTAAATTCCTATGTGTTCCTATTCTTCCTCTCCCTTTTTAAATGTAATTTAGTTCTTTTCCCCTAAGTTTTGAATCTTGCAGAGCAAAATCCCCCCGATGAGAATTAAATTCTTAACTTGTGGGGAGATTTGCCTCTGCAAATCTCAACCAGAGGAAAGAACCGAGTTCTTATATGAAGAGTTAAACCCTTAGAGAAGCAAAGGAGAGGTGTTTTTTTTACCTAGCGTTTCAAGGAAGCAAGTCTTTTCTTTGAGAATTAAATTCTCATGTTTCTCAAAATCACACTGTATATTCTTTTTTTAAGCCTCTGGGGAGTTCTCTCTTTGCCTCTCTGTGAGACTTGAAGTCTCGGGTCCTTTATATAGTGGAGAGAAGTTTGTTTAATTCTGAGAAAATCTCTCATTGAGAGATCCCAATTGATTTAATTGGTCTCAGAATTGATTTGGGGAATTTTATCCACCATTGGATCTTTGACCCAAGGACTTTTGTTTTTTTTATAGAAGATGTTGTTCTTGTTTTTAACAAGATTTGGGATATTCTCCCATATATAGAATAAAATTCTATCGAGCGGTGACATTTTAATCACCATTGGATTTTTAATCCAAGGGTACGCAGTTTAACATAGTATAATCTTTCTCTATTTAGAAAGATATAGAAAACATTTTGGATCTTTAATCTACCAACTCTCTGTTTAACAGAAAATATTCTTCCCAATAGAATTCAATTCCATGTTTATTCACAGTTGGATCTTTAATCTGACGGTTCATGATTGATCTCAAAAACTATCTATTACCGCAATCAAGAACGGCGTCGCATGTAGCTAGCCGGTGAATACGGGTCGGTCCACAGGGATGTTGTGAATTTCCTAGTCGCGCTTACGAGTTAATTCCGAAGGGTGTTCGGATTGATTATTAAATCTAAAAACTAAATTAATCTATATCTAAGTCTTGCTAGGGTTAGGTCTAGGTTAAGTTTGGAAAGTCTATAAATCTCACCGCTTTCTATACCCATATGTAATTAGGTGTTATGGTAATTATTAATAAAAGGGATTAGAACCATTTGGAAAGATATTTCTTCCTCTAGGTTCTCGTCCTTCCTTTAGAAATCCTTACCCTAACCTCCATGGAAAACCATCACAACCGGTCCTTTATACTACGGTATCACCGCTACCTCAATGGATAGGATGCCGTAGGTAGCGGTATGTGCATGTATGCATAGAGTCCTATGAAAATATATGATGGGCAAGAAAGGGGATGAGAGATCTTCGTCTCTCAAACCTTCTCCAGATCTAACCCTAACAAGCGAGGAGACTACTCACTCATTAGGGAATTTAAGAACATTTATCTAGGGCAGAGAATAAAAGATTAACTAGGGCAAGGAATTAAATTTATCTAGGTCAAGAATAGAAAATTAACCTAGGGCAGAAAAAAAAGAACTTACAAAAATGATGCTCTCCAAAAGAATGCTGAATTTATTAATGAAGGGAGGCATAGCCTTTACAATGATTTGGGTTCCTATTTATAGAGAATAGGAAACCCTAGGTTACAATTGATTCGCACGTCTACATTTACCAAAATATCCTTAGAAAGACCTAGTCAAAGTAGACTCCAAGCTTTGGTAAAATTTTATGTCTCTGTCTTTTATTAAAAGGAAGTATTGGGCCTTGAAATTTCCTTTGTAGGCTCTTCTGTCTTTGGGCTTCCTTATTATTTGGTTCTTTTATTAAAATAGCTTCTATGTTTCTTGCAGATCTCCAGTGAATAATTGCGGTGGACTTTTAACCGTTCGCTTTATAATCTTGGACCTTGCATTGCCTTGTACTTTGTGAATTTTATTTTTGATGTAGGCTTGATCAAGAGTCTTCTGTTTGTTGGTCAAAGTCCACTTTTGCATCGTCTTTTCATCGTTTTCACTGTTTTCTGTCCAAGAACCTGTAACCTGTAATATGTAGCAGACATGTGTCAAAAGCACCTGTTTTATTGTAAAATGCATAAGAATGGGGAATATAAAATACAATATTATGATATGAACAAATACCCCCAAACTTATCTTTTGCTCGTCCTTGAGCAAACTTATTATTTTATTCTCTACAAAAAACCTAACCGCACTTTCGCAGGGAAACGCGATTGCACTGAGCACGTGCAACAAGCCATTAAACCTCTAGGTGTCCCTAGTAGGAGGAGTGTTGTCTCCTGAGGGTTTTCAGCGGATACTACCCACAAAATCCTATCAATTCGGCTTTTCGACTTTTGTTCTCCAATTAAGGTTTCTAGCAAGGAACTCTATTATCTTCGACTTGCAAATTATCCACCCATATTCTTCACACTTCCTCATCATCTAATTTAAGATTATATTTGTTCTGCAGACCTACTTAGCTTTCGGCATTTCTTTTCCTTTTAGGGTTCCATCTCCACTTATGAATTTTTATCAACTCTATTAAAGATACAAGTTCTATTCTTCACTCCTTTCTCTCATCTAAACTCCAATCACATATCCCTACGTGTGTGTATATATCACCCCTACACTCGGAAATTCAAATCAAGCAATCATACTCTTGTCCGTTGTCTAAAGCACTTCTTAATTGGTGAATTTTTATGAATTTTTCTTACACATCCTTCATGCGACCGTTAATACTTCTTAAGGTACCAACGACCGATTACAAAATGCGTTTGCACTTTAAAGCGTAATTCCTAGTCTTGCAACACCCAAGGCTTTTTAGCAGTGACTCCCAAACCAGTTGGTCTAAGGCATTAGGTGATGAAACACCCTCGCTAAATATTTTTCTATTTTTATAGCCTTAAGTAATCACAAAAACCAGTGTTCATTTTTTTCCTTTATTCACACTTGTATATTTTTTTTTGTACTAAGGACTTTAGACAAAAGCATTTCAAGGTCTCTTCTACTATTCCAAGTTTCAAGGTGCGTGATTGTGCAAATTATAGGGTATACATTTTCAAAATTTAGACTTAAGTTAGGAATTTTTTTTCAAACTTATACTTTAATAAAAACATCAATACTCATCCCTTGTTTTAACTTAGCCCAAGAAGTGAACTCAAAATTTGCCTATTTCTAAATAAACTACAAAGACATATACTTTCTACCGCTAAACTTTAAGGAAGGTTATTTTTAGGGTTTTTAATTTACTAAGTTTAAGATCTAGTTGTTCCTAGCTAGTTAACCTATTTGTCAAACTCTAGTCAAATAAGCCAAAATTGAATACAATAATTTTTATAATTTTTCAAAATTTTTCAATTTTTTATGGGTTTTCAAATAAGTATGCAAATGCAAAAATATGTACAAATGAATGCGAAGGAAGAAGACTTACCGAGTATACCCCCAAACTTAAACTTGACAGCGTCCTCACTGTCATGACACACCAAGAGGGTTGAGAATGTTGGCACTCCCCTGTTTATTTATTTACAAATTTTTTATATATTTTTTAATGTTTTGAATTTTTTTAATTTTTTTTATTTTTTATAGAAAAAGAAAACAAAAAATATATGTACATATATACAACAAGGTCCTCCCCAAACTAAACAAGGCCTTGCACAATCCAAAGGTTAACACCAACCATTCAAAAATCTTATCGTGGTAATGGTAGAGTTGGTGAAAGAATGGAGTGGAAAGAAAAGAAATGAGAAGCACACGAGACCGAATGGGAAGAAGAGTGGAATATGGTCTCGGCAGAGGAGAAGAATGGCGGAAAAGAGAAAGAAGTGGAGTACGATCTTGAGGGTGTAACTCGAGTGAGTAAATTAGCGCAATTTGTGATGACCGAAGTGTTAAAAGTGATTGTGCTAATCTATCAACTCGTCGTGAAATGGGGTCAAATCCCTCAAGATTCGCAAGAAGGCATGGGTACGCCGAACTTGGTATTGGAGATGAAAGCGTAACGGTCTCTTGTACGGTCGGAACGATAGAAAGGACGAAAGGGAGTGAATTAGGGATAGTGTTATTCTCACCTAAGTAATCTGTCGCGAACTTGAAGGATTCCATCAATGGTTCGAAACAACTGTAAGCAACCGAGTCTGATGGTTCGACTAACTCATCTGAAAATGTAAAGGACTCAAACTCGGGCGGTGAGTCATCAATATCGTCCGAAAAAGTGAAACACTCGTACGTGTTATCGGCTGTGAGAACTGTGTCAGATTCAAAGGAAAATTTTTCAAGCTCACAGTCTTCAAGCATGATCATGGTCGAAACGATGGAAAGGAGGGAGGGTGATTTAGTTAAAGGTTCAGGATGAATTGGAAAATCCGACACATCAAACAAAAATGGTTCAACCTCAATATTATCTTCAAGACTCTCCTCAATACTATTCTCATAATTCTCCTCAATATTTATCTCATCCATGCCATTATCATCATAATCAAGATGCACATGAAGTTCGGGAGAAACAATTAATGACTCGGGATGATGAGTTGGACATAAAATTTCAATCAAATCAACGAGTTCATCATCCAAAATATTCCCGGCGTCTATATCCTCAATCAAGTGAAAATCAATTTTTTCTGACACCTCATCAAAAGCATGGATATTTATCAATTCAGGTTCTAGATTGGAGGTGTAAAGGTCAAACGGATTAGGTGCGGTTTCACTCGAAAGGGGTTCTTCACAATCTGACAAATCAAGTACTACAAAGTCGCACAACTCATCATTTTGGATACATGTTTGAAAATTGGAGTTGTTGGATTCAATTGGGTATGGGTAAGTTTGATTTGGAAAGCCTCTCACATTCTCACTCTGTCCAACCGCCTCCTTATACATTGAAAAATTTGAAGCTAGTTGGAAACTAGCTGTCTGTTCACTAGGTTGCATAAGGGCGGCTACAGATGCTTCCACATTCCTAACCATTTTGTTTGTTGCTAAGATATAAGCCTCCAACGACTTTTCCAAACTAGACTTGAGTGGTAAGGGGGTTTCGGTAAAAGATTCGAAATTGTGTGGATATGTGAAACTCCCAAAAGGCTGTGTAGAAACAGTGTCTAGTAAAGGTGGGAAAGTCGGGTAGGATTGGTAGGAAGTGGATGGTTGGACAGGATTAGGGTCAACATGTGGATAAAAAGGTGGATGGACTTGTTGATTCCTAGAACTAGATGAGGGGAGAGGGGTGAAAGATCGGCTACGAGATTGAGCAATGTGCTCAGCAATGGACATCGGTTTAGGAGTTACAGCAGGACTTGAAAAGGTGGTGTCAACGTACGAAGGTGGTGAAGGTTGACATGGTTGACACAAAGTGGGTTGCAAAGTCAAACTGTTTCTCCTAGACGCTTCTATTTGATCTTTCAAAGAAATTTTGGGCACGGAGGGATCTGCCTCAAATTGACCGAAACAATTGACGTACGAAGCAAAGTTAGGTTCGGGATACCAAAGTTCGGTAAGAGATTTGTGATGTGGGGTACCTATGATGTCAGAAGGAGAAGAGAAAGAAGGTGGGTGTAAGTGGGGTGCAAGGATTTTACGCGACAAGTTGTTTTTTCTATAAAAGATTTTTTTCTTTTTCTTTATTTGTTTTGCAAAAATTTTCGATAAAAGGGCTTAGACACAAATGCAATCAACCAGAAATGCACAATCAGACCTAGATCTAGGGTCACCTAGGTCAGCTAGACAGCTCCCAACTGTTCCAAAGGGCTAGGAATAGGACCTCAAACCGCCTCTTCACTGCCAATTGCGGCCAGGTAAGTGGGAGGCTCCCCGCTACAAGTAGCGGTCCTAATTAAGTAACCACTTGCCTTGACACACTTGCCGAGACACCGCAAAGTCAGGTTAGGATAAACGGCCGATGCCTATAACTAGTCCTTTGTTCTATTGAGCTCGAAGTCCTTAGGACCGAGTCTAGTATTTTTTTAATTAATAGATGGTCAATGCATATGCCTTATGTGATTTCTGGGGTCCTGGGAAGGGTGATGAAATCCCCACCCAATTTGAATTGGTCAAAAGCCTCTTAAAGTCAGTTTTAAAGATATGCAAAACAGAAAAATCACTTGCAATCAAAGATTTTTATTTTATGCGGCGCAAAGAATCCTGCACAAGATTTGTTATTGGAAGGGGAAAGATTTTTAAACGCAAAGAATCCTGCAGGAGATTTTTCAGAAGATATATCAGAGATTTGCAGAGGAGGAGAGAGAAAACTCATAGAGATTTGCAGTGGCAGAACTGTTTTTTTATTATTTTTTATCGCGCTTCTGCCTTTTTTTTTTCAAGCCCTGAATCGACCAGGCCGCGGCGGTTCCGCGGCCAAAGGGGGGTTCGCGCGGCGGTTCCGCGGCCGAAAGACGGTTCAGATTTTTTTTTTGGGTCACCAGATCTCCGCGGTTGATTTGTAGACTCGGTCCTCCAAATTTCTTCTGTTCCTCGGTTGTTGTGATCTTCTGTTTATTCGGATTTGATATTTGCTGTTTTAATCTCTGTAGATTTCCAGATCCGAATTTGTTCGTAGATCCTGCAAAATTCACACAAAAATACCCTTCCAAAAATAACAGATGATATATTTTTATATTTCTTTTTGATTTTTTCAGATTTTTATGATTTTTTTAATTTTGATTAACCCGAAATTGCAAAAAGGAAATAACACGCCGTAGCTATCTATTACCGCAATCAAGAACGACGTCGCATGTAGCTAGCCGGTGAATACGGGTCGGTCCACAGGGATGTTGTGAATTTCCTAGTCGCGCTTACGAGTTAATTCCGAAGGGTGTTCGGATTGATTATTAAATCTAAAAACTAAATTAATCTATATCTAAGTCTTGCTAGGGTTAGGTCTAGGTTAAGTTTGGAAAGTTTATAAATCTCACCGCTTTCTATACCCATATGAAGATCTAATTAGGTGTTATGGTAATTATTAATAAAAGGGATTAGAACCATTTGGAAAGATGTTTCTTCCTCTAGGTTCTCGTCCTTCCTTTAGAAATCCTTACCCTAACCTCCATGGAAAACCATCACAACCGGTCCTTTATACTACGGTATCACCGCTACCTCGATGGATATGGTGCCGTAGGGAGCGGTATGTGCATGTATGCATAGAGTCCTATGAAAATATATGATGGGCAAGAAAGGGGATGAGAGATTTTCGTCTCTCAAATCTTCCCCAGATCTAACCCTAACAAGCGAGGAGACTACTCACTCATTAGGGAATTTAAGAATATTTATCTAGGGCAGAGAATAAAAGATTAACTAGAGCAAGGAATTAAATTTATCTAGGGCAAGAATAGAAAATTAACCTAGGGCAGAAAATAAAGAACTTACAAAAATGATGCTCTCCAAAAGAATGCTGAATTTATTAATGAAGGGAGGCATAGCTTTTACAATGATTTGGGTTCCTATTTATAGAGGATAGGAAACCCTAGGTTACAATTGATTCGCACGTCTACATTTACCAAAATATCCTTAGGAAGACCTAGTCAAAGTAGACTCCAAGTTTTGGTAAAATTTTATGTCTCTGTCTTTTATTAAAAGGAAGTATTGGGCCTTGAAATTTCCTTTGTGGGCTCTTCTGTCTTTGGGCTTTCTTATTATTTGGTTCTTTTATTAAAATAGCTTCTATGTTTCTTGCAGATCTCCAGTGAATAATTGCGGTGGACTTTTAACCGTTCGCTTTGTAATCTTGGACCTTGCATTGCCTTGTACTTTGTGAATTTTATCTTTGATGCAGGCTTGATCAAGAGTCTTCTATTTGTTGGTCAAAGTCCACTTTTGCATCGTCTTTTCATCATTTTCACTGTTTTCTGTCCAAGAACCTGTAACCTGTAATATGTAGCAGACATGTGTCAAAAGCACCTGTTTTATTGTAAAATGCATAAGAATGGGGAATATAAAATGCAATATTATGATATGAACAGTTCATTAAGTAGAATTTAATTTTACGCAAGGAGGTGTCCTCACGTGTTTAGTACGTGGGACTTAATTTGTCTCTCTTAGCTATTTGATTGCAGTGCCTATATACTTTGTATATAGGTGCTCACGTGTTTACCACGTAAGGCTTTTTTAGCCTATCGGTAGTTTAATTGCAGCACCTATATGCTTTGCGTATAGCCGCTCACGTGTATAACACGTGAGGCTTGTTTAGCCTATCAGTTGCTTAAATGCAGCGTCTATATGCTTTGCATATAGGCGCTCACGTGTTTAACACGTGAGGCTTGTTCAGCTTATCGGTAGTTTAATTGCAGCGCCTATATACCTAGCATATTGGCGCTCACGTGTTTAACACGTGAGACTCGAATAGTGGGGAGTTTCCCCCTTTCTTACTCTCCCCTTTTTTTATGAGGGAACAAATTCCCCTCAGTGTTGCTCTCACATGGCTTGCATGTGAGTGCAACGCTGTCCACTCTTACAGCCGTTGAATTTGCCTAGGGGATGGGAAGATGAACCGCTCCCCATAAATGCGGGGGCTTGGCCCTTGAGATGACCACTGTTCTTTCATCTCCTTCCTTGTTTATTTTCTTTGAGAATTTAATTCTCTTTTTCAGAGCTTAGTTCTCTGTCCGCAGAACTCCAGTTAAACTCTGTAAAAACTCTTTCTCTGGTAAGGATTATGAACGAAACCCTTTTTGTTCTTGTCTTGGATTTTAAATCCATCAACAGAGCTTTGCTCTTTTTCTTGGAACGATTTATCGGAGATCCAGAAAGGCATTTTCTTTTCTATAGTAAATCCTAAGGTCTTGAGGATCGTGAGTTCCTCTCTGATCTTTGAGGGTATCTGGAATTTAATTCCATTTCCTTCGTTTCCCCATCGTGAGAGTTTCTGAGATTTAATCCCATTATTAAAGGAATTTAATTCCATATTACAGAGCTTAGCTCTGAAAGACTCGGAGGCTTTTGGGAAATTTATTCCCTGGCGTTCTTGAGAATATATATTTTTATTATTATATTTTTCTTTTTAGGATTTTAATACCCTTTTCACAAATTTTGAATCTGTTGGGTATTTTAATATAACTCATTTTTCGAGAATGTTAGGAGTTGTTTAAACCCCGCTGTTTATTTAATGAGAATCCTTTTGGATTCTCACAATGATTATCTTGCTTCATCATTGGTGAGCCGCCATTTTAATTTTGTGGGGCCCACTGGCTTTACAGTTAGTGGTCCCATGAAACAAACATCACGGTTTTTTTAATTTATTATTAAATGGGTTTTTCTCTCTCCTCTTATTTTCAGGAACAATGGCCTCACTTCCTTACTTCCTTTACACTCGCTCGGAAATCGCTTTTCCACAGTCGCCATCAGAGGAGGAAGTAATGGCGATGATTAAGGCACATGACAAGGACAATACGAGTCTTCTCTTATGCAGGGTTTGGTACGGTCACACCATCAGGGGCCGCCGTAGCTTTACCTGTGAAGTATCAACAGAACCCATCCGCTCAATATCATTGATGAAGCGCCCGCGGAATGCTTATGCGGTGGAGGCGGCTAATTGGACCCCCAGGGGCTATCTTGAGCCATCAATGACTGTTAGTGATATGTATTCCCTAGAGGTCATTACTGTACATACGATGTATATTGTAGTGGATGCTTGGATATATATAGGGAGGACTTTCTTGCTCGACATGATAGTATGCTATCTGGTTGCACTTTATCTTAACATGTACTCTGATTGTTTCTATGTTACATGTTGATAAAGCCCTTAGGATGAGTACTTGACTACCAGGACTATGATGCAGATCATACTAGTGGGGACAGAGTAGTCGCTAAGTACATCCTTCAAATGTTCCTAGTCGTGGGTGTATCGAGACAGGGCATCGATATACCGGAGTAGACTAGCGTATATCTTCTCGACCCATACAGATGGGCGATGGATGATCCCATATCCATTGGTGTTTGACATCAAAGATGATATACGGGTGCTCAGTGGAGACTGGGTACACTGAACGGACTCGCCGAGAACTCCCAGATGGTATTATACCTCACGTCAGATGGCAGTTCTCTGGTGACACCGGTACAGGTTTGTCTGTAGACCCAAGATCGTTATAGAGTCTTGTGTGATTTACTGTGGTTTGATTTCCACCTTACCACGTTCAAGAGAACGTGCAAAACAGTGGCTTTTGGGTACAGTCCCGAATCACATGGAGGCAATGAGCGATAGGAGGAGTTTCGTCTCTCCCGATATTGGGAGTTGATGTTGCGCTGTGCTCGATTGGCTATAACAGGAAGTCCCTGGCCAGGGCTGCTTTAGAGATATAGTGGTAAGTGTTATCAGTAGTTTCTCGACCCGTTATGAGCCTCATATCAGCACAACTTATCGAGTTACCGGGGTCTCACGTTTACCACCCCTAGACGAGATATGCGACATATCAGACGAAGAGACCGGACTGTACGGTAGTGTTATTGATTGGATTCACAGGAGTGTGAGAAGGATTGCTTGTTGATCTTCTGATCGCTCAATACCCCGATGACCGTTACGTTTAGCAGACCGCTTGCGGCTTGTGGTTGTTCGATATGATCATCACCTACTGCCGGCGTATTGACGAGTCTTTAGAGTTCTACACAGGGGTTTCCTGGCTCAAGCGAAACGGAGTAGGAGCACATATTTGATATATGCGGGACCGAGATTAATGCGATATGTGATACCGCATTCTATTCTCGCCATGTGTGACATGGATGGTTATATGTGATATAGCCGGGTTATCGGATCAAGTGTTGATTCGATAAGATGTTACATTATGATATTAGTAGGTTATATGTGATATAGCCGGATTATTAAATCAAGCGTTGATTTAATAATTTAATGTATAATTATATATTTGATATATTACATTACATTAACTAATATTATCTCACTTATGATTTCTTTTCTCACTTTGGATACATTGATATATATGTGATATATGTTAAATGTATCATGCAAATGCAACTAGGGTTAATGAGGGTTAAACCATGCTAGGGTTAAGATTAGGGTTTAAATTTATCATTAAGTAATCCAAATATTATGGATAATAGTCATGGTTGATATTTGTTGAAAGCTTGTAGAAGCTTGTAAGCATTTTTGACTTTGTCCATTTTCTTTGTCTTGCTTAAGATATTTTTGACCTAACCTTTAACCATAGCACATGGTTAACTCTCTACAAGGGTTAAGCATGACATGCTTAACCCTTGATTGCATTATTAACCTTACCAATAATTCATTTGGATGAGTGAGTTCTTGCTTCTTCTTCCTCAAAACTTTCTAGCTTCAAAGGAGATATGAGGAAAAGAGTGAGAAAATGAAATCTAAAGTAAGCGCACTTCCTACTTCATCATCCTCTACTACCTGCCATTTAGTATAGGGTGTTCTCTTCACAAAGTTCTTGACCTAGTGAAGAAATAGCTTGGGTTAGTGTCTCCTCGACGTAGGTCATCTTCAGCCTCGAAGACATCGAAGCAAGCTTGTTCGTTTCTTCATAGGAGCCTCTCTAGAGTCCGGAGTTCACGATCGCAGCGAAGGGACTACTACACGGAGCTATTTAAGTGAAGGACCGGTCTACAAAGGTTGTATTCCTTGCTCACTTTTTATTGCAAAGTGTTTGCATTTGATTTTCCGTTGATTTCTAGTTAACGATTCTTAGTTAGGGTTAGCTAAAACGACATATTTTTGAATTTGGCATGGACGATGCCTCCCGAAACCTTGCTGCCGTCTTAGGTAACCCTATAGTGGTATCAGAGCCATGCTAGAAATTAATACGGATTTTGTTAAGATTACGAAACCGAAACAACTCCGAAACTTGCAACGCGAAACTCCAATTTCTGTCGATTTTAAATATTTGTCAAATTTTTTTTTAAACAAGTACAGAGTGCTATATATGATATAACATGAACACTGACAAAATTTGAGGCAGTTTGGACATTTTTTGGCCGGCCACATACATGGTGATCTCGGCCAAATCCAAGCACCCCTCCCTGATTTTTTGCCTATGTTCCAGTGACTGGGTTTTGGTGTTTCAGGTGTTGTTTGTTTTTGCTAATTTTGCATATGATGTAATCTTACACTATAAACAATTCGGAGTGTTTCGTATTCATAGTTTTAATATTGTTTCGGGTTATTCACATATTGTCTAGGCGGAGTTAAAAATTTCGATCGAATGTCAAAAACCCATTTTTTCAAATTTAACGTATTCGGAAAAACGTGCAAGTAAGTCTATGAACCCTCTGGAAGAATGAAACCCTAACTCGACTTTTTGGATCGCGGAACCGCGGTCAAACCCTAGGGTTTGTCGTAGTTCCGTGGCGACATGAGTGAGTCTTGGGTTTGCCCTTCTACGGCTGGTGCATAGGTACTGTGGCATATTCTGGGTATTACTAAAACTGTTCTCAAGTGTTGAGCTGTCGGGAAATTGTGGGACTTTGATGAATCGATCAAAAAGTTTAACGTTCGTCCGGGTATCATGTGATGGGATACACTATTTGGAATCCATAAGTAGTTATGAGATAACTAATTTGAATGTTATAAATCTAGCAATTTAGTCTCATTTGATCGGTTGCCACGGGATTTTGATGTGATCAAAAGTCCGTTGCAATCACGTAGCGTACGCGGATACTCGCCGGGTAAACTTAATAGATAGCCACGCCCCATAGCCCCGACCAAGTGATTGTAGGAGAACTCCGTCGCCAAAAGCATCCGTTCGGGTGCTCGCGGCAGTGGTGTTCCGCCTTAGTGCACTTCGTCGACGGCATCGGGGGGTGCGGCCGTCTACTAAAGTTTCCGACGAGCATTCGATTAGGATGTTGGGAATCTTGTTGAATCGCCTGACTAGATATTGAAAAGTGTTTTTGAGATCGAGACTAAAATGCGGGGTTTATAATTGTTAGGCATGCGATGTCTAAGGAATTCATTTGGTTAGGCATGCGATGTCTAAGGTGGTTGCGGATTCCAACTGTTGTAGTTTTTCACTTTCTTTTCTGCGACCGTAAGTGTAATATGTGGTGTATCGCCGGTTTCGGTGCTATATGTCAACGACAATTGGGATACACATATTTACTTACGTTGATAACATGTGATGTTATGTGTTGCTGTGATATGTTATATTGGATCATCGTGTTTGAATAGTCGGGGTTTTTATGTGAGATGAGAGTTTTTATTTTTATTCATGTAAAATTCATTGTATGTAATATTCTTTTATTGGGGCACTTCCGGGTTGAGGATGATGTCACCATTGTATATTATTTACTTTTCCGTATTAGGATAGACCCAAGGCGGGGAGCACAAGTAACCGGGTTCAAGGGTCCAGTGGGAGACCATCTCAAGGAGTCGAGCCCGAGTTTCCTAACTCTAGAATTGGTAGGGTTGCTTGCCACTCTCGTAGGGGTTTAGGGGTGTAGGATTGGCTATTCATCACGACCGTGGAATCCGTGTTTTATACAGGCTTAAAATAAAACCCGGAAATCCTAGTATATCCAATATTTCATATGTTGTTTTTTGCTGCGATATCTGTGATGTAATCATTTGATATATTGATGAGATGAATACCGGATATAGTATATGTGATATATTATATAGACGTTGCTTATGTTTTACACCCGCGCTAGCACTGTCTCGCTCTGCCGTTAGTTACCTAACCTAACGGTGCACGAGGGGACATCCAGGCGAATGCGGATGGCATAAGCGTACGTTGTATTTATCTATGATGTTTAGGTAACTTAAATGATGGGAATTCATTAATGAGATTAATGAAATAAAAGAAACCTAAAGATGTTGTAGAAACTTGTCTTGAAGACTAGTAGCTCTAGTTCTTGCTTTGCATAGCGGTATTCCTTATAGAATATCCAGCACCTTATTCGATAAGGAAAGAGTCGAGATACCTTCACCGGGAGTGACCTCTTTAGCAATAACTGGCAGATACTACAACACTCGGTTTGTCTTTTGATTGCTTTTATAGTTTTTGCTTTGCATAGTGGTATTTGTGAAATATCCTGCACCTCATTCGATGAGAAAAGAGCCGACGATCCCTTCACCGAGAGTGACCTCTTTAGCGAAACTAGTAAAAGCCTAAAAAACACTCAATTTAAATCATTTGATTCTACAACGATATCAAGTTCATTACGCAAAGGGTTTTCATAAAAACCTGTCGTTGCCCTCCGTCATTTCAGATAAGTACTTCGTAGTATTCGTGCTACGTTTGTTGGCCTGCATCAAGGAGTAGTGTGCGGTAGCTATTTATGCTTATCTGCTAAAGCATATGATGCGATTGAGTTAGGGTAGTCGTGCGACTTTGTTGGCTTGCGTCAAGGGTCGTGCGGGTGGGTTTAATTCAATCGGGAAATGTACGGGTTGAACTTGACTAGCGGACTATGGCTTGTTGGCCTGCGTCAAAGTCATAGGACGCTACGGGTAAAATATTATCGGGAATTTCAAGTGTTGAAATTTGCAATGAGATTGCATACCCTCTATGAGATGGATCCCGATACCCACTGCGAGTAAGAGTTACTCCTGGGAGAGTTTTACACATTACAATTAGCCGATCAAGTAGGTGTCTAGAAAGGTGTCAACGGGGTTATGCCCCTGGTAAAACGAGATTTATTTTAATTAGGTCCGTGCGAAAGCACGGGGAACCTCCCTCAAAGTACCGGCACTGGCCTGGCAGAAAGATTGGCGAACTTGTAGGGTGTAATTAATACCGGCTAGTCTTTCCTTTTAGGGTTTCAAGGAAGATTTGACTAAAACAGTGGGAGCCATCCTGATTAGATAAATTAATAACCAATCTAATCTTGCAAGAGCATACGCTGAGTGTTTTCTTCTCCCTCTCTCTCCAGGTTGCGACCATGTCACGCCTTAATCAAGATAATAATACGGATGTATTGACCGAACCCACTTGTTATACTGAGCTAAGGAACGTTGGTCCCGCTCCAACTTATAATTGCTATAAGTCAGAGGAGGAAATATGGGATTACCAGGATTCCCGTGCAGCCCAAACGAAGAAAGTGCATGATGATGCATCTTCTTCGGGTGTGTTTATTACAGAGAACTATTTCTCAGTATCTTTTATGTCTTGGGTATGAGATACCAGATCAAGATCCCACATATGTAATCTGTTACATGGGCTACAGAAAGGTAGAGAACTGAGAAAGGGTGATAAGTTTTAAGAGTTAGAAACGGTGCAATTGTTGCAGCCAAGTCTGTTGGCAGTTATCACCATGTATTACCAAATACATTGATTCTGAACGAATGTTATTAGATTCCTAACTTGATATACAACATCATATCAGTATCTTTATTTAGTAAAGAAGGATATAATTTTATATTGTTGGATAATGTTTTGAACATTTTCTATATCAAGAGTTGATCGGTTCATGCACGTTATCTAAAAGCATATATGTTCTAAATCAAACCACAGTTCTTAACGTACAGAACACACACAAGAGGAAGAGTTCAGAAATAAACGAATCTTTCTTGAGGCATTGTAGACCAGGTCATATCAATGCGACCCGACTAGCTAAGTTACATTTGTTAGTTATATGTATGCCCTAGAGGCCATTACTGTACATTGGATGTATATTGTAGTGGATGCTGGGACATATATAGGGAGGACTTTCTTGCTCGACATGATAGTATGCTATCTGGTTACTCTTTACCTTAACGTGTATACTGATTGTCTCTCTGTTACATGTTGGTAAAGCCCTTAGGATGTGTACTTGACTACCTGGACTATGATGCGGATCATACTAGTGGGGACATGGTAGTCTATAAGTACATCCTTCAAAGTCCCTAGTCGTGGGTGTATCGAGACGGGGCATCGATATACCAGAGTAGACTAGCGTGTACCTTCTCGACCCAAACAGATGGGCGATGGATGATCCCATATCCATCGGTGTTTGACATCAGAGATGATATACGGGTGCTCAGTAGAGACTGGGTACACTGGACGGACTCGCCGAGAACTCCCAGATGGTATTATACCTTACGTCAGATGGCAGTTCTCTGGTGACACTGGTACAGAGTAGTCTGTTGACCCGAGATCGTCATAGAGTCTTGTGTGGTTCCCACTGTGCTTTGATTTCCATCTTACCACGTCCAAGAGGGCATGCAAAATGGTGGTTTTTGGGTACAGTCCCGAATCACATGGAGGCAATGAGCGATAGGAGGGGATTCGTCTCTCCCGGTATAGGGAGTTGATGTTGCGCTGTGTTCGATTGGCTATAACAGGAAATCCCTGGCCAGGGTTGCTGAGATTTACTGGTAAGTGTTACCAGTAGTTTCTCGAATTGTTATAGACCTCATATCGACACGACTTATCGAGCTATTGGGGTCTGACGTTTACCACCCCTAGGTGAGATATGCGACATATCAGACGATCAGACCGGACTGTACGGTAAGTGTTACTGGTTGGATTCACAGGAGTGTGAGCGGGCTTGCTCGTCGATCTTCTGATCGCTCAATACCCGGGTGGCCGTTACGTTTAGCAGACCGCTTGCGGCTTGTGGGTGTTTGATATGATCATCACCTACTGCCGGCGTATTGACGAGTCTTTAGAGTCCTACACAGAGGTTTCCTGGCTCAAGCGAAACGAAATAGGAGCGCATATGAGATATGTGCGGGACCGAGAATCATGCGTGTATGTGATACCGTATTTCATTCTCGCGATAAATGTATCGATTGGTTATATGCGATATAACCTAGTTATCGAATCAAGTATTGATTCGATAAGCCGATGCATAGGATACTAGTCGGCTATATGCGATGTGACCGGATCGTTAAATCAAGTGTTGATTTAATGATTTAATGCATAATTATATATTTGATATATTACTTTGCATTAACTAGTATCGGTTCACTTTAAATGGATTTTCTCGCTCGGATGTGCACATTGTATATTTGATATAGTTTTGTGCACATGATTGTATCATGTTTGATGATGCATACTTACTTGGTTTGTGTAAAGAATTAAACCATGGTTATTTAAATGATTAGGGTTTTGGTTTTCCTTATTCATTTATTTATCTTTTTCATTTATTCTTTTTGGAAATAAAATAATTGGCATAAGAGGATAATGGTGGCTTTCTTTGTTTGTTCATGAACTTTCATGAAGCTTTGACTTAGTTAACCATTCTTGTCTCTTGCTTAACCCTAACCATCATAACTTACCATGGTCTATTCTCTACAACTAACTAAGGTTAAGATTATGATAAGTTTCCATTTTTATTATTCTTTTGATAATAACTTATCATAACACTTTTCATCTTCTTCTTCATCTTCACACATGAAGAAACCTTACTTCATCAATGGTGATTGATGAAAACAAGTGAGAAATCCAATTCTAAAGTCTACCCACTTCCTATTTCTTCATCCTCTACCTCTTGCCAAGTAGTAGAGTGTGTTTTCTTCACAAGTTTTATGACTTGGTGAAGTGGGAGCTTGATCTAGCGATGCCTCGACGTAGATCATCTTCGGCACGTTGTCGATGACCTAGCCCGCTCTTCCTCCGATGAAGCCGACGCTAGAGCCCGGGGCTTGCATTTGGACAGCGGAGAGGACTTCATCACGGAGCCGTGGAGGTGGAGGAACGGATCTACAAAGGTTGTATTTCCGTACTCTTAGTTAAGTGTTAACTAGTTTTGTTTCGCCTAGTTTTCTAGCCAACGATCTTGTTAGGGTTTCTCGGCACCGTATTTTTTTGAAATTGGCATGGTTGATGCCTTGTGAGACCTCATTAGGGTGCCTAGGAACCCTACAGTGGTATCAGAGCTACTAGGCATTAGATGTCGACCTATGGGGGGTTCTCACTGTGTGACAGTGTGGCGAAGCATAGGCTCTTACCCCCAGGGTGTCCCGATACCGGAAGGTGTTCCGACGGGTTGTAGTTCTCGCGAGGGGGCATGCGTAAAAAGTAGCTGCTGAGGGACCCGTAGGTGCCACGGTGACCCTATTAGATGGGGTGGCTGCCTGACCTACAGTGGTATCAGAGCCTAGCTAGAGCCTTAGGCGAAGTCTAGACGCAATTTGAAGTCCGAACGAACCCGAAACCCAATTCCAAACATGCTCTCTGTCCTTTTTTGAAAATTGTGGATTTTTCGAAATTAAAAATATGCAGAAAATTAAGCAGGGTTTTGTAGGAATTACTGTAAATTTCGTGGACCTAATTCATCTAAACCGCCGCGGTTCCGCGGATTGAGCATGGCTCATGCGGCGGTTCCGCGGCCGTACGGTTGTGTCTCACAGTAAAAGTTTCACAGTAATTCCTCCTTAGTTGTGCTGTATTTTCTGGGATATTTTAATATTTATTATACAGTTGAGTATTCTGGGGTTGTTTTGGGGATTCGGTGTTTCGATCGGAGTATCAGATTTTGTCTATGTGGCTTTCCGGATAAATTATAGAATATGTTAAAAAGTTCGACCGGATATAAATACCCAATTTTTCCCCTGTCGGGAAATTTCCAAGTGTTGGATTTTTCCGTAGTTTAACGACGTTCTAAGTAGTGCAAGTAACGCGATGGTCCCTCTAGAAGACAACAAACCTTAACTCGATTATGTGACCGTCTTGAACTGTCCTTTGAACCTTCGGGTTTGGGGCAGTACGGCGTGCCACATGTGAGGCGTTGGCTTGACCCTTCTACGGCTGGACCGTTGGTACTGAGGCACGAACTGAATGTTGTTAGACTTATTTCATGTGTTGATCTGTATCGGGAAAACTTGGGTGTTCGATTGTTCGATCGGAGAGTTTGACATTTTCTATTTATCCGGAATGGGATACAATAATTGGAATTCACAAGAAGTTATGAGATAACTGAATGAATGTTATAAACATAGCAGTTTAGTCTCAATTGATCGGTTGCCACGGAATTTTGATGTGATCAAAAGTCCGTCGCAATCACGTAGCGTACGCGGATACTCGCCGGGTAAACTTAATAGACAGCCTCACTCCATAGCCCCGACCAAGTGACTGTAGGAGAACCCCGTCGCCGCGAGCATCCGTTCGGGTGCTCGCGGTAGCGGTGTTCCGCCTTGGTGCACTTCGTTGACGGTATCAGGGGTGCGGCCGCCTGCTAAAGTTTGCGACGAGCATTCGATCAGTTTTTCGGGAATCTTGTTGAATTGCCCGACTTGGTATTGAAAAGTGTTTTCGATAATGAGACTAAAATGCGGGGTTTATAATTGTTAGGCATGTGATGTCTAAGTAATTCATTTGATTAGGCATGCGATGTCTAAAGAGGTTGCGGATTCCAACTGTTGTTCTTTTACACTTTCTTTTCTGTGACCGTAAGTGTAATATGTGATATCACCGGTTTCGTTGCTATATGTCAACGACAATTGGGATGCGCATATTTACTTACGTTGATGACATGTGATGTTATGTGTTGCTGGATATGTTATATTGGATCGTCGTGTTTGAATAGCCGGGTTTTTTTTATGTGAGATGAGTGTTTTTTTCATTTTCATTCATGTAAAAGCTTGTATGTAATATTCTTTTATTGGGGCACTTCCAGGTTGCGGAAGATGTCACCTTTTGTATATTATTTACTTTTCCGCACTAGGATAGACCCAAGGAGGAGGGCACAAGTAACCGGGTTCTGGAGTCTAGTGGGAGACCAATTCGAGGAGTCGAGTCCGGGTCTCCTAACTCTAGAATTGGTAGGGTTGCTTGCCGTTCTCGTAGGGGTCTAGGGGTGTGGGTTTGGCTATTCATCACGACCGTGGAATCCGTGTTTTATACTGGCTCGTATTAAAAACACGGACGTCCTAGTATATCCAATATTTCATATGATTCTTCTGCTGCGATATCTGTGATGTGATCATGTGATGTTCTGTGATAGATACAGTATATAGTATATATGATATATTATATAGATGTTACTTATGTTTTACACCCGCGCTAGCCCTGCCCCGCTCTGCCGTTAGTTACCTAACCTAACGGTGCATGAGGGGACATCGAGACGAATGCGGATGGCATAAGTGTACGTCGTATTTATCTGTGATGTTTAGGTACTTAAATGATGGGACTTCATTAATGTGATTAATGAAAGTAAAAGAAACCTAAGATGTTGTAGAATCGAATTTCAAAATAAAACAGGTAGCTACAGTTTTTGCTTTGCACAGCGGTATATGTGATATATCCTGCACCTTATTCGATGAGGAAAGGACCGAGATCCCTTCACCGGGAGTGACTCCTTTAGCAATAACTGGCAGATGCTACACACTCGGTTTGTCTTTTGATTGCTTTTAAGTGTTTTTGCTTTGCACAGTGATATATATAATATATCCCGCACCTCATTCGACGAGGAAAGGACCGACGATCCCTTCACCGGGAGTGACTACTTTAGCAAAACTAGAAAAGCCTCAAAAGCACTCCATTTTAAAATCATTTGATTCTACAACGATATCAAGTTCATTACGCAATAGGTTTTCAGAAAAACCTGTCGTAGCCCTCCGTCATTTCAGATATGTACTAGTTAGTATTCGTGCTGCGGTAGTTTGGCATTCGTCAAGGCGTAGTGTACGGTAGCTAACTAGTATTTATCTGCTTGAGCATATGATGCGATTGGATTAGGGTATTCGTACGGCGTTGTTTGGCATTCGTCAAGGGTCGTGCGGGTGGGTTTAATTCAATCAAGAAATGTACGGGTTGAACTTGACTAGTGGACTATGGGTTGTTTGGCATTCGTCAAGGTCATAGAACACTAGGGGCAAAATATTATCGGGAATTTCAAGTGTTGAAATTTGCAATGAGATTGCATACCTTCTATGAGATAGTTGGATCCCGATACCCGCTGCGAGTAATTGTTACTCCTGGGAGAGTTTTATACATTACAATTAGCCGATCAAGTAGGTGTCTAGAAAGGTGTTAACGAGGTTACGCCTCTGGGAAAACGAGGTTTACATTAATCAGGTTCGTGCGAAAGCACGGGGGACCTCCCTCAAAGTACCGACACTGGCCTGGCTGAAAGATTGGCGAACTTGTAGTGTGTAATTAATCCCGGCTAGTCTTTCCTTTTAGGGTTTGAAGGAAGATTTGATAAAAAGCAGTGGGAACCATCCTGATTAGATAAAATAATAACCAATCTATTCTTGCAAGAGCGCACGCTGAGTGTTTTCTTCTCTCTCTCTCCAGGTAGCGACCATATCACGCCTTAATCAAGATAATAATACGGAATATTGACCGAACCCGCTTGTTATACTGAGCTGGGGAACGTTGGTCCCGCTCCAAGTTATAATTGTTATAAGACAGAGCAGGAATTTGGGGAATACCAGAATTCCCGTGCCGCCCAAACGAAGAGAGTGCATGCTGATGCATCATCTTCGGGTGTGTTCATCACAAAGAACTGTTTCTCAGTATCCTCTACGTCCTGGGTATGTGATACCAGATCAGGATCCCAGATATGTAATCTGTTACATAGGGCTACAGAAAGGTAGAGAACTGAGAACGGGTGATAAGTTTCATGAGGCAGAAAACGGGGCAAGTGTTGCAGCCAAGTTTGTTGGTCACTGTCACCCTGTATTCCAAATACATTGATTCTGAACGAATGTTATTAGATACCGAACCTGATATACAAAATCATATCAGTCTCTTTATCAGTAAAGAAATGATAAAATTTTGTATTGTTGGATAATGTTTTGAACATTTCCTATATCAAAAGTTGATCGGATCAGGCACGTTATCTAAAAGCGTTGATGTTCTAAATCAAATTACAGTTCTATAGTATACTGAACACACACAAGAGGAAGAATTCAGAAATAAAGAATCCTTCTTGAGGTATTGTAGACTAGGTCATATCAATGCGACCCGACTAGCTAAAGTTACATGTAGATGCATATTTAAATCAGTTTGAATTTACATCTTGTGAAACTTGCCAGTCATGTCACAAAGATATAATAACACCAGCTCTGTTTATTGGAAACAGAGAAAGAGTTAGTGAACTCTTGGGATGATGCATGTTGATGTATAAAGGTCCCCTGTCTACACATGCCAAGACAGGTTCTTTGTACTTCATTACATTCTCTGATAATCTCTCAAGATTCAGACATATGTTCCTGTTGAAACACAAGTCCGAACCTTTTGAGATATTCACAGAATATGATTTAGAAGTAGAGAACCAAAACGGGTATAAGTATTATGTCCTTTGATGAGATCAAGGAGGAGAATACTTGAGCACGGAAATCCTGGACTATTCTAAAGGAGAATGAGATTCTCTCTCAGCATTACTCCTCCGTATACACCATAGCACGATGGTATATCGGGGTGGAGCAATCACACCCTATATGATAAGGTGTGCTCTATGATGAGTACTACTGAGTTTCCTATTTTCCTTTTGGGAGTTATGCACTTGAGAAGATGCATACCTATTGAATTAGGTTCGAATCAAATCAATGCCTACCACTTCATATGCGATATGGAAAGGGAAGAGCCCATATCTTAAGTTAGTTAAGATTTGGGGTTGTCCGGCCTATGTCTAAAAGCAAAATCCGGACAAACTCGAGGCAAGGTCAGTTATGTAGAACTGGAAATGTTCCAGCTATACAAACTACAGCAGATGATTTGATAAAACCAAAGGATTCAATAGTTACCAACGAACCTCAGCCTCTCCGCCGATCTAGTAGGGTTCCTCACCCACCTGAGAGATACTTCGGTTTCTCTATGACAGTGGGAGCGAGGACTGCATCATGAGATGATGACCCAACTAGCTTCGAGCTGGCCATCAGGAGTAAGACTCTGTTAGAATGGCTGGATGCTAAGCGATCTGAGATGGAATCCATATACACCAACAAAGTATGGACTTTGGTTGCTATATCTGAAGGGTTAAATCCCCATCAGGAGCAAGTATATCTTGAGAAGATTACTTGGTGTACATGGAAAAGTTGAGACTTTCAAAGCTAGACTTGTTAAAGGTTTGCATCATTGACCAGGTGTGGATCATGATGAAACTTTTCTAAGGATCTATGCTTAAGTCCATCTAGATCCTACTTGCCACGGCTACATACCATGACTACGATATCTGGTGGTTGGGTGTCATGACAGCTTTTCTAAATGATGTTTTAGAAGAGGGAGTCTATAAGTACACAGCCAGAGGGCCTCGTAGACAGTGGGAGCAGCGGAAACGTGTGCAAGATATTTTATAGGATAAAGCAGGCATCGCGGAGTTGGAACGTCTGTTTTGATGAATTAGTCAAAGATGTTGACATCATCAAAATGGTAGATGAACCTTGTATAAACAAAAAGGTAGTAGGTAGTATGGTGACGATCCTCGTAGAGTACGTGGATGACATACTCTTGATAGGGAAGTAGTTTCCTATGCTACGCTCGATCAATCTCCGATTATCACAAAGATTCTCCATATAGGATCAAAGTGATACCTCCTAAATCCTGGGTTTTGGATCTATGAGATAGATCTAATTGGTTGTTAGGATTCTCACTAGTTGTAGCGAGATGGTATCAATCGATCCTGGGGAGAATCACTGGAAGTGTTCCAGGGTGATAATGACGACTGAGTGTCAGTCACAGGCATTGTCTTTACCCTCAGTAAAGGGACGGTATGTTGGAAGAGTTCCAAGCTAGATACCGTGACATACTAGACGATAAAGGCAGGATACATCGCTACTTAAGATGCTACCAAGGAGGATGTTTGGGTGTATAATGGTTCATGAGATGAACTACGTTCCATCAATTGTGAGACAATGGAGTTGTGGCTTATGCCAAGGAACGCCGGTCCCATCAGTGATCCAGACATATTCTAAGGCAGTATCACCTGATCATGGAGATGGTTGATCTCTAAGGGATCGAGGTAAGGAGAGTAGACTCAGAGGACAACACAGCGGATCCACTCACAAAGGCCTGTTCCCAGAGAGAGATTTTTATGGGACGGTTGAGTATGAGATACTACAACCACTGCTACAAATGGCCCTAGTGCAAGTGGGAGATTGTTAGTTATATGTATGCCCTAGAGGCCATTACTGTACATTGGATGTATATTGTAGTGGATGCTGGGACATATATAGGGAGGACTTTCTTGCTCGACATGATAGTATGCTATCTGGTTACTCTTTACCTTAACGTGTATACTGATTGTCTCTCTGTTACATGTTGGTAAAGCCCTTAGGATGTGTACTTGACTACCTGGACTATGATGCGGATCATACTAGTGGGGACATGGTAGTCTATAAGTACATCCTTCAAAGTCCCTAGTCGTGGGTGTATCGAGACGGGGCATCGATATACCAGAGTAGACTAGCGTGTACCTTCTCGACCCATACAGATGGGCGATGGATGATCCCATATCCATCGGTGTTTGACATCAGAGATGATATACGGGTGCTCAGTAGAGACTGGGTACACTGGACGGACTCGCCGAGAACTCCCAGATGGTATTATACCTTACGTCAGATGGCAGTTCTCTGGTGACACTGGTACAGAGTAGTCTGTTGACCCGAGATCGTCATAGAGTCTTGTGTGGTTCCCACTGTGCTTTGATTTCCATCTTACCACGTCCAAGAGGGCATGCAAAATGGTGGTTTTTGGGTACAGTCCCGAATCACATGGAGGCAATGAGCGATAGGAGGGGATTCGTCTCTCCCGGTATAGGGAGTTGATGTTGCGCTGTGTTCGATTGGCTATAACAGGAAATCCCTGGCCAGGGTTGCTGAGATTTACTGGTAAGTGTTACCAGTAGTTTCTCGAATTGTTATAGACCTCATATCGACACGACTTATCGAGCTATTGGGGTCTGACGTTTACCACCCCTAGGTGAGATATGCGACATATCAGACGATCAGACCGGACTGTACGGTAAGTGTTACTGGTTGGATTCACAGGAGTGTGAGCGGGCTTGCTCGTCGATCTTCTGATCGCTCAATACCCGGGTGGCCGTTACGTTTAGCAGACCGCTTGCGGCTTGTGGGTGTTTGATATGATCATCACCTACTGCCGGCGTATTGACGAGTCTTTAGAGTCCTACACAGAGGTTTCCTGGCTCAAGCGAAACGAAATAGGAGCGCATATGAGATATGTGCGGGACCGAGAATCATGCGTGTATGTGATACCGTATTTCATTCTCGCGATAAATGTATCGATTGGTTATATGCGATATAACCTAGTTATCGAATCAAGTATTGATTCGATAAGCCGATGCATAGGATACTAGTCGGCTATATGCGATGTGACCGGATCGTTAAATCAAGTGTTGATTTAATGATTTAATGCATAATTATATATTTGATATATTACTTTGCATTAACTAGTATCGGTTCACTTTAAATGGATTTTCTCGCTCGGATGTGCACATTGTATATTTGATATAGTTTTGTGCACATGATTGTATCATGTTTGATGATGCATACTTACTTGGTTTGTGTAAAGAATTAAACCATGGTTATTTAAATGGTTAGGGTTTTGGTTTTCCTTATTCATTTATTTATCTTTTTCATTTATTCTTTTTGGAAATAAAATAATTGGCATAAGAGGATAATGGTGGCTTTCTTTGTTTGTTCATGAACTTTCATGAAGCTTTGACTTAGTTAACCATTCTTGTCTCTTGCTTAACCCTAACCATCATAACTTACCATGGTCTATTCTCTACAACTAACTAAGGTTAAGATTATGATAAGTTTCCATTTTTATTATTCTTTTGATAATAACTTATCATAACACTTTTCATCTTCTTCTTCATCTTCACACATGAAGAAACCTTACTTCATCAATGGTGATTGATGAAAACAAGTGAGAAATCCAATTCTAAAGTCTACCCACTTCCTATTTCTTCATCCTCTACCTCTTGCCAAGTAGTAGAGTGTGTTTTCTTCACAAGTTTCATGACTTGGTGAAGTGGGAGCTTGATCTAGCGATGCCTCGACGTAGATCATCTTCGGCACGTTGTCGATGACCTAGCCCGCTCTTCCTCCGATGAAGCCGACGCTAGAGCCCGGGACTTGCATTTGGACAGCGGAGAGGACTTCATCACGGAGCCGTAGAGGTGGAGGAACGGATCTACAAAGGTTGTATTTCCGTACTCTTAGTTAAGTGTTAACTAGTTTTGTTTCGCCTAGTTTTCTAGCCAACGATCTTGTTAGGGTTTCTCGGCACCGTATTTTTTTGAAATTGGCATGGTTGATGCCTTGTGAGACCTCATTAGGGTGCCTAGGAACCCTACATACATTTAGATGCATATCTAAATCGGTTTGAATTTATATCTTGTGAAACTTTCCAGTCATATCACAAAGATAAGATGACCATAGCTCTGTTTACTGGAAACAGAGAAAGAGTTAGTGAACTCTTGGGATTGATACATGATGATGTATGCAGGTCCCCTGTCTACACATGCCAGGACTGGTTCTTTGTACTTCATTATATTCACTGATAATCTCTCAAGATTTGGACATATGTTCCTGTTGAAACACATGTCTAAAACTTTTGAGAAATTCAAAGAATATAAGTCAGAAGTAGAGAACCAAAACGGGTATAAGTATTATGTCCTTTAATGTGATCAGGGAGGAGAATACTTGAGCAGGGAATTCCTGGACTATTCTAAAGGAGAATGAAATTCTCTCTCAGCATTACTCCTCCGTATACACTATATCACGTCGGTGCATCGGGGCGGAGCGATCACACCCTATGTGATATGGTGTGCTCTATGATGAATACTACTGAGTTGCCTATTTCCTTTTGGGGGTTATGCACTTGTGAAGCTGCATACCTATTGAATAGGGTTCCAACCAAATCAGTTGCTACCACTCCATATGTGATATGGTATGGGAAGAGCCCATCTCTTAAGATTGTAAAGATTTGGGGTTGTCCGGCTTATGTCTAAAAGAAAAATCCGGACAAGTTCGAGACAAGGTCAGTTCTGTGGAAGTTTGTTGGATATCCCAAGCATACGCAAGGTAATATCTTCTACCATACTTAGGAAAAAAAGGTGTTTTGTTTCTCACCATGCCACCTTTGGGAAAGGGAATTTCTTTTGAAGAAATTAGTGGTCATGAGGTAGAACTAGAAGGAGTTCCAGCTATACAAACTGCAGCTGATGATTTGGTAGAACCGAAGGATTCAATAGCTTCCGACGGACCTCAGCCTCTCCGCCGATCTGGTAGGGTTCCTCATCCACCTGAGAGATACTTCGGTTTTCCCTATGACAGTGAGAGTGAGGATTGCATCATGAGATGATGACCCAACTAGTTTCGAGCAGGCCATCAGGAGTGGGGACTCTATGAGAATGGCTGGATGCTAAGCGATATGAGATGGAATCCAAATACACCAATAAAGTATGGACTTTGGTTGCTATATCTGAAGGGTTAAATCCCTATCAGGAGCAAGTATATCTTGAGAAGATTACTTGGTGTACATGGAAAGTTGAGACTTTCAAAGCTAAGACTAGTTGCAAAAGGTTCTCGTATTGACCAGGTATGGATAATGATGAAACCTTTTCTAGTGCCTATACTTAAGTCTATCCGGATCCTACTTGCCATTGCTACATACCATGAATACGCTATCTGGCGGTTGGGTGTCATGACTGCTTTTCTAAATGATGATTTAGAAGAGAGCGTCTCTAAGTACACAGCCAGAGGGCTTCGTAGGCAGTGGGAGCAGCGGAAACATGTGCAAGTTGCTTTATGAGTTAAAGCAGGCATCGCGGAGTTGGAACATCTGTTTTGATGTGATAGTCAAAGCGTTGACTTCATCAAAATGGTAGATGAACCTTGTATATCCAAAAATGTAGTAGGGAGTATGGTGATGATCCTCGTATTGTACGTGGATGATATATTCTTGATAGGAAAGGAGTTTCCTATGCTACTCTCGGTCAATCTCCTCTTATCACAAGGATTCTCCATATGGGATCAAGGTGATACCTCCTAAATCTTGGATTTTGGATCTATGAGATAGATCTAAGTTGATGTTAGGATTCTCACTAGGTGTAGTGAGTTAGTATCAATCGATCCTGGGAAGAATCACTAGATAGCTTCCAGGGTGGTAAGGACGACTGAATGTCAGTCACAGACATTGTCTTTACCCTCAGTGCAGGGACGGTATGTTGGAAGAGTTCCAAGCTAGATACCGTAGCAAACTAGACGATAAAGGCTGGATACATCGCTACCAAGGATACTACAAAGAGGCAGCCTGGATGTATATAGTTCATGAGATGAACTTCGTTCCTACCATTGTGTGACAATGGAGTTGTGGCTTAGGCCTAGGAACCCCTGTCCTATCAGAGATCCAGACATGTTCTTAGGCAGTATCACCTGATCATGGAGATGGTTGATCTCCAGGAAGATTGAGGTTAGGAGAGTAGACACAGAGGAGAACAGAGCAGATCCACTCACAAAGGCCTATTCCCAGGAGAGACTTTTATGGGATGGTTGAGTATGAGATACTTCAACCACTGCTGATGTTGGGTATGGGATACTACAACAGATGGCCCCAGTGCTAGTGGGAGATTGTTAGTGATATGTATACCCTAGAGTCCATTACTGTACATATGATGTATATTGTAGTGGATGCTTGGACATATATAGGGATGACTTTCTTGCTTGACATGATAGTATGCTATCTGGTTGCACTTTATCTTAATATGTACTCTGATTGTCTCTATGTTATATGTTGATAAAGCCCTTAGGATGAGTACTTGACTACCAGGACTATGATGCAGATCATACTAGTGGGGACAGAGTAGTCGCTAAGTACATCCTTCAAATGTTCCTAGTCGTGGGTGTATCGAGATAGGGCATCGATATACCAGAGTAGACTAGCGTATACCTTCTCGACCCATACAGATGGGCGATGGATGATCCCATATCCATTAGTGTTTGACATCAGAGATGATATATGGGTGCTCAGTGGAGACTGGGTATACTGAACGGACTCGCCGAGAACTCCCAGATGGTATTATACCCCACGTCAGATGGCAGTTCTCTGGTGACACCGGTACAGGTTAGTCTGTAGACCCGAGATCGTCAAAGAGTCTTGTGTGATTCCCACTGTGCTTTGATTTCCACCTTACCACGTTCAAGAGAACGTGCAAAACAGTGGCTTTGGGGTACAGTCCTGAATCACATTGAGGCAATGAGTGATAGGAGGGGTTTCGTCTCTCCCGGTATTGGGAGTTGATATTGCGTTATACTCGATTGGCTATAACAGGAAGTCCCTGGCCAGGGCTTCTTTAGAGATATACTGGTAAGTGTTATCAGTGGTTTCTCGACCCGTTATGAGCCTCATATCGGCACGACTTATCGAGTTACTGGGGTCTGACGTTTATCACCCCTAGACGAGATATACGACATATCAGACAAAGAGACCGGACTTTACGGTAGTGTTACTGATTGGATTCGCAGGAGTGTGAGCAGGCTTGCTTGTTGATCTTCTGATCACTCAATACCTGGATGGCCATTACGTTTAGCAGACCGCTTGCGGCTTGTAGGTGTTTGATATGAGCATCACCTACTGTCGGCGTATTGACGAGTCTTTAGAGTCCTACACAGGGGTTTCCTGGCTCAAGCGAAACGGAGTAGGAGCAAATATGTGATATGTGCGGGACCGAGATTAATGAGATATGTGATACCGCATTCTATTCTCTCCATGTGTGACATGGATGGTTATATGTGATATAACCGGGTTATCGGATTAAGGGTTGATTCGATAAGATGTTACATTATGATATTAGTCGGTTATATGTGATATGGCCGGATTATTAAATCAAGTGTTGATTTAATAATTTAATTTATAATTATATATTTGATATATTACATTACATTAACTAATATTAGCTCACTTATGATTTCTTTTGTCACTTTGGATACATTGATATATATGTGATATATGTTAAATGTATCATGTAAGGTTACAAATGCAACTAGGGTTAAACCATGCTAGGGTTAAGATTAAGGTTTAAATTTATCATTAAGTAATTCAAATATTATGGATAATAGTCATGGTTGATATTTTTTGAAAGCTTGTAGAAGCTTGTAAGCATATTTGACTTTGTCCATTTTCTTTGTCTTGCTTAAGATATTTTTGACTTAACCTTTAACCATAGCACTTGGTTAACTCTCTACAAGGGTTAAGCATGACATGCTTAACCCTTGGTTGCATTATTAAACTTACCAATAATTCTGCTTAACCCTTGGTTGCATTATTAACCTTACCAATAATTCATTTGGATGAGTGAATTCTTGCTTCTTCTTTTTCTTCCTCAAAGCTTTTTAGCTTCAATGGAGATATGAGGAAAAGAGTGAGAAAATGAAATCTAAAGTGAGCCCACTTCCTACTTCATCATCCTCTACTACTTTCCATTTAGTATAAGGTGTTCTATTCACAAAGTTCTCGACCCAGTGAAGAAATAGCTTGGGTTAGTGTCTCCTCGACGTAGATCATCTTTGGCCTCGAAGACATCGAAGCAAGCTTGTTCGTTTCTTCATGGGAGCCTCTCTAGATTCCGGAGTTCACGATCGCAGCGAAGGGACTACTACATGGAGCTATTTAAGTGAAGGACCGGTCTACAAAGGTTGTATTCCTTGCTCACTTCTTATTGCAAAGTGTTTGCATTTGATTTTCCGTCGATTTCTAGTTAACGATTCTTAGTTAGGGTTAGCTAAAACGGCAAATTTTTGAATTTGGTATGGACGATGCCTCCCGAAACCTTATTGCCGTCTTAGGTAACCCTGCAGTGGTATCATAGTAATACTAGAAATTAATACGGATTTTGTTAAGATTACGAAACCGAAACAACTCCGAAACTTGCAACGTGAAACTCCAGTTTCTGTCAATTTTAAATATTTGTCAAAATTTTTTTGAACAAGTACAGAGTGCTATATATGATATAACATGAACACTGACAAAATTTGAGGCAGTTTGGAAATTTTTTGGCCGGCCACATACATGGTGATCTCGGCCAAATCCGAGCACCCCCCCTAATTTTTTGCCTATATTCCAGTGACTGGGTTTTGGTGTTTCAGGTGTTGTTTATTTTTGCTAATTTTGCATGTGATGTAATCTTACACTATAAACAATTCAGAGTGTTTCGTATTCGTAGTTTTAACATTGTTTCGGGTTATTCACATATTGTCTAGGCAAAGTTAAAAAGTTCGATCGAATGTCAAAAACCCATTTTTCCAAGTTTAACGTATTCGGAAAAACGTGCAAGTAAGTCTATGAACCCTCTAGAAGAATGAAACCCTAACTCGATTTTTTGGATCGCGGAACCGCGGTCAAACCCTAGGGTTTGTCGTAGTTCCATGGCTACATGAGTGAGACTTGGGTTTGCCCTTCTACGGCTGGTGCATAGGTACTGTGGCATATTCTGGGTATTACTAAAACTGTGCTCAAGTGTTGAGCTGTCGGGAAATTGTGGGACTTTGATGAATCGATCGAAAAGTTTAACGTTCTTTCAGGTATCATGTGATGGGATACATTATTTGGAATCCACAAGTAGTTATGAGATAACTAATTTGAATGTTATAAATCTAGCAATTTAGTCTCATTTGATCAGTTACCACGGGATTTTGATATGATCAAAAGTCCGTCGCAATCACGTAGCGTACGCGGATACTCGTCGGGTAAACTTAATAGATAGCCATGCCCCATAGCCCCGACCAAGTGACTGTAGGAGAACCCCGTCGCCAAAAGCATCCGTTCGGGTGCTCGCAGCAGCGGTGTTCCGCCTTAGTGCACTTCGTCGACGGCATCGGGGGGTGCGGCCGTCTATTGAAGTTTCCGACGAGCATTCGATTAGGATGTCGGGAATCTTGTTGAATTGCTCGACTAGATATTGAAAAGTCTTTTCGAGATCGATACTAAAATGCGGGGTTTATAATTGTTAGGCATGTGATGTCTATGGAATTCATTTGGTTAGGCATGCGATGTCTAAGGTGGTTGCGGATTCCAACTGTTTTAGTTTTTCACTTTCTCTTTTGCGACCGTAAGTGTAATATGTGGTGTATCGCCGGTTTCGTTGCTATATGTCAACGACAATTGAGATACGCATATTTACTTGCGTTGATGACAAGTGATGTTATGTGTTATTGTGATATATTATATTGGATCGTCGTGTTTGAATAGCCGTGGGTTTTATGTGAGATGAGATTTTTTATTTTCATTCATGTAAAATTCATTGTATGTAATATTCTTTTATTGGGGCACTTCCGGGTTGAGGATGATGTCACCATTGTATATTATTTACTTTTCCGCATTAGGATAGACCCAAGGCGGGGAGCACAAGTAACCGGGTTCTAGGGTCCAGTGGGAGACCATCTCGAGGAGTCAAGACCGGGTTTCCTAATTCTAGAATTGGTAGGGTTGCTTGCTACTCTCGTAGGGGTCTAGGGGTGTGGGATTGGCTATTCATCACGACCGTGGAATCTATATTTTATACAGGCTTAAAATAAAACCCGGAAATCCTAGTATATCCAATATTTCATATGTTGTTTTCTGCTGCGATATCTGTGATGTGATCATTTGATATATCGATGAGATGAATACAGGATATAGTATATGTGATATATTATATAGACGTTGCTTATGTTTTACACCCGCGCTAGCCCTGCCCCACTCTGCCGTTAGTTACCTAACCTAACGGTGCACGAGGGGACATCGAGGCGAATGCGGATGTCATAAGCGTACGTTGTATTTATCTGTGATGTTTAGGTAACTTAAATGATGGGACATCATTAATAAGATTAATGAAATAAAAGAAACCTAAAGATGTTGTAGAAACCTGTCTCGAAAACTGGTAGCTCTAGTTCTTGCTTTGCATAGCGGTATTCCTTGTAGAATATCCAACATATTATTCGATAAGGAAAGAGCTGAGATCCCTTCACCGGGAGTGACCTCTTTAGAAATAACTGGCAGATGTTACAACACTCGGTTTGTCTTTTGATTGCTTTTATAGTTTTTGCTTTGCATAGTGGTATTTGTGAAATATCCTGCACCTCATTCGATGAGAAAAGAGCCGACGATCCCTTCACCGGGAGTGACCTCTTTAGCGAAACTAGTAAAAGCTTCAAAAACACTCAATTTAAATCATTTGATTCTACAACGATATCAAGTTCATTACGCAAAGGGTTTTCATAAAAACTTGTCGTAGCCCTCCGTCATTTCAGATAAGTACTTCGTAGTATTCGTGCTACGTTTGTTGGCCCGCGTCAAGGCGTATTGTGCGGTAGCTATTTATGCTTATCCGCTAAAGCATATGATGCGATTGAGTTAGGGTAGTCATGCGACTTTGTTGGCCTGCGTCAAGGGTTGTGCGGGTGGGTTTAATTCAATCGGGAAATGTACGGGTTGAACTTGACTAGCGGACTATGGTTTGTTGGCATGCATCAAGGTCATAGGACGCTAGGGGTAAAATATTATCGGGAATTTCAAGTGTTGAAATTTGCAATAAGATTGCATACCCTCTATGAGATAGTTGGGTCCCGATACTCACTGCGAGTAAGAGTTACTCCTGGGAGAGTTTTACACATTACAATTAGCCGATCAAGTAGGTGCCTAGAAAGGTGTCAACGGGGTTACGCCCATGGGAAAATGAGGTTTATTTTAATTAGGTCCGTGCGAAAGCACGGGGAACCTCCCTCAAAGTACCGACACTGGCCTGGCTGAAAGATTGACGAACTTGTAGGGTATAATTAATCCCGGCTAGTCTTTCTTTTTAGGGTTTCAAGGAAGATTTGACTAAAACAGTAGGAGCCATCCTGATTAGATAAATTAATAACCAATCTAATCTTGCAAGAGCATACGCTGAGTGTTTTCTTCTCTCTCTCTCTCCAGGTAGCGACCATGTCACGCTTTAATCAAGATAATAATACGGATGTATTGATCGAACCCGCTTTTTATACTGAGCTAAGGAACGTTGGTCCCGCTCCAACTTATAATAGTTATAAGACTGAGCAGAAAATATGGGATTACCAGGATTCCCGTGCCGCCCAAACGAAGAAAGTGCATGATGATGCATCTTCTTCGGGTGTGTTTATTAGGGAGAACTGTTTCTCAGTATCCTTTACGTCCTGGGTATGAGATACCGGATCAGTATCCCACATATGTAATCTGTTACATGGGCTTTAGAAAGGTAGAGAACTAAGAAAGGGTGATAAGTTTTAAGAGTTAGAAATGGTGCAATTGTTGCAGCCAAGTCTGTTGGCAGTTATTACCCTGTATTACCAAATACATTGATTCTGAACGAATGTTATTAGATTCCGAACCTGATATACAACATCATATCAGTATCTTTATTTAGTAAAGAAGGATATAATTTTGTATTGTTGGATAATGTTTTGAACATTTCCTATTTCAAGAGTTGATCGGTTCAGGCACGTTATCTAAAAGCATATACGTTCTAAATCAAATCACAATTCTTAATGTACAGAACACACACTAGAGGAAGAGTTCAAAAATGAACGAATCCTTCTTGAGGCATTGTAGACCAGGTCATATCAATGCGACTGACTAGCTAAGTTACATTTAGATGCATATTTAAATCAGTTTGAATTTACATCTTGTGAAACTTTCCAGTCATGTCACAAAGATAAGATGACCATAGCTCCGTTTACTGGAAACAGAGAAAGAGTTAGTGAACTCTTGGGATTGATACATGATGATATATGCAGGTCCCCTGTCTATATATGCCAGGACTGGTTCTTTGTACTTCATTATATTCACTGATAATCTCTCAAGATTCGGACATATGTTCATCAATAACTTTTGAGAAATTCAAAGAATATAAGTCAGAAGTAGAGAACCAAAACGGGTATAAGTATTATGTCCTTTGATGTGATCAGGGAGGAGAATACTTGAGCATGGAATTCCTGTACTATTCTAAAGGAGAATGAGATTCTCTCTCAGCATTACTCCTCCGTATACACCACAGCACATCGGTGCATCGGGGCGGAGCGATCACACCCTATGTGATATGGTGTGCTCTATGATGAGTACTACTGAGTTTCCTATTTCCTTTTGGGGGTTATGCACTTGTGAAGCTGCATACCTATTGAATAGGGTTCCAACTAAATCAGTTGCCTCCCACTCTACATGTGATATGGTATGGGAAGAGCCCAACTCTTAAGGTTGTTAAGATTTGGGGTTGTTCGGCCTATGTCTAAAAGCAAAATCCGGACAAGCTCGAGACTAGGTCAGTTCTATGGAAGTTTGTTGGATATCCCAAGCATACGAAAGGGAATATCTTCTACCACACTGAGGAACAAAAGGTGTTTTGTTTCTCAGCATGCCACCTTTAGGAAAGGGAATTTCTTTTGATGAAATTAGTGGTCATGAGGTAGAACTGGAAGGATTTCCTGTTATACAAACTGCAGCTGATGGTTTGGTAGAACCGAAGGATTCAATAGCTCCCGACGAACCTCATCCTCTCCGCCGATCTAGTAGGGTTCCTCATCCACCTGAGAGATACTTCGGTTTTCTCTATGAAAGTGGGAGTGAGGATTGCATCATGAGATGATGACCCAACTAGTTTCGAGCAGGCCATCAGGAGTGGGGACTCTATGAGAATGGTTGGATGCTAAGCGATCTGAGATGGAATTCAAATACACCAACAAAGTATGAACTTTGGTTGTTATATCTGAAAGGTTAAATCCCCATCAGGAGCAAGTATATCTTGAGAAGATTACTTGGTGTACATGGAAAAGTTGAGACTTTCAAAGCTAAGACTAGTTGCAAAAGGTTCTCGTCATCGACCAGGTATGGATAATGATGAAACCTTTTCTAGTGCCTATGCTTAAGTCCATCCAGATCCTACTTTCTATTGCTACATACCATGAATACGCTATCTGGCGGTTGGGTGTCATGACTGCTTTTCTAAATGATGATTTAGAAGAGAGCGTCTGTAAGTACACAGCCAGAGGGCTTCGTAGGCAGTGGGAGCAGCGGAAACGTGTGCAAGTTGCTTTATGTGTTAAAGCAGGCATTGCGGAGTTGGAATATCTGTTTTGATATGATAGTCAAAGCGTTTGACTTCATCAAACTGGTAGATGAACCTTGTATATACAAAAAGGTAGTAGGGAGTATGGTGATGATCCTTGTATTGTACGTGGATAACATACTCTTGATAGGAAAGGAGTTTCCTATGCTACGCTCGGTCAATCTCCTCTTATCACAAGGATTTTTCATATGGGATCAAGGTGATACCTCCTAAATCCTGGATTTTGGATCTATGAGATAAATCTAAGTGGATGTTAGGATTCTCACTAGGTGTAGTGAGGTTGTATCAATCGATCCTGGGGAGAATCACTGGATAGCTTCCAGGGTGGTAAGGACGACTGAATGTCAGTCACAGACATTACCCTCAGTGGAGGGACGGTATATTGGAAGAGTTCCAAGCTAGATACCGTGGCAAACTAGACGATAAAGGCTGGATACATCGCTACCAAGGATGCTACTAAAGAGGCAGTCTGGATGTATATAGTTCATGAGATGAACTTCGTTCCTACCATTGTGTGAGAATGGAGTTGTGGCTTAGTCCTAGGAACCCCCGTCCCATCAGAGATCCAGACATGTTCTCAGGCAGTATCACCTGATCATGGAGATGGTTGATCTCTAAAGAGATCGAGGTTAGAAGAGTAGACATAGAGGAGAACATTGCGGATCCACTCACAAAGGCCTATTCCCAGGAGAGACTTTTATGGGATGGTTGAGTATGAGATACTTCAACCATTGCTGATGTTGGGTATGAAATACTACAACAGATGGCCCTAGTGCAAGTGGGAGATTGTTAGTGATATGTATGCCCTAGAGGCCATTACTGTACATACGATGTATATTTTAGTGGATGCTTGGACATATATAGGGAGGACTTTCTTTCTCGACATGATAATATGCTATCTGGTTGCACTTTATCTTAACATATACTCTGATTGTCTCTATGTTACATGTTGATAAAGCCTTTAAGAAGAGTATTTGACTACCAGGACTATGATGCAGATCATACTAGTGGGGACAGAGTAGTCACTAATTACATCCTTCAAATGTTCCTAGTCGTGGGTGTATCGAGATAGGGCATCGATATACCAGAGTAGACTAGCGTATACCTTCTCGACCCATACAGATGGGTGATGGATGATCCTATATCCATTGGTGTTTGACATCAAAGATGATATACGGGTGCTCAGTGGAGACTGGATACACAGAACGGACTCGCTGAGAACTCCCAGATGGTATTATATCTCACGTCAGATGGTAGTTCTCTGGTGACACCGGTACAGGTTAGTTTGTAGACTTAAGATCGTCATAGAGTCTTGTGTGATTCTCACTGTGCTTTGATTTCTACCTTACCACGTTCAAAAGAACGTGCAAAACAGCGGCTTTTGGATACAGTCCCGAATCATATGGAGGCAATGAGCGATAGGAGGGGTTTCGTCTCTCCCGGTATTCGGAGTTGATGTTGCGTTGTGCTCGATTGGTTATAACAGGAAGTTCCTGGCCAGGGCTGTTTTAGAGATATACTGGTAAGTGTTATCAGTAGTTTCTCAACCCGTTATGAGCCTCATATCGGCACGACTTATCGAGTTACTGGGGTCTGACGTTTACCACCCCTAGACGAGATATGCGACATATCAGACGAAGAGACCGGACTGTACGGTAGTGTTACTGATTGGATTCGCAGGAGTGTGAGAAGGATTGCTTGTTGATATTCTGATCGCTCAATACCCGGGTGGCCGTTATGTTTAGCAGACCGCTTGCGGCTTGTGGGTGTTTGATATGATCATCACCTACTGCCGGCGTATTGACGAGTCTTTAGAGTCCTACACAGGGGTTTCCTGGCTCAAGTGAAACGGAGTAGGAGCACATATGTGATATGTGCGGGACCGAGATTAATGCGATATGTGATACCACATTCTATTCTCGCCATGTGTGACATGGATGGTTATATATGATATAGCCGGGTTATCGGATCAAGTGTTGATTCGATAAGATATTACATTATGATATTAGTCGGTTATATGTGATATAGCCGGATCATTAAATCAAGCGTTGATTTAATAATTTAATGTATAATTATATATTTGATATATTACATTACATTAACTAATATTAGCTCACTTATGATTTCTTTTCTCACTTTGGATACATTGATATATATGTGATATATATATATATATATATATATATATATATATATTAAATGTATCATGCAAGGTTACAAATGCAACTAGGGTTAATGAGGGTTAAACCATGCTAGGGTTAAGATTAGGGTTTAAATTTATCATTAAGTAATTCAAATATTATGGATAATAGTCATGGTTGATATTTGTTGAAAGCTTGTAGAAGCTTGTAAGCATCTTTGACTATGTCCATTTTCTTTGTCTTTCTTAAGATATTTTTGACCTAACCTTTTACCATAACACATGGTTAACTCTCTACAAGGGTTAAGCATGACAGGCTTAACCCTTGGTTTCATTATTAACCTTACCAATAATTCATTTGGATGAGTGAGTTCTTGCTTCTTCTTCTTCTTCCTCAAAGCTTTCTAGCTTCAATGGAGATATGAGGAAAAGAGTGAGAAAATGAAATCTAAAGTGAGCCCACTTCCTACTTCATCATCCTCTACTACTTGTCATTTAGTATAGGGTGTTCTCTTCACAAAGTTCTTAACCTAGTGAAGAAATAGCTTGGGTTAGTGTCTTCTCGACGTAGATCATCTTCGGCCTCGAAGACATCGAAGCAAGCTTGTTCGTTTCTTCATGGGATCCTCTCTAGAGTCCGGAGTTCACGATCGCAGCGAAGGGACTACTACACGGAGCTATTTAAGTGAAGGATGTTGGATATAGTGCCCTCAGAGTCAATTATTGGATCACAGGCACGTGATTGCAATGATTGAGGGAGGACCTATGCCGGTAGGACAGTCTTGCTCAAGATGATAGTATGCTATCTGGTTTATCTTTATCATCGTGTACTGCTTTAGGTGACCTTACAGGTCGCTATTACACATTGATAAAGCCCTTAGGATTCTTTCTTTACTACCAGCAGTATGATGGCGATCATATACGTGAGAGTTGGGTAGTCTATAAGCACATCCTTAAAGTGGTCCCTAGTCGTGGGAGTTTCGAGACTGGGCATCGATACTCCATTAGTAGGCTAGTGTATACAGTCGAGACCCCGACGAGGGGCGGTGTCCGGTCTCACAAGCCACTGGTGTCAGTTGGTTCACCTAAGATGTATACAGGTGCTCTTTGGGTTATGAGTACATCGGACAGGACTCGCCGGGAACATGCTAGTTGGTATTATACCTAGCGTCAGATAGCAGTTCCCTGGTGACATGTGTACAGATTAGTTCATCGACCTGAGATCGTCATTTGTCTCGTGTGAGTTCCCACTGTACTTTGATTACTACCCTACCACGGCTCAAAGAAGTCGTGCAAACAGGTTTTAGTTGGGTACAGTCCCGAGCCACATGGAGGCAGTGAGCGGATCGGCAAGGGTTCGTTTCTCCCGGTATTGGGGGTGAGGTCGCGCTGTGTCTAGGAGAGCCATTACACGAAGTCCTTGGCTAAGGCAGGAGATTTACTGATAGGTATTCCAGTAGTATCTCAGGGTGTTCTGGGCTACACTCCGACACGACTTGTACCGCTTTTGGGGGTCTGACTTTTACCAACCCCCTAGGCCCGACATGCGATGCTCATAGACGAACGGACCAGACTGTACGGATATTATCACTGAAAGGCTCTATAGGGTGTCAGGATGAGTTCGCTCATCGACCTCCCTTTTAGTCAATACTTGGTAGCCCGTTACGTACGGCTAATATCTCTGACGTGCTAGTGGTTAAATCCACAGCCAAAGTATTGACGAGTCTTTAGAGTCCTCCACAGACAGTTTCTCAAGTTTTGGGCGAAACGTTGTAGAGGCCGTATGATATATAGCAGGGTCCGATCATATACGTGCGGTAGTGCACGGATCTTGATCGGACGAATCATACTAATGGGCTTTGGTTTAAGCCGGATCCTAGTATTAGATTTGTTGGATTACTTTAGTCTCATTGCATTCGCATTCAGTCGGAATGCGGATGCAGGCATGTATATACAGGTGAGGGGTATCCTTGTGATCCGTCACGAGTTTACTTTAGATTTTGCCGTATCTTTTTATTGTTGCAAATATTTGGATTAATGTTTGTAAATTGAAATAATGAGCTAGAATTTCATCATGACATGCATTAAATGTGACATGGACTTCATTAGTGACTCATGGTCTCTTTTTATGTGCTAATGTCACATTATATGATGGTTTTGTGATGATTTGATAAGAGTAAAGAGAAAGGGGCTGCCTTATGCAAGCTTGGTCTTGTATTTTTTTTTGATTGACTCTCTCATTTTATCATAGCAACAACAAAAGAAAAGAAAAGCTCTCTTCTCCTTCTTCTTCCTCTAGCTCATGATCTCCATTAATGGCAACACCTTCAACCTCCATCCAAGCAATGGATGCAATAGACAAAGTGATCATAAACATCCTCTATAACACCTTGGACACGTCGGCTAGCACACTTCGTGCCCGAGTTGCTTCGGATGAAGCGGCAGCCCGTAAAAAGACTCGTAGATGTCGTGCCCTTTCCGACGAGGAGATCGAGACCGGAGATGCCGCGGGGAGCTTGGGATGGTGGCCAAAGACCGAAGGACACAGATCGATCGGTATAGCCTTCTATCCCTTCTCTAGATAGCTAGTTGTAGGTTAATGGTTCGATCCGGGTTTTAAGCATAATATAGCGCCGGTTTTCAAGTTAAGAAAAATTTTCGTTTCCGCATTTTGGCCTCGGAAAGACGGCCGGGGCTCTACCATAGACTTACATGGTATCAGAGCCACGCCATTAACCTTTACTAGCTTGCTCTAACGTATTTAAAACATCGATCGAACGAATTTTCTAAAAACTGCATTTCAAAGTCACAGTTTCTGTCGATTTTTTCCTGTGGTCAAAAAATTATTTGGTGTGCTGCAGAAAAACAGGCAGGGTTTTTTTAAGAGAACTGAGAAAATTTGGTGGGCTGATTTCACTGTAGCGCGGCGGATCCGTGGCCGTACCCACGTTTTGGCCGCGGATCCGCCGCCGTACTGTAGCCACAGTGCACCAAAATTTCTACAGTGCTCTCTGACATGAAAATGGGGTTTCTGGTATTTTTTGTTTGGGCCCAGATTTATCAGAGTACTGGGTATTGTACTTGGGGCCCACTTCGAGAAATTTTGTCGATCGAAAATTTTAAACATGTTAGTTCACAGTATTTACATTATATCTGTGACCGTAAATGTCATTTGATCGGTAAATCCTGTATAATTGCTATAGCCCTTTTAGACGGATTTGCGAACGTGACATTCACGTTGATGTTCTGTGTTGTGCTGTGATGTTGCGGTTTTGTCGTGGTGGATAGCCTGGATGCAATGGTAGTACAGTTTGGTTGTATTTGTACATTTGATATTGCGGGGCGAGCGTCCGACATGTGGACTGCCGTCACTGCCTGTTTGTATATTATTCTTTTGGGGCACGACCGGGCTGAGGTCGATGTACCCATTGTATATATTTTACTTTCTGTACTAGGATTACCCCGCGGTGGGATGCACGGGTAGCCGGGTTCTAGAGGGCAACGGGCCCGCATCTCATGGCTTTGAGATGGAGGGGGTTTTACTCTAGAATTGGCGGGCTATTCACCGCACTCGTAGGGGGTACAGGTTGACCCAAGGAGGGGTGCTCAAGTTACCGGATTCCGTGAAGTGCTGGGTGGTCCATTCACGTTGTTGAAGGGGGCTGCCTCGCTTCAGGTTTTAGCGGGTAACTTGCCGCGCCCGTAGGGGTCTAGGATTTCATTGCACAGGCTATCCACACGACCAGGGGAACGTCGGGTTTCAATAGCGGCTCTATGAAACCCGGGGATCCCAGATATCTATATTGTTCTGTGATGCTTATTACATTTCTGTGATGTTGCATTTTATCACGCCTTGAGCGATTATTATATATTGATATATATATTAATAGATGTTGTATATGTTTTGCATCCGCGCTAGTCCAGTCCCCGCTCTGTCGTTAGTTAAGTAACCTAACGGGTGATGACGGGACCCAATGGCGAATGCGGATGGCATATACGTACATCGTATTTTCGTTCTTTTGTGGTGTGATCAATTGATGGGACTGCATTGATTCGGATCAATGCAAGCTAAATAAACCTATTCTGATGTTGTTGGAACATTTTTCAAAAAGTTGTTATTGCAAGGATGTTCTATTTTGTTTTGCATAATGGTATTCGGTTATGAATATCCAGCACCTCAGTCGACGAGGTAAGGGCCGGGATCCCTTCACCGGGAGTGACCCCTTGGACAGAAGTTTGCGTCAGGGTAATAACTTCACTATAGTTGATTACCTTTTGCTTTGCATCGTGGTATTCAGTTGGAATATCCTGCACCTCATTCTACATAGAAAGAGCCGAGATCCCTTCACCGGGAGGGACCTCTTTAGAAAAGGGTTTTCGCCACTATATTTTTATAAAAAGCTATCCGGTTCCTTCAACGATATCAACTTCATTACGTTAAAGGTTTTTTGCTAAAAACCATTCGTAGCCCTCCGTCATTTCAGAAAGGTAGCACTTAGTATTCATGCTATGTATGTTGGCCTTCGTCAAGGCATAGTGTATGGTAACTATTTGTTACTTTTCTGCTGCATAGATAAATGCGTTGGTTTGGGACAGTCGTACTACTATTTTGGCCTTCGTCAAGGGTATGTACGGGTGGGTTCAAATTAACCTGTATAATGACGGGTAGAACTTGACATGTGACTTATGATATGTTAGCCTTCGTCAAGGTCATAAGAGCATGGGGTAAAAATCACATCGGGAGTTTCTAAAGAAACTGAAACTTGCCAGATATGCGTATACCTTCTGGAGTGTGATAACGTGAGTGGATTCCATCATGTTATCATGCGATGATAGTTGGATCCCGATTCCCACTGATGAGTTGGTTTACTCCTCGGGTGATCCCGACTAATTCTTCTTTCAGGTTTGGAGGAGAATTTGACGGTACAGTGGGAGGTTTCCTGATTAGATAAATTGATAACCATTCTGATCTAGGTTAGAGTGCACGCAGAGTGTTTCTTTTCTCTCTCTTTTTGGCAGCGACCATGACCCGACCCTAGATTATAACTCAGTGACCAAGTTAACCGAACCTTCTTAAAACACTGGCTTTTGGATTGTCAGAGTTGCATACCTCATTGCCACTCCTACTTTTACCCTTTTCTTCAGAACACCCCGTATTATTACGAACATCCACTTCCATTGGATAGAACCATCGTATGGTTATATACGAACTCGAAGGAACTTGTTCCAGATTCGAGGATGGTTTCTGGTTCTGGAGAAAATGAATATGACTATTCAGTTGTCTTTTCCTTTTACCTTCTCTCAGGTTGTGAGTGCTCCTTGGATTTGGACAGTACACCTATTATGCTAATTAGATAGTCTTCTTCCAAACCATAGACTGGTGCCGAACGGTAGGGAATGAAGAAAACCATTTAGCCTAAACGGTGTACAAAAGATATTAAGTAAAGACAAATAAAGGGATTAGTAAGAGGGCAAAATAAACCGCGACTGCTATTCACGACCAAAAACAAGTATTTCTTCGCCAATCCTACATCACATTTGTATTTCTCCAGAACACTCCGTATCACTATGAAGATCCACAGTTTATTGGATACTCCATCGTATGGTTATATACGAACTCGAAAGGAACTTGTTCCAGTTCGGGGATGGATTCTGGTTCAGGAGAAATAGGAATAAGGTTTTATTCAGTTGTCTTTTATCTTCACCTTCTCTCAGGTTACGAATACTCCTAGGATTAGGAGAGTACACCCATTATGCTTATTGGATAGTCTTCTTCCAAACCATAGGCTGGTGCCGAACGGTAGGGAAGAAAGAAAACCATTTAGCCTAAAGGGGTGTACAGAAGGTAATGACTAAAGACATATAAAGGGATTTGGAGAGATGGCAAAGAAATATACGGTTACAGTTGTGAATCTGATAATGGAAGAGGCATTACTAGGAATACCCGGATACCCCTTCGAAACATTTATATGTTTCAGTTTCATTGTGTATTGTTAAAGGAAAACTGATTTCCCAATTAGTCCTTGCTCCAGGGTATGTATTTACCAGGTTTGATTCTCACATCTGTATGGTTTTACAGATGATGAGTGGGAGTAAGTTATTGGGAATTGGGTGATCATCCTCATTATATCGGGATTCGTTGTAATTGGTGATATTTGAGGAAATCTCCTGGGTTGTTTGCCGGACGACAAATATTTGGTTTTGAATATCCATTATAATGCACCAATTTCAAATTGATATATCTGTATGTTTATTTTTATAAAGTGAGATATACCTTTTTGAAATTATGTCTATGACATTTACCTGTATCAGTGGATGGTTAGGTAAGGAGCATTAAACAGCGGTGTAATTCTTCTTAACCATAAGTACAGTTTTCAACCTACGACACACGGGGAATGAGTTATTAGACTCAGGGGACTTATACAGAGTATTGTATATTGTCCAGTGTCCATGAGGACAGAGGGGTTGGTACTCGTACTATATTCTGTTTACTTGTGACTTCTCTGGTTCTTAAACATGTGTTTCGTAGAAATGCAAGATCTAAGTTTTGAGAAGTTATAGGTATAAGAATAAAGTAGAGAAGCAGGTATTGCAAGTATCAGGATTCTTCAAGGTGATCGAAGATGTAGATACTTGTGTATGGTATTCAGTTAATAGTAATGATTAAGAGAACTTGCTTCTCTTTTAGGTTACTCATAATTGGAAGCACTCCTAAGTTGAGTAATGCTGAACGACCTCTCTCTATTTAGTTAACATGCACTGGAGACAGTTGCATGATTTGAATCTGGTTCCAATTAAATCAGTGCCTCTTTTTCTATATTGGATATAGAATAGTTCATATCTTAACAATGTTAAGGTACGGGGAGTTGTCCGGTTTATACTTAAAACCAGACTCTGGATAACTCAAGGCACGTTTTTTATAATGGCTGTTTGTGGGTTGACCCGGGCTATGACGATGGTTGATTTTCTACCATCTGGAAGATCAATAGTGATATTGTTCTTGATTCGCCACTGTTCCCCTCCGAAAGACGGCGCGACGCGGGGACGTCTTGCCTGAGATTCGGGGCAGATGCTAATTGGCGCTATCTGTCCACCTCTCCGAAGATGCCAAGTTGATTTATGGCACCATGTATTGAAGGTTTAAACGGATGCGTCCGATGTAGCAGACTTCGTCAGATTCCCCCTCGCTTGAGGGGTTTTTGATTGTGGGGACGCTCTTCCCTGCAAGCGCAAGCCCCTGCAGTTAATTACGCTACCGCATCGCGGTAACAACTTTCTCCTTCTCCAGATGGTCGCCCCGTTCTGACAACTTGACCAACTGCCTCAGTCGCCTGGTGAACCCGTATCTGCTGAGCTATATATTCGTCTACGTCATCTTTGGAGATTGTCTCCTCCTTGGCTGTTGAAAGAGCCGGTGGAGGATTTGACGTTTCTCCTCTGTCGTCTTCAAGAATGATTGGAGGATCTTCAGCAGGAGAATCTTGTTGGATCATCATTCCCACCATGTCCTGGAACAGGAAGGCCATTCGTTGTATATTGGCTGCTTGTTCGGCAACCTCTTTATCCTTCTTCTCCAATATCCTATGAAGGAATTCAGCGTCAGTTTCTTGCTCCTGACGTTGATCAGATGACGCTTCGGGGCTTTCTTTCGGCCCAGTAAGTGCGGCCATCGCGGTCATCATTTCTTGGAGCTTCTGCTGTTGCTCCTGAGCTTTGGTCACTGACCGTGTAAGCGGTCTATGACCCGTGGATGCACGACTGTCCTCTTTTCCAAGCGCCATGTATACTGTATGCACCATTATTCCCCCAGATTAAGGCGTTTTGGCTTATTGTCCTTGATATTTGCTGCAGGAGTGTGGACTTTCTCCGGCCTTCTTCTCTTTTGAGCAGTCGACGTGGAGGGAACCGTTGCAGCGGGCACCCAAGCGGTTGTCGTCCTTTGTTGTCTGACATGTCGGTTCTTTTCTCCCTGCACCTTCGCCTTTTTAGGTTGACGAGAGTGATCTTGGTCGATTACTGAGTCTTGGACCCGTCGCCAGACCTTATAAATCTTGGAGGACAGCCGTTGAGGAGGCTGTTCCGGCTTATCTTCTGTAACGTTCTCCGTAGTTGGAGGGGATCTTTTGAGAACCGCAGTTGGCGAATTTCTGCGTACCCTGTTCAGCAGCTCGAAGTTGTTCCCGGTTGGAACAGCAGCCTCAATTTCCACCGTTGGAGCTGGTGGAGTTAGTCCGGAGGGGGAGTTTCCCCCAGTCTTCCTTATCCGGCGCCAGTGGCGACGTCTGGCATGACGGGTTGTTGGGATTGATTCAGCGACGGCTTCGTCTTGCCCCCTGTTCTGGGGAGGGGTTGCTGCCGGTGTCAGCCTCTTGAAGACTGACGTCCGTTGAGGAGTTACAGTTTTCTGAGCGGGAGCGGGAATGGAGGTAGTCAGTCTCGTGAAGACCGACCCTCTGGGAAGAGAAACCATCTTGACGCCTTCAGGAGCAGCTGTCTTCTTTGGGATGGCCTTCTTAGATATCACGGCCTTTTTGGCGGGCCCTTTAATGTTCAGGCTCAGTCTGGTGAAGACCGAGGAGTTGGACGACCCGCTGAGAGGGGCCGTGGGAGTAGCAAGTCGATCAAGGACCGACTTCTTTGACGCTTCCGGTACGGGCATTGGGATGTTAATGTTCACCGGCGGGAGCATGGTCCCAAAGAATAGAAAGGTGGTAGCTTGAGTTACTTGCTCCACAGGCATAGTGAATAGGGAAGCAGCCTGTGGTCCATATGCTACACCTCCAGGTGAGGCGGAGCGTCGGCTGCATTTGCATTTCGAGCAATTGAACGCCATTGATCCTTTGTTTTCTGCACCAAGCAAAACGCCAAATCTTAGTACCTCGCAACCCAACGGCAACCATTAGCAAACCATGTTTGGTTCGCGAATCACAACACACGAAGTGTGGAGTGGAAAGAGGAAAAGGTCCCACCGGGTGTGCCAGAATCTGTTCCCCTCCGAAAGACGACGCGACGCGGGGACGTCTTGCCTGAGATTCGGGGCAGATGCTAATTGGCGCTATCCGTACACCTCTCCGAAGATGCCAAGTTGATTTATGGCACCATGTATCGAATGTTTAAACGGATGCGTCCGATGTAGCAGACTTCGTCAGATTCCCCCTCGCTTGAGGGGTTTTTGATTGTGGGGACGCTCTTCCCTGCAGGCGCAAGCCCCTGCAGTTAATTACGCTACCGCATCGCGGTAACAACTTTCTCCTTCTCCAGATAGTCACTTCGTGTCGTGGGTGTTTGTTTTGTGTTTGGTTGCCCGTGGATTGTATACGGAGACTGAGTTATGTCGTCGCCCGTAGGGCGTGGACTAGTCCAAATCCCTATCTTTCTTAGATTTAGGTTTGGGGGTTGTGTTTAAGGATACATTAGCCTCGTTTGAGACTAAGATCAACTTAAACGTTAGTTAAGGATACGTTAGTCTAGTTTTAGACTAAGATCAACTTAACGGGATCGTTTAGATCCGACAAGAGAGCGATTAGGGGAACCCTGTTGTTTAGTTTAGTGACTTTGCGGTCGGTAGGTAGTTTAAGGACATTGCGGTCCGGTGTTAGTTTTAAGACATTGCGGTCAAGGTTAAGGACGTCGTAGTCCGTGGATTTAAGGACTCCACAGTCCGATGTTAGTTTTAAGACATCACGGTCAAGGTTAAAGACGTCGTAGTCCATGAGTTTAAGGACCCCACAGTCCGTATCAATGTATGTAGTTATCGGGATCCGTCACCTCTCTGAAGACGTTGAGGAATTACAACGACAAGTATCAAAGGAGTGAAGAGATGTACCCTTAAACCGAGGTAGGTTAAGTGATCTGTAGTCCAATTTGGATACTAGGATCAATTATTATATTATGAGCCCATTGGCCCAGTTAAATTTGAATTGAGGACTTATGGCCATCTTGGGCTAAGTCCAATTGTATCTGGGATATTGGCCCTCTGTTGATTCATTGAAGGAGAGGCTTTGCCTCTGGAAACTTAGCCAATTGTGCTAAAACTAGTGTTAAACACTAAAGACCAACAGTGTTGAACACTGGGAATAAGGTTGACAAGTTAGTGTTAAATACTAAAAGATAATCAGTGTTGAACACTGGGAATCGGAGTTTTCAAATTAGTGTTAAAAACTAAGCAAATCCAGATTGGTGTTAAACACTAAGAAAGTCAGTGTTAAACATCGCAAATAGAGTTTTCCAAATTAGTGTTAAACATTAAGAAAAATCAGTGTTAAACACTGGATACAGAAGTTTCAATTTAGTGTTGAACACTAAGACAAGAGGGGTCACGTGGTCACACGTGAGAGCGCCCTTCTTTCCTTTATTTTGTTCTATAGATAAGTGTTTAACACTTTTAGTCCTGAAAGCCATCATGTGCGAGCACGTGATGGGAGCTCATGCTCTGGTTTATTAGAATACCCATTATAGGTCACGTGGTGACACGTGAGGGCGCCCCAGAGTCTCTATTTATTTTGCTTTTTCTTTATGTGTTTCAGGGGTCACGTGGGGCACGTGGGGCGTTGCCTCAAAGCTCTCTTTTATCTATCTTCGCAGGAGTCACGTGGTAACACGTGAGGTGCCTACTTCAGAGTTTTATTCTGTGGGTCTCTGCATGTTTTAAAGTTCTGTTCATAGGGTTAAACCCTAAACTTCTGAAGAATTATAATCTTAATAGGGTTAAACCCTAGTTTCTTTTCTTAAAGGAATTAAATTCCTGTGAGTTTGAGAGAATTATATTCTCAGTTAGGGTTAAACCCCAGTTCTGTTCATTTTGAAGGAATTAAATTCCCATAACATAGGGTTAAACTCTAACTTTATCTCAAAGGAATTGAATTCCTATCATTTTGTGAGAATTAAATTCTCTAAACTCAGTTCCTCCTCTGTGTTTTAGATCTGCATGGCAGGATCTCAACCCAATGAGAATTAAATTCTCAATTCATGGGGAGATGTGCACTTTGCAGATCCTCAACCAGAGAAAGAACTAAGTTCTCTTTTTTTATATAAGAGTTAAACTCTTTTGAGAATTAAATTCTCCTTTGAAGCCTCCCTTTTTCTTTCTTACCTATGGTTTTCCTTTTTGCAGAGAATTTCAGAAAAAAAGTTTTAGAAAAAGATCTTCGAAAAGGGTCCCCCCTCTTCTTTTCTTGGCTTCTATTTATAGGAGAAGGAAGAGAATCAATCTGCTTAGTAAATCTCTCATTGAGAGATTTAATTTGTATGTTGAGAGATTTGATTTATATTTATCATTAATCTAGGCCTTTAGATTGTTAAGTGAATTTTATTCACCATTGGATTTTAAATCCAAAGATATTTCCTTGTTGTTTCGGTTAGATTTAGTGGGAAATCTTTCCAAGTCCAAGATTTTTCCATAAATAGGTGATATTTAATCACCTTTAGATTTTTAATCCAACGGTCCCAAATAATCATTCTCTATCTTGGAAAGATTTGAATGATCTTTTCTCAGAATTTAATTCTGTTAAATAATAAGGCTTTTAAAGCCGGTCACGTGTGGCCGTGTGACCCCCGGTCACGTGTAGGCACGTGACCCCTGGAATGGGCTTCTCTTCTTCTGCGCTCTGTTCTCTGGCCGCTGTTCAGCCGTCATGTGGCAACACGTGACCACTGGTCACGTGTGAGCACGTGATGCCTTTTCTGGAGCTTTTTCTTGAATGAGCTTTGTGCCACTGCTTTAAACGTCACGTGCCAACACGTGACCACTGGTCACGTGTGAGCACGTGATTGAGTCCTTTCCTGATTTTTAATCAGGGAACAAATGCCCCCACAGCGTTGTTCTCACATGTCTGCACGTGAGTGCAACGCTGTCTCTTTTGTGACCGTTGGATCTATCTTGGGAATCGGGGAGATGAAGCGTTTCCATCACATCCTATAAATATAGGGGTCACTTCAGAAGCGCCTCCACTTTTGCTTATCTTCTTCCTTGAAACTTTTCTCTTTGAGAATTTAATTCTCGTTTCCAGAGCTTAGTTCTCTGCCTCCAAAATTTTTCAGAGTTACCGCGTTCCACAGTCCAATGTTAGTTTTAAGACATCACGGTCAAGGTTAAGGACCTCATAGTCCATGGATTTAAGGACTCCACAGTCCACGAAATGTGTGGTTTCCGGGACCCGTCACCTATTTGAAGACGTTGCGGAATTACAACGCCAAATATCAAAGGAGTGAAGAGATGTACCGTTTAACCAAGGTAAAATCAGTCTAGAATCATCGTGGTTGATCGTTAGTTTTAAGACATTACGGTCGAGGTTAAGGACATCATAGTCCGTGGATTTTAAGGACTCCACAGTCCGGTGTTTGCTCTGGATGCTTCACACGGGTTCACTGCCATGTTTGGCGAGGACCAGGCTCCGCTCTGGATGCTTCACACGGGTTCACTGCCGTGTTCTGCGAGGACCAGGATCCGATCTGGACGTTTTCCACGGGGTCAAAGAGTGACGTTATCCGCGTTCCACGTAACCAGGAATTTTGCACTAGATGATTCACACGGGTTCATTGCCTTGCTCGGTGAGGACTAGGCTCCGCTCTGGATGCTTCACACGGGTTCACTGCCGTGTTCTGCGAGGACCAGGATCCGCTCGGGACGTTTTCCACGGGGTCAAAGAGTGACGTTATCCGCGTTCTACGTAACCAAGAATTTTGCACTAGATGCTTCACACGGGTTCATTGCCGTGCTCGGCGAGGACTAGGCTCCGCTCTTGATGCTTCACACGGGTTCACTGTCGTGTTCTGCGAGGACCGGATCCGCTCTGGACATTTTCCATGGGGTCAAAGAGTGACGTTATCCGCGTTCCACGTGACTTGGAATTTTGCACTAGATGCTTCACACGGGTTCATTGCCGTGCTCGGCGAGGACTAGGCTCCGCTCTGGATGCTTCACACGGGTTCACTGCCGTGCTCTGCGTGGACCAGGATCCGCTCTGGACGTTTTCCACGGGGTCAAAGAGTGACGTTATCCGCGTTCCACGTAACCAGGAATTTTGCACTAGATGCTTCACACGGGTTCATTGCCGTGCTCGGCGAGGACCAGGCTCCGCTCTGGATGCTTCACACGGGTTCACTGCCGTATTCTGCGAGGACCAGGATCCGCTCTGGACGTTTTCCACGGGGTCAAAGAGTGACATTATCCGCGTTCCACGTGACCAGGAATTTTGCACTAGATGCTTCACACGGGTTCATTGCCGTGCTCGGCGACTAGGCTCCGCTCTGGATGCTTCACACGGGTTCACTGCCGTGTTCTGCGAGGACCAGGATCCGCTCTGGACGTTTTCCACGGGGTCAAAGAGTGACGTTATCCGCGTTCCACGTAACCAGGAATTTTGCACTAGATTCTTCACACGGGTTCATTGCCGTGCTCGGCGAGGACTAGGCTCCGCTCTGGATGCTTCACACAGGTTCACTGCCGTGTTCTGCGAGGACCAGGATCTGCTCTGGACATTTTCCACGGGGTCAAAGAGTGACGTTATCCACGTTCCACGTGACCAGGAATTTTGCACTAGATGCTTCACACGGGTTCATTGCCGTGCTCGGCGAGGACTAGGCTCCACTATGGATGCTTCACACGGGTTCACTGCCGTGCTCTGCGAGGACCAGGATCCGCTCTGGACGTTTTCCACGGGGTCAAAGAGTGACGTTATCCGCGTTCCACGTGACCAGGAATTTTGCTAATTGTATCTGTATTTCACGGAGTTGGGATTCGACTCTCAGTGGGAGTACATCGCCGAGTCATGGAACTGGGAGTTGCCGCTGTTCCGATTTGCTTGATGTTGTGTCTGTTTTGACGAGACGAGTGCTGAGACGATCTCTAGGTCATTTGCGGCCCGTCGATATTTGGCCTCTTCTTCTGATGAAACCTGGGGGAAGGAGTATGATCCTTTCTTTATTTGCGCCCCTGGATTGTATACAGGGATTGATGTAATATCACCCGTAGGGCATAAATTTCATTTTTATTTTATTTCTTTTTCCGCGATGCTCTATTATTTCAGCTTTATATCGCGAAGGTCGCGATTGCCCAATCATTTCGGCTATTTTTCGCGGTGCCCAATCATTTCGACTATTTATTTTATTTTTACTCGCTGCTTTTTATTGCGAGTTGCCCAATCATTTCGGCTATTTATTTTATTTTTTACTCGCTGCTTTTTATTGCGAGTTACCTAATCATTTCGGCTATTTTTCATGCATACATTTTTGCTTGCTACTTTTTATTGCAAGCTGCCCCATTATTTCGGCTATCTCGTATGCATGTGTGACTCGCTAGCCTTTTCGATGCAAGATTGGATTTTAGACACCGATTTCGGCATCAGCACCGCTACAACTGGGATGTTTCCAGGAGCGAATCATCATTTGCCTCTGTCGATGTTGACCAAAGGTGGCTTAGTAAACAGGGTTAAGGGTCCTGTCGACTAAGGCTTTTGACTTCATGAGCCGTAAGGGTCTCACAAAGGTATTTCTTCCTACAAGTCGTGAGGTTCTTGCAGGTGTGTTTTCTCCTTGGGAATCGTGAGGATTCCTAAGTGCATGCCCTCTTGCAAGTCGTAAGGATCTTACAAAAGGTTTTTCTCCTTATAAGTCGAGAGGACCTACAAGGGTTGTTCGCCATACGGACGTATCCCTAGTCACGGATGGGACTTGGTTAGGGAAATGTTTATTCGCGCCCGTGGATTGTATACAAGGGTCAGTATTGAGTCACTTGTAGGGCATAAATTGAAGGTTGTGGGGGTTGCTTAAGCACAGGTTTAGGTCTCTGTGACTTATGACTTTCAAATCTTATGAGCCGTGAGGATCCCATAAGAGAGTTCTCCTTACGAGTCGTGAGGATTTCGCAAGTGTAATTTCTCCTTAGGAATCGTGAGGACTCCTAAGTGTGTTGCTCCTTTGTGAGTCGTAAGGATCTCACGCGGGTGATTTCTCCTTACAAGGTCGTGAGGACCCTGCAAGTGTCCTTTAACGAGGTTGCGCCCTTTCGGGTTTTCGCAAACACTCGCCGGTAGCCCTGCTGTTTTTACTCACGGAGCCCTTTCGGATTTTCATCCGTGCCCATTTTGCTTATGGACATACCGTTTTTATTATTATTTATTTATTTATTTATTTTGTATATCGGCTTTGAGATACTGCAATCCACCGTAGTTTATCGACATCTCGGTCAACAGCCAGTTTTAGGACATAGTGGTCCATTGTTAGTTTAAGGACGTTTCGGTCCGTTATTAGTTTAAGGACATTTCGGTCCGTCGTTAGTTTTAAGGACATTTCGGTCCATTGTTAGTTTAAGGACGTTTCGGTCCGTTGTTAGTTTAAGGACGTTTCGGTCCGTCATTAGTTTAAGGATGTTTCGGTCCGCCGTTAAGGATGCCGGTTACTACTTAGAGTTCGGGCTTAGGAAGATAGCGAGCGGACATAGTCGTCGTCATCTATCATTGACCTAGGCCTTAACCCGTTAAGCGTAGTATCTCTTCAGGAAGCGACCGTTCACTGGCCTGAAAAGTCTTTCGCCGTGCATATTTATGAATAGATACGCTCCACCCTAGTAGACTTTGTCTATGATGTACGGGCCTTCATAGTTTGGCTCGAATTTTCCCCGTTTGGCGCGATTGGGGATCATAGGTCTTTTGACCACTAGCACGAGTTCACCTTGGCGGAATGTTCTCGGCCTGGTCAATCTTTCGTATGAGCGCGTCATCTTTGCTTTGTAAGCCTCCAGATTTTGTTGCACTATGAGCCGGGTCTCATCAAGGGCATCAAGCTCCTTAAGCCGAAGGTGAGCATTTTCTTCGTCCGTCAGCTCGTAGTGGACCACCACTCGTAGAGAGGGTAACTCTATCTCGAGGGGGAGTACTGCTTCTGTACCGAATACCAATGCATATGGCGTTGTGTTCGTGGCTGTCTTGAACGTAGTTCGATACGCCCAGAGAGCTTCTTGCAGTCTCTCGTGCCAGTCCTTCTTATTTCGGGACACCGTCTTCTTCATGATCTTTGTCAAGGTCTTATTGAAGGCCTCGGCCAGACCGTTAGCTCGTGGATTATAAACCGAGGAATATCTCCAGTCTATATTGTGTTGTTGCGCGAAGCGGCTGATCTTGTGGCTTCTGTAGGCTGGCCCGTTATCGGAAATGATTCGTCTCGGAGTTCTGAACCGATAAATGACGTGTGTCTTGAAGAAATGGAGAATATTCTCCGTTTTCACTTCCCTCAATGGTACCGCTTCTGCCCATTTGGAGAAGTAGTCAGTGGTCGCTAGGATGAAACGATGTCCTCTGGACGATGCTGGTTCGATGGGGCCGATTATATCAGTTCCCCACATCTCGAACGGCCAGCTAGCCACCGTTGGATGCAGCAGATTTGGATGCTGGTGGATAAAGTCCCCATGGATCTGGCATGAGTGGCATTGCTTCGCATACTCGAGGCAGTCCTGAATCATCGTGGGCCAGTAATAACCCATCCGTTTATTCTTCAACTTCATCTTCGGCCCGGCTTGATGAGAACTGCAGAGTCCGTCATGAGTTTCTTGGACGACTCTCTTCCCCTCTTCAGGTCCCAGGCATCTTAACCATAAAGAATCGAATGACCTCTTGTACAGAGTATCATTGACGAAAGCGAAAGATAGGGCTCGCTTCATGAGCTGATGTTTTGAGGACGCATCTTCAGGCGTTCGACGGGATTTGAAGTAGTCTATAAAGACTTCCCTCCAGTCCTCAGCCTTTTCCTGATCTTTTATTTGCATAGTCATTTGCTCAATCGCTCCTTTTTCTTCGGACGAATCCGGAGATATTTCCGCCGGCGCAAGAACCCGATGACTCTGCACAATGATCCTCATGTCATCGAGGCTCTCGTCGGCCAGTTCTTTAGCGAGCTTGGCTAATGCATCCGCTTTGCTGTTTTCTGCGCGCGGTATGCTTTCCAAGATGTAGGAAGGTATTTGAGTCAGCAGTTGCTGTACCTTCTCTCCGTATTTCACCAACTCTGGTTTGCACGTTTGATAGTCGCCGTTTACTTGACTAACGACCAGTTGGGAGTCTCCGTATATGAGGAGGTTTTCAATTCCCATGTCGATGGCGATCTCGAGGCCTGCTATTAAAGCTTCATACTCGGCTTCATTGTTTGTCCTCGGCTCTGTTAAGGAGAAAGCAAAGCGCATTATTCCTCCTTGTGGGGTCACGAAGATAAGGCCTACCCCCGATTTGATTATATGGGTACTTTGTTTGCGCTTCTTCACAGAAGATGCTCCATCGCAATAAAGCTCCCATCGGGTATCACCACCGTCGATCGCATCAAATGCATGTTCGTTTGGAAAATCGCAATTCAGAGGAGAATCGGCGGGTATCTGATGCTCAGCGAGGAAATCGGCGATGGCCTGGCCTTTCACTGCCTTGAGAGGCTGATAGGTTATCGAGAACTCCATCAAGAGCAGGGCCCATTTAGCGAGTCGCCCCGTCAATATGGCCTTGGACATTAAATATTTGAGGGGGTCAACCTTCGATATGAGACGAACTTCATACGCCATCGCATAGTGCCTGAGCTTTGTTATCGCAAAGATTAACGCCAGGCAATGTTTTTCGATAGGGGAGTAGTTGCTTTCTGCCCCCAGTAGGACTCGACTTAAATAGTAGAGCGCTCTCTCCTTCCCTTGATCGTTCTCTTGTGCCCATAATGTGCCTAAGGAACCTTCGAGGGCAGTTGTATAAAGAATAAGAGGTTTTCCCTTGACTGGAGCAGCTAACACCGGCGGGTTTTGCAGGTACTGCTTGATCTCGTCCAGTGCGCCTTGGCATTTGTGATCCCAGATGAATGGGGTTCCCTTCTTCATTAGGTGACTGTAAGGGCGGCACTTGCCTGGAAGGTTGGCTATAAATCGCCGGATGTACGCGAGCTTCCCTTGGAGAGACCGCAATTGTTTGAGAGTCCATGGCGGTGGCATTTCCATGATCGCCTTGATCTTCGACGGATCTATTTCAATGCCCCGGTGCCGGACAATGAACCCTAGGAATTTGCCTGAGGATACCCCGAACGCGCATTTGAGGGGGTTCATCTTCAAGTTGTATTTCCGAAGGCGTTGAAATACGGTCTTCAGATGCTCGAGATGTTCCTCGTATGACTTGCTTTTCACGACGAGGTCGTCGATATAGCATTCGACGATTTCATGTATAAGGTCATCGAAGATCTTCGTCATGGCCCTTTGATAAGTAGCACCGGCGTTCTTTAAACCGAAGGGCATCACTTTATAACATAATATTCGCAGAGGAGTCCGAAAAGCGGTGTGCCTCTGGTCTTTGGGATGCATCTTTATCTGATTATACCCTGATGAGCCGTCCATGAAGGAGAAAACCTCATGAGTGGACGTATTGTCTATCATCAGCTCGGTGACCGGCACTGGAAATCGTCTTGCAGGCAGGCTTTATTGATATCCCGAAAGTCTACGCATATGCGCATTGTCCCATTTTTCTTCATTACCAGGACGATGTTGGCGATCCAGTCAGGATATTGCACTTCTTGGATAAACCCAGAATCGATCAGCTTCTTGACTTCGGCGTTGATGCTCATCTCAAGCTCAAGCCGCATTCTTCTCGGCGCCTGTTTGACTGGCTTGACGTCTGGGGATATTGCCAATTTATGCACTGCAATTTCTGGATCTAGCCCTGGCATTTCAGAATAGTTCCATGCGAAACAATCTTTATGCTGCATAAGCACGTCTTTTAACGCAGCCACCCTTTCGTCAGATAGCAGCTCGCTGACGAATGTCGGTCGTTGGTCGTTCGCCATCCCTAACTCAATTTTCTTGAGGTTATCGGCATTGGTGTGTATGCCATCTTCCAGCTCTTTCGGTACTGGTGGAAATTCTGAGATAACCTCATCGTCATTGTTTTCGAAGCACCAGGGGAAGTTATCCATATTCTCGGGTTCTTCTTTTGATATCGTTATCACGCGACAGGTACGAGCTCGCTTCTAAGACCGATATGGATCTGGTTCTGCTCTTGTGGCTTTGGGTTCATGCTTTTGTGGCGGCGTTACCCTCCAGCTGTCGGATAGAGTAAATCTGCATTGCTGGTATTGGTCTTCGACCCAGTTCTTGAAGGTGAAGCAGTCTTCGATAGGGTGTCCTACGGCTCGGTGATAAGAGCAATAGTCTGGATTAGAGACCTCATCAGCCTGCTCAGGGTGTTTAGACTTCGGAAGTATAATCATTCGATGTTTTACAGCGAGGTCAAGTATCTTCCGTGTCTTGTCTTGAGGGAAAGAATACGCTTGACTCATCTTCTTCATGAGGGACAAATCCGGACCGCGCAATACCCGATCACATGACTCTCTGATCCTGCGTTGTCGTTGTCGACCTCCTTTTCTGCCTTTTGACTTACTTCTACCCCTGCGCCGGGCCTTTTGCACAGCAGGTTGACATGGAGGAGTATTTTCGTCTTTGGCAGCCTGTTTAAGAAGACGTTGCGTCCTGGCTTTCTCGTAAATGGCCATCTTGCGATTATAGTCGTTCCGAGATTTTTGGACCGCTCTCCCGATAAGCTTGTCCATCTGTTCTTCAAACGACGGACTCGATATTTCGATCGCGGGATCCAGTTCCGATGCGGGGTTGGCATTCTCTGACAAGGCGTCCTCTTCATCATCAAAGGTATATATGGCGTAGCTACCGTAGACCCGTTCCCGTTTTCCGGCTCTCACGTATCCAAGCCCAAGCGTTTCCATTCTCCCGTTGGGTAATTTGCGCTGAGTCCCAGGGACATCCCAAATCCTGTTATAGAATCGAGCTTGTCGAGTAGTCTGTTTTAAGGGTACCCCTTGGCGCTTCAATAGCCTTTTCAATCCGTTTGTGTAATATCTGGGCAAACGGATGGGTTGAAGCTTGTCAAGTGTAGAATCCGCGTCGTGCCAGATCTCTTTCTCCACTCTTGTTTCCGAGGATCGACAAAATATGATCGCCTTTTCGCATTTTCGCTTAGGAGGGACGTAAAACGTCTGCAGGTCTTGCACGTTGTGAGCTTCAAGCGCGTCAAGATCTTTGTAGTGCTCCCGCGGAATCATGGTGATTTGCAAACTCTGATCATCACTAGGGAATTCTTGTATTGGCGGCCGACTGGAGAACACAACATTAACCTCATCTTCCGAGTCACTTCCGAAGATCAATATGGGGGCGGACGGTCCCAGGTCATTGCGTCGAGACGGCCCAGAGTAGACTATCTTTTCTTCTTCTTCGGTATCACTCCCGAAAACAGGAATGGTGGCAGCGGCTTTGTTCTCCGGTTTGCGACATCTCTCTGTATCCTCGAAATCTGGCAAAAAGTACTTTGCATCTTCGTATTTGCGGACTTCGTTCACGGAGAATGGGTTCAGCTCGCCTGTCACGGTGTACTCGAGACCATCCTTGAAATACTTCATACACTGATGTTGCGTAGAAGGGATGATGTTGTACTCGTGTAACCAAGGACGACCGAGCAGAGCATTGTAACATGTCTTGGCATCTATGACGTGAAACTTAATGTCCGTGACGAGTAGCCTAAAGCGTAGCGTCAATATCACTGACCCAAGAGTTCTCGATGATTGGGAGTCGAACCCGGAGATGGTGATCTTGTCCCGAGCAAGGTGCTGGACGCTCGTGCAAATCTCCTTTAACACCCGCACGTTGAGGAGATTGACGGAAGACCCATTGTCAACCAAGATTTTGCCTATCTTTATATCGTGGCAATATCCAGAGACGTATAGGGGACGGTTGTGGTCGCATGTCCCTAGTAGCAGGTCTTCGTCACCGAAAGTGATATCGGCCGCGTGCACTTCTTCCAGTTCATCCTTCATCCTTTCTTCGGCGAGGAAGGCTTGGAATTGTTCGGGCTCTTGTAGCGCCTTGACTAATGAATCTCTCGCTTCCTTCGATAACAGGAGGGCGTCGAGAATGCTGAGCTACGAGGGCAGCTTCCTCAGGTGCGCTAGGATGTTGTAGTCCACCCTACTCTTTTTAGGCGGATCCTTAGCAGTCAGCTCTTTCATAACTTGGTCGTCTAAGGTGATATCCTCAGTGACCTTTTCCTTTCCCTTATCTTTTCTAGTTGTGGGTCCGAGATTCTTTTCTGGAAGTGTGCGATTGCGCAGCTGAATGTTTTCGCAGGCTTCTGGTTCTTCCTCTTTTCCCGAGGTGGACTCTTTAAAGAGGGGGCTAAGAGCCAGCTCCTCGTCAGAATCGCTCCCGAATGTGAACACTTGCGATCCCCTGGCTTTGACCATGTAACAGTTGCCAGTAGTTCTTTTGTGTCCTTCGGTCGTACTTCTCTGCTCCCGACGAGTTCTGCGTTTCATTCGCTTAAAATGTTGCCGATGAGCAACATATCCCTGCCACCATGTCTTAAAAGCGTCACACTCCTCAGTTGGGTGTGAAATCTTCCGATGATATGAGCAGTAATTAGGGTGCCTCTCCGCCCCATCGAGCGTGTTTCCTTCCGAGGGTGGTAGTTTCATTCCCATTGACATGGCTTTGGAAAACCTTTTCCTCGTCTTGAACACGTTTTTATCCGTGTCGGGTGCCTTTCGATCTGGCGGGAGTACCTCAACTCTTTCGTTTAATCGCCTGTGTTTGGCTCCTTCTGATGCGGCTATCTCACGCTCCTGGTCGGCTTTACTTTTCAAACGAATTTCGTCTAGAAAGGCGTCGATCATTTCGTCTGTTGGCCATACAAGCTCCGGTTCAAGCCCTGCCCCCAGTTTCTTATTGCCAGGAGTTTTTCCATTGTCGGTAAACGAGTAGGATATCACATTGCAACTTGCCATGTATCCCTCGGATTCATCCGACGAACTCTCCCCCTCATCTTCTTCTTGGAAGACGTGGTTGAGAAACTCTCGGAGTGTGATGGGAGTCCGCGCCTTTTGATTGTATTCTTCCAGCGCGTCAATTTGTTTCTGCAAGTCCGTACGCTCGTTGCCAGGCTTCACGGGCTTCTTAGATTTCTTCTTCTTTTTCTTTGAAGATTTCGACGGCTGGTTGTGAGCGCTCGGGGTATCACCACTGATCTTCGGAGTTGGGCGCGGCTTCAGCATCCCTTCAATGTCTGGGGTTCCAGCGGGTTCTTCCACTTGACTGCCGGGCATGTCTGGAGCTCATTCAGCATTCTTTTGGTTTTTGCCGAAAGCACGACTTCCCATGGAGCTTCTTTAATGAAAGATCAAGTTGCCCCTGGTGTGTCCATCTTCTTAGCAGTGTGAGGTTGTGGCGGGTTTACCTTCCACTTCTCGGACAGCGCAAACTTACCCTGTAGGTATTGATCTTCAATCCATCCTTTGAAGACGAAGCAATCCTCAATCGGATGGCTTACCGTTTGATGGTAAGGACAGTAGTTGGGGTTGTTCACCTCACTGGTTTGCGGCGGTCGCCTTGGGTTTGGCAAGTTGATAAGCCTGTTGCGTATTGCCAGCTCAAATAGCCTCTTCGCCTTTTCCCGTAGGAATGAGTAGGGGCGCTTCCAGTTGATCCGCCAGCTTTGGGACACTGGGTTGCTGTTGAGCGTTCGCAACGAAGGTTGCTTTCCCTTTACCCTTGTCATTCCGAGGTTCTAGCTTCGGGGGAGGCGGTCTGTGACCCATCTGGGCCAACTTGTCGATCAAAGCCTGGAACGTGGTTGGCTTAAAAAACATCATGAACTGTGAGATAGTTGCATGAGGATCTAGGGTACCCACGAACATGCCCACCGCGGGTGCTTCCTCAATGCGTTGTTCGCATTTTGACCACAAGTTTCGCCAGCGTATAGCGTACTGGACCCACGTCTCACCTGGTTTCACCCTGGCATTAATCAATGCTGTTATCGGGGTACGTTCGCTAGTGCTCGCGAATCGCTGCGTAAATAGCAGCTCCATCTCTGCAAATTTTTTGACGGAGTCGTTCGGGAGCTCAGAGTACAACTCGAACGCCGTTTTTGACAAGCTACCGACGAACTGGCGAAGCAAGAGCTTATCATCGCCACCAGTGTTTCCACAAAGCGCCCTGAACTGGGCCACATGCTGATGGGGATTTCCTGTCCCCTTATAGACATGGAATTTCGGTATTGTGTAGCCCGGCGGGTTTTTGATCTGGTCATACCAGCTCGGATATGGTCGCCCCGTTCTGACAACTTGACCAACTGCCTCAGTCGCCTGGTGAACCCGTATCTGCTGAGCTATATATTCGTCTACGTCATCTTTGGAGATTGTCTCCTCCTTGGCTGTTGAAAGAGCCGGTGGAGGATTTGACGTTTCTCCTCTGTCGTCTTCAAGAATGATTGGAGGATCTTCAGCAGGAGAATCTTGTTGGATCATCATTCCCACCATGTCCTGGAACAGGAAGGCCATTCGTTGTATATTGGCTGCTTGTTCGGCAACCTCTTTATCCTTCTTCTCCAATATCCTATGAAGGAATTCAGCGTCAGTTTCTTGCTCCTGACGTTGATCAGATGACGCTTCGGGGCTTTCTTTCGGCCCAGTAAGTGCGGCCATCGCGGTCATCATTTCTTGGAGCTTCTGCTGTTGCTCCTGAGCTTTGGTCACTGACCGTGTAAGCGGTCTATGACCCGTGGATGCACGACTGTCCTCTTTTCCAAGCGCCATGTATACTGTATGCACCATTATTCCCCCAGATTAAGGCGTTTTGGCTTATTGTCCTTGATATTTGCTGCAGGAGTGTGGACTTTCTCCGGCCTTCTTCTCTTTTGAGCAGTCGACGTGGAGGGAACCGTTGCAGCGGGCACCCAAGCGGTTGTCGTCCTTTGTTGTCTGACATGTCGGTTCTTTTCTCCCTGCACCTTCGCCTTTTTAGGTTGACGAGAGTGATCTTGGTCGATTACTGAGTCTTGGACCCGTCGCCAGACCTTATAAATCTTGGAGGACAGCCGTTGAGGAGGCTGTTCCGGCTTATCTTCTGTAACGTTCTCCGTAGTTGGAGGGGATCTTTTGAGAACCGCAGTTGGCGAATTTCTGCGTACCCTGTTCAGCAGCTCGAAGTTGTTCCCGGTTGGAACAGCAGCCTCAATTTCCACCGTTGGAGCTGGTGGAGTTAGTCCGGAGGGGGAGTTTCCCCCAGTCTTCCTTATCCGGCGCCAGTGGCGACGTCTGGCATGACGGGTTGTTGGGATTGATTCAGCGACGGCTTCGTCTTGCCCCCTGTTCTGGGGAGGGGTTGCTGCCGGTGTCAGCCTCTTGAAGACTGACGTCCGTTGAGGAGTTACAGTTTTCTGAGCGGGAGCGGGAATGGAGGTAGTCAGTCTCGTGAAGACCGACCCTCTGGGAAGAGAAACCATCTTGACGCCTTCAGGAGCAGCTGTCTTCTTTGGGATGGCCTTCTCAGATATCACGGCCTTTTTGGCGGGCCCTTTAATGTTCAGGCTCAGTCTGGTGAAGACCGAGGAGTTGGACGACCCGCTGAGAGGGGCCGTGGGAGTAGCAAGTCGATCAAGGACCGACTTCTTTGACGCTTCCGGTACGGGCATTGGGATGTTAATGTTCACCGGCGGGAGCATGGTCCCAAAGAATAGAAAGGTGGTAGCTTGAGTTACTTGCTCCACAGGCATAGTGAATAGGGAAGCATCCTGTGGTCCATATGCTACACCTCCAGGTGAGGCGGAGCGTCGGCTGCATTTGCATTTCGAGCAATTGAACGCCATTGATCCTTTGTTTTCTGCACCAAGCAAAACGCCAAATCTTAGTACCTCGCAACCCAACGGCAACCATTAGCAAACCATGTTTGGTTCGCGAATCACAACACACGAAGTGTGGAGTGGAAAGAGGAAAAGGTCCCACCGGGTGTGCCAGAATCTGTTCCCCTCCGAAAGACGGCGCGACGCGGGGACGTCTTGCCTGAGATTCGGGGCAGATGCTAATTGGCGCTATCCGTACACCTCTCCGAAGATGCCAAGTTGATTTATGGCACCATGTATCGAATGTTTAAACGGATGCGTCCGATGTAGCAGACTTCGTCAGATTCCCCCTCGCTTGAGGGGTTTTTGATTGTGGGGACGCTCTTCCCTGCAGGTGCAAGCCCCTGCAGTTAATTACGCTACCGCATCGCGGTAACAACTTTCTCCTTCTCCAGATGGTCACTTCGTGTCGTGGGTGTTTGTTTTGTGTTTGGTTGCCCGTGGATTGTATACGGAGACTGAGTTATGTCGTCGCCCGTAGGGCGTGGACTAGTCCAAATCCCTATCTTTCTTAGATTTGGGTTTGGGGGTTGTGTTTAAGGATACATTAGCCTCGTTTGAGACTAAGATCAACTTAAACGTTAGTTAAGGATACGTTAGTCTAGTTTTAGACTAAGATCAACTTAACGGGATCGTTTAGATCCGACAAGAGAGCGATTAGGGGAACCCTGTTGTTTAGTTTAGTGACTTTGCGGTCGGTAGGTAGTTTAAGGACATTGCGGTCCGGTGTTAGTTTTAAGACATTGCGGTCAAGGTTAAGGACGTCGTAGTCCGTGGATTTAAGGACTCCACAGTCCGATGTTAGTTTTAAGACATCACGGTCAAGGTTAAAGACGTCGTAGTCCATGAGTTTAAGGACCCCACAGTCCGTATCAATGTATGTAGTTATCGGGATCCGTCACCTCTCTGAAGACGTTGAGGAATTACAACGACAAGTATCAAAGGAGTGAAGAGATGTACCCTTAAACCGAGGTAGGTTAAGTGATCTGTAGTCCAATTTGGATACTAGGATCAATTATTATATTATGAGCCCATTGGCCCAGTTAAATTTGAATTGAGGACTTATGGCCATCTTGGGCTAAGTCCAATTGTATCTGGGATATTGGCCCTCTGTTGATTCATTGAAGGAGAGGCTTTGCCTCTGGAAACTTAGCCAATTGGGCTAAAACTAGTGTTAAACACTAAAGACCAACAGTGTTGAACACTGGGAATAAGGTTGACAAGTTAGTGTTAAATACTAAAAGATAATCAGTGTTGAACACTGGGAATCGGAGTTTTCAAATTAGTGTTAAAAACTAAGCAAATCCAGATTGGTGTTAAACACTAAGAAAGTCAGTGTTAAACATCGCAAATAGAGTTTTCCAAATTAGTGTTAAACATTAAGAAAAATCAGTGTTAAACACTGGATACAGAAGTTTCAATTTAGTGTTGAACACTAAGACAAGAGGGGTCACGTGGTCACACGTGAGAGCGCCCTTCTTTCCTTTATTTTGTTCTATAGATAAGTGTTTAACACTTTTAGTCCTGAAAGCCATCATGTGCGAGCACGTGATGGGAGCTCATGCTCTGGTTTATTAGAATACCCATTATAGGTCACGTGGTGACACGTGAGGGCGCCCCAGAGTCTCTATTTATTTTGCTTTTTCTTTATGTGTTTCAGGGGTCACGTGGGGCACGTGGGGCGTTGCCTCAAAGCTCTCTTTTATCTATCTTCGCAGGAGTCACGTGGTAACACGTGAGGTGCCTACTTCAGAGTTTTATTCTGTGGGTCTCTGCATGTTTTAAAGTTCTGTTTATAGGGTTAAACCCTAAACTTCTGAAGAATTATAATCTTAATAGGGTTAAACCCTAGTTTCTTTTCTTAAAGGAATTAAATTCCTGTGAGTTTGAGAGAATTATATTCTCAGTTAGGGTTAAACCCCAGTTCTGTTCATTTTGAAGGAATTAAATTCCCATAACATAGGGTTAAACTCTAACTTTATCTCAAAGGAATTGAATTCCTATCATTTTGTGAGAATTAAATTCTCTAAACTCAGTTCCTCCTCTGTGTTTTAGATCTGCATGGCAGGATCTCAACCCAATGAGAATTAAATTCTCAATTCATGGGGAGATGTGCACTTTGCAGATCCTCAACCAGAGAAAGAACTAAGTTCTCTTTTTTTATATAAGAGTTAAACTCTTTTGAGAATTAAATTCTCCTTTGAAGCCTCCCTTTTTCTTTCTTACCTATGGTTTTCCTTTTTGCAGAGAATTTCAGAAAAAAAGTTTTAGAAAAAGATCTTCGAAAAGGGTCCCCCCTCTTCTTTTCTTGGCTTCTATTTATAGGAGAAGGAAGAGAATCAATCTGCTTAGTAAATCTCTCATTGAGAGATTTAATTTGTATGTTGAGAGATTTGATTTATATTTATCATTAATCTAGGCCTTTAGATTGTTAAGTGAATTTTATTCACCATTGGATTTTAAATCCAAAGATATTTCCTTGTTGTTTCGGTTAGATTTAGGGGGAAATCTTTCCAAGTCCAAGATTTTTCCATAAATAGGTGATATTTAATCACCTTTAGATTTTTAATCCAACGGTCCCAAATAATCATTCTCTATCTTGGAAAGATTTGAATGATCTTTTCTCAGAATTTAATTCTGTTAAATAATAAGGCTTTTAAAGCCGGTCACGTGTGGCCGCGTGACCCCTGGTCACGTGACCCTTGGAATGGGCTTCTCTTCTTCTGCGCTCTGTTCTCTGGCCGCTGTTCAGCCGTCACGTGGCAACACGTGACCACTGGTCACGTGTGAGCACGTGATGCCTTTTCTGGAGCTTTTTCTTGAATGAGCTTTGTGCCGCTGCTTTAAACGTCACGTGCCAACACGTGACCACTGGTCACGTGTGAGCACGTGATGCCTTTTCTGAGTCCTTTTCTGATTTTTAATCAGGGAACAACCACAGTTTTAATAAAAATGGATTTTTTCAGAAAACAGTAGTGGGAGTGATTCCAGAACCGCAAACGATTAATGAAAATTTGATAAGAACCTAAAGATTCAATCTGCTTTGACATTCCATTGGCCACTCCGTAGATATGGTGGGTAACCTCAGGCACTCGATAGGTACTTCGGTATGCTCAAAGACAGTGACAAGGAGGTTCTTGTTTATCCAAACTTGACACTACTGTTGTTCCAGGCTATGAGACCCGGTAGGAGGATGAGTATTGCGTTGTTCTAAACTAGCTTTAGAAGTGTACGTGTATATGACTCTGCGAGAGGGTTGTCATAGTCAGTGGGAGCAGCGGAAGCATAGTGAACAAGTAGCTTATGTCTATTTATGGACTAAAGCAGATATAGCGGAGATAGATCATCTATTTCTGATGTGACAGTCATAGGTTTGAATTCATCAGAATAGGGGATGGATCTGTTAAGAAGGTAGTAGGGTGTGATGTCCTGGTATTTGGATGACATACACATAGTAGGAAGTGATATTCCTGCACTATGATCGGTTATACTTTGGTTGTCACACAGTGGTTTCTCCACATAGGACTTGGATATTATATTAGACATTCTGGTTACTAGATCTATGGTTTTAGATCTAGATTTGGGAAGTGTCCCAATCAGGGTACTTAGACAGCATTCTAAAGGTATTTAGAATGGACGACTCCTGGCACGGCGGTGTACCTGTAGGTGATGGAGTCACCCTTTCTAAAGGTGTCTTAAAGACTAAAAAGGAGAGGGATGTGCATGATTGGCAGATCACTTTCTTAAGCAATTGAGTCAATTATGAGATGTCAAGTACCATACCAGATGTTGTTTTTTGCACTAGATGCAATAAGTTGATATTAATCCAATCCTAAAGAAATGATCGGAAGCAGTTTTGAACATAAGTGGATGTTCTAGGGATATGATAACAACAACCACTTTTAGGAAACAGTTATCATTTCAGGCTTCCAAGGTGACCCGGATGACAGAGTGACTGTCAGAGTTATAGTTTTCCCTCTGACGAGGGGCAGTGTTTTGGAAAAGTGATCCAAGCAGACACTGAGGGAGGCATGACGCAGGTTACTGATTAAGTTCAGTTGACGATACAGTCTAAGAAGTTTGGATTTGGAGTTCATTTATGAACTAGGTCCCATCAGATATCCAGACATATTCTAAGACAGGTATTGCTCATTTCGGGAGATGGCTTTCTCCGCGAACTTGAGATAAAGAGAGATATAGAAAGAAACATCAGGGCGGATCCACTCACTGAGGCTATTCCTCGAACGCAATAGTTTCACAAACGGGTTTTGTGAGACTGATTAGTAGAGGAGTTGGGTGTTCGGTATCACACGGGCTGTGAGTATGCGACATCGCAATAATTAGCCTTGAGTGCAAGTGGGAGATTGTTGGATATAGTGCCCTCAGAGTCAATTATTGGATCACAGGTACGTGATTGCAATGATTGAGGGAGGACCTATGCCGGTAGGACAGTCTTACTTAAGATGATAGTATGCTATCTGGTTTATCTTTATCATCGTGTACTGCTTTAGGCGACCTTACATGTCGCTATTACACGTTGATAGAGCCCTTAGGATTCTTGCTTGACTACCAGCAGTATGATGGCGATCATATACATAAGAGTTGGGTAGTCTATAAGCACATCCTTAAAGTGGTCCCTAGTCGTGGGAGTTTCGAGACTGGGCATCGATACTCCATTAGTAGACCAGTGTATACAGTCGAGACCCTGACGAGGGACGGTGGTCGGTCTCACAAGCCACTGGTGTCAGTTGGTTCACCTAAAATGTATACAGGTGCTCATTGGGTTATGAGTACATCGGACAGGACTCGCCGGGAACATGCTAGTTGGTATTATATCTAGCGTCAGATAGCAGTTCCCTGGTGACATGTGTACAGGTTAGTTCATCGACCTGAGATCGTCATTTATCTTGTGTGAGTTCCCACTGTACTTTGATTACTACCCTACCACGGCTCAAAGGAGTCGTGCAAACAGGTTTTAGTTGGGTACAGTCCCGAGCTATATGGAGGCAGTGAGCGGATCGGCAGAGGTTCGTCTCTCCCGGTATTGGGGGTGAGGTCGCGCTGTGTCTAGGAGAGCCATTACACGAAGTCCTTAGCCAAGGCAGGATATTTACTGATAGGTATTCCAGTAGTATCTCAGGGTGTTCTGGGCTACACTCTGACACGACTTGTACCGCTTTTGGGGGTCTGACTTTTACCAACCCCCTAGGCCCGACATGCGATGCTCATAGACGAACGGACCGGACTGTACATGTAATACCCAGCCCCTTTTTGTACCAAAATCTGTATTTTATTACTTTAGAATTCTATGTATTCTTATTTATAATTGTATTCATTTTATTTTTAATTTTATTTCTTCTAAACCGCATATTTTTTATTGCAACCCAATCCTAATTCCCTAATCCTATATTTTTCCCTTACAAATCCCCGAGCCCAGCACACATTTTCCCCAGCCATCTTCTTTTATTCATTCCCATTTAAATTTCTTCCAAAACCCCGGCCCGGCCCTCTTGTTCCATTCCCTTTTATTCTTTTATTTTAGTTGCCAGCCCAACTCCCTGGCCCGTTCTTTTTCCCTTTAATTTTTTTATTCTTATTCTTTGGCCCAGCCCACTCCCTGCAGCCCGTGTCCCCTCTCCAAGCCGCACCGCGCCCGCTTCCTTACCCGACCCGCTCCCTACAGTATCATCTCCCCAACGGCTACTTCCCACGTTCCCGCTCGCGATCCGCCTTCTCCGCCGCGCCTCGCGCCCACGCCCACGCCCCCGCTCCTGCCGTTACACCCATGACTTCAACTCCGTTCTCTTCCCTCACACCCGATCTCTCTTCTCTGCCATTTGAGAAATCCCTCATCTCTCTTCCCCATCTCATTTTCAGCTCACTCCTTCCCACGTCGCGCACCCACGCCTCGCCGTTACCCCACGTCGCCGACGACCCCGGTCACGTCTCCAACTCCTCTCGTCACTCTCCCTCTCCAACTCACTCCTCACCTCCTCTCTACATCCATCGAGCCCTCCCAACTCCCAGCCTCACTGATCCCACAACCCATTGCCACCTCCACCGCCGGCGTTCATCCCACCACTTTGCTCGACCCACGACGACGACAGCCACTCATTCACCCTCCTTCTCCCTTCACGACTCTACCCCCATCAACTCGAGATCCCCTGCACCCACTCCCCTGCACCCACTCACCTGCACACCGAGTCCCCTGCCCCGACGCCGGCGAGCTCCTCGTCTCGTCGTCGACGCACCTGCATCTCGTCGACCCCATCATCATCACCGTCGCCATCTTACCCTCTCTACTACTCTCTCCCTCTCTCATTTCTCTCTCTCCCCTGTTTCCCTCTCTGCTCTCACTCTCTCTCTCTTCCTCTGCTTTCTCTCTCTCTCTCTCTTTCCCTCTCTCTAACTCTCTATCACTCACTGTATCTCTCTCTCAACCTCCACACTCTCTCTCTCAACCTACACACTCTCTCTCTCATTTCTCACTCTCTCTCTCTAGCACTCTCTCTCTCCCTCTCTAAACCTCACCCGTCTTTTCATTCTTTATCAACCTACTACCACCACACGACATTGCCCGAGCCCGCAACAGTCCACTCCCAAGCCCAAGCCTAGCCGGGACTTGTCGCGTGGTTGCTACCCCATGCCGGAACGTGTCACTACTGCCTTCGCTGCCGCGCCGTCAGTTCACCATGTCCAGGTAAGTATTTTACTTGCTTACATGCTATTTTACCTAAGTTACAATCGCTAAGTACATAGATTATAAGTTACAGTTTAAACTAATTATGTGCCATAACCTGCTCGACGCGTGTTCCCAAAGGAAATATTTTTCTAAATTGACGGAACTGGATTAATTACTTTGGCCCTTGCTGTGATGAATACCTTGTGCAAGTTTCGCTGGAAAATATGACCGTTAATGACTAAAACAACTACCCCCAAGTTTACTAGTAAAACTGAAACTTTATTGTACCTGAAAACCGTTAAATTCACTATAAATCATATACATACTAGAATGGTGCGTTCGAGGGCTCAAATCGAAGCCGACTTAACGAACTTTAACCCTATACTAGTTTCCTGGTATTCCTGTACTTAAATTGTGATGATAATTGGATCGGAGTGCGACTCTGGACTGCAGTCCAGAGCGACTCCAGTTGTTGCTTGCTGTTCCGTAATGGTTACCACAAGATCTCCTTAACTCGTAGATTGCGGACCTCTACTGATTATTATAGGTAAATCTGTTAGCTAGACAAAACAATTGGTTTCATTCTGTTTCGTTACCGTTTGATATTTAATCTGTAATTTAATAGATCGGGATGCATAACAGTCCCAGCAGAATCAGAACTGACATATTAGTGTTAAACAGTATATAACTCCTGACGTAAAGATGCGATTGACGATCCGTCTGTTGCGTTGAAAACCTTACTGAAAACCCTAGAATTCATCTAACTGTAGCATCACTAAAATCTGATCCCAACTGGGATTAAAATGCATTGCGAAACGGACTTCTGATTCTGAAACCGGATTTCCAGCCGCGAGCGCTTAAAATGAAATGGTTATAATTAATGATCCTGGAACCCGATTGGCTTGAAACCATATTCGATGGATGGAAAACTGAACATACTAATTACTACCTGTTTATCGTTTTGCTAAATTATATACGTACGTTTCATGATAAATCGTGCAAGTGATAGAATACTGTTTTTATGACACCTTAATCGTGCTTCATATACTGTTTACGTATCATATCATACTCATATCATTGCAGTGATAACCTAGTAATATCGTGCATTTACCCAGTGTTAGATTTTAGTGATGATTGTGGCAAGTACGTCAGTGTTCGTGTATCCGTGATTAAGTGAAAGTGATTTGTACTTGTACACAAGCAGTAACCCTATTATTCTATTGCATTGTCGACGTCTGTGGGATGCGTGTACGTGTGACTATAAGTGGTATGGGACACTTATGGAAGCGCTTGCACGGGTGTCACAGATAAGGCATCAGACACTGTCATTTATCTTAGGTATTAGTCGGGACGTGCTTGATGGAGGTCCTGCCTCCAATTCTCGCGCAGACTTGTCACGGATCGACTAGTATCTAGGGTTATGGTTAGCGTTTGATGTAGACCACGGGGTGTGGGGTAGTTTAAGTGCGAGTTCAACAGAATCTCGGGAGTCCCATGCCGGCTTATATATTTAGGGAGATATATGGAGATTTACAGGGTATGTGATATTCACCGTGATATACATGTTACATGTTGGGCCCGTGGTCCCTTGCCCTTGGGTTCTACCCTTGGGTGGAGGACACTCGCGAGTGGTTGACTCTCACACTTGGACTGACGATAGGCTTAGTGACCTGTACAGTGAGACTTAGAGACTGATAGGGATACGGGCATTTATATACCTTATATACTGTGTTGACATACGTGACATATCGTTCTACTGCTTTACTGCTTCGCTGCATTGATTACTGCACATTCATATTCATGCTGTTATTGATTTACTGCTATTCATATCTATTACCACAGTTAGAATTGTCACATGATTTTATATATATTATATTGCTATTGTGTCGCTCTGACGACCTGAGTATGCATGCTCAGTGTGAGGAGAAGATTTAGCCTGGACCAGGACTAGACGCGCATCGCAGACTTCTTGACTTGCCATTCCGAGTTACGTTAGTTTGTTCTACTTCAGTTCTTTACATTGTTTCTTTCAGTTACTGCATTTCTCATTACCTGCGCATCTTTCACTGTTTACCATGAAAAACTAGAAGCCGAAGTGTGACTACTGCAGGACATTTCCTTGACCGTAGAAACATGGCTGGCCTTGTCTACCCCTCGTATTCCGTATTTTGGGAAGCGGGGCATGACAGTACGGATATTGTCACTGACAGGCTCTGTAGGGTGTCAGGATGAGTTCGCTCATCGACCTCCCTTTTAGTCAATACTTGGTAGCCCGTTACGTACGGCTAATACCTCTGACGTGCTAGTGGTTAAATCCACAGCCAAAATATTGACGAGTCTTTAGAGTCCCCCACAAACAGTTTCTCAAGTTTCGGGTGAAACGTTGTAGAGGCCGTATGATATATGGCAGGGTCCGATCATATACGTGCGGTAGTGCACGGATCTTGATCGGACGGATCATACTAGTGGGCTTTGGTTTAAGCCGGATCCTAGTGTTAGATTGGTTGGATTACTTTAGTCTCATCGCATTCGCATTCAGTCGGAATGCGGATGCATGTATGTATATACAGGTGAGGGATATCCTTGTGATCCGTCACGAGTTTACTTTAGATGTTGCCGTATCTTTTTATTGTTGCAAACATTTGGATTAATGTTTGTAAATGGAAATAATGAGCTAGAATTTCATCATGACATGCATTAAATGTGACATGGACTTCATTAGTGACTCATGGTCTCTTTTTATGTGCTAATGTCACATTATATGATGGTTTTGTGATGATTTGATAAGAGGAAAGAGAAAGGGGCTTCCTTATGCAAGCTTGGTCTTGTATTTTTTTGATTGACCCTCTCTCATTTTATCATAGCAACAACAAAAGAAAAGAAAAGCTCTCTTCTCCTTCTTCCTTTAGCTCATGATCTCCATTAATGGCAACACCTTCAACCTCCATCCAAGCAATGGATGCAAGAGACAAAGTGATCACAAACATTCTCTACAACACCTTGGACACGTCGGCTAGCACACTTCGTGCCCGAGTTGCTTCAGATGAAGCGGTATCCCGTAAAAAGAATCGTAGATGTGGTGCCTTTTCCAACGAGGAGATCGAGACCGGAGATGCCGCGGGGAGCTTGGGATGGTGGCCAAAGACCGAAGGACACAGATCGATCGGTATAGCCTTCTATCCCTTCTCTAGATAGCTAGTTGTAGGTTAATGGTTCGATCCGGGTTTTAAGCATACGATAGAGTCGGTTTTCAAGTGAAGAAAAATCTTCGTTTCCGCATTTTGGTCTCGGAAAGACGGCCGAGGCGCTACCGTAGACTTACAGGACCAGTCTACAAAGGTTGTATTCCTTGCTCACTTCTTATTGCAAAGTGTTTGCATTTGATTTTCCGTCGATTTCTAATTAACGATTCTTAGTGAGGGTTAGCTAAAACGGCAAATTTTAGAATTTGGCATGGACGATACCTCCCGAAACCTTGCTGCCGTCTTAGGTAACCCTGCAATGACAGGGATACCCAATCAACCCTTGATGGCTATCGATATTTTGGGACGCCGGATATGTCAGGGTGGAGCTCAACCCTGAAGGCAAGTTTATAAGGTAGGCGTTATCCCGTGCCATCCAGTGGGCTACCTTCCTTGGTCCCGATACATTCTATCCTCCCAACGCGCACGACTGCAGAAGGTTGGGTTATACCAAGCAGTATATGTGTCACTATTCTACTATCACGCTCCCCACGTCTGGTGGGTCAAGGCCTTCTTGAATCAATGGAATTTTCCCACGAACACGTTCTTGCTAGGGGATCGTGAAGTCTCGATCTCGCTGGAGGAGTTTCGTGAAATTTCAGGGTTGCTGATTGATGATCTAAAGGTGTGTAGTAGTAACCGCCGCTATCAATAACGGTGTCGCGTGTAACTAGCCGAGATGAGTACGAGTCGTCCTCAGGGATATGTGGAACCTTTAATCTTACTTTAGACGTGTTGATTGAAAAGAGAAATAATAGAAGAATATAGAATAGTAAAGAATAGATTCTAGATCTATATTAAACACGGATGTAGAATACAGATCTAGTTTAAATAAGAATATAGAATGTATAAGAAGAAGGCTTGTAGGGTTCGTTCGGATTTAGTAGTTATGGATGACTAATAAAGATTACTCCTTTTATCCATTGATATATTTAAAACTAGATTGATAGTGATGAATGAGGATTAGGGTTCTTGGATGAAACTAGGGTTTCCACACTATTGACCCTTATCCTTTCATTGATCTCTATTCATGTCTAGCCCTTAACAAAATAATTGTTAATATGATCTCAAATCGCGGTCGAGACTAGCAATAAATTAGTAGTGCGCCCGATAAGAATGTTAACGATTCTTTTGCTAAAGTTTATAAACTTCATAAGACTTAAAAGAAGTTAAAGTATTTTCTCATCCATTATTCTATCCTAATCCTACAAACCATATCAAGCGGATAATTATTCGCGCATGATGGAGATAGAAGAAGAAGAACGGATAGAGAATGAAATCATAATGCAAAAATTAAATACTAAATAATTAATCTAATGATCTACCATTATTAATCAACTTCACAAGTACAATTCTTCGAGTTTAGATTACAAGAGGAAGAAGAAGTTGCTCTCGATCTCTGCCTCGTAGGAAGCAGATGTTCCGTCGAATCTCACGTCTCCTTATCACGTCGAATCGTGGACCTGTCGTGGATCACTTGTTCTTTGACGGTGATTTACTTCGTGTAAAAGGTTGATGATTTCTTGATTTAGCCCTCGGTCCTTTATATAGCCCCAAAACTAGATACTCTAGATCCCAGAAATTAGGGTTTGTTGTTGAAGATCCAAACTAAAAATCCCAAACCCTAACTCGCCAACTCGGCCGCGGATCTACCGCATATTGCATGGTTTGGCCGTGGAACCGCGGCCGTTTGGTAGGATCTTGGCTTCAAAATTCTGGGTATGCTTCGATATGACACATGGAGATTTATTGATGTCTAGAACTTGAAAATATTTCCTGAGTCTCTGCCAGTATTGATTCTTCGATTTTATCTAACTTCATCGGCAGATTTTTGATTCCCGACATCTCGATATCGATCTCCTGACCTGAGCTACAGCTTGCACAATATCTCAATGAATAATGTTAGTAATAGTAAATATTTTTGAGATATTATCCTAACCAATTTATATGATATTATATTTTAAGAATATTGATATGCATATTTAAATTATCAAAATATTATATGCATACATTTTCCTTCATAATGTTAATTATAATATAATAAACATATGGTAAATAGTATTTTTACAGATAAACCCAAATATGTTCTATATTTATAATAAACACCTTTAGATATTTAAGAAAAGTAAGGAAAATGTTATATCAAATGTGCGATATTTTCGACTGAACAGATACCCCCAAACTTAACTTTGATCGTCCCGAGCAAACTATTTATTCAAGAGAGGGAGAAAAAGAAAAATAAAAACCTAAGTAGCACACTTTCGTAGGAAACACGATTGCACTGAGCACATGCAACAAGGCGTTAAATCTCTAGGTGTATCTAGTATGAGGAGTGTTGTCTCCTGAAGGTTTTCAGCGGATTACACCCACAAAATCCTATAATAAAAGAAAGAAAATGAAAGTTACGTACAAAGATAAGAGCTATAAAAGAAAGAACTTGAAAAGAAGAGTTTCCAACTACACCAGTTTTTCAGTTTCCATGAGCCCTATCTTAATGGTTATGAAAAAATGTTAGAAATCACATTACCCCTCAATAAAACATCATCTTTATTCTTCCTCCCTATCTTTCTTCCAAATATCGATCATATACCCCTATGTGTGTATAAAAGACATCCTTACACTTAGAGAATTCAATTCAATCTATCATACTCTTTTCCATCTTCCTTAGTACTTTTTAGTCAGTGAATATTTTCAATGAAATTGCTAATACATCCTTCATGCAATCATTAATACTTCTTGAGGTGCTAACCGACCGATTACAAAATGTGCTCACGTATTTAGAAGTAATTCATCGTCTTGCAATACCTAAGGCTTAGCAGTGGCTCCCAAACCGGTTGGTCTAAAGCATTAGGTGATAAAGCACCCTCGCTATATTTTTTTATGCCGCCTTAAGCAATTACAAAACCATTGTTCATTTTTTTCTTCACCATTTTTTTTCTATTTTTATTTTTCTTCATACCAAGGCTTTTAGACAAGAGCATTTCAAGGTATCCTCTACTATCCCAAATTTCAAGATATGTGCAAGTGCATATAGCAGGGTATCAACGTTCAAATATTTGGCTTCAAGAATAGGGACTATTTTTCAGACTTATTTTTATCCTCAGATTAGTAATTTCCTTAATCTTACTAACCCTTGGGACAATGGCTCATAACTACTTATTACTAGTTTCATTTAAGAAAATATCTATTTTTCTTGCTTTTCTTAAGCTATTCCTACCTTTCATATGTAATTTTTCACTTTCAAAGTTTCATTATCAAAATTTTTGTGTGCTTATATATAGTATAATGCAAAATAATGCGTGAATAAACATAAACCTTCCCCAAACCTGTTTACAGCAGTGCCCTCACTGATGTCATCTGTTAAGCGTCACAAAAAAAACTGTAGACTTGGGAGGAAAAGTTAGTAACGGGGACACGAATAAATGTCAGTGAAATCTTCCCCCAAACTTATTTTTGTCTCATAATTTTGTAATTTTTTTTTTCAAGATCCAAAATATTCCCCTCCCCCCAAACTTGAGTAAAACCGTATTAAGCATTTAAAATTATGAGGGGTGGTTAAAGTCATTGGTCAAAGTAAAGCTTTACAAAGATCAAAAGTCAACACCAACCATTCAAATTTTTTATCAATTTAATGCACTGGTTGGTAGAAGATCCTGTTATATGTAGACAAGAAGCGGGGATGAGATACGAGGTGGTATGGTTTACGTCTCGTTGATAGAGACGAAACAGTGATGGTGAATGAAAACGAGAATGTGAATGATTAGGAATGGGAAGAATAGTCACATTCTTGTATGGGATAAGAAGAAATGGTGGTGGTTCAACTTCTTCAGGTGGAGGTTGATTAATCACAAAATCCGTGTCATTTAGGAATGCGAGTTCGTCGGCGTAAATATCTTCAAAACTTTCATCGATAGTCCGATTGAACGTTTCAATGTCAATAAGTATCATGCCAAAATTCAACACACTTGATTTGTCAAAAGTTATCGAGGTAAGAGACTCGAAAAGATTATCTACCTCATTCTTAAAAGTATCTAAATCAAGCTGTCTTTCTAGAATTATCGAACTCAAAATATCGGATTGTGATTCATCAACACTCGCTATCATTAAAGGAAGAATATAAAAAGAACCAGAGAAAGTGGGAGATGAAATGGGTAAACAAATTGGTGTGCCGTGTATTGCTGAACCAGATGTGGAAAATGAAGGCTGAATTTCGTTCTGCTTTTCGGTTATACATTTATCATGAACTTCAAGACGCATATGGGGTTCGGGAAGAATAGTTAAAGGTTCGAGATGATGCCCACAGGGAAGTGAAATGACCTGATGAGTTGGTGAGGAAAACTCATCCAAAATTGTGGGTTCATCATCCAATATATCCCCAACGTCAATATCCTCAATCAAGTGAAGGTTAAAATTCTCAGACACCTCATCAAAAGCAGGGTTTTCAATCAATTGTGGTTCTAGAGTGGAGGTGTAGAGATCACAAGGATTGGGTGTGGCTTCACTTGAAATGGACCCTTCACAATCGAGTAAATCAAACACTACAAAGTCACACAACTTATCAGACATTCTATCTTCAATTGGTGAATCATTTGGTGTACTCGATAGATCTATGAAACTGGAGTTATAGATTTCAATTTAGGATGGAGAGGTTTGATTTGGAAGGGTGTACCGCTCTCTCTCTCACTACCCGAATTCTCAATTTGTCCTATGGCCGTATCATACGTTGAAATTTTTTGAGTTGGTTTGAAACTAGTTGCTCGTTCGTTTTGTTTATTGAGGATGGTCACGGACGCATTCAATTCTTCTATGGCGCGGCGCGACACTACCGGATATTCTTCCACGGTCCGTTCAAGACTAGACATGGGTCGGTAAGGGGTTTCAACATAAGATTGAAATTATTGTGGATAAGTAAAACTCCCAAATGACTGATTAGAAGGAATGTCTAGAGAAGATGTAAAAGTCGGGTAGGATTAATAGGAATCGAATGGTTGTGAAAATTGGGCAGGAGTAGGATCAATATTGTGATAAGAAGAATATTGATATTGGTTGGTTTGTTGGCGAATGTCAACAGATGTCATATACGCCACAAACCGAGCAGTAAAATCTTCTTTAGAAAGTGGTGGTGTTTGTTGTCCTAACGGTTTGACCGGATTGAAACTTTGACTGTTAGTCCTCGCTATATACTCAGCGATAGACATGCATTTAGGAGTTCCCTCGCACGTGTTAGATGGAGTATCAACATAAGAAGATGTAGAATTTTGATGCAGTTGATGGGACCTGGAGTGAGGTGGCAAACTGCTTCTTTCCGCTTGCTCTATCCGATCTCTTAAAGTCATGGTAGAGTCAGATGGTATACCGAAGCGATTACGATAACAAGAAATATCTGGTTCTGGATAGCAAAGCTCGGCAAGAGTTCGTCTATTTGGGTTACCCATTATAAGAAGGTGAAAAGAGGAAGGAGGGTGAAAAGATTTAAGCTCTAGTTGGATTGTTTTGCTTTGAAAGCAGGACTTGAGTGTTGATTAGACAAATCACAAAATGCACAAGCAAACCCTAGAACTAAGGCTACCTAGGTCAAGCACTGGACAGCTTCTAGACTTTCAAAGGACAAGCCGCAGGATCAATTCTCTACCACCTCTTTATAACTCTTGTGGCCAGGTAAGTGCCAGGTAAGTGGGAGGTATCCGCTATACGAATCACCAAAAATAGCGGGCCTAATTAAGTAATCACTTGCCTTAGTCATGCTTGCCTATAAACCACAAAAGAAATGCGGATACGCGATAGATTACCTACGACCTTCCTCTGTCCTTATTGAGCGCGACGGTCCTTAGAGTCTTGGTCTAGATATTTTTTAATTAATGTAGGATGATGCAGATACTCGTTTTGTGATTTGTGGGGCCTAGGAAGGGTGATGAAATCCCCACATAATCTGAATTTTGGTCTTGCCCCTTAAAGTCCGTATTAAAATATGCAAAAACAACCCGCAAAACAAAACACGTAAAAAGATTTTTGAGCGGCGATATTTTGGAAAGAATCCTGCAGAAAATATATTATTGGATTTTTTTAGAGGAGAGAGAAAGATGTAAAGAAGATACCAGAGGAATTTGGGGGCACAACTCCCAAACTTCGCCGTGGTTCCATCGCAAAAAGTCCCTTAGTGCCGCGGTTCCGCCGCCTTTGGGTGTGTTCTTCTGCTGTAATTTCTTCTGTGCACCTCTATACTCCTCTGGTCTTTGATAATAGTCTCTGAAACTTTATCTCCTCGCTACAGTGACTCCATATATCCTTGCAAAAATCGCACACTAACCGTTAAATATGTAAGATGCGGTTTTGTTTTATTTTATGATATAGATCGAATAAGAATTCAACACGAATAGTAAAAAAAATATTACGCATGTATTCCCGGCAACGGTGCTATTTGATTGATAATCTAAAGATGTGTAGTAGTAACCGCAATCAATAACGGTGTCGCATGTAACTAGCCGAAATGAGTACGGGTCGTCCTTAGAGATATGTGGAACCTTTATTCTTACTTTAGACGTGTTGATTGAAAAGAGGAAGAATAGAAGAATATAGAATAGTAAAGAATAGATTCTAGATCTATGTTAAATACAAATGTAGAATACAGATCTAGTTTAAATAAGAATATAGAATGTATAAGAAGAAGGCTTGTAGGGTTCGTTCGGATTTAGTAGTCATGGATGACTAATAAAGATTACTCCTTTTATCCATTGATAGATTTAAAACTAGATTGATAGTGATGAATGAGAATTAGGGTTCTTGGAAGAAACTAGGGTTTCCACACTATTGACCCTCGTCCTTTCATTGATCTCTATTCATGTCTAGCCTTTAACAAAACAATAGTTAATCTGATCTCAAATCGCGGTCGAGACTAGCAATAAATTGGTAGTGCGCCCGATAAGGATGTTAACGATTCTTTTGCTAAAGTTTATAAACTTCATAAGACTTAAAAATAAGTTTAAGTATTTTCTTATCCATTGTTCTACCCTAATCCTACGAACCCTATCAAGTGGATAATTACTATGGATATTGAAGAAGAAGAACGGATAGAGAATGAAATCATAATGCAGAAATTAAATACTAAATAATTAATCTAGTGATCAATCTTTATTAATCAACTTCACAAGTACAATTCTTCGAGTTTAGATTACAAGAGGAAGAAGAAGTTGCTCTCAATCTCTGCCTCGTAGGAAGTAGATATTCCGTCGAATCTCACGTTGCCTTATCATGTTGAATCGTGGACCTGTCGTGGATCACTTGTTCTTTGACGGTGATTTTCTTCGTATAAAAGGTTGATGATTTCTAGTTTTAGCCCTCGGTCCTTTATATAGCCCCAAAACTAGATACTCTAGATCCCAGAAATTAGGGTTTGTTGTTGAAGATCCAAACTAAAAATCCCAAACCCTAACTCGCCAACTCGGCCACGGATCCGCCGCATATTGCATGGTTTGGCCACGGAACCGCGACCGTTTGGTGGGATCTTAACTTCAAAATTCTGGGTATGCTTCGAAGTGACACATGGAGATTTATTTGATGTCTGGAACTTGAAAATATTTCCTGAGTCTCTGCCAGTATTCTTCCACTATTGATTCTTCGATTTTATCTAACTTCATCGGCAGATTTTTGATTCCCGACATCTCGATATCGATCTCCTGACCCGAGCTACAGCTTGCACAATATCTCAATGAATAATGTTAGTAATATTTGGTATTTTTGAGATATTATCCTAACCAATTTATATGATATTATATTTTAAGAATATTGATATGCATATTTAAATTATCAAAATATTATATAAATATTATATGCATACATTTTCCTTCATAATGTTAATTATAATATATAAACACATGGTAAATAGTATTTTTACAGATAAACCCAAATATGTTCTATATTTATAATAAACAACTTCAGATATTTAAGAAAAGTAAGGAAAATGATATATCAGATGTGTGATATTTTAGACTGATCAATTGCCGATCAGGGGAGAGCATTACGAAGAATTACTGCCTCCTGATAAGTACATATTCGCCACGGTGCCAGCTATGCTTGAGGGCTTGACGACCGAGAATGCTGTTCGGCATAAACATCAAAGTCTGATCAAAGCCTTAGGTATCTTTGAGAAACTATTCGTTGCGTCAGAAGGGAAAGGTGTCACTTTTGAAGCTTACGTTGCTTGCTTTCTTCGTGCTTATCCAAGAAATCTCCGAAATTCGTGAAGGTCGAAGATCCTTTCGGATTTGGCTTGAAAAAATTGCCGGCCAAAGAAGAGGACCTGCCTCGGTTTTATATTCCGAACTCGTCAGCCGTGGCTTTTGACGCGATCGCTGCTCCTGGGATGGATGAAGAAACTTTCTTTGTCGGATTTATCAGTCTTTGGCTTAGCTGGTTTGCCCTGCCGATGCATCGCCGCTTCATGAGAGCCTCCGTCTTCTACCCTGCTCATCGCATAGCTGAAGGAGAGCGATTGGCTGTAGGTGTTGCGGGATTGTCACACCTATACCACGGGTTAAGCATTGCCGCCAAAACTTCGAACCCAGGTACGGATATCGTGAGTTTCTCCCTCCACTACTTCACGTCGTGGATCGAGATGCACGTGTTAGGGGCGTTTGCCGCGCACCGGAGGCCTATTTTCTATGAGTCTTATACATTCTCACGGATTATAAGAATGGTTGATGCTTTCGCTCCTGACCCGACCCAGCTAGTGTTAGTGTATATGCCCTAGAGGCTATTATTGTATCATACTGGTTTGTATATTACTTAATGGAAGCTTTGGATATTCACAGTTGTATTGACAGTCTTGCTCAAAATTGTAGTATACTACTTGGTTTGTTTCTACTTCAATATGTGCATGCGTTTCTTTTAGCATATCGCTTATACATATTAATAGAGCCCTTAGGATCTTTGCTTGATTACCAATGTTGTGATGGCAGTCACACTAGTGGGGGCTGGGTAATCTACAAGCACATCCTTATACAGGTCTCTAGTCGTAGGATTATCGAGACAGGGCATCGATACTCCGGAGTAGACTGGTGTATACGCTTCTCATCCCAGCAGGGGAGATGGTTTGTCCCACAGCCATTAGTACGTCGTACTGGAGATAGTATGCAGGTGCTCGTTAGGTTACGAGTACACTGGACAAGACTCGTCGGGAACTGTTGGTTGGTATTATACCTATCGTCGGGTAGCAGTTCCCAGGTGACATGAGTACAGCTTAGTCCGTCGACTTGACACTGCTATTCGCCTCGAGTGTGTTCCCACTGTACTTTGATTACTACCCTACCACGGCTCAAAGGAGTCGTGCAAACAGGTAGTAGTTGGGTGCAGTCCCGAAGTACTTGGAGGCAGTGGCGGTTAGATAGGATTCATCTCTCCCGGTATTGGGGGTTGATATCATGCCGTGTTCGGAGAGCCATTACACAAATTCCTTGGCCAGGGCAAGCGAGATTTACTAGTAGGTATTCTAGTAGTTTCTCAGGGTATTTCTCAGGGTGTTTTGGGCTATACTCCGGCACGACTTATTGCGCTATTAGGGGTCTGACGATTACCGCCCCCTAGGCCCGATATGCGATACTCTTAGACGAACAGACCGGACTGTACGGAGATTGTCACATTCAGGCTCAGTAGGAGTTCGGATGGGTTTGCTCATCGGCCTTCTAATCGACAGATATCTGGGTAGCCATTACGTACAGCTAGTACCGCTTGCGGCTTGTGGTTAAACCCACTGCCAGCATACTGTCGAGTCTTTAGAGTCCCACATAGAGAGTTTCCCTGCATCGGGTGAAAGATGTAGATGCTGTATGGTTTTACGGCAGGGCTTCGATCGCATACGTACACTTGTGCGCGTATGATGTTCGGGCACTAGTGGGCTTTGGTTTAAGACGGATTCTAGTATTATATTGATGGATCAGTTTCGTCTCTTTGTATTCGTGTTTCTCGGAACACGGAAGCGGGTATGTATATACGGATGAGAGGGGCATAGAAGGAGACACCTCATTAGGGTTTTAACCATTGACTTGATCAAAACAATTAAGAGGTGTAGGAAACTATTTGTTATATTTGTAAATGATAATTGTGGCATGGCAACTTGCATTGACTACTTGACTTGGTTTGACCACTTGACTTGGTTTGACTGTTTGACTTGATATTTCTTGTGAGATATTTTGTGATACTAGATATTTTGGGTGAGATATTTTATTGCCATGCTTGTGGTCAATTCAAGTGAGCCATCATATTTTTCTATTATCATTATCAAAAACCGTTTCTCTTTCCTCAAGTTAGCTCTCTTCTTCTTCCTCATATCAAAACCCTAAAAGCTCTCATGTGTTGAGAATTCTAGGGTTTCAAGAGACAACTAAATCCATCTTCATACTCTACATCACCTAGGCCATCAAGTTTAGCAAGCTTGTTGCCCTAGTTACCTCGGTTTTGAGGTGGAGCTCGGACTATAGACTCTCGGGTGGATCGTCTTTGACTCGAGGAGGCCGTCGAAGAAGCTACGATCCGGATTGATCCTTGGAGCCTAAGACGATGAGGAGGACAGCGATGAAGACCCGAAGGACATGTGTCGTGAGGTATAACTTCATATCCGAGTAGTTAAATCTCAAGTAGTTTGCTAGCTAGGGTTTATGGACGATCCTTGGTTCTAGTCGGTGTTGCGAAGCTCATAAAAATCATTTTTTGCAAATTCCGCCTCCCCGTGAACACGTAGGGTGAGCGACATTGACTTACAGTGATATTAAAGCCTCTCATAAACCTTATATAGCTTGTAGCGATGTTAGAAATCCGCTGTTTTTGTCGCACAAAAACTGTCGAAAAAATAGTTTCCAAAATTGATGTTTTGAGTTGTTTGCACACCCCGCGGGCTCACGGTTTGAACGAAGAAGTCGAGGGGTGGAGCGTGCGCACCCCGGGGACCCTCGAGGGGGGGGGGGTGAATGGCTGGGCCCACTCTCCAAGACCACCACAAGGTGGTCTTGGCGGTGGGGACCCGAAATTTCCCCACCTTGGGCAGTTTCGGGTATGCCTCACCCCTAGCCACCTCGTGGTGGCCTCGGGGGTGGGGTACCCCCTTTAGGCCCCCCGACTCGAAGTTAATTTCATTCTCTAACTTTCCGCGATGGTTCGGGTGCGTTTAGTTTTGATTCGGACTTCCGAATTGGCTCAAAACGATCGGTTTTGGAACTTTAGCTCATTGGATTTTCATGTCTTGGAAAATTGGTTAAGTTTGCTAATTGCGTGCGGAATTCTAATGTCATAGTTACTTTACAAGCTTTGTGTTTTATATGTGTTTGGAAACGTCGACTAATTGCTATACGTCGATTAGTCGGGGTTGCACATATCTGTGATGTTGTTGTGATGGTTTGTGTATATGAACTTGATGGATCGTCGTGGATGAATAGCCGGGGATGTGAGATGAGGGTTTTCATTCTTTCATTCGATATAAAATTTGTAAAGCGATGTAATATTATTTTTGCGGGGCACATCCGGGTTGAGGTTGTAACCATCGTTGTATTATTTCTTTTACTGTTTTTGCTCCTAGGATAGACCCAAGGTGGGGTGCACAAATTACCGGGTACTTTGAAGTGCCGAGTGGCCTACTCACTTTGTTGACGGAGGTTGCTTCACTTCAGGTATTTTGCGGGTAGTTTTCCGCACCCGTAGGGGTCTTAGGTGGGAATTGGCTATTCATCACGACCGTGGAATCTGTCTTTCGTTACAGGCTCAAACGAAACGCGGAATTCCTAGTATATCCAATGTGTTCATCTGTGATCTGGAATGCCTATCATTGCGTCTGATGAATTGATATTATTATATATTTATTATATAATAGACGTTGCTTATGTTTTGCATCCGCGTTAGTCCATCCCCCGCTTTGTCGTTAGTTAAGTAACCTAACGGGTGATGACGGGGCCCCGTGGCGAATGCGGATAGTATAAGCGTACGTTGTATTTTCGTTGTTTTCTGCAATGGTAGGTTAATTGATGGGACTGCATTAAATTAATGCAAAGCAAACAAACCAAAGCTGAATCGTTGGAACAAATTTTAAAACCACTGGGTTATTTTAAAACAACAGACTTTTAAATGCGGAGCTTAAACCACTCCTTTTAAAATCTATTAGTTTCCTTCGATTATATCAAGTTCACTATGTTCACGGTTTCGCCAAAACCATTCGTAGCCCTCCATCATTTCATATGAATATTCAATAGTATTCAAGCTATGTTTGTTGGCCTTAGTCAAGGCATAATGATTGGTAGCTGCTGGGTATTCATATGTTGTATAGATAGATGTGTTAGTTTGGGACAGTCATACTACTTTGTTGGCCTTAGTCAAAGGTATGTATGGGTGGGTTCAAATTAAACCTGGACAATGACGGGTAGAACTTGACATGTGACTTGTGATTTGTTGGCCTTAGTCAAGATCATAAGAGCATGGGGCAAAAATCTATATCGGGAGTTTCTAAGAAAATTGAGACTTTCTAGTGTTGCATACCATTTGGAGTGTGATAATATTGGTAGGATTCCTTCAGCATTATCACACAATGATATTTGGATCCCGATCCTACTGCGAGTATATGCTACTCCTCGGGAGATTTTTCACTTAACGATCAATGCTATAAACCAAGTAGGTGTCTAGAACAGTGTTAGCGGGGCTACGCCTTTAGGGAAAAAAGGTTATTTAATTAAGGAACTTCGCGAAAGCGTCGTAAAACCTCCCTCGAAGTACCGACACTAGCATGGTTGAACGGTTAAGCAAGAATTGTACGGTGAGATTAATCCTGACTAATTCTTCTTTTATGATTTGAGGAAGAATTTGAGGAACAGTGGGAGCCATCCTGTTTAGATAAATTAAAAACCAATCTAAACTTGCAAGAGCATCATACTAAGTGTTTTCTTCTCTCTCTCTTAATTGCAGCGACCCAGTGACCAAGACTAGGTTACATCTAGATAATAAAATGACTGAATCTGAATATAATAACTGGAAAAGGTCTGTCCAGATGTCCATTACCTATGACAAGCCGAGACACCTCTTTACTACTCAAGCTCCTGCCGTCCCAGGTCCAGTTTCCACCGTCACGGATATTGATATCCGTAAGACATCGGAAAAAGACTGTGCGAATACCAAGTGCCTCATGTTGGCCTCAGTGGATGGTGGATAACAGAGGCAACACGAAAAGATGGACTTAGCTTCCATCTTCCTCCATAACAAAGATTTATATGGAGAGCGATCTCGTATCGCAAGATATAAGACCTCGAAGGAATTGCTTCAAGTGAGGTTGGCTGTCGGGTCATCTGTAGGGACAACGTCCTTACGATGACTAGCTATATTAATGAGCTCACAGACCTGGAGACCACTTTGGGAAACGTGTCATATGCTGACTTGTTTCTACAGTCCCTACCAACTACTTTTGCCTAGGGGAAGAAAGTTATACTTCCAGTTGAGGGCACCGTGAAGGAAACCAAGGTGACACCCACTTAGCTTATTGGGGAATCTTCCTCTTCTGCATCCAAGGCGAAAGCAAAGGGTGAGAAGAAGAAGACCTCCATACAGCTGATATGCGGTGTCAATAAGGTAGAAGGACACGGAAGGGCAAAAGTTTCTGGGCTAACAGTATGGAAGGAGGGATGATCCTATTGTTACGGGAAACGGCATTGGCAGAGGGATTACAGGGCTTTGAAAGCCAGAATTCAGGATCCGAAGCATGTTGTGGCTTCGACTTCGGGTGTGTTTGTAATAGAAAACTGCATGTCGATTAACTCTACTTCCTGGGTACTAGATACCGGATCAGCATCTCATATCTGTAATTCATTACAGACTTTGAGAAACCGTAGAGTTATCAGGTTAGGTGATATGACTCTCAGGGTTGCTAACGGAATGAGCGTAGACGATGAATCCGTAAGGGAATATCACCTTGGATTGACAAGTGGGCAGATATTGATTCTACGTAGCTATTTTTATGTACCTAGTCTAGCTTGTAACATTATATCCGTATCCTTACTATCTAAGGAAGGATATGATTTTACATTTGTAAGCGATGTGGTCCACATCCACCTAAATCAAGCTTTGACTGGGTCAGGTACATTAGATAACGGTATATACATATTAAATCAAGCTCAGGTTTTTAGTGTCCAGAACACACTTAAAAGAAAGTCTCCGGAATTAAATCAGGCTTTCTTATGGCATTGTAGACTTGGTTACATCAATGAAACACGGTTGACGAAGCTACATATAGAGGGATATTTGGATCCGTTCGAATATCAGTCTTATGCAACTTGTTAATCTTGTCTCATGGGAAAAATGGCAAAGACTCCGTTCACTGGACATGGAGTAAGAGCGAGCGAGCTCTTGGGACTCATACACAGCGATGTGTGTGGTCCAATGTCTACACATGCACGAAGTGGTTATTCCTATTTCATTACTTTTACGGATGATTTCTCTAAGTATGGACATGTCTTCTTGATGAAGCATAAATCCGAGGCCTTTGAGAGATTCCGGGAATACAAGAATGTAGTGGAAAAACAAACAGGCAAAAGTATCAAGACACCAAGATCTGATCGAGGTGGTGAATACTTAAGTGCCGAGTTCCTGGACTACTTAAAAGAGAATGGAATTCTCTCTCGGCTTACTCCTCCATACACGCCACAGCACAATGGTGTATCGGAAAGGCGGAACAGAACCCTATTGGATATGGTTCGTTCAATGATGAGTAAGGCTGAGTTGCCGCAATCCTTCTGGGGATATACACTAGAATCGGCTGCATATCTTTTGAACCAGGTTCCTACTAAGGCAGTGCCTACCACACCATATCAGATGTGGAGTGGGAAGAAACCCTGTCTTAAACACTTTAAGACATGGGGATGTCCAGCTTTTTTCAAAAAGCAGCATGCGGACAAGGCACGCTCAGTACAATATAAGTTTGTGGGATACCCAAAGAACTCCAAGGGGTATCTTTTCTATTACGCAGAGGAGCAAAAGGTCTTTGTTTCTCGTCATGCCTACTTCTTGGAAACTGAATTCTTAGAAAATCAGATATGTGGGAGCGTAATAGAACTAGAAGAAATTCCAGAACCACAAGCTATTACTGAAAGCTTGGTAGAACCAGAGATTTCAGAAGATCCGGACATCCCCGTGCCACTCCGCAGAAGTAGTAGGCAGTCTCATCCGCCTGAGAGATACTACGGTTTTCTCATAAACGGGGATCGAGAGGATTGCATCATTGACAATGATGAGCCTACTAGCTTCCAGCAAGACATTCAGAGCGGTGACTCGGTAAAATGGCTGGATGCAATGCGAACCGAGATGGAGTCCATGTACACCAACAAAGTATGGACTTTGGACATTGCTCCAGAAGGGGTAAAACCCGTAGGCTGCAAATGGATCTTCAGAAAGAAGATTGGTGTAGATGGACATGTTGAAACTTATAAGGCTAGACTTGTTGCAAAAGGTTTTCGTCAAAAACCTGGTTTGGACTATGATGAAACCTTTTCTCCAGTGGTTATGCTCAAATCCATTCGGATCCTTCTTGCCATTGTTGCCTTCCATGATTATGAGATCTAGCAGATGGACGTAAAGACGGCTTTTCTAAATGGAAATTTGGAAGAGTGCGTCTATATAGATCAACCTAAGGGTTTCATTCAGAGTGGGAGCAGCGCGAAAGTGTGCAAGTTGCTTAAGTCCATTTATGGACTAAAGCAGGCATCACGGAGTTGGAACATCTGTTTTGATGATACAGTCAAAGAATTCGACTTTATCAAAAATCCAGATGAACCATGCATATATAGTAAGATTGTAGGGAGAAATGTGGTATTCCTCGTCTTGTACGTAGATGACATTCTCTTGATAGGAAATGACATTCCTATGCTACAATTAGTCAAAGGATTCTTGTCACAGAGGTTCTCCATGAAATACCTGGGTGATTCCAACTACATTCTGGGGATCCAGATTTATCGTGATAGATCTAAGAGGATGTTGGGACTTTCACAGTCAAGGTACATCGACACCATACTGAAAAGATTCAGTATGGAAGATTCAAAGTGCGGTAATCTACCGGCTTGTCACAGAATCACCCTCTCTAAAGAGATGTCTCCAAAGACTGATTTGGAAAGGGCTCACATGTAAACTATACCCTACGCATCTGCGGTAGGCTCTATAATGTATGAGATGTTGTCTACCAGACCAGATGTAGTATACGCATTGAGCGTTGTAAGCCGGTATCAGTCAAACCCAGGGGAGAAGCACTGGATAGCAGTAAAGAACATTCTCAAGTACCTGAGAAGGACTAAGGAGATGTTCTTGGTGTATGGTGGAAAAGACCTCCAGATCGAGACCTTTGCTGACTCCAGCTTCCAGAGTGACAAGGATAACTCCAAGTCCATGTCGGGTTATGTCTTTACCCTTAATGGAGGGGCGGTCTGTTGGAAGAGATCCAAGCAGGACACCGTTGTGACTCGACGATGGAAGCCGAGTACATAGCTGCTTGCGATGCCGCAAAAGAGGCTGTCTGGATGAAGAAGTTCCTCACAGAACTTCAGGTGGTTCTGACCATTGTTGATCCAATACCTCTGTATTGTGACAACAACGGCGCTATAGCTTTGGCGAAGGAACCCAAGTCCCATCAGAAGTCCAGACACATTTTGAGGAGGTACTTCCTGATCAGGGAGATCATAGATCACCAAGAGATCGAGGTGAGGAGAGTAGATACAGAGAATAACACTGCAGATCCACTCACGAAGGCCTTCCCTCAGACACAGTTCGAGAGGCTAATCGAGATGATAGGTCTACGATATGCCAATACATGGCCCTAGTGCAAGTGGGAGATTTTTAGTGTATATGCCCTAGAGGCCATTATTGTATCATACCGGTTTGTATATTACTTAATGGAAGCTTGGGATATTCACAGTTATATTGACAGTCTTGCTCAAAATGGTAGTATGCTACTTGGTTTGTTTATACTTCAATATGTGCATGTGTTTCTTTTAGCATATCGCTTATACATATTAGTAGAGCCCTTAGGATCTTTGCTTGATTACCAGCGTTGTGATGGCAGTCACACTAGTAGGGCCTGAGTAATCTACAAGCACATCCTTATACAGGTCCCTAGTCGTAGGATTATCGAGACGGGGCATCGATACTCTGGAGTAGACTGGTGTATACGCTTCTCATCCCAGCAGGGGAGATGGTCTGTCCACAGCCATTAGTATGTTGTACTAGAGATAGTATGCAGGTGCTCGTTAGGTTACGAGTACACTGGACAAGACTCGTCGAGAACTGTTGGTTAGTATTATACTTATCGTCGGGTAGCAGTTCCCAGGTGACATGAGTACAGCTTAGTCCGTCGACTTGACACTGCTACTTCACCTCGAGTGTGCTCCTACTGTACTTTGATTACTACCCTACCACGACTCAAAGGAGTCATGCAAACAGGTAGTAGTTGGGTGCAGTCCTGAAGCACTTGGAGGCAGTGACAGTTAGATAGGATTCGTCTCTCCCAGTATTGGGGGTTGATATCGTGCCGTGTTCGGAGAGCCATTACACAAAGTCCCTGACCAGGGCAAGCGAGATTTACTGGTAGGTATTCCAGTAGTTTCTCAGGGTGTTTTGGGCTAGACTCCGGCACGACTTATTGCGCTATTAGGGGTCTGACGATTACCGCCCCCTAGGCCCGATATGCGATACTCTTAGACGAACAGACCAAACTGTACGGAGATTGTCACATTCAGGCTCAGTAGGAGTTCAGATGGGTTTGCTCATCACCCTTCTTATCGACAGATACCTGGGTAGTCATTACGTGTAGCTAGTACCGCTTGCGGCTTGTGGTTAAACCCACTGCCAGCATACTGTCGAGTCTTTAGAGTCCCATATAGAGAGTTTCCCTGCATCGGGCGAAAGATGTAAAGGCCGTATGGTTTTACGGCAGTACTTCGATCACGTACGTACACTTATGCACGTATGATGTTCGGGCGGATAATACTAGTTGGATTTGGTTTAAGCCGGATCCTAGTATTATATTGATGGATCAGTTTCGTCTCTTTGTATTCGGGTTTCTCGGAACACGGATGCGGGTATGTATATACGGATGAGAGGGGCATAGAAGAAGACACCCTATTAGGGTTTTGACCATTGACTTAATCAAAACAATTTTGAGGTGGAGGAAAGTATTTGTTATATTTTTAAATTATAATTGTGGCATGGCAACTTGTATTGACTACTTGACTTGGTTTGACCATTTGACTTGGTTTGACCACTTGACTTGGTTTGACTCTTTGACTAGATATTTCTTGTGAGATATTTTGTGACACTAGATATTTTGGGTGAGATATTTTCTTGCCATGCTTGTGGTCAATTCAAGTGAGCTATCATATTTTTCTATTATCATTATCAAAAACCGTTTCTCTTTCCTCAAGTTAGCAATTTTCTTCTTCCTCACATCAAAACCCTAAAAGCTCTCATGTGTTGAGAATCCTAGGGTTTCAAGAGACAACTAAATCCATCTTCATACTCTACATCACCTAGGCAATCAAGTTTAGCAAGCTTGTTGCCTTAGTTACCTCGGTTTTGAGGTGGAGCTCGGACTATAGACTCTTGGGTGGATCGTCTTTGACTTGAGGAGGCCGTCGAAGAACCTACGATCTGGATCGATCCTTGGAGCCTACGATGACGAGGAGGACAGTGATGAAGACCCGAAGGACATGTATCGTGAGGTATAACTTCATATCCGAGTAGTTAAACCTCAAGTAGTTGCTAGCTTGGGTTTATGGATGATCCTTGGTTCTAGTTGGTGTTGCGAAACTCGTAAAAATCATTTTTTGCAAATTCCGCCTCCCCGCGAACACGTGGGGTGCGCGACATCGACTTACAGCTAGGGGTTTTATGAGTATTACTTAATCCGTATTCAAACGAAGGTGGGATGGTTTTTAGTGATTGAGTCCTTTCTGCTTCTGCGGGGCCCGTTCAACAATTGTTTGATTTATCAAAGAATGGGGCTCCAGCTTTAAAGCCAAAAGAGATCATGCATTTATACTCAATCAGGCCAGGGTATTTGATGTTCCGTCTTAAAGACGCTACTCTCTTCATGCGGTATAATCCACATCGCTTTGCCCAGCAGTTAGGCTACAACCAGGGCGTCTCCCTCGAAGCCTTTTTAGTTGAGCCTATTCCTTCTCTGGGGGTAGCCCGTGATGTTATCCATCATTTCATGTGGTTGAACACGGGTTCCCTTTTCATGATCCCGGAGCCTGACTATCTTCCAAGGTCTATGAAGCCCTTCAAAGGCCGGTATCGTCACCGGGTCGGTCCCATCATTGCAGAGGAAAGACAGGTGCTCTTTGAGTGTAGAGCTCCTGTTCTAGCTCAAGCTGTCAGTGCCCCGTTGCGGCCACTGTCACTCCCCGCTTCCCATTGTACGGGCAGAGGGCGCGACGAGGCTGCTACGTATTTACTGTGAAGTAAATATGCTAAGCGTATCTAGCAATATAAATATAAATGCACAAGAGACAAGATATAATAAAACAGCAACATTATTTATTCACATTCTTTTTACAATACATGGAAAGTAAATACAACTGAATGAAAGCAATGCCTAAACAGTGGCATAATAGAAATGAAAAGTACTAAAATAAAATGTGTACAATGAAGCTAGAGCTCTGGGTCGTAGGCAAGTTGATCCAAGTCCTCACTAGTAGGCTCGATTTCCTGAGTGTCCAGATCACCTGACAACATTCCAAAGAAGAAAGAGAAGGAATGTCGTCAGCGAACAATCGCTGGGTAAGTCCCAAAGATAAAGGAGAAATATAATTGACAGAAAGAGAAGGTAGCTTTTAAAGTTGTATTATATGGTTAACGCTGTTGTTTGTAGTTTGGTACAGAAGGATGCCAGTGTATACGAGAGGAGTCTCTATATGCCAGAGACTAGAGGCACGTGTAGTACAAGGAACCGTTTATGCCACGGTACAACAGCAACGGAAATACAAGTTAGGTGCCTTAAATCTTACAGTCTCATGCCACTTCTAACACCTTCCGTACCAATCTACCCCTTAAACCCCGCGAAGTATTGATTGTATTATTTGTGTTGTATTGTAAATTGTATTGCCGTGTATATATGGATGACTTGCCGAAACCATGATATCGGTAGATGGATGTAACTGGAGAATCATGTAAATGGAAGTATATCCATGGTTCGGTCCGGTCAATACAGATTGAATATATTAAATATATGGATTCATGGATTCATGTTGAATTATAATATTGTAGATTGTACTTGAATCATATTCAAATCAGATTATTATAATGAGACTCAGTCTGAGTTAGAACAATTAGAAAAGAAATTGAAGTCCTGATTGTTTTGATGTTATCAGTAATCGCTGCACATGGGCGGCAGGATTTGTGTCTTTTTCAAAGACGATTATCGTATTGATAACACCGTTTTTAATTTATCTACCTTAGATAGGAAAGAACCCATATCTCTGGCTCCCTGAGGCTCAAGAGACTGGTCCCGCTTAAACCTATATTTACTAGGGTCCTTAGGCTAATTTATAGAACTTGAGGGGGTTTTATGTAAAAATAATTTGTATACTTTTCAAAATACACCCCAAGTATTTATTTATAGTCTTTAGAGTTTTCATAGTTGCAGATTTTATATTTGTGACATTTTTAGTGAATAAACATATTTTTCATAATACATGGTATTTAATTGTAATATTGAACTTGTATAGAATTCATGGTATTTAAATGTAAAGTGATTCTTGTGATTTTTGAAAAAAGTTGGAATATTTATAATACATCAAAAATAGATATTTTTATGATACATATATATATTTATTTATAAAAATAATTTTAATTTATTATTTTATAGAAATCTCATTTTCTTAAGATTTTTGTATTTTAAATCTCTCGAGACCGTATGCTCCTTGCGGAGGTTTGCATCTCGCACTACTAAGCCCAGGGATGTACGATAATCCGCACCATCCTATGTGAGTTCCCCAAAATGGGTTGTAGCGGCGCTTTGCAAAGATTTATAAAAATACGAAATCTTATACAAAACGGTTTTAATAGTTAGTGGTATTTATATGTAAAGTTTCGTTTTCCCGTATTCTATATTCCCGAAAGGTATTGTGCTATGTTGCATATGATTGTGTGAGGAGGTAGGTCATTACCTCATGATCTACTTAAAGATATAGCAAGATTGTGATGTTTTAAATGTCGAAATTAAACTACATGGTATTTTAGTGAAAAAGTACGATAAAAATTGAAATAGAAATCTTTTTGATATGGAACTTGTTCAATTTGACTTGTTAATGTTTAATAGTCAACATGTAATGTTTAGTATGATTGTATTTAAGAAAAAATGAGATTTTTAGGAAGAACCGAATAGGACATCGGATTAACTCCGATTCCGTCGGGTTTTAGAAATACATGTTTTTAGAAAAGAATAGAGAAGAGAGAGGTGGGAATTACGGGTTTAGAGATTAGAAAAGAGGGAGAAGAAGTGGTAGGAGGCGCCGGTGCGTCGTTTCGTCGCCAGGAGCTTCTAGGGTTGTCGTCGGAATTTTGCCGGAGCTTTCGCCTTTTGCTAACTTCAATTGCACATTAAAATTCTCTAGAGTTTTCTTGAGAGTTTGGACAGAATTGTGATTGAGGGGGGTATGTCTAAGGGTGTATTTATAGGGTAAGGCTAGGGTTTAGGGTAGGTGAAAGGGTGAATTGAAAATTGTATTAAAATGTATTAAAAATGTATTAAAATGGAGTAAATAGGGTTTTAAAGAGGCTCTGTTACTATGCAGGACAATTAAAGTATACAGGGGTACATGGGAGGCCAAGAGGTAAACTTTTCATGTTGGGGACTCGTCGGTCCGGCCGAGTCCGGCCGGCGGCGGCGGGCCGAGTCGCCGGCCGATTCGGCCGAGTCCGGGGTGCTCCGAGCTCCTCGACGGTTGGTGTATCCCCTGGGACCGTTTGTTTTACATGTGTAGTGGGGTTTTACGGGTTTAGCACGTGTAGACTCTTAGAATTCTAAAAATATTAAAAGAAAACAATATTAAAAATAATGTGGGGGATGGGATTTGAACTCTAGTGGGTTGGTTCAGCAGTGCAAGGTATTACCAGTGAGCTACAAGCTCCTTCTTGCTATTAAAAGGCAAAACAAATATTTATGGTACTCACATGAATTGCAAATACCCCAAGTATACATTAATTTTTTTAACAAATTTTGTACACCAAAATTGGAGTTGTTACAGTCTACCCTCCTTACAAAAATTTCGTCCTCGAAATTTACAAATTTTATTTGAGGACTAGTTTACAAAGAGGTGAGGATATCTTGCATGCATCTCATCTTCCCTTTCCCATGTTGATTCTCCTGGAGTGTTTTTTCTCCACATCACTCGAACCAAGTTGACTTCCTTGTTTCGAAGTGAATTCACTTTCCTATCCAGGATCTCCACATGTTGTTGCTCACAAGATAAGTCGGGCTGTACAGTGAGCTCGGAATGATCAAGAATGTGGCTGGGGTCACTCACATACCTTCTGAGTTGGGATATGTGGAACACATTATGCACTCCTTTCAATGAAGGTGGAAGTGCTAAGCAGTATACCACTTCACCAACTCGTTCGAGTATGTCGAACGGTCCAATGTATCTTGGACTTAGCTTTCCCCGTCTTTCAAATCGGATCACTCCGCAGTTCGGAGATATCTTTAAAAATACGTGATCTCCTGGCTGGAACTCCAAGTGACGTCGCTTTCCATCAGCCCAGTGTTTCTGTCGATCTTGGGCTATGCGCATTCTTTCTCTGATAGTACGAACCACATCAACAGTCGCTACTATCATCTCAAGTCCAAGAAGTTCCCTATCTCCAATGTCGTCCCAACTTAATGGTGATCGAAACTTTGTAACATTTCAAAATAATAAAATATTATTTTTGGGATCTTTTATAATTTAATATTATTTTAATGAATATTTTAATATTTCGGTATAATTAAATACAAATAAATGGGGAAAATTTTGGAAAAATTATGAGAAATTCCAAAATAGGGTATTTTATGGGATTAAGATATTTTTAAGTTTTTATGATTAATTATATGCTAATTTAGTGCTAATCGCGATTAAAAATCGCTAATCGGATTTTGGGGGTGTTTTGTGCAAAACATGCACATATCATTTTTCTACACTTGTGTTTTATTTTCTACCATGTTGTTTGGGTTTACTATTTGAGTGAGAAAGGATTTAGAGGGAAAAGAAAAGAAAAGAAAAAGAAAAGGGAATATGGTAGTAGGTATGGGTTTGAGAGAAAAGAGAAGGGTTAGTGTTGACTTAGCCATTTCCTTCACCATTTCCTTTCCCTCCTCCTCTTCTCCTTCAGCTGCTGCCTCTCCCTCTTCTCCCTCCCCTCTTCAAGTCCCAAATCACCTCAAAAACAAACTCAAAACCCCACTCCTTTTTCACAAAAAGTGTGCACAAGCTCAAGATCTACACATTGGACCAAGAAAGCAAGGAATTTGGCCATTTGGGGCAACTCAAGAAAATTCTTGAGTTGCCAAATGAGGTATTTACTGAACCATTAGATTAGTTTTTTCATTACTTATACCCCTATGTTAAAATTGAATCGATATCGGGTGATGTTGTGGACTTAAGGAAGACCTAGTTAGGGTTTGAGGGAATTGAGAGTTGTGTTGTGAAATTGAGATCAGTAGAGGCCACCCCAATACCCTAGTGCTTGAATTATGACCCAAAACAAAGACTTAAAACCCGGAATACGGATTTAGAAACCCGACATCAGATAAATGTGTGATTTGTGAGGGTATTTTGGAATCTGGAGCAACCCGGAGCCACTAAAATTGATTTTGGGATTACTGGGAGTCGTGCAGGCACCTAAGAAGTTACCACAGAGAGCCGAGCCCCTAACTCCAACCCCAGGCCACAGATATATTCATTCTGGCCGCAATTTGCAGCCATATCAGGGAAATTGGGTCCCAAATTTGGTTCATGGCTCCTTTTGCACTAAAATAGACCCCTCCTATATGCAGTTTTGGCTGATTGTCACCTGTGGAAAATCTGGGAGCATTTTTGTGTGTTTTAGGCTCTGTTTTCCGTATTTTAAAGTGCACTTTCTTGATATTTGGATTTGTATTTGGTTGTCGGGTGTTCGTACATCGACAACAGGGATTGTTTGATTGATTTGCACGTTTAGGCCATACGTTCCAACCTATGAGCACATTGTGCGCTGTATCGGTTTTCTGCCTCGATTTTAATACGTATTGCGACTGTTTATTATTATAGGTACCCTCGCAAGGATTCCGAGGCGAAGAAGCGTGGCGTCATCGATTTCGGCGAGCGAAGACCAGATGAGTAGATTATATCTACGGGGGAAATCGGGTGGATGGAGTATAGCACCCCCGCATTTCGATGTCTAGTATACTATATATACTATATATATGATAGCTTATTGAGTGACATGGAGATCATAGATGTGTTAGGTGTACTATGGATATTTAGGGTTAGAAGTGAACTAGTGTATTTTCCTAGTTGCGAACCCTAGCATAGGTTTACACCCACACGCACACACATGCTTATTGCTACACTTATATCATGATGATGAGGATAGTGTATGATACTGAAGATGAGTCGATGAGTTTTGGGCATGGTGCCGTGAGATCGGCGATATGATGTGATTCGTATTTGGGATACGATACGAGATTTTAGCGGGCCTTTGGACGTGTGTTTTACACACGCGCTTATATTTGTTTAGATGGTATCGATTGTACTAGACTTAGATCAGTACCCCAGATCACGTGATATGATGATAAGGATACCAGATATTGATGAGATGAATATGAAATTGACCCGTACCCAGCTATTGGGATGCCGTACGACGATTTACCGTACGAGCTTTATATTGATGATAGATCCACACTCATGACTCGAGGATATTATACGATGTAGATTGTATCGTATGTGATACTATTGAGGCGGGATCACCGACTATTATATTTATATACATATATCGACTCAGATGTAGGTGGTTTCCATACTCCTCCCGATTGACTTGATAGTTGGATGTAGATTACTTAGTAGACATTAGACTATACCTGAGTCATACTATTTTTTCAAAACTAACGGATCGGGATATTTTAAAGATAGGCAAAAGGGATTCTACGGATATTTTCAAACAACGCATCTTTTCTTAAAAACCGTAGCCCTTATTTTACCAAAAACCCTGATTCGTCTTACTTCAAATGGCAAAGCTGCATGATATATTTATTGAGGTAGATTCTTCACTGTTGCGTTGATTATTTGATTCCGCATATTCATGCTATTTGCATTGCATTGCTTGTGTTTATTGATATATTACAATCATGCTGCTAGGACACCAGCACCATTACCGATGATGCGTATGTACCACGTACACTTACTTGCCGGCTCACACACATCTTCATCGGTAATTGCCATGTCACTACACAGTAGTATTATTGCATCAGGATATGACCCTTGTATGTGCATACTATTATTCCATGCTACATGATATACCGTTATACTTGCACTTCATTTATATGTCGCATACATCATGCTTTCTGATTATGCGCATTGAGATATGCTGTTTCCATGATATTTATGGATTTGGGAACCGCGGGTATTTCAAAAGAGAATATGTAATCGTTTTAAAAACCCGGTTACCCTTGATATGATATTTCAGTGCGTCCACCATGTGTTTTCTCGGTGCTGAGAGCGACATGTGAAACCCGATTCGAGGAGGCGGATGAGGCCGATTGCGGGTACATGGTGGACCCGGTATGGTACCCCGGGGCGAGAACGGATTCGCTGTGTAGTAGACGGTGAGCCTGGCAGAGGGACTACTACCTACCGGTGATTGGTTGGACCTGGCGGTTATCCGGAGGATACTGACCAGAGTCGATAGATGGATATGGGCGTACTGCCGGGGCCGAGGGCCGATACCGCAGACGGAGCCCGTGGGCTGATCCGGACTGACGGAGCCCGATATATGAGGATTTACGTGCCGATGCTGGGCACGGCTTTCATGATGTTTTCGAGTGTCGATGCTGGACACTCCGGTTCCATGATTTGATGTGTCGCGAGGGACACAGATGGTTTATATCCTCATTTTTCCATTCATCTGTTTTATGATATTTACATGCATGATGGTTTTTGTTATTGGGTGACGAGTGGACGGGATCTACATACATACAGATTGATTACGTTTGATCATACCTCATATTTATGATATGTTATTACCTGAGGCACTGGCACGAGCACTTGGCACTACACTCATGTATAGAGGTTATACTGCCACTTTAGCATGCTTCAGACTTATTCATATTGAGGTTATATATATATCTGATCGTATTGACCTAGGATGAGTCATACATACGATTTCTGCTTGTAGATATTTTCTACTCACGAGTTGGCAACTCACCCCCGTTGTGCCACAGTTCTTGCAGGTTTTTCCGTACAGGTTTCATTGCGGCTTTTCTGGCATATTGCTTCCATTACGGGTGACTTGCTTTGGTAGGTGAGTTCTTTTGCATCAGAACCACCATTGTACATGTATTACTCATTGTATCTAGAAATTCCATCAACCAAAACTTGTATATTGTTTCAGACTTAGAAATCAGTTATGTATTATTTCGACCTTAGAGTTGCGCGTAGCAGTATTATGGTTTTCATGTTGATTTTGAGTTTCTTTCTGAGTTTTGATCCTCGCCTTTCGGCGTTGTATATTATATTGCTTGCGTGGTTGTGACCGCCAATTGACGAAGAGCTAGCTCCCGCTTGGGGATGCCTTTTATCATTGCTTATATATTATCCTTGTTGTACCCTGTTCGGGGCCAGTTTTTACAAAGGAAACTCTGCCGAAATTTTCAGAAAAGACTATACATTTTAAAAATGCATATTCGGCTTAGTTATTTAAAAACCATGATTTAAAACATATTTTCTTCATTCCTTTAAACTAGTTTTCTTTATTTACTTCCTAAAATGGTTTTAGATTTCTGGGCTTTTGGCTTATTTGGATTAGATGGGGTCCTATAGACTTCATGTGATTCAAGTGCCAGTCACGGGCTATTTCGGGTTGTGACACACTTCTTTCCATATAGTGCTGTAAAAGGTGTCATTGCTATGCTTTCTTGGTAGCTGTTGTTGTACGAAAACTCCACAAGATGTAGGTTATCTTCCCACGATCCTTTGAAGTCTAACATACATGCTCTGAGCATATCCTCCAAGATCTGAATAGTTCGCTCAGACTGACCATCTTTTTGTGGATGATAAGCTGTGCTGAAGTTTAGACTTATTCCCAAGCTCGCTTGCAGACTCTGCCAAAATTGCGATCGGAACCTGGTGTCACGATCGGAGACAATGCAGACCGGTTCTCCATGAAGTCTCACAATTTCCTGTATGAGTTCATGGGTATCATAGGTAGTACATGTTTAAAGAGTTTAAATCTTAAGTAGATTATTACCTCCATGTACTTCTTTGCTAATGTCTCGGTTGATTGGCCAACTCGAAATGGGATGAAGTAAGCCGACTTTGTGAGTCGATCCACAATGACCTATACCGCATCGTTACCCTTTGTGCTGCGAGGAAGAGCAGTCACAAAATCCATTGTGATGTGTTTCCACTTCCATTCTGGGATCGGTAACGGTTGAAGTAGTTCAGCTGTCCTGTGATGTTCAACCTTTACTTGCTGACACACCAAGCATTTAGCGACGCTTCTGGCTATTTTATGCTTCATTCCATGCCACCAGTAATTTTGACGTAGATCTTTGTACCTCCAGGGTGTACTGAGTAGGGAGAGCTGTGAGCTTCTTTCATTAACTCTTCCTGAACAGGGCCTTTTGGTATACATAATCTGCTGTCGTATCTCAAAGATCCGTCTTCATGGATGATGAAGTCTTTTCTAAGTCCATTCTCCACTTGTTCTCTGATCTTTTTCAGCTTAGCATCACTTGCTTGAGCTGCTTTCATCTGATTGACAATTGTTGATTGAACTTGTAAATTCATCAAACTTGAAGCGTTACCTGGCATGACTATTTCAATCTCCATCTGATGCAAGTCTTGTTGAAGCTTCCACTGAGGGGTGAGATTCATCAATAATGGTTGGCGACTAAGAGCATCTGAAACTACATTCACCTTCCCTGGGTGATATTGCAAGTTGATGTCAAAATCCGCCATGAGTTATAACCATTGTCTCTGCCGCATGTTCAACTCCTTCTGAGTAAACACATATTTCAGGATCTTATGATCTGTGTATATGTTCACTCGTTTGCCAAGTAGATAATGGCGCCAAATCTTGATAGCAAAGATTATGGCTGCCAACTCCAAATCATGCGTCGGATAATTGCGCTCATGAGTCTTCAGCTGTCTTGAAACATAAGCCACAACCTTACCGTGCTGATGTAGTACACATCCTAATCCCTTACCAGATGCATCACAATGCACTTCGAAACCTCCAGATTGGTCCGGTATGACAAGAATAGGTGCTGATGTCAACCTTGACTTGAGTTCTACGAAAGCTTGTTCGCATTCTTCTGACCATACAAATTCTTCATCTTTACGTATGAGCTTCCTCAGGGGTGTTGCTATCTTAGAAAAGCCTTCAATGAACCTTCTGTAATATCCAGCTAAACCCAAGAAACTCCGAATGTCCTTTACTGACTTTGGTGTCGGCCATTCGCTTACTGCTGAAACTTTCGCTGGATCCATAGAGATTCCTTCGCCTGATACGATATGTCCAAGAAAACCAACTTGATTCAGCCAAAACTCGCACTTGCTGTACTTGGCATATAATTGATGTTGTCGTAGAGTTTTCAGGACAATTCGTAGGTGTTCGGCGTGTTCTTTCCGACTCTTGGAATATACCAGGATGTCTTCGATGAAGATGACAACAAACCTGTCTAAATACTCCCGGAAAACTTGATTCATCAGGTTCATGAATATTGCTGGTGCGTTGGTCACTCCAAATGGCATCACTAGAAATTCGTAATGTCCATAGCGAGTTCTGAAAGCCGTTTTATGAATATCAGCTTCCTTGACCTTCACCTGATGATAACCTGAACGAAGATCTAATTTAGAGAAAACATAAGATCCACTTAGCTGATCGAATAAATCGTCGATGCGCGGGAGTGGATACTTGTTCTTTATCGTGATTTCGTTCAAGGCTCTGTAATCAATGCACATTCTGTATGAACCTTCTTTCTTCTTCACAAGCAGTACTGGTGATCCCCAACTTGAAGTGCTGTGACGAATCCATCCTTTCACCAATAATTTGTCCAAATGTGTTCGAACTTCCTTCAAACCTTCCGGACATAATCGATAAGGTGCTTTGATCACCGGTTGTGCTCCTGGTACTAAATCAATGCTGAATTCAAGAGCTCGATCGGGAGGCAAACCTGATATATCATTAGAAAACACGTCGTCGAACCCTCGAACCACTTCTGGCCTTGATTCTTCCTCTGCTTAAGTTGCTGCAATCACTGCTTCCCTTGGCTTTGCTTTGTATGTACTTGGCTCCAGGGTACGGTCTCCACTTTTGAAATAGAAGACCGGATGATCTGGAATCTTGAATACTACCCTCTTTTGAAGACAGTCGATGGTAGCATCAAAGGTTCCTAGCCAATCCATACCTAGAACCACATCGAAGTTCGGTATGTCCAGCACTTTGAAGTCAACATAGAATTCTCTGCTGCAGACGACTACTGGACACAAGCTGTATCCCATTGTTGCCTTTAGAACGCCATTCCCTGAACTGACACTCCAGCTGGATACAAGCGGTGTGACTGGAATCGCATGAGTTCAAATGAACCGTTGCGACATAAAGCAGTGAGATGCTCCAGTATCGAACAGTGCTAGTGCAGGTAATGAGGCTACTAAGATTATACCTAAGGTATGTAGGATATGTTTTAGGTATAGGGAAAAGTATGTAGATAAGTAGCAAGACTGAAAGAAAGGTTTGATAAGAAAAGGTTACCAGTGATAACTTGGCCAGTGGCCTTAGCTTCTTCCACGGTCATCCTGCCGCCGTGGTACATTCCTCCTGGCCTGAGGAGTATTCCTCAGAACATTCCTTTGAGCTTGATGGAACTGACAAGGAGGAGGTGCAGTTTGTGGTCCTCTAGGTGGTGGAGCAGGTAGTGCAAGTCTTGGAGCAGGTGCCTGATGGGCTGGTCGCTACTGGTAAGTAATCGCTGGCCTGGGTGCAACATATGGATTTTGTCTTTTGGAACAAGACTCAATACCATGAGTAGGTGAGCTGCAGACTAACCAAAGACGGTTCGCTTGCTGGCAGTCTTGCAACATATGCTCATCTCTGTTGCAGTAGTTACAAAAGGCTGGGCTGGGACGGTTGTTCGGTACTCCCGGCTGCCTTGGCACAAAAGGTGGCCTTGACGAGGCTCCTCCTGCCATCTGGTTGATAGGGTGCTTAACTCCTGCAGACTGAGGTCTGCCCCTCGCCTTTACCACTGCCTCATAACGGCGGGCAGCTTTCAGAGCCGATTCATGAGTCGGAAAATCTCCTGTGGCCAGTGCAGCCTGGATCTCCGAATCCAATCCTTGTTGAAATTGACGGGCTCTGATTTCATCCGTCGGTATCAGGTGTGCCACAAATCTGTTAAAGGATTGTGTTAGCTGTGTAATATGTGATATATTGAACAATTCGAATTATTGAGACATATCTTACCGACTGAGCATGGTGAACTCAGCGTCATACTCATCTACTGACTTGGTCCACATCGAACCTTGTTGCAGATGGATGAACTGTTGTTCCATGTCCAACCTGGTAGTCTCAGAGAAGTACTTAGCGTCGAACATATCGCGGAAAGTCTTCCATTCGATGGGTTGTTCAAGACGGCTTTCTTCCGCCTTCCACTAGTTCTGTGCATTGTCCGTGAGCTGTAATTTTGCAACACGAACCCAAGCTATTTCTGGCACTTGTGCCGCTGCCAGATCATCTTCGATACTCTCAGCCCATTCCTCAGCATCCACTGGGCTCTCCTTTCTTGAGAACTGTTTGAGGGTGCAAATCCCTGAATTGCTTCACCCCAAGTGCCTCTGCCTCGGGACGGTTCATTAAAAGAGCAGTCTGCTGCTGCTGTCCCTTGAGGAGGCTGCGGATTGCCTCAAGCAGAACCGTTTGCTCATTGAGCGAAGCAGGAACGGCAGGTGTAAGTGGTAGTGGTTGTAGGGTTCATCGGCACTCTTGTGATGGTTCATAAGGCATCAACCATGCCCGAATAAAATTTTAGATGTGCCGAACAACCCAAAGCCGGGATCTTTGCTAGATTATTAGGGTTTAACATGCAAGTAAACATCTTTACTACTAAGTGTGAGGGATTACAACCATTGTAGTCTGCTCCTTCGCTTCATAAGCTCTAAGTAGAAGTCCCTTTGCCGCGATCCACGATCTCCCAAACTCAAGAGAGGCTCCACGACTCGAACGATCCATGCTAGCTTGTAGTATTCCTTTTCTCCGATGATCTACGTCGAAGTTGCTATAACTCAAGCTCTCTCACGCTAATGAGGTGAACACCCTAATATAATGGGCTAGATTAGATGAGGATGATGGAGTAGTATTTATGCTATCTTTTTATATCAAATTCTTACATGAAAACATCACAAAAGGAAAATCTAGTAAGCTTTCTCAAAGCTCAAAATAGAAGAAGATGATGAAAAATGAGATAATCCTTTTGTGATAAATAATAGAAATGAATATATGATTAATCATGGAACCATGGTCAAGGATGACTAGGATAACCCTTGTAGAGAATTAACTAGGGCTAGGGTTTGGTTAGGTTAAAGAATGAGTCATGGATAAATATCAACCATAATATCTTCTTCATGATAAAAGGAATTCTTTCTAGAATGTGCAAGAAAGAACTAACCCTAATCAAACCGTAACCTTGCTTATTCTCCACTAAACATGTTCCATTATTAATCATATCATGTTACTATAATATATATCACATATATATTATATATTTGTAACAAAAGAAAATAATACAATTAACATATATCGCATATATATCGATGTATTACCCGGTGAGAAAATGAAATAATAAAGCGAGCCAATATTAGATAATGTAATACAATATATCATATATATTATTATACATTAAATCATCGAATCAACACTTGATCCGACAATCCGGCTATATCGAATATAACCGACTAATATATCATGTACCGATTCATCGCATCAACACTTGATCCGATGACCCAGCTCATATATAAATATCGCGAGAATATAATATGGTATCTCATATCGCATTATCCTCGGTCCTGCATATATCACATATGTGCCCCTACTCCGTTTTGCCTGAATCAAGAAACCTCTGTGTAGGACTCTAAAGAATCGTCAATACGCCGGTAGCAGGTGATGATCATATCAAACACCCACAAGCTGCAAGCGGTCAGCTAAACATAACAGCCACCCAGGTATTGAGCGATCAGAAGATCAATAAGCTAACCTATACGTTCTCCTGTGAATCCAATCAGTAACACTCCCGTACAGTTCGGTCTCTTCGTCTGATATGTCGCATATCAAGTCTAGGGGTGGTATATGTCAGACCCCAATAACCGATAAGTCGTGTCGATGTGTGGCTCATAACGGGTCGAGAAACTACTGGTAACACTTACCAGTAAATCTCTATATCAGCCCTGACCAGGGACTTCCAGTTATAGCCAATCGAACATAGCACAACATCAACTCCCTATACCGGGAGAGACGAATACCCTCCTATCGCTCATTGCCTCCATGTGATTCGGGACTGTACCCAAAAGCCACTGTTTTGCATGCCCTCTTGGACGTGGTAAGGTGGAAATCAAAGCACAGTGGGAATCATACAAGACTCTATGACGATCTCGGGTCTACAGACTACCCTGTACCAGTGTCACCGGAGAACTGCCATCTGACATGTGGTATATCACCATCTGGGAGTTCTCGGCGAGTCCGTCCAGTGTACCCAGTCTCCACTGAGCACCCGCACACTATCCTTGATGTCCAACACCGATGGATATGGGATCATCCATCGCCCATCATATGGGTCAAGATGCGTATACGCTAGTCTACTCTGGTGTATCGATGCCCTATCTCGATATACCCTCGACTAGGAATAGTTATAGGATGTGCTCATCGACTACCGTGGCCCCCCTAGTATGATCTCATCATAGTCCTAGTAGTCGAGTACAGATCCTAAGGGCTTTATCAACATGTGAGAGTAAGACAGTAAACCAGTACAAGTCAACATGTTAAGATAAAGTGAAACCAAATAGCATACTATCATGACGAGCAAGAAAGTCCTCTCTATATATATCTAAGCATCCATTATAATATACATCATATGTACAACAATGACCTCTAGGGCATATACATAACTAACAATCTCCCATTTGCACTAAGGCCAGCTGCTGTAGTATCTCATACCTAGCATCTCGAATAATCTCTCAAACTGTATCTAGGGAATGGCCTTCGTGAGTGGATCCGCAGTGTTGTCCTTCGTATCTACTCTCCTGACCTCGATCTCCCGGCGATCAACTATCTCCCTGATCAGGTGATATCGCCTCAGAATATGTCTGGACTTTTGTTGGGATCTGGGTTCCTTGGCCAAAGCCACAGCTCCATTGTTATCTCAATACAGAGGTATTGGATGTTCAATGGATGGAACCACACCAAGTTCACTAATGAACTTCTTTATCCAGACAGCCTCTTTGGCAGCATCGTTGGCAGCGATGTATTCAGCCTCTATCGTCGAGTCTGCAACGGTATCCTGTTTGGAACTCTTCCAACATACCGCCCCTCCATTGAGGGTAAAGACAAATCCCGAGTGCGACTTAGAGTCGTCCTTATCACTTTGGAAGCTGGAATCGGTAAAGGAATCCACCCGGAGTTCTCCGTTACCATACACCAAGAACATCTCTTTAGTCTTTCGCAAGTACTTGAGAATGTTCTTCACAGCTGTCCAGTGAATCTCTCCAAGATCTGCTTGATACCGACTCACTACACTTAGTGAGTATGCTACATCGGGTCTGGTACATAGCATCGCATACATGATAGAGCCTACTGCCGAAGCATAGGGTATCCCTTGCATGAGAGCTCTCTCCAAATCAGTCTTGGGAGAGTGAGTCCAGAGATCGTGGATTGGTTCCCACGCTTTGATTCTTCCATACTAAACCTCTTTAGTATGGTGTCAATGTACCTGGATTGGGACAATCCCAGTATCTGTTTAGATCTATCTCTATAGATCATGATTCCAAATATGTAGGAGGCATCACCTAGATCTTTCATTGAGAATCTTTGTGATAAGAAGAGCTTGACTGATTGCAGCATAGGAATATCATTTCCTATCAAGAGTATGTCATCCACGTACAATACAAGGAAGACAACCTTACTCTCTGCTACCTTTTTATAGATACAAGGTTCATCTATATTTTTGATGAAGTCAAACTCTTTGACTACAACATCAAAACAGATGTTCCAACTCCGCGATACTTGCTTTAACCCATAAATGGATTTAAGCAGCTTGCACACCTTTCCGCTGCTCCCACTATCTACGAAGCCCTCTGGCTGAGTCATGTACACGCACTCTTCTAAATCACCGTTTAGAAAGGCGGTCTTAACATCCATTTACCAGATTTCGTAGTCATGGTATGCAGCAATGGCAAGTAAGATCCGGATGGACTTAAGCATAGCCACTGGAGAAAAGGTTTCATCATAATCCACACCTGGTCTTTGACGAAAACCCTTTGCAACAAGTCTAGCTTTGAAAGTCTCAACTTTTCCATCTACACCAAATTTCTTTTTAAAGATCCACTTGCTCCCAATGGGTTTTACCCCTTCAGGAGCATTTTCCAAAGTCTATACTTTGTTGGTGTACATGGATTCCATCTCAGACGCATTGCATCTAGCCATTTCACAGAGTCACCACTTGTGATGGCCTGCTCGAAACTAGTCGGGTCATCATCTTCCATGATGCAATCCTCGCTTCCACCATCAATGAGAAAACCATAGTATCTCTCAGGTGGATGAGAAACCTTGGTAGATCGGCGGAGAGGCTGGGGTTCGTCGGGTACTACTGAATCCTCTGGTTCCACTAAATCATCTGTCATAGTTTGTGTTGCTGGAACTTCTTCCAGTTCTACCTCAGAGCCACTAATCTCTTTTGCAAGAAATCCCTTTTCTAAAAAGGTGGCATGTCGAGAAACAAACACCTTTTGTTCCTCGGAGTGGTAGAAGATATACCCTCGCGAATGTTTGGGATATCCAATAAACTTACATAGGACAGACCTTGCCTCGAGCTTGTCCGGATTTTGTGTTTTAACATAGGCCGGACAACCCCATATCTGAATAAAATTAAGACATGGTCTCTTCCCATTCCATATCTCATATGGAGTGGTAGGCACTGATTTGGTTGGAACTCTATTCAATAGGTATCCAGCTGTCTCCAGTGCATGTCCCCAGAAGGAAATAGGTAACTCTGCATTACTCATCATAGAGCGCACCATATCTAATAGGGTGCCATTCCTCCGCTCCGATACACCGTTGTGCTGTGGTGTATAAGGAGGAGTAAGCTGAGAGAGAATCCCATTCTCTTTTAGATAATCTAGGAACTCATTGCTTAAGTATTCACCTCCTCGATCAGATCGAAAAATCTTAATACTTTTGCCCGTTTGGTTCTCTATTTCGTGCTTATATTCTCTGAATTTCTCAAAAGCTTCAGACTTGTGTTTCATCAGGAACACATGTCCGAATCTTGAGAGATCGTCAGTGAATGTAATGAAGTAGGAGGAACCGTTCCTGACATGCGTAGACATGGGACCGCATACATCACTATGTACCAGTCCTAAGAGTTCCGTGACTCTTTCTCCGTGTCCACTAAACGGAGCTTTGGCCATTTTTCCTTTGAGACATGAATGGCAAGTATCATAAGATGATAATTCGAACGGATTCAAATATCCATCCTTATGTAACTTAGCCAGTCGTGTCGCATTGATATGACCAAGTCTACAACGCCACAAGTAGGATTCGTTCATTTCTGAACTTTTCCTCTTGTGTATGTTTTGTATATTGAGAACTGTATTTTGATTGAGAATGAATATGCCATTATGTAACGAGCCTGATGCAATCAACTTTTGATTTAGGAAGATGTTCATAACATTATCCTGTACTACAAAATTATATCCTTCTTTACTTAATAAAGAAACCGATATAATGTTGCACATCATGTTCGTTATATAATAGCACTCATTCAGAATCAGTGTATTACGACTTGATAATACTAGGTGATATTCGCCAACCGCTTTGGCTGCAATACTTGCACCATTCCCTACTTGAACGGAATGATCACCTTTTCCCAGTTCTCTACCTTTAGTAGCCCATGTAACAATTTACATATGTGGGATCCTGATCCGGTATCTAATACCCAGGACGTAGGGTGAACTGAGAAACAGTTCTCAATAACTAACACACCCGAAGAAGATGCATCAGCATGCATGTTCTTTTGGGTGGCTTGAGAATCCAGATATTCTCCTATTCCCTGTTCAGTCTTATAACTCTTATAAGAAAGAACGGGTCCAACGTTCCCCTGCTCAGTATAATAAACGGGTTCAGTCAATACTGTTGGGGTAAAAATTTACACCCCTGTTGACCGAGTCAAAGTCAAGGTCAACCCCCAAGCTAGGTGGGCCTAAGCCCAGGTCAAGCGGGCCCATGCCCAAGTCGAGCCCGCGGCCAGCCTCCCCATGCCAACAACAAAATCATGTAATAAATAATTTTTATGTAATTTTTTATGCATGAATGTAAACAAAATGGGCATAAAGCCAAATTTTTGTAAGCCCATGGCTTATGTGCAAAATGAAATGGCACATGAGCCATGGGATAGGCAAAATGCTATTTTGTGAAGCCTAAGGGGCTATATGCAAATATGTAAGCCTATAAAAGGCAACATGATGATGAATAAAGCATAGACTTTTTCATTCCCGAAAAAAACCTAGGGTTCTTTGTGCCTCCTGCTCCTTTTCCAAGGTTCTAAACCTTCTCATTTCTTTTGAATTAAATCAAGAGTTTTACTCTTTCTTTTCCAAAACTAAGTAATTTTCCACCACAAAACCCACAAAGGGGAACTCAGATCTCCCATCAGATCTCAAAAAGGAGTGATTTTTAAAATCTCCTACTTCTTGATCTTCAAGATCCGGCCAAACAACAGGAGGAAGAAGAAGAACTCCCTTCATCAGCTTCAAAACATCATAGGAGTTTAACTCCATACATATATACATAATAAATATTTCCTTTCTGAAGCACAGCTTCTGTTACTTAGGCTAAAAGCCTCCTTTTCTTGCCGGCACTCAAGCGCAGAGCGCTCGCGTGCCGACACGTGGCGCGCTTGCACTCAAGCGCTCAGCGCTCGAGCGCAAAGCTTCCACGTGCCGACACGTGGCGCGCTTGCGCTCGAGCGCAAGCGCTCGAGCGCAAGTCGCATTCGTGCCGACACGTGGCGCGCTTGCGCTCAAGCGCAAGCGGTCGAGCGCAAGTCGCCCCGGTGCCGACACGTGGCGCGCTTGCGCTCAAGCGCAAGCGCTCGAGCGCAAGTCGCCTCCGTGCCGAAATGTGGCGCACTTGCGTTCAAGCGCCCAGCGCTCAAGCGCAGAGCGCCCACGTGGCACTCTAGCGCCTGAGCGCACAATACCTAGGCGCACAGCGCCCAAGGTGCTGCCCCACGCATCCTTTGGATGCCTTTTCCCCCTCTTTTTATGTACATACATATACATATACATATGTATACATATTCACACACATACTTGCTCCACGACACTGTCCCTGTTAGAAAAAAATTTCTAACGAGGCGCTGCCCCGCACCCCGCAAGGGGGCTGCTAGCCCCCTTGACCCCCAGCCCGCTATCCGGGTAGCGGGACCCCCGTAAAAAACTCTGCATGGCTCCCAATATATCCAAAACCCCCCTTTCAAAACACAACACACACACTGCACATTGAGTTCGCATGACCAGTTTAACCCGTCAATCGGAGGTTCCCTCGCTCCAAAGATGAGGGGTAATTAACGGCAGCTTAGTCCGTGGCTGCCGGAGATTCGGATCCCCACAATCATTAAACCCCGGCCTACCCTAGGCAAGGGGAATCTGTAGTACGCCTGACAAGCGTGCGCGTATTCCCATCTCAATGGGGTGACGAAAAACACCCTACAGATTCTGGCACGCCCGGTGGGACCAGTCTCTCCTCCCATATTTCGGGTTAAGCATTTATGCGAGCTCAATCAATATACATACCTGTATTTATACTAAAATAATGCTCTTTCATGCAGATTTTCAAGCAATCACCTTCCGACGATGACTTCGATGATGAGCCCAGCTCCCGTCTCCTACACGATGAAGATAGACTCCAGGACGGTCCTTCCGGCCAGTCTCGGGCGACAATGGGAGGAGCTGCTGCTACCATTCGGCTCTATTATGTTCATGCCAGTTGGCGCCATCCCAGCTCCTCAGGCCCCGGTGGCAGACAAACCGGTCTCGAAAGGCAGCAGACCAAATATAGTGGTCGCAAGGGCACCTCAGCCCAAGCGCAAGTCCGTTCCCGAACGACTCTCCTTGGCCCCAGCTGGGGGCAAGGCCATCAACACCGACAAAGCAACAAGGCCTCTCGAGCAAGCTCCGGCGGTGCCCTTGACAACTGCTCGATCGGGTATCTTCTCAAGCATCCCCATCACTCGGCCTATGGCGGCTTCCCGAAGAGCAGAAGCCTGCCAAGCGCTTAAGGCAGAGAAGCTGAGGCAGAAGCGGCTCAGATATAGAGCCAAAAAAAGGGCTAGGGCTCTGGCCATATTAAAATTTGTGAATTTCCAAGGCCCGAACCGCTCCGCGAAACCAGCTGCCAGTGGTGAAAGAATAGCTGAATGTGTTATCCACACTGTCTACATGGACGGACATGAAGAAATGAACCCTCTTCTTCTTCACAGCCATGGTGATGATACGGTTGACGCTACCCAGCATCGGCTCGATCTAAATGATGAAGAGCCCGCTCAGGCCGATAAGCTAGAGGAGCCCGTGGTTCCTACGGAATGGAGCTCAGGCAATAAAGATTACCCGGTTGTCATAGCCGGAACTACAGAACAAGTATTATTCCAATGGCTTCAAAGGCAATTTCAGGAAAGGGATGAGAAGATGGCCGAGGTCTATTCCAAAGTCGACGAGCTGGCAAACGTCGTGGCAGATCTCGCGACCCAAGTCTCCCGATTGCAATTACAGCAGAATCAAATTTTGGCTCATGAGCCAGGGATTGGTACCCGGGAGCAGCCAACTGATATCCCTTTAAACCTAAAAGCGGAGCGCCTTCGCGAAAAACGGCCACAATTAGCCTCCAGTCCCTCCGATACATACGTCGGGGGGGAATCGCCTCTGAAAGAGAAGCTGGAAAATGTCTATTCCTTCAAGAGGGAAACGGTCCACAAGATATTCAGGGACGCCCTAAGAAACGGTCTACAACTGCCAGAATCAAAGAGACCGCAAGAAGAGAATATGACCGACAACCCAAAATATTGCCCCTATCACAGGGTGATAGGTCATTCCATTAGGACTGCTTCGTCTTCAAAGATTGGGTCGAAAGGCAATACAAGACGGGAGAGATAGAACTGTCTAAAGGCGTGTTAGCAAACAGTCAAGCTACGACCGCCGATTTCATGCAAATGGAGACCGAAACCTTTCGGGAACCTAACCCCCCCCAGACATGTGCAGGGCGAACCAAAGATTGATCGGCCTCAGGGACCGGCGTCAGTGAGGGCACCTACTCTGATGGAGAGAAGGAAGAAGGTGTACTCCTTTAGGAGGGATGAGGTCCGCGATATATTCGAGGAAGCCCTGAACAATGGCCTGCAACTGCCTATTCCGAAGAGGCCACATGAAATGAATATGACTGGCAATCCCATATACTGCCCATACCATAGAGTGCTGAGTTATACCATTGAAGACTGCTGTGTTTTCAAAGATTGGGCAGAGGACCAATATAAGCTTGGAAAAACCTCTCAATCCTCGGATGTATCGGCAAGCCACAGAGCTAGGTCATCAACACAGCTCCGCCAAGATCAATGTTTAAGGAGCTGGGATAAGCAAAGAGGACCACCACGTCGTTAAACTGGAAACAGTCGACCTCTAAGTCGTTAAACTGGGAATGTAAAAAAAAAATTGTAAAAATGTAAATAAAAAAATGAATGTGCAAATAAATAAAAAATAAATAAAAAGCCGAAATGATGGGGCAACTCGCAATAAAAATCAGCGAGTAAAATAAAGATGAAAATAAAGCCGAAATGATTGGGCAACCGCGAATAAAAGCCGAAATGATAGGGCAATCGCGACCTTCGCTATAAGAAAAGCTGAAATGATAGAGCAATCGCGGTAAAAAAAAAACAAAAAAAAACAAGGGCGGATGATGAGTTGCTCCTGGCATTATTCCAGTGCAGCAATGCAGACGCCAAACAAAAATCCAATTTCCCAAAATTCTTTCCGGCCCTACAACTAGTCCCCAAATTGACTGCCGTATACAATCTACGGGCTAAAATAATTCTCATCACCCTCATGCCCCACTGTAATCACCAGTTACGCGGCTGGTCTCTGCCTTTGGAATTATGCTCCATTGAGAAGACCCACTCATGTGTCCTCACGATACATGAGGAGAACAAATCTTTGTGGGATCCTTACGACTCACAAAGGAAAAACACACTTAGGAGTCCTCACGACTCCTAAGGAGAAAATACACCTGCGAGATCCTCACGACTCGTAGGGAGAAATTGCTTTTATGGGACCCTCAAGGCCCATAAAATTGAAAAGTCTTAGGTGGTGGGGATCTAAACCTGTCTCCTAAGCCATCGCTCCCCAACCCCCAAGTGGCGAATGATGAGTTGCTCCTGGTACCATATTCCAGTGCAGCGATGCAGACGCCAACCAAATTCCAAATTCAAACCCCAAGTGGCGAATGATGAGTCACTCGTGGTACCATATTCCAGTGCAGCGATGTAGACGCCAACCAAATCCCAAAGTGGTGAATGATGAGTCGCTCCTGGTACCATATTCCAGTGTAGCGATGCAGACGCCAACCAAATTCCAAATCCCATACCCCAACGGCGAATGATGAGTCGCTCCTGGTACCACATTTCAGTGCAGCGATGCAGACGCCAACAAAGTCCTGAATTTTTTCGGCCCTACGGTCTGGATCATACATCCTGCAAAACCGTACAATCCACGGGCGTAAAACAATCCCGATCTCTCCAAAAAAAAAAGAAAAAAAGAACGGTATGTCCACAAGCAACATTGGCACGGATGAAAACCCGAAAGGGCTCCGTGAGTAAAAACAGCAGGACTGCAGGCGAGTTTGTGAAAACCCGGAAGGGCGCAAACTCGTAAAAAAACAAAAAAGAAAAAAAGAAATGAAATGCACTCGCAAAGTCCTCTCGACTTTGTGAGGAGAAAATTCCTGCGTGAGATCTTTACGACTCACAAAGGAGCAATGCACTTAGGAGTCCCCACGACTCCTAAGGAGAAAATACACCTACGAGATACTTTCGACTCGTAGGGAGAAAATGCTTTTATGGGACCCTCACGGCCCATAAAATTGAAAAGCCTTAGGTGACAGGGATCTAAACCTGTCTCGTAAGCCACCAATTCCCAAATCCTCTCGGGGAACATGATGAGTTGCTCCTGGTATTATTCCAGTGCAGCAATGCAGATGCCAAACGAAAAAAACCAAATCCAAATCCTCCCGGGGTAAATGATGAGTTGCTCCTGGCATAATTCCAGTGCAGCAATACAGATGCCAAACGAAAAAAACCAAATCCAAATCCTCTCGGGGTACATGATGAGTTGCTCCTGGCATTATTCCAGTGCAGCAATGCAGATGCCAAACAAACCAAATCCAACATGGTGAGTTGCTCCTGGCATTATTCCAGGGCAACAATGCAGATGCCAAACGAAAAAAAACCAAATCCAATAACCTCCCGGGGCAAATGATGAGTTGCCCCTGACATTATTCCAGTGCAGCAATGCAGATGCCAACAAAAATAACAATCCCAAAATTCTCTCATGACAAATGATGATTCGCTCCTGGTACCATATTCCAGTATAGCGATGCTGATGTCAACTCAAGTCAAACAAATCAAAACAACCAATTCCAACATCGACCTTTGCGTCAAACAGCGACACTCCGTCTCGGGGAAACGTCAAGCAGACACACCGTGCCAGGGGCACATCGACAGCAGACACTCCGCCTCGGGGAAACGTCGACCAGCGACACTCCGTGCCGGGGGCACGTCTACCAAATCGCTCCGGATCCAAGCGTCGACCGTCTATGTCGCAAAAAGGGCAGTGCAGGCTCCCGCAAATTGGGAACCCAAATCGCTTCGTAACAGAGCGTCGACCGTCTATGTCGCAAAAAGGGCAGTGCAGGCTCCCGCAAATTGGGAACCCAAATCGCTCCGGATGAGAGCGTCGACCGTCTATGTCGCAAAAAGGGCAGTGCAGGCTCCCGCAAATTGGGAACCCAAATCGCTTCGAAACAGAGTGTCGACCGTCTATGTCGCAAAAAGGGCAGTGCAGGCTCCCGCAAATTGGGAACCCAAATCGCTCCGGATCAGAGCGTCGACCGTCTATGTCGCAAAAAGGGCAGTGCAGGCTCCCGCAAATTGGGAACCCAAATCGCTCCGGATCAGAGCGTCGACCGTCTATGTCGCAAAAAGGGCAGTGCAGGCTCCCGCAAATTGGGAACACAAATCGCTCCGGATCAGAGCGTCGACCGTCTATGTCGCAAAAAGGGCAGTGCAGGCTCCCGCAAATTGGGAACACAAATCGCTCCGGATCAGAGCGTCGACCGTCTATGTCGCAAAAAGGGCAGTGCAGGCTCCCGCAAATTGGGAACCCAAATCGCTCCGGATCAGAGCGTCGACCGTCTATGTCGCAAAAAGGGCAGTGCAGGCTCCCGCAAATTGGGAACACAAATCGCTCCGGATCAGAGCGTCGACCGTCTATGTCGCAAAAAGGGCAGTGCAGGCTCCCGCAAATTGGGAACCCAAATCGCTCCGGATCAGAGCGTCGACCGTCTATGTCGCAAAAAGGGAGTGCAGGCTCCCGCAAATTAGGAACCCCAAATCGTTACGGATCAGAGCGTCGACCGTCTATGTCGCAAAAAGGGCAGTGCAGGCTCCCGCAAATTGGGAACCCAAATCGCTTCGTAACAGAGCGTCGACCGTCTATGTCGCAAAAAGGGCAGTGCAGGCTCCCGCAAATTGGGAACCCAAATCGCTCCGGATCAGAGCGTCGACCGTCTATGTCGCAAAAAGGGTAGTGCAGGCTCCCGCAAATTGGGAACCCAAATCGCTTCGTAACAGAGCGTCGACCATCCATGTCGCAAAAAGGGCAGTGCTGGCTCCCATAAATTGGGAACCCAAATCGCTCCGGATCAGAGCGTCGACCGTCTATGTCGCAAAAAGGGCAGTGCAGGCTCCCGCAAATTGGGAACCCAAATCGCTCCGGATCAGAGCGTCGACCGTCTATGTCGCAAAAAGGGCAGTGCAGGCTCCTGCAAATTGGGAACCCAAATCGCGCCAGATCAGAGCGTCGACCGTCTATGTCGCAAAAAGGGCAGTGCAGGCTCCCGCAAATTGGGAACCCAAATCTCTCCGGATCAGAGCGTCGACCGTCTATGTCGCAAAAAGGGCAGTGCAGGCTCCCGCAAATTGGGAACCCAAATCGCTTCGTAACAGAGCGTCGACCGTCTATGTCGCAAAAAGGACAGTGCAGGCTCCCGCAAATTGGGAACCCAAATCGCTCCGGATGAGAGCGACGACCGTCTATGTCGCAAAAAGGGCAGTGCAGGGTCCCGCAAATTGGAACCCAAATCGCTTCGTAACAGAGTGTCGACCGTCTATGTCGCAAAAAGGGCAGTGCAGGCTCCCGCAAATTGGGAACCCAAATCGCTCCGGATCAGAGCGTCGACTGTCTATGTCGCAAAAAGGGCAGTGTAGGCTCCCGTAAATTGGGAACCCAAATCGCTCCGGATCAGAGCGTCGACCGTCTATGTCGCAAAAAGGGCAATGCAGGCTCCCGCAAATTAGGAACCCAAATCGCTCCGGATCAGAGCGTCGACCGTCTATGTCGCAAAAATGGCAGTGCAGGCTCCCGCAAATTGGGAACCCAAATCGCTCCGGATCAGAGTGTCGACCGTCTATGTCGCAAAAAGGGCAGTGCAGGCTCCCGCAAATTAGGAACCCCAAATCGTTACGGATCAGAGCGTCGACCGTCTATGTCGCAAAAAGGGCAGTGCAGGCTCCCGCAAATTGGGAACCCAAATCGCTTCGTAACAGAGCGTCGACCGTCTATGTCGCAAAAAGGGAAGTGCAGGCTCCCGCAAATTGGGAACCCAAATCGCTCCGGATCAGAGCGTCGACCGTCTATGTCGCAAAAAGGGCAGTGCAGGCTCCCGCAAATTGGGAACCCAAATCGCTTCGTAACAGAGCGTCGACCGTCTATGTAGCAAAAAGGGCAGTGCAGGCTCCCACAAATTGGGAACCCAAATCGCTCCGGATCAGAGCGTCGACCGTCTATGTCGCAAAAAGGGCAGTGCAGGCTCCCGCAAATTGGGAACCCAAATCGCTCCGGATCAGAGCGTCGACCGTCTATGTCGCAAAAAGGGCAGTGCAGGCTCCCGCAAATTGGGAACCCAAATTGCGCCGGATCAGAGCGTCGACCGTCTATGTCGCAAAAAGGGCAGTGCAGGCTCCCGCAAATTGGGAACCCAAATCGCTCCAGATCAGAGCGTCGACCATCTATGTCGCAAAAAGGGCAGTGCAGGCTCCTGCAAATTGGGAACCCAAATCGCTCCGGATCAGAGCGTCGACCGTCTATGTCGCAAAAGGGCTGTGCAGGCTCCCGCAAATTGGGAACCCAAATCGCTTCGTAACAGAGCGTCGACCGTCTATGTCGCAAAAAGGGCAGTGCAGGCTCCCGCAAATTAGGAATCCAAATCGCTCTGGATCAGAGCGTCGACCGTCTATGTCGCAAAAAGGGCAGTGCAGGCTCCCGCAAATTAGGAACCCAAATCGCTCCGGAACAGAGCGTCGACCGTCTATGTCGCAAAAAGGGCAGTGCAGGCTCCCGCAAATTGGGAACCTAAATCGCTCCGGATCAGAGCGTCGACCGTCTATGTCGCAAAAAGGGCAGTGCAGGCTCCCGCAAATTGGGAATCCAAATCGCTTCGTAACAGAGCGTCGACCGTCTATGTCGCAAAAAGGGCAGTGCAGGCTCCCGCAAATTGGGAACCCAAATCGCTCCGGATCAGAGCGTCGACCGTCTATGTCGCAAAAAGGGCAGTGCAGGCTCCCGCAAATTGGGAACCCAAATCGCTCCGGATCGGAGTGTTGACCGTCTATGTCGCAAAAAGGGCAGTGCAGGCTCCTGCAAATTGGGAACTCAAATCGCTCCGGATCAGAGCGTCGACCGTCTATGTCGCAAAAAGGGCAGTGCAGGCTCCCGCAAACTGGGAACCCAAATCGCTTCGTAACAGAGCGTCGACCGTCTATGTCGCAAAAAGGGCAGTGCAGGCTCCCGCAAATTGGAAACCCAAATCGCTTCATAACAGAGCGTCGACCGTCCATGTCGCAAAAAGGGCAGTGCAGGCTTCCTACAAAGCAGGAACCGGATCGCTCCGGGCAAGGGAAACATCTACCACGAATACTCTGTCTCGGAGACGCGTCAAGCGTCGACCGTCCATGTCGTAAAAAGGGCAGTGCATCCCAAAAAGTGGGAACCAAAGCAATTCGCCTCCACGTGAAAGAAGATCCATCAATTTCATGCACACGACCCACATATGCTGTGTGCATTTATTGATGGGGGCCAATTTGTTGGGGTAAAAATTTACAACCCTGTTGACCGAGTCAAAGTCAAGGTCAACCCCCAAGCTAGGTGGGCCTAAGCCCAGGTCAAGCGGGCCCATGCCCAAGTCGAGCCCGCGGCCAGCCTCCCCATGCCAACAACAAAATCATGTAATAAATAATTTTTATGTAATTTTTTATGCATGAATATAAACAAAATGGGCATAAAGCCAAATTTTTGTAAGCCCATGGCTTATGTGCAAAATGAAATGGCACATGAGCCATGGGATAGGCAAAATGCTATTTTGTGAAGCCTAAGGGGCTATATGCAAATATGTAAGCCTATAAAAGGCAACATGATGATGAATAAAGCATAGACTTTTTCATTCCCGAAAAAAACCTAGGGTTCTTTGTGCCTCCTGCTCCTTTTCCAAGGTTCTAAACCTTCTCATTTCTTTTAAATTAAATCAAGAGTTTTACTCTTTCTTTTCCAAAACTAAGTAGTTTTCCATCACAAAACCCACAAAGGGGAACTCAGATCTCCCATCAGATCTTAAAAAGGAGTGATTTTTAAAATCTCCTACTTCTTGATCTTCAAGATCCGGCCAAACAACAGGAGGAAGAAGAAGAACTCCCTTCATCAGCTTCAAAACATCATAGGAGTTTAACTCCATACATATATACATAATAAATATTTCCTTTCTGAAGCACAGCTTCTGTTACTTAAGCTAAAAGCCTCCTTTTCTCGCCGGCGCTCAAGCGCAGAGCGCTCGCGTGCCGACACGTGGCGCGCTTGCGCTCAAGCGCTCAGCGCTCGAGCGCAAAGCGCCCACGTGCCGACACGTGGCGCGCTTGCGCTCAAGCGCAAGCGCTCGAGCGTAAGTCGCACCCGTGCCGACACGTGGCGCGCTTGAGCTCAAGCGCAAGTCGCCCCGGTGCCGACACGTGGCGCGTTTGTGCTCGAGCGCAAGCGCTCGAGTGCAAGTCTCCCCGTGCCGACACGTGGAGCGCTTGCGCTCGAGCGCAAGTCGCCTCCGTGCCGACACGTGGCGCGCTTGCGTTCAAGCGCCCAGCGCTCAAGCGCAGAGCTCCCACGTGCCGACACGTGGCACTCTAGCGCCTGAGCGCACAATACCGAGGCGCACAGCGCCCAAGGTGCTGCCCCACGCATCCTTTGGATGCCTTTCCCCCCTCTTTTTATGTACATACATATACATATACATATGTATACATATTCACACACACACTTGCTCCACGACACTTGACCCCCAGCCCGCTATCCGGGTAGCGGGACCCCCGTAAAAAACTCTGCGTGGCTCTCAATATATCTAAAACCCCTCTTTCAAAACACAACACACACACACTGCACATTGAGTTCGCATGACCAGTTTAACCCGTCAATCGGAGGTTCCCTCGCTCCAAAGGCGAGGGGTAATTAACGGCAGCTTAGTCCGCGGCTGCCGGAGATTCGGATCCCCACAATCATTAAACCCCGGCCTACCCTAGGCAGGGGGAATCTGTAGTACGCCTGACAAGCGTGCGCGTATTCCCATCTCAATGGGGTGACGAAAAACACCCTACAAATTGTTAGTTATATGTAAGCCCTAGAGGCCATTACTGTACATTGGATGTATATTGTAGTGGATGCTGGGACATATATAGGTAGGACTTTCTTGCTCGACATGATAGTACGCTATCTGGTTGCTCTTTATCTTAACTTGTATACTTTCTGTCTCTCTGTTACATATTGATAAAGCCCTTAGGATGTGTACTCGACTTCCAGGACTGTGATGCAGATCATACTAGTGGGGCCTGGATAGTCCATGAGTACATCCTTCAATGTTCCTAGTCGAGGGAATATCGAGATGGGGCATCGATATTCCAGAGTAGACTAGCGTATATCTTCTCGACCCATGCGATGGGCTATGGATGATCCCATATCCATTGGTGTTTGACATCAGAGATGGTATACGGGTGCTCAGTGGAGACTGGGTACACTGAACGGACTCGCCGAGAACTCCCAGATGGTATTATACCTCACGTCAGATGGCAGTTCTCTAGTAACACTGGTACAACTTAGTCTGTTGACCCGAGATCGTCATAGAGTCTTGTGTATCTCCCACTGTGCTTTGATTTCCACCCTACCACGGCTCTACTGAGTCGTGCAAACAGGTGGTTTTTGGGCACAGTCCCGATTCACATGGAGGCAATGAGCGATAGGAGGGGATTCGTCTCTCCCGGTATTGGGGGTTGATGTTGCGCTATGCTCGACTGGCCATAACAGGAAATCCCTGGCCAGGGTTGCAGTGACCTACTGGTAAGTGTTATCAGTAGTTTCACACATGTCATGGACTTCACGTCGGCATGACTTATCGAGCTATTGGGGTCTGACGTTTACCACCCCTAAGCGAGATATGCGACATATCAGACGAACAGACCGGACTGTACGGTAAGTGTTACTGGTTGGATTCACAGGAGTGTGAGCGGGCTTGCTCATCGATCTTCTGATCGTTCAATACCCGGGTGGCCGTTACGTTTAGCAGACCGCTTGCGGCTTGTGGGTGTTTGATATGATCATCACCTGCTGCCGGCGTATTGACGAGTCTTTAGAGTCCTACACAGAGGTTTCCTGGCTCAAGCGAAACGAAATAGGAGCGCATATGAGATATGTGCGGGACCGAGAATAATGCGTGTATGTGATACCGTATTCCATTCTCGCGATGAATGTATCGATTGGTATATGCGATATAACCTAGTTATCGAATCAAGGATTGATTCGATAAGCCGATACATAGGATACTAGTCGGTTATATATGATATGACCGGATCGTTAAATCAAGTATTGATTCAATGATTTAATGCATAATTATATATTTGATATATTACTTTGCATTAACTAGTATTGGTTCAATTTAAATGGATTTTCTCACTTGAATCGTGCAAGTTGTATATGTGATATACTTTTGTGCACTTGATTGTATCATGTTTGATGATACATGTTTACTTGGTTAAGTGTAAAGAATTAAGCCATGGTTAAACTAATGATTAGGGTTTTGTTTATCTATTTATTTATAATTCTTATTTTGGAAAAGATAAAGAAAGAATGGTGGGGTTTTTGTTTGCTTGTTGAAGCTTCATGAAGCTTTGACCATATCCACCATTCTTGTCTCATGCTTAACCCTAACCATTAAAATTAACCATGGTCTATTCTCTACACTCAACCAAGGTTAGTAAATGATAAGTGTTGTTTTTATTTTCTATTTTTAATAACACTTATCATATCTTTTCTTCTTCTTCTTCATTTTGAGCAAGAAAGAAAACCTAGCTACTATCAATGGCAACTAGTGAAAATGAATGAGAAATCCAATTCTAAAGTGAACCCACTTCCTATTTCTTCATCCTCTATCTCTTGCCAAGTAGTATAGGGTGTTTTCTTCATAAGTTTCATGACTTGGTGAAGTGAGAGTTTGATCTTGTGATGCCTCGACGTAGATCATCTTCGGCATCGAAGCCGACGATCAAGCCCGCCCATTTCTTCGATGAAGCCGATGCTAGAGTCCGGAATCCGATTTGGACAGCGGAGGGACATCATCGCGGAGCTTAGGAAGTGGTGGACCGGATCTACAAAGGTTGTAGCCCCTTTCCTTTTAAGTTAAAGTCGTTAACTTGCATCGCATAGCCTACACATCTAGTTAACGATCCGTATTAGGGTTTCTCGGCACTTGTAAAATTATAATTGGCCATGTTTAATCACTTGTGAGACTCCATTAGTGTGCCTAGGAACCCTACAGTGGTATCAGAGCCTAGCTAGAGCCTTAGACGATGCGTAGACGGAGTTAGAAGTCCGATTGAACCGAAACCCTAATAGTATTTTGCTCTCTGGACAATTTTGAAAAACTGGGTTTTTTCCATATTAAAAATATGCAGAAAAACCAGCAGGGGATTATAAGAATTATTGAGAAGCCCGTACCCCTGAATCCACCAAAGTGCGGCGGAACCGCGGCATTAGCATGGCTAATGTGGCGGTTCCGCGGCCATGTGGTCTCTTCTTGCGTTAAAATTTACACAGTAATTCTTAGTTTGCAGTGCTGGTTTTCCTGGGAATTTTTAATATTTTTTCAAGAGTTGAATTTTCTGGGTTGTATTGGGGACTCGGTGTATCGATCGGATTATCTAATTTTGTTGGTGTGCTTTTCCGGGTATTTTTAGAATATGTTAAAAAGTTCGATCGGATATAAATACCCACTTTTTCCCCTGCCGGGAAATTTCCAATTGTTGGATTTTTCCGTAGTTTAACAACGTTCTAAGTAGTGCAAGTAACGCGATGGTCCCTCTAGAAGACAATAAACATTAACTCGATTATGTGACCGTCTTGAACTGCCCTTTGAACCTTCGGGTTTGGGGCAGTACGGCGTGCCACATGTGAGGCGTTGGCTTATCCCTTCTACGGCTGGACCGTTGGTACTGAGGCACGAACTGAATGCTGTTAGACTTATTTCATGTGTTGAGCTGTATCGGGAAAACTTGGGTGATCGATTGTTCGATCGAAAAGTTTAGCGTTTTCTATTTATCCGGAATGTGATACAATAATTGGAATTCACAAGTAGTTATGAGATAACGGAATGAATATTATAAACATAGCAGTTTAGTCTCACTTGATCGGTTGCCATGGAGTTTTGATGTGATCAAAAGTCCGTCGCAATCACGTAGCGTACGCGGATACTCGCCGGGTAAACTTAATAGACAGCCTCACCCCATAGCCCCGACCAAGTGACTGTAGGAGAACCCCGTCGCCGAAAGCATCCGTTTGGGTGCTCGCGGTAGCGGTGTTCCGCTTTGGTGCACTTCGTCGACGGTATCGGGGGTGCGACCGTCTACTAAAGTTTGCGACGAGCATTCGATCAAAATGTCGGGAATCCTGTTGAATTGCCCGACTTGGTATTGAAAAGTGTTTTCGATAATGAGACTAAAATGCGGGGTTTATAATTGTTAGGCATGCGATGTCTAAAGAATTCATTTGGTCAGGCATGCGATGTCTGAGGTGGTTGCGGATTCCAACTGTTGTAGTTTTACACTTTCTTTTCTGTGACCGTAAGTGTAATATGTGATGTCGCCGGTTTCGTTGCTATATGTCAACGACAATTGGGATGCGCATATTTACTTACGTTGATGACATGTGATGTTATGTGTTGCTGGATATGTTATATTGGATCGTCGTGTTTGAATAGCCGGGTTTTTTTTATGTGAGATGAGTGTTTTTTCATTTTCATTCATGTAAAAACTTGTATGTAATATTCTTTTATTGGGGCACTTCCAGGTTGCGGAAGTTGTCACCCATTGTATATTATTTACTTTTCCGCATTAGGATAGACCCAAGGAGGGGAGCACAAGTAACCGGGTTCTGGGGTCCAGAGGGAGACCATCTCGAGGAGTCGAGTCCGGGTCTCCTAACCCTAGAATTGGTAGGGTTGCTTGCCGCTCTCGTAGGGGTCTAGGGGTGTGGGATTGGCTATTCATCACGACCGTGGAATCCGTGTTTTATACTGGCTCGTATTGAAAACACGGACGTCCTAGTATATCCATATTTCATATGTATTTTCTGCTGCGTTATCTGTGATGTGATCATGTGATGTTCTGTGATAGATATAATATATAGTATATATGATATATTATATAGACGTTACTTATGTTTTACACCCGCGTTAGCCCTGCCCCGCTCTGCCGTTAGTTACCTAACTTAACGGTGCACGAGGGGACATCGAGGCGAATGCGGATGGCATAAGCGTACGTTATATTTATCTGTGATGGTTAGGTGGACTTAAATGATGGGATATTCATTAATGTGATTAATGAAAGAAAATAAACCTAATTGATGTTGTGGAATCGAATTTCAAAATAAAAACAGGTAGCTACAGTTCTTGCTTTGCATCGCGGTGTCCTTGTAGAACATCCTGCACCTTATTCGATAGGGAAAGGACCGAGATCCCTTCACCGGGAGTGACTCCTTTAGCAATAACTGGCAGATGCTACATCACTCGGTTTGTCTTTTGATAGCTTCTATAGTTTCCGCTTTGCACAGTGATATATATGATATATCCCGCACCTCATTCGACGAGGAAAGGGCCGACGATCCCTTCACCGGGAGTGACCTCTTTAGCAAAACTAGAAAAGCCTCAAAAACATTCCATTTAAAAACCATTTGATTCCGCAACGAGATCAAGTTCAAAGCGTTAAAGGTTTTCATAAAAACCATTCGCAACCCTCCGTCATTTTAGGAAGTAGAGTACTTAGTATTCGTGCTGTATTTGTTGACCATAGTCAAGACACAGTGTACGGTAGCTAAGTGATGTCTTCCTACACCACATATGATGCGATTAGTTAGGACAGTCGCGTGACTTTGTTGACCTTAGTTAAGGGTCATGTGGGTAGGTCTAATTAATCACGAAATGACGGGTAGAACTTGACTAGTACTTATGATTTGTTGACCATAGTTAAGGTCATAGGTGCTAGGGGTAAAAACCTTTATCGGGAGTTTCAAGTGTTGAAATTTGCAATGAGATTGCATACCTTCTATATGATAGTTGGATCCCGATACCCACTGCGAGTAATTGTTACTCCTGGGAGAGTTTTGCACTTTACAATTAGCCGATCAAGTAGGTGTCTAGAAAGGTGTCAACGGGGTTACGCCTCTGGGAAAGCGAGGTTTACAGTAATTAGGTCCTTGCGAAAGCACGGGGAATCTCCCTCAAAGTACCGACACTAGCCTGGCTGAAAGATTGGCGAACTTGTAGAGTGTAATTAATCTCGGCTAGTCTTTCCTTTTAAGGTTTGAAGGAAGATTTGATAAAAACAGTGGGAGCCATCCTGATTAGATAAAATAAATAACCAATCTAATCTTGCAAGAGCGCACGCAGAGTGTTTTCTTCTCTCTCTCTCCAGGTAGCGACCATATCATGCCTTAATCAAGATAATAGTATGGATGAATTGACCGAACCCCCTTGTTATACTGAGCTGGGGAAGGTTGGTCCCGCTCCAGCTTATAATTGTTATAAGACAGAGCAGGAAATAGGGAATACCAGAATTCCTATGCCGCCCAAACGAAGAAAGTGCATATGATGCATCTCCTTCGGGTATGTTCATTACAAAGAACTGTTTCTCAGTATTCTCTGCATCCTGAGTATTGGATACCGGATCAGGATCCCAGATATGTAATTTGTTACATAGGGCTACAAAAAGATAGAAAAACTGAGAACGGGTGATAAGTTTCATGAGACAGAAAATGGGGCAAGTGTTGCAGCCAAGTCTGTTGGTCACTGTCACCCTGTATTACCAATACATTGATTCTGAACAAATGTTATTAGATACCGAACCTGATATACAAAATCATATCAGTCTCTTTATTAGTAAAGAAATGATAAAATTTTGTATTGATGGATAATGTTTTGAACATTTCCTATATCAAAAGTTGATCGGTTCAGGCACGTTATCTAAAAGCATTGACGTTCTAAATCAAACTACAGTTCTTTAGTATACAGAACATACACAAGAGGAAGAGTTCAGAAATGAACGAATCCTTCTTGAGGTATTGTAGACTAGGTCACATCAATGCGACCCGACTGGCTGAAGTTACATTTTAGATGCATATTTAAATTTACATCAAACTTGCCAGTCATGTCACAAAGATTAGATGACCATAGCTCCGTTTACTGAAAACAGAGAAAGCGTTAGTAAACTCTTGGGACTGATGCATGATGATGTATGTAAAGTCTCCTGTCTACACATGCCAGGACTGGTTCTTCATACTTCATTATATTCTCTGATAATCTCTCAAGATTCAGTCATATGTTCCTGTTGAAACATAAGTCCGAACCTTTTGAGGTATTCACAGAATATAAATTAGAAATAGAGAACCAATAACCGGGTATAAGTATTATGTCTTATGATGAGATCAGGGAGGAGAATACTTGTGCATGGCATTCCTGGACCATTCTAAAGGAGAATGAGATTCTCTCTCCGTACTACTCCTCTGAATACACCACAGCACAACGGTGTATCAGGGCGGAGCAATCGCACAATATTAGATATCGTGTGCTCTATGATGAGTATTACTGAGTTACCTATTTCCTTTTTGGGGTTGTGCACTTGAGAAGCTGCATACCTATTGAATTAGGTTCGAATCAAATCAGTGCCTACCATTCCATATGAGATATGGTATGGGAAGAGCCTATCTCTTAAGTAAGTTAAGATTTGGGATTGTCCGGCCTATGTCAAATGCAAAATCCGGACAAGCTCGAGGGAAGGTCAGTTATGTAGAACTGGAAATGTTCCAGCTATACAAACTGCAGCTGATGATTTGACAGAACCAAAGGATTCAATAGTTCCCGACGAACCTCAGCCTCTCCGCCGATCTAGCAGGGTTCCTCACCTGCTTGAGAGATACTTCGGTTTCTCGATGACAGTGGGAGCAAGGATTGCATCATGAGATGATGACCCAACTAGTTTCGAGCAGGCCATCAAGAGTAGGGACTCTGTAAGAATGGCTGGATGCTTAGCAATCTGAGATGGAATCCATATACACCAACAAAGTATGGACTTTGGTTGCGATATCTGAAGGGTTAAATCCCCATCAGGAGCAAGTATATCTTGAGAAGATTACTTGGTATAGATGGAAAAGTTGAGACTTTCAAAGCTAGACTTGTTAAAGGTTTTCGTCATCGACCATGCACGGATAATGATGAAACCTTTTCCAGGGAATATGCTTAAGTCCATCCAGATCCTACTTGCCACGGCTACATACCATGACTACGATATCTGGTGGTTGGGTGCCATGACTACTTTTCTAAATAATGATTTAGAAGAGAACGTCTATAAGAACACAGCCAGAGGGCTTCGTAAACAGTGGGAGCAGCGGAAACGTGTGCAAGTTGCTTTACATAATGAAGCAGGCATCACGGAGTTGGAACGTCTGTTTTGATGTGATAGTCAAAGTGTTTGACTTCATCAAAATGGTAGACGAACCTTGTATATACAAAAGGGTAGTAGAGAGTAAGGTGGTCATCTTCGTATTGTACGTAGACAACATACTCTTGATAGGAAAAGAGTTTCCTATACTACGATCGGTCAATCTCCTATTATCACAAGGATTCTCCAAATAGGATCAAAGTGATACCTCCTAAATCCTGAGTTTTCATCTATGAGATAGATGTAATTGGATGCTAGGATTCTCACTAGATGTAGTGAGATGGTATCAATCGATCCTGGGGAGAATCACTGGAAGAGTTCCAGGGTGATAAAGACGACTGAATGTCAGTCACAGGCACTGTCTTTACCCTCAGTAAAGGGACGGTATGTTGGAAGAGTTTCAAGCTAGATACCGTGGCAAACTAGACGATAAAGGCTGGTAACATCGCTATTGAAGATACTACCAAAGAGAAAGTTTGGGTGTATATTGGTTCATAAGATGAACTAGGTTCCTGCCATTGTATGACAATGGAAGTGTGGCTTCGGCCCTGGAACCCTGGTCCCATCAGTGACCCAGACAAATTCTGAGGCAGCATCACCTGATCATGGAGATAGTTGATCTCCAGGTTGATCGAGGTTAGGAGAGTAGACTCAGAGGACAACACGGCGGATCCACTCACGAAGGCCTTTTTCCAAAGAAAGACTTTTAGGGGATGGTTGAGTATGTGATACTGCAACCACTGCTACAGATGGCCCTAGTGCAAGTGGGAGATTGTTAGTTATATGTATGCCCTAGAGGCCATTACTGTACATTGGATGTATATTGTAGTGGATGCTGGGACATATATAGGTAGGACTTTCTTGCTCGACATGATAGTACGCTATCTGGTTGCTCTTTATCTTAACGTGTATACTTTCTGTCTCTCTGTTACAAGTTGATAAAGCCCTTAGGATGTGTACTCGACTTCCAGGACTGTGATGCAGATCATACTAGTAGGGCCTGGATAGTCCATGAGTACATCCTTCAATGTTCCTAGTCGAGGGAATATCGAGACGGGGCATCGATATTCCAGAGTAGACTAGCGTATATCTTCTCGACCCATGCGATGGGCGATGGATGATCCCATATCCATTGGTGTTTGACATCAGAGATGGTATACGGGTGCTCAGTGGAGACTGGGTACACTGAACGGACTCGCCGAGAACTCCTAGATGGTATTATACCTCACGTCAGATGGCAGTTCTCTAGTGACACTGGTACAGCTTAGTCTGTTGACCCGAGATCGTCATAGAGTCTTGTGTGTCTCCCACTGTGCTTTGATTTCCACCCTACCATGGCTCTACTGAGTCGTGCAAACAGGTGGTTTTTGTGTAAGTGCACGGCGGCGCCCCGGCCGTCAATCCGACGGCCAAATGCGGAAGCGGTGATAAACATTAATTTTTCTTGAACTGGCAAACCGCCGTGCACTAATACCCGGATCGAACCATTAATTAGTCCTATCTATCTACAAGAAAGGGAATAGAGATATACCGACGATCCAAGTCCTCCGGTCTTCTCGTCATAGTCCCGATCTCCTGCGGAATGTCCCGTCTCCTCCTCGTCGCCGGAAGTGCACCACAACGCCTACTTCTTTTACGGGCTCCCACCTCAATGCCGAGGCAACTCGGGCACGAAGCTGGCTAGTTGACGTGCCCAAGATTTGCTGTAGAATGTTGTGTAGAACTTGTGTCTCATTTTAGGTTTCGGATGTTGCCTTTTTGAGATGGTGGAGGAATTGATTTTTGGGATGAACTAGAGAGCTTTTCTTAGCACCATGAGAACCAAAAATTGCCACACAAAATGAATCCAATCCCCACTCCAATAGTGGCCGGCCCAAGCATGTGTGAAGGGTGAGAATGGAGAGAAAGTCAAGGGAGTGGGTGAGCTATCATGCAAGCATGGATAAAGAGTGATGATTAAAACAAAATCATCACAAACAAAAACAAACACTCCAAAACAACCATGATGACTCCAAATGGTCAAGCCATCATGAAGAGGTCAAGAAGTCAAGGTCAAAGGAGCAACCATGATGATCCAACCAATATGTAAAGAACCCCCTCCACAAACACTTATTTGCAACAATGCAAATAAGCCCTCCTCCACCAATCTTCGGCCAATGAACGATACAAAGGAAATCGGCCGAAACGAAAAGCAAACTGGCAACTCCAGAAAACTGGTCCCGTAATAAATTACAGGAAAACCCCGATACTGTGCATACACACCCGCATTTGTATTCTGACCGAAATACAAATGCAATGAGACAAAATCTACACTGTACTATACTAGGATCCGGCTTAAACCAAAGCCGGCTAGTAATATCCGTTCGATCCTGATCCGTGCAATACCGCACGTATCTGATCGAACCCTGCCATATATCCATACGGCCTATAGTACAAACTGTCCGATCCTGATCCGTGCAATACCGCACGTATCTGATCGGACCTTGCCATATCTCCATACGGCCTCTACAACTTTTCGCCCGAAATCTGAGTAACTGAATGTGGGGGACTCTAAAGACTCGTCAACACCTTGGTTGTGGATTTAACCACTAGCACGTCAGAGGTATAAGCCAATACATAACGGGCTACCAGGTATTGACTAAAAGGGACGTCTGTGAGCGAACTCAGCCTGACAACCCTACTGAGCCTGTCAGTGATAATATCCGTACAGTCCGGTCCGTTCGTCTATGAGCATCGCATGGCGGGCCTAGGGGGTTGGTAAAAGTCAGACCCCCAAAAGCGGTACAAGTCGTGTCGGAGTGTAGCCCAGAACACCCTGAGATACTACTGGAATACCTACCAGTAAATCTCCTTGCCTCGGCCGAGGGCTTCGTGTAATGGCTCTCCTAGACACAGCACGACCTCATCCCCAATACCGGGAGAGACGAACCCCTGAAGATGCGCTCACTGCCTCCATGTGGCTCGGGACTGTACCCAACTAAAACCTGTTTGCACGCCTCCTTTGAGCCGTGGTAGGGTAGTAATCAAAGTACAGTGGGAACTCACACAAGACAAATGACGATCCCCAGGTCGATGAACTAACCTGTACACATGTCACCAGGGAACTGCCATCTGACGTCTGGTATATGACCAACTGGCATGTTCCCGGCGAGTCCTGTCCGGTGTACTCATAACCCAATGAGCACCTGTATACATCTTAGGTGATCCAACTGACACCAGTGGCTTGTGAGACCGGCCACCGCCCCTCGTCGGGGTCTCGACTGTATACACTAGTCTACTCTGGAGTATCGATGCCCTGTCTCGAAACTCACACGACTAGGGACCATTTAAGGATATGCTTATAGACCCCCAGCTCCCACTTATATGATCGCCCTCATACTGCTGGTGGTCAAGCAAGAATCCTAGGGGCTCTACCAACGTGTAATAGCGACTTGTCAGGTCACCTGAAGCAGTACACGATGATAAAGGTAAACCAGATAGCATACTATCATCTCGAGTAAGACTGTCCTACCGGGATAGGTCCTCCATCAATCATTGCAATCACGTACTTGTGACCTAATAATTGACTCTGAGGGCACTATCTCTAACAATCTCCCACTTGCACTCAAGGCTAATTATTGCGATGTCGCATACTCACAGCCCGTGTGATACCGAACACCCAACTCCTCTACTAGTCAGTCTCACAAAGCTCGTTTGCGAAACTATTGCGTTCGAGGAATAGCCTCAGTGAGTGGATCCGCCTTGATGTTTCTTTCTCTGTCTCTCTATATCTCAAGTTCGCGGAGAAAGCCATCTCCCGAAATGAGCAATACCTGTCTTAGAATGTGTCTGGATGTCTGATGGGACCTAGCTCATAAATGAACTCCAAATCCAAAACTTCTTAGACTGTATCGTCAACCGAACTTAATCAGTATCCTGCGCCAGGCCACCCTCAGTATTGCCTTGGACCACCTGTCCAAAATACTGCCCCTCGTCAGAAGGAAAACTATAACTCTGACAACATCCTTGTCGTCCAGGTCACCTTGGAAGCCTGGAATGATAACTGTCTCCTGAATGAGGCTGTCGTTATCATATCCCTAGAACATCTACTTATGTTCTAAAACTGCTTCCGACCGTTTCTCCAGGATTGGATTAATGTCAGCTTATTGCATCTAGTGCAAGAACAATGTCTGGTGTGGTACTTGACATCTCATGATTGACTCAATTGCCTGAGCAAGTGATCTTCCAATCATGCACGTCCCTCTCCTCTTTAGTCTGTAAGACACCTTTAGAGAGGGTGACTCCATCGCCTGCAGGTATACTACCATACCAGGAGTCGTTCATTCTAAATACTCATAGAATGCTGTCAAGGTACCCAGATTGGGAAACCATCCAAATCTAGATCTAAAACCATAGATCTAGTAACCAGTATGTCTGATATAAAATCCATTTCCTTTGTGGAGAAACCACTGCGTGACGACCAAAGTATAACCGATTGTAGTATAGGAGTTTCTTTTCCTACTCTGTGTATGTCATCCAAATACCAGGATATCACATCCTACTACCTTTTCAACAGATCCATCCCCTATTCTGATGAAGTCAAACCCATGACTGTCATGTCAGAAATAGATGATCTATCTCCGCTACTGGTGCTTCAGTCTGTAAATAGACATAAGCTACCTGTCCACCAATGCTTCCGCTGCTCCCACTGACTATGACAACCCTCTGGCAGAGTCATATACACGTACACTTCTAAAACTAGTTTAGAACGACGCTATACTCATCCTCCCGCCGGGTCTCGCAGCCTGGAACAACAGCAATGGTAATTGTGGGTAAACTAGAACTTCCCTGTCACCGTCCTTGAGGCTACCGTAGTACCTCTCGGGTGCCTGAAGTTACCCACCTTATCTGCGGAGTGGCCAATGGAATGTCAATCCAGATTGAATCTTTAGGTTCCTTATCAAATCTTCAGTAATCGTTTGTGGTTCTGGAATCACTTCCAGTTCTACCATACTCCCACTACTATTTTCTGAAAAAATCCATTTTTAATAAAACTGTGGCGAGTCTAGAACAATATCGCTATTGTTCATCCGGATGGTAGAAAGTCAACCCTCGTCATAGCCTGGGTCAACCCACAAACAGCCATTACAGAAACGTGCCTTGAGTTGTCAAGTGTCTGGTTTTAATCATAAACCGGACAACTCCCCGTACCTTAACATCGTTAAGATATGAACTGTTCTATATCCAATATAGAACCAGAGGCACTGATTTAATTGAACCAGATTCAAATCATGCAGCTGTCTCCAGTGCATGTCAACTAAAATGGAAGGAGGCCGATCAGCGTTAATCAACTTAGGAATGCTTCCAATTATGAGTAACCTGAAAGAGAAGCAATTTCTCTTAATCATTACTATCAACTGAATACCATATACAAGTATCTACATTTTCGATCACTTTGAAGAATCCCGATACTTGCTATACCTGGTTCTCTACTCTATTCAAATACCTATAACTTCTCAAAATTCGGACCCTGTGTTTCCACGAAACACCGGTCTAAAAATTAGAGAAGTCATAAGTAAACCGAATATAGTACGAGGACCAACCCCTCTGTCCTGATGGATCCTAGACAACATACAATACTCTGTATAAGTCCCTTGAGTCTGAAAACTCATTCACTGTGTGTCGTAGGTTGAAAACTGTACTTATGGTTAAGAAGAATTACACCGCTGTTTAATGCTCCTTACCTAACCATCCACTGATATAGGTAAATGTCGTAGACATAATTTCAAAAAGGTATATCTCACTCTATGAAAATAGACGTACAGATATATCAATTTGAAATTGGTGCATAACAGCGGATATTCAAAACCAAATATTTGCCGACCGGCAAACGACCCAGGTGACTTCCTCAAATATCACCGATTACAACGAATCCCGATATATTGAGGATGATCACCCAATTCCCAATAACTTACTCCCACTCATCATCTGTAAAACCATACAGATGTGAGAATCGTACCTGGTAAATACATACCCTGGAGCAAGTGTCTAACTGGGAAATCAGTTTTCCTTTAACATTACACAGTGAAACTGAAACATTGAAATGTTCCGATAGGGTATTCTGGTATTCCTAGTAATGCCTCTTCCAGATTCACGACTGTAACCGTATAGTTCTTTGCCACCTCTCCAAATCCCTTCATATGTCTTTAGTCTTTACCTTCTGTACACCCCTTTAGGCCAAATGGTTTTCTTCCTTCCCTACCGTTCGGCACCAGCCTATGGTTTGGAAGAAGACTATCCAATAAGCATAATGGGTGTACTGTCCTAATCCTAGGAGCACTCGCAAAGCGAGAGAAGGTGAAGATAAAAGACAACCGAATAAACCTTATTCCTATTTCTCCTGAACCATAATCCATCCCCGAACTGGAACAAGTTCCTTTCGAGTTCGTATATAACCATACGATGGAGTATCCAAATAAACTGTGGATCTTCGTAGTGATACGGAGTGTCCTGGAGAAATACAAAGGTGATGTGGGAGTGGTAACGAAAAACTTGGTATGGTCGTGAATATCAGTCGCAATTTACTTTGCCCTCTTACTAATCCCTTGCTTTGTCTGAACTTAATACCTTCTGTACACCATCGTTAGGCTAATTGGTTTTCTTCATTCCCTACCGGTCGGCACCAGCCTAAGGTTTGGAAGAAGACTATCCAATTTGCGTAATAGGTGTACTATCTCCTAAACCAATGAGTACTCGCAACCTGAGAGAAGGTAAAAGGAAAAGACAACTGAATAAACCTATCCGTTTTCTCCAGAACCTGAAACCATCCTCGAATAAATTCCTTCGAGTTCGTATCTAACCATACGATGGTTTTGTCCAATGGAAGTGGACGTTCGTAGTAATACGGGGTGTCCTGGAGAAAAGGGTAAAAGTAGGAGTGGCAATGAGGTTTGCAACTCTGACAATCCAAAAGCCAGTGTTTAAGAAGGTTCGGTCAACCTGGTCACTGAGTCATAGTCTTAGGGTCGGGTCAATGGTCGCTGCCAAAGAGAGAGAGAAAAGAAACACTCAGCGTGCACTCTAACCTAGATCAGAATGGTTACCAATTTATCTAATCTGGAAACCTCCCACTGTACCGTCAAATTCTCCTCCAAACCTGAAAGAAGAATTAGTCGGGATCAGCCGAGGAGTATACCAACTCATCAGTGGGAATCGGGATCCAACTATCATCACATGATAACGTGACAGAATCCGCTCACGCTACCATACTCCAGAAGGTATGCGCATATCTGGCAAGTTTCAGTTCTTTTGAAACTCCCGATGTGATTTCTGCCCCATGCTCTTATGACCTTGACTTTGGCCAACATATCATAAGTCACATGTCAAGTTCTACCCGTCATTCTCCAGGTTAATTTGAATCCACCCATACCTACCCTTGACTTTGGCCAAAATGGCAGTACGACTGTCCCAAACCAACGCATCTATCTATGCTGCATATGAATACCCAATAGCTACCAATCACTGTGCCTTGACTTTGGCCAACATACACAGCTTGAATACTATTGACCACCCATATGAAAAGACGGAGGGCTACGAATGGTTTCTGGCGAAAACCTTTAACGTAATGAACTTGATATCATTGAAGGAACGGATAGCTTTTAAAAATATAGTGACGAAAACCGTTGCTAAAGAGGTCACTCCCGGTGAAGGGATCTCGGCTCTTTCCCCGTAGAATGGGGTGCAGGATATTCCAACTGAATACCACGATGCAAAGCAAAAGTAATCGGCTATAGTGAAGTCATTGCCCTGACGCAAACTTTTGTCCAAGGGGTCACTCCCGGTGAAAGGATCTCGGCCCTTGCCTCGTCGACTGAGGAGCAGGATATTCCAACTGAATACCACGATGCAAAACAAAAGTGAACGTCCTTGCAATAACAGCTTTTTGAAAAGTGTTCCAACAACATCAGATTAGGTTTGTTTTTAACTTGCATTGATCCGAATCAATGCAGTCCCATCAATTGATCACACCACAAAGAACGAAAATATACTGATGTACGTATATGCCATCCGCATTCGCCACTGGGTCCCGTCATTACCCGTTAGGTTAGCTAACTAACGACAGAGCGGGGACTGGACTAGCACGGATGCAAAACATATACAACATCTACTAATATATATACCAATATATTATATTCGCTCAAGGCGTGAATAAAATGCAACATCACAGAAATGTACAGCATCACAGAACAATACAGATATCTGGGATCCCCGGGTTTCACAGAGCCGCTGAAACCCGACGTTCCCCTGGTCGTGTGGATAGCCTGTGCAATGAAATCCTAGACCCCTACGGGCGCGGCAAGTTACCCGCCAAAACCTGAAGCGAGGCAGCCCCCTTCAGCTCCGTGAATGGACCACCCAGCACTTCACGGAATCCGGTAACTTGGGCACCCCTCCTGGGTCAACCTGTACCCCCTACGAGTGCGGCGAATAGCCCGCCAATCCAAGAGTGAAGCCCCCTCCGTCTCAATGCCATGAGATGCGGGCTTGTTGCCCTCTAGAACCCGGCTATCCGTGCACCCCTCCGCGGGGAAATCCTAGTACAGAAAGTAAAATATACATACACCGGGTACATCGACCGCAACCTGGTCGTGCCCCAAAATAATAATACAAACAGGCAGTGACGGCAGTCCACATGTCGGACGCTCGCCCCGCAATATCAAATGTACATAATACAACCACAACTGTACTAGCATTGCATCCAGGCTATCCCCCACGACCGATCCGCAACATCACAGCAAAAACAGAACATCAACGTGAAAGTCACGTTCGCAAATCCGTCTAACCGGGCTATAGAAGTTAGACCGGATTTACCGATCAAGTGACATTCACGGTCGTAGATATAATGTAAATACTATGAAATAATGTGTTTAAAATATCCGATCAATCAAAAATTAACAAGTGGGCCCCCAAGCAATACTGTAGCACTCACAGAAATTCTGGGCCCAATTTTAATATTCCAAAACCCCAATTTTAACCCCATAAAGCTTCTGTAAAAAATTGGTGCAGCCAACCCAAAGTAGTGCGGCGGAACCGCGGCCCAAGGGGGTGTTTGGCCGCGGTTCTGCGCTCCTACAGAGGAGTTACGTAACGGGCTACCAGGTATTGACTAAAAGGGACGTCTGTGAGCGAACTCAGCCTGACAACCCTACTGAGCCTGTCAGTGACAATATCCGTACAGTCCGGTCCGTTCGTCTATGAGCATCGCATGGCGGGACTAGGGGGTTGGTAAAAGTCAGACCCCCAAAAGCGGTACAAGTCGTGTCGGAGTGTAGCCCAGAACACCCTGAGATACTACTGGAATACCTACCAGTAAATCTCCTTGCCTCGGCCGAGGGCTTCGTGTAATGGCTCTCCTAGATACAGCACGACCTCACCCCCAATACCGGGAGAGACGAACCCCTGAAGATGCGCTCACTGCCTCCATGTGGCTCGGGACTGTACCCAACTAAAACCTGTTTGCACGACTCCTTTGAGCCGTGGTAGGGTAGTAATCAAAGTACAGTGGGAACTCACACAAGACAAATGACGATCCCCAGGTCGATGAACTAACCTGTACACATGTCACCAGGGAACTGCCATCTGACGTCTGGTATATGACCAACTGGCATGTTCCCGGCGAGTCCTGTCCGGTGTACTCATAACCCAATGAGCACCTGTATATATCTTAGGTGATCCAACTGACACCAGTGGCTTGTGAGACCGGCCACCGCCCCTCGTCGGGGTCTCGACTGTATACACTAGTTTACTCTGGAGTATCGATGCCCTGTCTCGAAACTCACACGACTAGGGACCATTTAAGGATATGCTTATAGACCCCCAGCTCCCACTTATATGATCGCCCTCATACTGCTGGTGGTCAAGCAAGAATCCTAGGGGCTCTACCAACGTGTAATAGCGACTTGTCAGGTCACCTGAAGCAGTACACGATGATAAAGGTAAACCAGATAGCATACTATCATCTCGAGTAAGACTGTCCTACCGGGATAGGTCCTCCATCAATCATTGCAATCACGTACCTGTGACCTAATAATTGACTCTGAGGGCACTATCTCCAACATTTTGGGCACAGTCCCGATTCACATGGAGGCAATGAGCGATAGGAGGGGATTCGTCTCTCCCGGTATTGGGGGTTGATGTTGCGCTATGCTCGACTGGCCATAACAGGAAATCCCTGGCCAGGGTTGCAGTGACCTACTGGTAAGTGTTATCATTAGTTTCACACATGTCATGGACTTCACGTCGACATGACTTATCCAGCTATTGGAGTCTGACGTTTACCACCCCTAGGCGAGATATGCGACATATCAGACGATCAGACCGGACTGTACGGTAAGTGTTACTGGTTGGATTCACAGGAGTGTGAGCGGGCTTGCTCGTCGATCTTCTGATCGTTCAATACCCGGGTGGCCGTTACGTTTAGCAGACCGCTTGCGGCTTGTGGGTGTTTGATATGATCATCACCTGCTGCCGGCGTATTGACGAGTTTTTAGAGTCCTACACAGAGGTTTCCTGGCTCAAGCGAAACGAAATAGGAGCGCATATGAGATATGTACGGGACCGAGAATAATGCGTGTATGTGATACCGTATTCCATTCTCGCGATGAATGTATCGATTGGTATATGCGATATAACCTAGTTATCGAATCAAGGATTGATTCGATAAGCCGATACATAGGATACTAGTCGGTTATATACGATATGACCGGATCGTTAAATCAAGTATTGATTCAATGATTTAATGCATAATTATATATTTGATATATTACTTTGCATTAACTAGTATTGGTTCACTTTAAATGAATTTTCTCACTTGAATTGTGCAAGTTGTATATGTGATATACTTTTGTGCACTTGATTGTATCATGTTTGATGATACATGTTTACTTGGTTAAGTGTAAAGAATTAAGCCATGGTTAAACTAATGATTAGGGTTTTGTTTATCTATTTATTTATAATTCTTATTTTGGAAAAGATAAAGAAAGAATGGTGGGGTTTTTGTTTGCTTGTTGAAGCTTCATGAAGCTTTGACCATATCCACCATTCTTGTCTCATGCTTAACCCTAACCATTAAAACTAACCATGGTCTATTCTCTACACTCAACCAAGGTTAGTAAATGATAAGTGTTGTTTTTATTTTCTATTTTTAATAACACTTATCATATCTTTTCTTCTTCTTCTTCTTCATCTTGAGCAAGAAAGAAAACCTAGCTACCATCAATGGCAACTAGTGAAAATGAGTGAGAAATCCAATTCTAAAGTGAACCCACTTCCTATTTCTTCATCCTCTACCTATTGCCAAGTAGTATAGGGTGTTTTCTTCACAAGTTTCATGACTTGGTGAAGTGAGAGTTTGATCTTGTGATGCCTCGACGTAGATCATCTTCGGCATCGAAGCCGACGATCAAGCCCGCCCATTTCTTTGATGAAGCCGATGCTAGAGTCCGGAATCCAATTTGGACAGCGGAGGGACATCATCGCGGAGCTTAGGAAGTGGTGGACCGGATCTACAAAGGTTGTAGCCCCTTTCCTTTTAAGTTAAAGTCGTTAACTTGCATCGCATAGCCTACACATCTAGTTAACGATCCGTATTAGGGTTTCTCGGCACTTGTAAAATTATAATTGGCCATGTTTAATCACTTGTGAGACTCCATTAGTGTGCCTAGGAACCCTACACAAATACATCCATATTATTATCTTGATTATGGCATGACACGGTCGCTACCTGGAGAGAGAGAAGAAAACACTTTACCGTATGCTCTTGCAAGATTAGATTGGTTATTATCTTATCTAATCAAGATGTCTCCCACTGTTTTTATCAAATCTTCCTTCAAACCCTAAAAGGTAAGATTAGCCGGGATTAATTACACCCTACAATTTCGTCAATCTTTCAGCCAGATCAGTGTCGGTACTTGAGGGAGGTTCCCCGTGCTTTCGCACGGACCTAATTAAAGTAAACCTCGTTTTCCCAGAGGCGTAACCCCGTTAACACTTTTCTAGACACTACTTGATCGGCTAATTGTCTTGTGTAAAACTCTCCCAGGAGTAACTCTTACTCGCAGTGGGTATCGGGATCCAACTATCTCATAGGAGGTTTGCAATCTCATTGCAAATTTCAACACTTGAAATTCCCGATAATGCTTTTACCCCTAGCGTCCCATGACCTTGACGGAGGCCAAACTACCCATAGGGCGCTAGTCAAGTTCAACCCGTTCATTTCTTGATTGAATTAAACCCACCCGTACGACCCTTGACGGAGGCCAAACTACGCCGTACGAATACCCTAATCCAATCGCATCGTATGCTAGCAGATAAGCACTAGTTAGCTACCGTACACTACGTCTTGACGGAGGCCAAACTACCGCAGCACGAATACTAAGTAGCACTTATCTAAAATGACGGAGGGCTACGCAGGTTTTTTTAGAAAAACCATGAGCGTAATGAACTTGATATCATCGTAGAATCAAGTGATTTTTGAAAAGGAGTGTTTTTGAGGCTTTTCTAGTTTCGCTAAAGAGGTCACTCCCGGTGAAGGGATCTCGGCTCTTTCCCCATCGAATAAGGTGCAGGGTATATCACATATACCGCTGTGCAAAGCAAGAACTATATAAGCTGTCAAAAACTAAACCACGAGTTTGTAGCATCTGCCAGTTTCGCTAAAGAGGTCACTCCCGGTGAAGGGATCTCGGCTCTTTCCTCATCGAATAAGGTGCAGGGTATATCATATATACCGCTGTGCAAAGCAAAACTGTAGCTATCCTTTTTATAAAGTTTTGATTCTACAACATCTTTTAGGTTTCTTTTCTTTTTATTAATCTCATTAATAAATCCCATCAGCTTATGCTTCCTAAGCATCACAGAAGAAACGAAAGCAGTAATATTTATATATCAACATATATATATATATATATATATATATATATATATATATATATATATAGTATAAGCATTCGTCTCAGGCAGTAATATGATCTCATCACAGAACATTGCAGCAGAAGAACATATATGAAATATTGGATATACTAGGATGTCCGTGTTTTTAATACGAGCCTGTATAAAACACGGATTCCACTGTCGCGATGAATAGCCAAACCCACATCCCTAGACCCCTACGAGAGCGGCAAGTAACACTGCTAATTCTAGGGTTATGAGACCCGGTCTTGACTCCTCGAGATGGCCTCCCACTGGACCCTAGAACCCGGTTACTTGTGCTCCCCTCCTTGGGTCTACCTAATGCGGAAAAGTAAATAATATACACTGGTGACATCAACCTCATCCTAGAAGTGCCCTAATAAAAGAATATTACATACAAATGAATTTTACATGAATGAAAATAAAAACCCTCATCTCACATAAAACCCCCGGCTATTCAGAACACGACAATCCAATATAACATATCACAGCAACACATAATATCTCATATCATCAACGTAAGCAAGTATGCGTATCCCGATTGTCGTTGATGTATAGCAACGAAGCCGGCGATACACCACATACTACGCTTACGGTCACAGAAAAGAAAGTGTAAAACTACAACATTTGGAATCCACAATCACTTTAAACATCGTAAATCCGAAATATCACATATTTCGTATTTCATGCCTAACTATATGAATTCCACATATTGTATCACATTCCAGATAAATAGACAGTATTAAACTTTCCGACCGGATAATCAAATACCTAAGATTTCCTAAATATCTCAACACTTGACCGGAGTTCAAATAATCCCAGAATATGTCACTGTACCGATGATCCAGCCGTAAAAGGGTCAAGCCAACGCCTCACATGTGGCACGCCGTACTTCCCCAAACCCTAAGGTTTAGAGGCAGTTCAAGACGGTCACATAATCGAGTTAAGATTTGTGTTCTTTTAGAGGGTCCACCGCGATACTTGCACATTTTTCCGAAAGATTTAAACCCGATAAAAATTCAACACTTGAACGTTTTTTGTGCCGGGAAAAAGTGAGTTAATGATATCCGCTCGAACATTTTAACAGTTTCTAAATATCCGGAAAACATAACAAAATTAAATTTTCCGATCGAATCAACAATTACAAAATAAACCCCAGAACACTCAACACTTGAGTCAGATTAAAAATACCCATAAAACTAAACTAGCAGATATAGATATTACTGTGCAAACACGAGGGCATAAACATTCTGTACGGCCGCGGATCCGTAGCCCAAGCGTGGTACGGCCGCGGTTCCGCGGTGGAATGTACGGATCATGCGCTCGTTTTTCACTATAATTCTTAGATTTCCCTGCTGAATTTTTTAGGTATTTTTAATACAGAAAAATCACAGTTTTTAAAAAATATCCAGAGAGGGGTTTAAAATGTCGTTTCGGGGTTCGTTCGGAGTTTTAACTTCGTATACACGCCGCCTAATGCTATAGCTAGGCTCTGATACCACTGTAAGGTTCTTAGGAACTCTTGTGAGGGTTCATAAGGCATCAACCATGCCCGAATAAAATTTTAGACGTGTCGAACAACCCAAAGACGGGATCTTTGCTAGATTATTAGGGTTTAACATGCAAGTAAACATCTTTACTACTAAGTGTGAGGGATTACAATCTTTGTAGTCCGCTCCTTCGCTTTATAAGCTCCGAGTAGAAGTCCCTTCGCCGTGATCCACGATCTCCCGGACTCAAGAGAGGCTCCACGACTCGAACGATCCATGCTAGCTTGTAGTATTCCTTTTCTCCAATGATCTACGTCGAAGTTGCTATAACTCAAGCTCTCTCACTCTAATGAGGTGAACACCCTAATCTAATGGGCTAGATTAGATGAGGATGATGGAGTAGTATTTATGCTATCTTTTTATATCAAATTCTCATATGAAAACATCACAAAAGGAAAATCTAGTAAGCTTTCTCAAAGCTCAAGATAGAAGAAGATGATGAAAAATGAGATAATCCTTTTGTGATGAATAATAGAAATGAATATATGATTAATCATGGAACTATGGTCAAGGATGACTAGGATAACCCTTGTAGAGAATTAACTAGAGCTAGGGTTTGGTTAGGTTAAAGAATGAGTCATGGATAAATATCAACCATAATATCTTCTTCATGACAAAAGGAATTCCTTCTAGAATTTGCAAGAAAGAACTAACCCTAATCAAACCGTAACCTTGCTTAATCTCCACTAAACATGTTCCATTATTAATCATATCATGTTACTATAATATATATCACATATATATTATATATTTGTAACAAAAGAAAATAATACAATTAACATATATCGCATATATATCAATGTATTACCCGGTGAGAAAATGAAATAATAAAGCGAGCCAATATTAGATAATGTAATACAATATATCATATATATTATTATACATTAAATCATCGAATCAACACTTGATCCGACAATCCGGCTATATCGAATATAACCGACTAATATATCATGTCCCGATTCATCGAATCAACACTTGATCCGATGACCCGGCTCATATATAAATATCGCAAGAATATAATACGGTATCTCATATCGCATTATCCTCGGTCCTGTATATATCACATATGTGCCCCTACTCCGTTTTGCCTGAGTCAAGAAACCTCTGTGTAGGACTCTAAAGAATCGTCAATACGCCGGTAGCAGGTGATGATCGTATCAAACACCCACAAGCTGCAAGCGGTCAGCTAAACGTAACAGCCACCCAGGTATTGAGCGATCAGAAGATAAACAAGTTAGCCTGTACGTTCTCCTGTGAATCCAATCAGTAACACTCCCGTACAGTCCGGTCTCTTCGTCTGATATGTCGCATATCAAGTCTAGGGGTGGTATACGTCAGACCCCAGTAACCGATAAGTCGTGTCGATGTGTGGCTCATAACGGATCGAGAAACTACTGGTAACACTTACCAGTAAATTTCTATATCAGCCCTGGCCAGGGACTTCCAGTTATAGCCAATCGAACACATCACAACATCAACTCCCTATACCGGGAGAGACGAATCCCCTCCTATCGCTCATTGCCTCCATGTGATTCGGGACTGTACCCAAAAGCCACCGTTTTGTATGCCCTCTTGGACGTGGTAAGGTGGAAATCAAAGCACAGTGGGAATCACACAAGACTCTATGATGATCTCGGGTCTACAGACTACCCTGTACCAGTGTCACCGGAGAACTGCCATCTGACGTGTGGTATATCACCATCTGGGAGTTCTCGGCAAGTCCGTCCAGTGTACCCAGTCTCCACTGAGCACCCGCACACCATCCTTGATGTCCAACACCGATGGATATGGGATCATCCATCGCCCATCATATGGGTCAAGATGCGTATACGCTAGTCTACTCTGGTGTATCGATGCCCTATCTCGATATACCCTCGACTAGGAATAGTTATAGGATCTACTCATCGACTACCGTGGCCCCACTAGTATGATCTCATCATAGTCCTAGTAGTCGAGTACAGATCCTAAGGGCTTTATCAACATGTGAGAGTAAGACAGTAAACCAGTACAAGTGAACATGTTAAGATAAAGTGAAACCAAATAGCATACTATCATGACGAGCAAGAAAGCCCTCTCTATATATATCTAAGCATCCATTATAATATACATCATATGTACAACAATGGCCTCTAGGGCATATACATAACTAACAGTGGTGGAGGTGTGTTGTTGACATTGGTGTTGGTGTTGTTTGGGGAATCCATAACGTTGAAGAAAAATTTGGGTTAGGACAGATTCAAAGTAAATGAATTGATAAGATTCAAGGAGTATGAATTGTAAAGAATGTTTTAGTTGCTGGTTCTTGTGTTATATTGCTTAGGTTGTTCACGCAGAATAGAACTGCATGGTAGAGTTTCATACAGCTCTGACCTGCATGGGCCACCAACAAAACCTGTCACGTCCCGCTTCCCAGTGTACGGTCAGAGGGCGCGACGAGGCCGCTACGTATTTACTGTGAAGTAAATACGCTAAGCGTATCTAGCAATATAAATATAAATGCACAAGAGATGAGATATAATAAAACAACAACTTTATTTATTCACATTCTTTTTACAATACATGGAAAGTAAATACAACTGAATGAAAGCAATGCCTAAACAGTGGCATAACAGAAATGAAAAGTACTGAAATAAAATGTGTACAATGAAGTTAGAGCTCTGGATCGTAGGCAAGTTGATCCAAGTCCTCACTAGTAGGCTCGATCTCCTGAGTGTCCAGATCACCTGACAACATTCCAAAGAAGAAAGAGAAGGAATGTCGTCAGCGAACAATCGCTCGGGAAGTCCCAAAGATAAGGGAGAAATAGAATAGACAGAAAGAGAAGGTATCTTTTAAAGTTGTATTATATGGTTAACGCTGTTGTTTATAGTTTGGTACAGAAGAATGCCAGTGTATACGAGATGAGTCTCTATATGCCAGAGACTAGAGGCACGTGTAATACAAGAAACCGTTTATGCCATGATACAACAGCAACGGAAATACATGTTAGGTGTCTTAAATCTTACAGTCTCGTGCCACTTCTAACACCTTCCGTACCAATCTACCCCTTAAACCCCGTGAAGTATTGATTGTATTATTTATGTTGTATTGTAAATTGTATTGTCTTGTATATATGGATGACTTGCCGAAACCATGATATCGGTAGATGGATGTAACTGGAGAATCATGTAAATGGAAGTATATCTATTGTTCGGTTCGGTCAATACAGATTGAATATATTGAATATATGGATTCATGGATTTATGTTGAATTGTAATATTGTAGATTGTACTTGAATCATATTCAAGTCAGATTATTATAATGAGACTCAGTCTAGGTCAGAACAATTAGAAAAGAAATTGAAGTCCTGATTGTTTTGATGTTATCGGTAACCGCTGCACATGGATGGCAGGATTTGTGTCTTTTTCAAAGACGATTACCGTGTTGATAACACCGTTATTAAGTTATCTACCTTAGATAGGTAAGCACCCATATTTTCGGCTCCCTGAGGCTCAAGAGACTGGTCCCGCTTAAACCTATATTTACTAGGGTCCTTAGGGTAATTTATAGAACTTGAGGGGGTTTTACGTAAAAATAATTTGTATACTTTTCAAAATACACCCATAGTATTTATTTATCGTCTTTAGAGTTTTCATAGTTGTAAATTTTATATTTGTGACATTTCTAGTGAATAAACCTATTTTTCATAATACATGGTATTTAATTGTAATATTGAACTTGTATGGAATTCATGGTATTTTAATGTAAAGTGATTCTTGTGATTTTTGAAAAAAGTTGGAATATTTATAATACATCAAAAATAGATATTTTTATGATATATATATATATATATTTATTTATTTATAAAAATAATTTTAATTTATTATTTTCTAGAAATCTAATTTTCTTAAGATTTTTGTATTTTAAATCTCTCGAGACCGTATGCTCTTTGCGGAGGTCTGCATCTCGCACTACTAAATCCAGGGATGTGCGATAATCCGCACCATCCCAGTCGAGTTCCCCAAAATGGGTTGTAGCGGCGCTTTACAAAGATTTATAAAAATACGAAATCTTATAGAAAACGGTTTTAATAGTTAGTGGTATTTATACGTAAAGTTTCGTTTTCCCGTATTCTATGTTCTTGAAAGGTATTGTGCTATGTTGCATATGAGTGTGTGAGGAGGTAGGTCATTACCTCGTGATCTACTTAAAGGTATAGCAAGATTGTGATATTTTAAATGTCGAAATTAAACTACATGGTATTTTAGTGAAAAAGTACGATAAAAATTGAAATAGAAATCCTTTTGATATGGAACTTGTTCAATATGACTTGCTAATGTTTAATAGTCAACATGTAATGGTTTAGTATGATTGTATTTAAGAAAAAATGAGATTTTTAGGAAGAACCGAATCGGAGATCGGATTAACTCCGATTCCGTCGGGTTTTAGAAATACATGTTTTTAGAACGGAATAGAAAAGATAAAGGTAGGACTTACGGATTTAGAGATTAGAAAAGAGGGAGAGGAAGTGGTAGGAGGCGCTGGTGCGTCGTTTCGTCGCCGGGAGCTCCTAGGGTTGTCGTCGGAATTTCGCCGGAGCTTTCGCCTTTTGCTAACTTCAATTGCACACTAAAATTCTCTAGAGTTTTCTTGAGAGTTTGGACAGAATTGTGAGTGAGGGGGTTGTGTCTAGGGGTGTATTTATAGGGTAAGGCTAGGGTTTAGGGTAGGTAAAAGGGTGAATTGAAAATTGTATTAAAATATATTAAAAATGTATTAAAATGGTGTAAATAGGGTTTTAAAAGGGTTCTGTTACTGTGCAGGACAATTAAAGTATACAGGGGTACAGGGGAGGCCAAGAGGCAAACTTTTCATGTTGGGGACTTGGCGGTCCGGCCGAGTCCGGCCGGCGGCAGCGGGCCGAGTTGGCCAAGTCGCCGGCCGATTCGGCCGATTCCGGCCGAGTCCGGGGTGCTCCGAGCTCCTCGACGGTTGGTGTAGCCCCTGAGACCGTTTGTTTTACATGTGTAGTGGGGTTTTACGGGTTTAGCACGTGTAGACTCTTGGAATTCTAAAAATATTAAAAGAAAACAATATTAAAAATAATGTGGGGGATGGGATTTGAACTCTGGTGGGTTGGTTCAGCAGTGCAAGGTATTACCAGTGAGCTACAAGCTCCTTCTTGCTATTAAAAGGCAAAACAAATATTTATGGTACTCACAGAAAATGCAAATACCCCAAGTATACATTAATTTTTTAAACAAATTTTGTACACCAAAATTGGAGTTGTTACAGCCACGGTCGGTTGTTTGCCCTCCACTAAGGGACAGTGGCTCAGTGCTCATTCCCAAAGCCGCCCATGCTGAATCAACCCCCCGTACTGCTGGTATGCCGGTGCATACGAGAACCGAGACAGCGACTCCTGATAAAGCACCAGCCGTGGCGTCTACAAAGGCAGATATTGAAGGCGATTACGGGCAGCGCCGCGCAAAAGCGCAAAAGGGGAGGAAGCGCCCCTCTGCCGGTGTTAGCTCAGGCTCCAAAATGAGAAAGAAATCAGTCACCAGCCTGCTCGACGCTTTGCTTGAATCCGAGCCCCTTATCCAGGATGGGCCGATATCTATGCAGGAGCTGGAAGACGGTCTTCTCTTCCCCGGTTCCTCTACCGAGGAGGCTGCTCAGTTGGCCGAGGCTTTAAAGCGCTCACAAGACGAGACTAAAAATGTCCCCTCCAGGAAAGGAAAACTTCCCGCTGTTGTATTTCATGATATCGATCCGTCTCCAGCCATGTTACCGACGACTCCTTTGACGCTGGAGGAGGAACGTGCTTTGAAACAGCTGGTGTCGAACGTCTCCAAAGATGAAGCTTCTTTGAAAGCGGGTAGGGATCCATTTTCGATTGAGGCCCGGCGAGCGCATCTAAACAGAAAAACGCAGCAGCTCGAACAGACCATACTTCAATCTCCCTGGTGTATTGGTGTGTGTGTGTGTGTGTATATATATATATATATATATATATATATATATACACACACACGTCCCTTTTGGTAATTAACCGGTACTACTTTCACCTCATCTCATCATTACAAAAATTTCGTAGGGCCTTCTACAGCGGGCGTAGTCTTGAGCCCAGATTACGTCATGGACGTAGGTTCTACGACTATCTCCCGTGACACACCCGAGGGTGTAAAGGAAATTACTGATGTTAATATCCCCGTTGTAGAGCTCTCGGTGATGGGTTATGTCCCTCCAGTAGAGATTGACATACCGGCAATAGATTCCATGGATATTTTCAATGACGCACCTGAGGGGGTAGAAGAGATTACCGAAGCTGCCATCCCTGCTTTGGATCCCTCGGTGATAGCTTCTGTTCCTCCGGTAGAGATTTCCACATTGGTGATAGATTCAATGGATATTTTCAATGACGCACTTGAGGGGGTAGAAAAGATTGTCGAAGCTGCTAGCCCCGCTTTGGAGCTTCTAGCGGCGGCTTTTGTCCCTCTATTGGAGACTGCCACACCAACCATAAATTTCATGAATATTTCCAGTGACGCGCCTGAGGGTGTAGAGGAGGTTGCCGAAGCTGCCATCCCTCCGGTTCAGAGCAGGCGAAGTATCGAAGGTAATCTTATATATATATACATTTTGTTTAACGACCCCTCCATATATCTGAACCTTTATCTCTCTCAGAATTGTAGGAGTTGGCGTCTTCTATTGTGGATCATTCTCTGAGGAAAACCTTCCAGCGTTTACTCGATATGGCGGCCCTGCAAGCGATACCTCCATAAAGCATAGTCCTTTTTTCTGGCCAAGGTTGGTATTCTTTTCTCTTTTTTTGTTTTATATTTTCACAATGATGCTGATATGCCCTTTTATTTAAACTACAATACTGGAAGCCGACGATGAAGTTGAAATTCTTGACGGACCTTGGGAGCTCTCAAACCTGCCTTGCATAGCCATGGGTAAGTGACGCTTTATCCTTGGCATCCTTTTACTTGTTCTATATTTGGGAAGGCAACTAACCGCACATATCTTCACCGCTTTGCCAGTCCTGACCCTATTAGAGTCCCGGATTTCCATGCCGCCAGGCCTTTACGCCTGGCACGTGTCTGAGAAGATGGCAAAACAAAGCATTAATTCATTGGTGACTCTCATTGAAGATCTTCGCGTTGGTAATTCTATCACGGCCAAAGAATTCGCTGTTGAAGCCAACTCTTCCTAATCTGTTCTTGCCACTTATCGTGACGAGGCACTGGTGCGTATTTGGATCGAGTATTGCCGTCGAGTGGAGGCTTGCCTACATGGGATTGAATGCATACGCCTTCTTTCTGACATCTTGTCTGTAAAGGCGAGCTTACGTGGATGGATTGACCGATGTACAGCCAATCTCTAGTCATGCGAGAAAGGCTCAACCGGAAGTTTTCGGCAAGCGAGTTGGCTTCAAAGGCTTTAGGGGAACTTCAAGCCCAGCTCATTGCCAAGACCACTCGTGCTTATAAAATTTGGCGGGTTCTTCAAGAGGCCATTACAGAGGTGGCGACCGTTGATAAAGCCGTTATTTTTACACGTGAGATGGTCGAGGCCCACAAGGCTACCGAGAAAGAGCATGAGAGTCTATTTTCTTCATACCAGAACCAACATATACAGGCGGGGACTCGGCTCGCGGCATTGACAGAGCTCGAAGCAGAAGTCCAGCGGAAAAATGACAAACTTATTGTCTTATTGAATCGCCCACCAGCTTAGAAAACTTTTTCACACCTTGTATTCATTTTGATTCATGAATAAAAGCATCTTGTATTCATTTTGATTTATGAATAAACGACATATTTCATTTCATACTTGTGTCTCTCTATCCTTCGATATCTTGACTTGACGTAAAGTAGTTTATCTACTCGTTTCAGAGCTTGTAGTTTATTTACTCATTTCGTAGTCTCTAGTTTATGAACTCATTTCGGAGCTTGTAGTTTATTCACTCATTTCAAAGCTTGTAGTTTATGAACTCATTTCGGAGTCTCTAGTTTATGGACTCATTTCGGAATTTGTTTAGTTTATGGACTTATTTCGGAGTCTCTAGTTTATGGACTCATTTCGGAGTTTGTTTAGTTTATGGACTCATTTTAGAGTTTTTTTAGTTTATGGAATCATTTTGGAGTTTGTTTAGTTTACCTCCCTTAGGTTTACAGGCAAACTTATCCTAACGATATATATAGATAACCCCTGCTCTTTGCGACAGAGGTCCGTTGGGTTTTGTGGTACTAGGGCTTTGGTCCGTGGTACTGTCGCGTTGGCTGATATATTTCTCGATATGCAGTCTTTAAGCTGTTGTTCGAGTAGCCCCGCGACTTCTATGTCTCTGATCCCTTTCGGGGCTGGACAAGACGTCTTCAAGTAATCTCCTTAGGCTATATAACCGTTAGAAGAGCAAGCGTTAGGAATCTGCCATGTCGCTTTTTACTTAAGGTTAGGCTCAGTTTGGAGCCCCAATGAGTCATAACCACTCCGCGCTGGTAAGGGATGATCTACGATAGTCTCTTAGGCTTTATATGAGTTGCCGTCGAGACCCTGAAGCTGGGAATATGCCGTTGCTTCATTTTTTGTTTTGACGATGCCGTGCCGTTTCTTTGCTGAAATAGGGTAGACATCTGTGGGACTTCTATGCTGTATGTATTACAGTTGAAGTCCGGAGCTAGGATTATACCTTTGCTCCAGTTTGGTTTGGCTATTTAGAGCCTTTGTTGACATTGCGTCTGCTGTAACGAGAAGAATGTCGAGCTGGAGCTGGGATTTTGCCGTCACTCCTTTTTGATTTGGCTATTTGGAGCCTTTGTTGACATTGTGTCTGCTGTAACGAGAAGAATGTCGAGCTGGAGCTGGATTTTTCCGTCACTCCTTTTTGATTTTGGGTATTTGGATCCTTTGTTGACATTACGTCTGTTGTAACAAGAAGTATGTCGAGCTAGAGCTGGGACTTTGCCATCACTCCTTTTTGATTTGGCTTATTGGAGCCTTTGTTAACGTCGCATCTGCACCCTGATAGAATGAGAAGGTATGCCGGAGGAGTCCTTAGGTTGTATGTGAACCTTCAAGACTTGGCTCTCTCTTTAACGGAGCCTGATGGGAAAACATGGTTCCCTTTTCCATTTGTGCCCATGGATTGTATACAGGGGTCAGTAGACTCACCTGCAGGGCAGAAAAGTTTCATTTTCATTTTTTTCCTTTCCGCGATACTCTATCTTTTCAACTTTTATGTCGCGGAGTCGCGATTGCCCAATCATTTCGGCTATTTATCACGGTGCCCAATCATTTCGGCTATATCGTTTTTTTCTTTTACTCGCTATTTTTTATTGCGAGTTGCCCAAACATTTCGGCTGTTTCATATGCATATATTTTTTTCTCGCTAATTTTTATTGCGAGTTGCCCCATCATTTCGGCTATTTCATGTGCATTTTTTTGTGACTCGCTGATTTTTATTACGAGTCAAGAACTTGAGATCCGATGCCAATCTTGGTATCAGTATCGCTGCAACCGGAATATTGCCAGGAGCGAATCATCATTGCTTTTGCGAGGACTTGAAATTTGATACATATTTAGGCATTAGCATCACTACAACTGGAATGTTGCTAGGGGCGAATCATCATTTGCCTTATCGATTTGAACAAAGACGGCTCAACAAACAGGGTTAGGATCCTGTCGACTAAGGCTTTTTATTTTATGAGCCGTAAGGATCTCATAAAGGTATTTCTCCCTACGAGTCGAGAGGATCTCGTAGGTGTAGGTTCTCCTTAGAAGTCGTGAGGACTCCTAAATGGTATTTTCCCTTGCAAGTCGTAAGGATCTTACAAGAGTGTTTTCTCCTTATAAGTCGAGAGGACTTACAAGTGTCATTCACCATATTGGATATTTCTCGCCATTGGTAGAACTTGGTAAGAGAGTATTTATTCGTGCCCGTGGATTGTATACAAGGGTCAAATTGGACCGCTTGTAGAGCAATTTGGGGGATATGACGGCTTAAGAACAGGTTTAGATCCCTGTAGCTTAAGTCTTTTGAATCTTACGAGCTGGGAGGGTCTCATAAGGGGAATTCTCCTTATGAGTCATGAGGATCCCGCAAGTGTAAATTTTATGAGATTGCGCCCTTCCGAGTTTTCACAAACTCGCCGGTATCCCTGCTGTTTTTATTCATGACGCCCTTTTGGATTTTCATCCGTACCCATTTTGCTTGTGGACATACCATTTTTTTAACGAGATTGCGCCCTTCCGGGTTTTCACAAGCTCACCGGTAGCCTTGTTGTTTTTACTCACAGCGCCCTTTCGGGTTTTCATCCATGCCCACTTCGCTTGCGGACGTACCGTTTTTTTATCTGTTTGCCAATAGGATTCAGGGGTGACTTCACCACTGGAGTGGATGTGTAGCCAGTGGGACTTGAGTTGCCGTCTTCGCCGTTGTGTCTTTGATTGCAATGTAGATCTTAAGGGTAGAGATTGCCGTTTTGGAGACGACATGCTAGTTTACGAACATCTCGGTCCGTTATTTCCATGTTTGAGGCAGATAATTTCTAGTTTAAGGACTTCTCGATCCAATGTCACCATGTTTGAGGTGAATTTTTAGTTTAAGGACATCTCGGTCAGATGTTTTAGTTTAAGGACATCTCGGTCCATTGTTAGTTTAGGGACATCTCGGTCAATGGCCAGTTTAAGGACATAGTGGTCCATTGTTACCATTTTCGAGGCAACAGATCTTCTGGATACTACTTTTAGGATTCTGACTCAGGAAGATAGCGAGCGGACACAGGCGTCGTCATCTATCATTGATCTGAATCGTAACCCGTTAGGCGTAGTATCTTTTGAGGAATTGTCCATTTATTGGCCGGAAGGGTCTTTCGCCATGCATATCCATGAGCAGTGTAACGACCGTGTTTTCTAACACCTAATAAAATATATTTGAATTTCTACTATCAAATAATTATTTACGTGTTTCGTTAATAGAAGAATCATTTTTAAAGTAATGTTAATAATTTTCAAAGCATTGAAAATGATTAAAAGAATTTTCTAAAAATCTATTTATTGTTTTTATAGGCTTAAAATGTTTTATAATGCCTTAAAATAATCTGCATATTTTTAGTATCGATTAAAATAATTAATTCGTAATTAAAAATGTTTTAAAGAATAAACTAGATTTTAATAACTAGCTAAAACCATAAAAATGGGATATATTATTTATTTTTGGCCCAAAATTATTTTTATACTTAAAATAACAATAAAACCTATTTTCTGAAATTTTCCCATAATTTTAATTATTTTTAACAAATTTTTTAAACCAAATCAATAATTTTAATAATTTGCCAAGTTTTTATTTTTATTAATTTTTATTTTATTTTTAAAAAAAAAACCCTTTAACCTGGACCGTTGGATGCTCGATCCAACGGCCCAGAACGCGCGGCGGTGCCCACGTGGGGACCACGCGAAACCGCATGATTTCCAACCACGCGGGCACGTGGCACCGTGGCGGCGGCGTGACGGTGCGCCCTGGGCGGCGGCGCAATCATCAACTGATGATTCGCAATCATTGGGCGGCGTGGATTTTTGCATATATTTAACAGATTTTTTGGATTTTCTGTTTATTGAAAAAACCCTATAAATAGGCACTTCAAACATTGATTTCTCACATCTCAGAACTCCAAAAATTCTGAAAAAAATACCCACACCTTCGTATCGACGACGCCGACGCTACGGCTCCACCCAATCACCAAGGAAAAATCTGAGCGCGGAGCTATTGAGGAGTTTGTACAAGCCTACGCTTCCAACCCATCGGCAGCTGACTCAAACAAAAGGTAGATCCGCCTCTCTACACTCATCTGTCACCTTCATCTTTTTCCAATAACCTTAGTTCCGACTTCTAATCAACAACCCCCCATTAAAATGATGTTATAATATTCTTGCATGCATATTCTATTGTACCCTTAATGATGATAATCTTAACCTATGATTAAAATGGTTTCCGTAATCACTCCTATATGCCAAAAAATTGCTGCACTCTCATACAATATGGAATGTGACAGGCTTAAAGTCATAACCCACGAGTATTGATTCACCCCTTACATATCCACACTTACCCATACTACCAATTTGATCTCGAAATAGCGTACTTCCACAAAATACCCTCGTTTTATTAAAATGTTGTATTTGTTTAAAATATCCACCTGAGATAAAATATTTGGAATAAATGTTTTAGATACGATATATATATTTTACTTACACTTTTCCACCAACTACTTTAGTTTTGTTAAAAATCCCTTCACCTTTTGAAAGGGAATAATACTAAATTTAAATAACAGCATATGATTTTTCCAACTTAGCCCCTTTCACTCGAAAGGATATTTTTATATAGATTCTTCTTAGAATATTAACTAAGGTTTAATGTGTTACCCTAATAATAGGGTAATGTTTTACGCGAGTACGTCGTGGTTGATAGGCAATCGTCCCTGAAAAGAACACAAATCCTGTCGTCCATGTGTAGGGGTTGCCAACACGAACGTATTTCCTAAAACATTACCTCAAACTTAAAACACTATAATTTCATAAAATTATTAATTACAATAAAATACCTCAATCCATCCTAAAAAGAGATAATTTCATTTAAATATCTTGACCTTTACTAAAAGGATATTTTCAACAAAGACCATAATCCTTATAAATGATATTTTCCAAAAGGATATCTAAAACATTATTAAAAGATAATTTTTCAAATAAATACCATAACTTTTTATTAAAAGGATATTCTCTCAGTAAAATATTATGGGTTTCCAAAACGATAAATATTCCAAATATCATGGTTTTTTTATAAACAATAAAAATAATTAAACACTATTATCCTTTATTAACTAAATGTTTTATAAGATGATACGAAATACATTGCAAACTTTAAAAGATAACAAGACAAAACGAGCGGTTGTAGAAGGCCATATTAAATGAGATTAACTTCTTGATTATAAGTTTATGACATACATGACACATGATACGGTTAGGCTTGGAATGCGCGGACCTAGGTATGGAATACTTATTGAGAAGATCCCGATATTCCGGGTGACCAGTCTGATGTACGGACAACTATACATATATGAAGATCCCTGCAGGCAGGGTGACCGGTCCAATATGTAGACGACAATTAATCCGATATTCAGGCGAATACCAACCCTATTGAGGGCGAACGATCCAAAATGTGGATGCCATACAATATGGAAATTCCATGCGTAGAGGTATACGCACTAACTCTAATTCGTCAAAACCTTTATACTGAACCAGGGGATGGGTAGTTTGATTAGGCAAGGAGATATCGGAACTCGGATTCCCCTACTACTTAATCATGATCCCGAAAAGTGAAACGGTACATTTCACTTCCCCAGTTGTTGTTCTGTGGCCACAACGGAATAATCGCGAGTATCCGGACCCTTATTTAACAAACTAAAACGTTTACAATACCTATTGATACTCAACACTAAACCCACATCATGTGATATACCTACCTGTTATCTTATCTACCTTTCTTTGTGGGACACGAATTATTCAGTATCTTGGATGTAGATATATTACCAGTTTAGACTTGTTGTTTATTATGAAACTGAAGGATGGTAATACATGTGCAGTTGAGTGATATTCACGCTAGACAAAGCTCCATCGTAGTTATGGGACACCTTTCGGGGATGTTCACGCTACCGCATTGATTGCCGCACGAGCACCTGCTCATACTGCTTCCAGCTAGTCATGGGATACTTCAAGAATACGAGTATGTTCACCAGTCAATTCCATCAATACACACCTGGTTTAACCTGATCTAACGCTTAGACTGAATATTCGTTTGACTTGACTTGAACCTTTACCAAATATATACCTCACACAACCTACTCATATTCACATATAGCTCTGTCAACATATCAATTTTGCATACAACCTCATACCTTTATACACATGTACATCATATTCATTATATTTATATACACCTGTTCGTTTCTATACCTTTACTTCCTTATGAAGCAATCCTACCCGAGTATAACTCGCTGACGGACCTTCCTTTTCTTCCTCTATCTTTGGAATGTTCGTCAGATAAGAATGAGTATTATGGCGAGGATCAAGGTGTGAAGCCAACTTATGAAGATTATGCAGACTGGATGATGGAAGATTAGCTAGATTTAATTTTTGTTGTTGCCCACATGTTTAGGGCTTTTGTTTCTCCTCGATATAATTAAACTACTTAGTTTATTTTACTCTTTCTTTTGGGATGTAATAAAGTTTGGTTAATGGAAATAAACGCCTTTCGCTTTTATTATTTTTGTTTTGGTACACATCCTGTATGTTAAATATTCATACGCTTAACGTAACTGTATTGAATAGACCACCTTCAATACAGTTAGGTTGCGGACCATGCCACGTCATCCTTCTTCTTCTTTTGGGAAGCGGGGCGTGACAAGCAGGTAGGCCCCATCCTGGTAGACCTTATCTATGATGTACGGGCCCTCATAGTTCGGCTCGAATTTCCCCCGTTTCATATGATTGGGGATCATAAGTCTTTTGAAGACTAGCACGAGTTCGCTTTGGCGGAATGTTATCGGCCTGATCAGTTTTTCATATGACCGTGCCATCCTTACCTTATAAGCCTTCAGGTTTTGTTGTGCTATAAGGCGGGTTTCGTCGAGGGCATTGAGCTCCTCAAGTCGGAGATAAGTGTTTTCTTCATCTGTCAGTTCGTATCGAACTGCTACTCGCAGAGAAGGGAGTTCTATTTTTAAGGGAAGTACTGCTTCCGTGCCGAATACTAACGCGCATGGGGTCATATTCTTGGCCGTTTTGAATGTCGTTCGGTATGCCCAGAGAGCTTCGTGCTGCCTTTAGTGCCAGTCTTTCTTGTTTCTCGACACTGTTTTCTTTATAATCTTTGTCAAGGTCTTGTTGAAAGCTTCAGCTAGACCGTTAGCTCGGGGATTATAGACGGAAGAATATCTCCAGTCTATTTTATGTTGTTCTGCGAAGCGGCTGATTTTATGGCTCCTGTAGGCTGGTCCATTATCAGAGATTATCCGTCACGGAATGCCGAACCGGTAGATGACATATGTTTTGCAGAAATAGAGAATATTCTCCGTCTTCACTTCCCTTAGTGGTATTGCTTCTGCCCACTGAGAAAAGTAATCGGTCGTTGCTAGTATGAACCGATGTCCTTTGGATGATGCTGGTTCGATGGGGCTAATTATGTCGGTTTCCCACATTTCGAACGACCAGCTAGCTACCGTTGGATGTAGCGGATTTGGATGTTGGTGGATGAAGTCGCCGTGAATCTGGCATGAGTGACACTGCTTCGCATATTCGAGCTAGTCCTGAATCATTGTGGGCCAATAGTAACCCATTCTTTTGATCTTCAGTTTTATCTTTGGCCCGGCTTGATGAGAACCACAGAGTCCATCGTAAGTTTCTTGAACGACTCTCTTTGCTTCTCCTGGCCCCAAGCACCTTAGCCACAAACCGTCAAGCGATCTCTTGTATAGAGTATCGTTGAGAAAAGCGAAAGATAGATCCCGTTTCATGAGCTGATGTCTTGACGACGCATTTTCGGGCGTTCAATGGGACTTGAAGTAGTCTTTGAAGACTTCCCTCCAATCCTTGATCTTTTCTTCTTCTTCTATCTGGAGGACTGCTTGTTTGGTCGTTTCCTTTTCTTCAGATGACTCTGTTAAATCCTCCGAAGGTATACCTGCTGGCGCGAGAACCCGACGGCTTTCCATGATGATCTTTACGTCATTGAGGTCTTCGTCGGCCAATTCTTTAGCTAATTTAGCCAATGCATCCGCTTTACTGTTTTCCGCACGCGGTATACTCTCCAAGATGTAAGAGGGGATTTGTGTCAGCAGTTGCTGCATTCTTTCACCATACCTGATCAGTTCTGGATTGCATGTCTGATAGTCGCCATTTACTTGGCTGACAATGAGCCGGGAGTCTCCATATATGAGGAGGTCTTGAATTCCCATTTCAACAACGATCTCGAGACCTGTTATCAAAGCTTCATATTCAGCTTTGTTGTTAGTTCTCAGCTCTGTCAGGGAAAATGCATAACGCAGTATCTCTCCTTGCAGAGTCACGAAGATGAGACCCACCCCAGCTTTGATTATAGGGGTATTATGCTTCCGCCTTTTCATGAAAGATGCTCCATCAAAGTAGAGTTCCCATCGGGCATCATTCTCTTCTTCCTTTGCGTCGAATGCATGTTCATCCGGTAACTCACAATTTAAGGAGTTGGTGGGTATCGGATGCTCGGCAAGAAAGTCGGCGATGGCCTGGCCCTTTACTGCTTTGAGAGGTCAATACGTTATCGAGAATTCCATCAGGAGGAGGGCCTATTTGGCAAGCCTTCCTGTTAGTATGGCCCTTGACATCAAATATTTGAGAGGATCCACCTTTGATATGAGATGGACCTCATGCGCCAAGGTGTAGTGTCTGAGCTTCATTATCGCAAAGATCAGCGCCAAACAATACTTTTCGATGGGGGAGTAGTTGTTTTCTGCCCCCAGGAGAACTCGAATCAAATAGTAAAGAGCTCTTTCCTTTCCCCGATTGTTCTCTTGTGCCCATAGTGCACCCAGAGAACCTTCAAGGGCCGTTGTGTATAAGATGAGGGGCCTTCCTCTAACCGGGGTGGTCAGTGTTGGTGGATTTTGCAGGTACTGCTTAATCGCATCTAGCGCATTCTGGCATTTTTGATCCCAGACGAATGGGGTCCCTTTCTTCACTAGATGACTGTAGGGACGGCATTTTCTCGAAAGGTTAGCTATGAACCGTCAGATATACTTGAGTTTTCCTTGAAGGGATCGCAACTGCTTGAGAGTCCTCGGTATGGGCATTTCCGTAATCGCCTTGATCTTCGATGGGTCTATTTCGATGCCTCGGTGTCGTATGATGAATTCTAGGAATTTTCCCGAAGAGACTCCAAACGCGCATTTTAGAGGATTCATCTTCAGATTATATTTCCGAAGACGTTGGAACACTATGTCTAGATGCACCCAATGCTCCTCATAAGATTTGCTCTTCTACACAAGGTCGTCAATGTAGCATTCAACAACCTCATGAATGAGTCATGGCCCTCTGGTAGGTAGCGCCAGCGTTCTTTAGACCGAAAGGCATTACCTTGTAGCAGAATATGCCCAACGGAGTCCGGAAGGCGGTATGCTTTTGATCTTCAGGATGCATTTTTATTTGATTGTACCTTGAAGATCCATCCATGAAGGAGAAGACTTCGTGGGTAGACGTGTTATCTATCATCAGATCGGTAACTGGTACTGGGAAGTCATCCTTCGGGCAAGCTTTGTTGAGGTCCCAAAAGTCTACGCAGATGCGCACCGTTCCATTTTTCTTCATTACTGGAACAATGTTGGCGATCCAGTTGGGATATTGAACTTCTTGGATGAAGCTGGAGTCAATTAGTTTCTTGACTTCGGCGTTGATACTTATCTCGAGTTCGAGCGGCATTCTTCTTGGTTCCTGTTTGACTGGCTTGACGTCTGGCTATATAGCTAGTTTATGCACCGCTATTTTGGGATCTAGTCCCGGCATCTCGGAATAGTTCCATGCGAAGCAGTCTTTATATTGCATAAGCACATCCTTTAGTGCAGCCACCTGTTTTTTAGACAACAGCTCACTAATGAATGTGGGCCTCAGCTCGTTTTCCTCCCTAAGTCGATTTTCCTCAGGTTGTCCGCCGTAGTGTGTATCCCATCTTCCAGCTCTTTTGGTGCTGGTGGAAACTCCGAGATCACCTCCTCCTCGTCCTCATTTGCGAAGCACTTGAAGAAATCATCCATATTCTCGTGCCCTCCCTCCTTTGAGAGTGTTATCATGTGACAAGTACGAGTTCACATCCATTCTTGGTGTTGAGACGGTCCTACATTTTTGATATAGGTTCTCCTTATCTCATGCTTTTGCGGTGGGGTCACATTCCAGCTGTAGGATAAAGCGAACCTGCCTTGTTGATATTGGTCTTCGACCCGGTCTTTAAAGGTGAAGCGGTCTTCAAGAGGATATCCTATTGCTTGATGATAGGAGCAATAATCTGGATGATGGACCTCGTTTATCTGTTTGGGGTACCGAGGCTCCGGGAGCATCATCATTTGATGCTTCATGACAAGGTTGAATATTTTTCTTGTCTTGTCTTGAGGGAAAGAGTATTCCCGTCCCATCTTCTTTATAAAAGATGGATTCCAGCTGACTTTTTCTTGATTGTGTAACAACTCCATTTTTAATGTACAAAGAATTGATTTAAATTCAATTTATACTTGGAGTATTTATTGCAGCTGATATCTCTTTAAGTATTTATTTCACTCCATAATTACAAGAAGGAGCTTGTAGCTCATTGGTAACACCTTGCACTGCTGAACCAAGCCACCAGAGTTCAAATCCCCTGCCCCACATTATTTTTATAATTATTTTGTTTTAAATTTTTGGAAAGTCAACAGTCAAACTGCCATAACTCACAAAATTTGAACTGAAGATAAAAAGTTAGATACACAAAAATTCCCCCCATGAAAAACCCCACCCGACGAGCCTTCGACTCGGCCCGACTCGGGCCGGCGCTGCCGGCCGGACTCCGCCGGACGGCCGAGTCGTCAACACGGAATTTTTCCGTGTTGACCTGGTCTTCTCACCTGAATACTTTAAATTTTTTGATCGGTTATCAAATTCTCAATAAATCCCTTTTACTCCAAAAATTTAATGATTTTTAATGTTTTTTTTATATATTTTTATATTTTTTTAAAACCCTAACCCTAGCCTAACCCTATATAAACCCCCATACCTTCTACCCTCTCACCCTACATTCCTAAGTCCACTCTCTAAAAATTTCAAGAGAACTTGGTACGTTAGAAAACGAGCGAAAGGCGAAGCGCTGACGAAATCGACGGCGACTTTCCGGTGATCGTGCTAGGAGCTCTCGACGACGTTTCGACGCGCCGGCAAACCCACTACCTTCCTCTCACTCTCTAGCGTTGTCCAAACCCGTAAGTCCCTCTTTTCTACCTTTCTTTCTTCCATTAAAATACGACTTTATAAACCCGACGGAAATCGGAACAAACCGATTTCCGATTCGGTTTTTTCTATCAAAACTCACTTATCACTAATTCCATAATGGTTAAACATATTCATGTTGACCACTAATCACATAACAACTAATTTGGATAAAGTTTCTCACATGAAATGATAACTTTTGCAATATATCGTATTCTTTCACTTAAATACCACCATATTTAGTTTATCACATTTAACCCTTTAACATTGCTATACCTTAAAATAGATCACGAGGTAATGACCTACCTCCACACACATGCAAATACAACCCTAATTGATATCATCAAAACTTAGAATACGATAATACAAGATTTTACATTAAAATACCATTTTCTTTATAAACCTTTTCTGAAAGTTCTAAGTTGTATACAATTTTAAAACAAAATCTTTTAATAGGAAAATACGATATGTCATGGACATCGATCGTTTATCTAAACCTGACTTTGTGGTGTCTAGGCAAGTGTGTCTAAGGCGAGTGGTTACTTAATTAGGACCACTACTTGTAGTGGAGAGCCTCCCACTCACCTGACACTTACCTGGCCGCAATTGGCGGTGAAGAGGCGATTTGAGGCTTCTAATGACCTGTCGTTTAGACCATTTAGAAATAGGCTAGTTGGCTTAGGAAACCCTAGAATCTAAAATACGGAAATTTACACCCTTTTACAAATAAATACCTTATTTTTATAAAACCGTTTTCTAAATGATTAGTATTTATTAAATCTTTGCAAAGCGCCACTACAACCCACCTTTGGGAAACTCGTTAGGGATAGTACAGTTTATCGTGCACCCTCGAGCTTAGTAGTGCGAGATTCAGACCTCCGCAAAGAGCATTCGGTCTAGAAAGGTTTAGAATACGACATTTATGAAAAATGAGATTTTTGGAAAATAAAATATTTAGTAAAAATTATTCTTGTATAAACATATGTATATTTATCATTTGAACACCTATTTTATTATAAGATAAAGTTTTCACGTTTTCCTAAAAATTACAAGATTAAAAGTTACATTAAAATACCATGAATTTCAATTAAATCAATATTACAAATTAATACCTTTATTTATGTAATTAGAATATTTTCACTAGAAATAAGACAAAATAAAATCACACTCATTATAACCATAAAGACGAATAATAAATACTTGAGGTGTATCTTGAAAACTATACAAAAGTACTTTTTACATAAAAACCCCTCAAGTTTTATAATTTACAATAAGGACCCTAACAATTATAGAACTTCAAATTACATTTCTTTTAGTCTGAATCGGGTTTGAGTCTGATTATTTCTGACTTGAATATGATTCAAGTCAATCTATATTCTTTAATATTCCAACTCAATATGAACACATGAATCCCAGAATCCAGTTAACAATCTATACAACTTGACTGAATCAAACTATGGATATACATCCATTATTCCGTTATTCCATTTACCTGATTATGCAGTTACAACATGTTTACTGATATCATGGTTTTGGTCGGTCATCCAACTTACACAATACAATACAACAATACTATCAAAACACTACGGGGTTTAAGGGGTATATTGGTACGGAAGGTGTTAAAGGTGACACGAGGTGGTCAGATTAAGACACCTAACCATATTCCGTTGCTGTTGTACCGTGGCTTAACAGTTTCTTGTACATTCCGTTTGCCCTGGTCTCTAGCATATAGAGACCCCTCTCGTATACACCGGCATCCTTCTGTACCAAGCTACAAACAACAGCGTTAACACAATATTCTATAATATTTTACAACCTCTTTAGGAAATACTCTTATTCTGTCTTTTCTAATTCTTCTTTATCATTAGGACTTACCGAGCGACCTGTTCGCTGACGACATTCTATTTCTTTCTTCTTTGAATGTTGTCAGGTGCTTTGGACCCAGCAGAGATCGAGCCCACCGGTGAAGACTTGGAGCAGTTTCACGAAGACCCCGAGCTCTAGATATTGTACCTTGTTCTATTCAGTATTTTCATTTCCTGTTATGCCACTATTTAGGCATCGCTTTTCATTTCAGTTGTATTTACTTTTCATGCATTGTACAAAAGAATGTTATTAATAAAGTTGCTGTTATTTCTATATCTCTTATCTCTTGTGATTTACTTTTATATTGCTTAGATACGCTTAGCGTATGTACTTCTAAGTATATACGTAGTGGACCTCGTCGCGTCCCCTTCGCCGTACACCGGGAAGCGGGGCGTGACAGATTGCGTGGCTTCTTAGATCCACTTCACTGTTTTCGAACGTCATTCTCATTCTTCACATTGTTTTTTCCACAGACTGAGGGTGAAGGGCATCGTAATCTTCTCTTTCCGCAGACTGCTGATTGGGACGCTGCGTTGTGGCCTTTTTGTAAATGGTCATTTCGCGGTTATGATCATTCCGAACCTTTTGACCGTCTTCTTTTATTAGCTTGTCAACTTGCTCTTCGAACGACAGACTTGACGTTCTTACAGCAGGATTTTGCTTCGTTTCAATGTCACAGTTATCTGGAAAAGCATTCCTTTCTCCACCGGAGTTATTTATGGCGCGGCAGTTGTGGAATTGCTCCCGTTTATTTGACCGAACATATTCAAGCCCAGTCGTCTCCATCCTTTCGTTGTGCATCTTTTGCTGAGTCCCGGGAACGTCCCAGATCTTGTTGTAGAACTGGGCTTGTCGAATGGTTTCTTTGACGGATACGCCTTGGCATCTTAATAGCCTTTTCAATCCCTCTGCGTAATATCTAGGCAGAAGGATTGGTTGAAGCCTGTCAAGTACAAGCTCGACACCATGCCGGACTTCTTTCTCCACTTTGGTCTCCGTAAATTGATAGAAGAGGATCGCATTTTCACCTCTTCTCCTGGGAGGGACGTAGAAAGTCTGCAGCTCTTATACGCCGTATGTATCAAGTGCATCAAGTTCTTTGTAATGTCGTGGTGGAACCATGGTGATCTGTAAACTCTGATCAGCTCCAGTAATAGTTTGTGCTGACGGACGGGTGGAGAACACGGCGTTGGCCTCGTCCTCAAACTCACTGCCAAAGACCAAAATAGGAATAGATGATACGGGCTTGTTGCATTGGAGTTGCCCCGAGTAGACTATTTCCTCATATTCCTCGGTGTCACTCCCAAAGATCGGGATGGTGACAACGGACTTCCGTTTATCCTCCGGCTTATGACATCTTTCCGTATCTTTGAAGTATAGTAGGAAGTACATTGTGTCTTCATATTTTCGAACTTCGTTTATGGAGAATGGATTTAGCTCCCCCGTAACGGTGTACTCGAGGCCATCTTTGAAATACTTCATACACTGGTATTGTGCAGAAAGGATGGCGTTGTACTCGTGTAACCAAGGCCTGCTGAGCAGAGCGTTGTAGTAAGTCTTGGCGTCAATGACATGAAATTTGATGTCAGTGACGAGCAGTCCAAAGCGTAACGTCAGTATTACGGACCCGGGCGTCCGTGATGACTGTGAATCGAAACTGGAGCTGGTAATTTTATCTTGGGATAGGTGCTGAATGTTCATGCAAATCTCCTTCAGCACCTTTACATTGAGAAGGTTGACAGAAGACCCATTGTCGACAAGGAATCTGCCTATCTTGATATCATAGCAGTACCCAGTGACGTATAACGGGCGGTTATGCTCGCGCGCTCCGAGGAGGAGATCTTCATCGCTGAATGTAATGTCAGCTGTGTGAGCCTCTGCCGGTTTTCCCTTCATCCTTTTTTCAGCTAAGAAAGCTTGAAATTGATCAGGATCTTGCAATGCCTTAATTAAAGAAACTCGTGCCTCTTTGGATAGGGGGAGAGCATCCAGTATGCTTAGTTGTGAAGGCATTTTTCTCAGATGTGCTAGGACATTGTAATCCACCTTGTTTTTCCTAGGTGGGTCCTTAGCTGCGAGCTCTTTAACGAATCCATCATCAAGGATGATCTCTTCAGGGACTTTTTCTTTCCCCTTGTCTCTTTTACTCAAACCTTTATTTGCAGGTCTGAGGTTCTTCTCAGGCAGCGTGCGGTTATGCAGCTAAATGTTCTCGCAGTTCTTCTCCTCCTCTTCTTTTTCGGAGGTGGAGTTCTTGAAGAGAGGGCCTAGGTTTATTTCTTCCTCAGAATTGCTCCCGAAGGTAAGAACTTGGAGTTTTTTGCTTTCCCGACTGGTATCAACTATATAACAGTTGCCAGTCGTTTTCTCACGTGCACCCGTCGAACTTCTTTGCTGTCGACGAGCTTCATGTTTCATCCTCTTGAAGTATTGTTGATGGGCAACATATCCTTGCCACCACTTCTTGAAGTCATTGCATTCCTCGGTGGGGTGGGTAACCCTCCGATGTTATAGGCGTTAGTTTAGATGTATATCTGCTTCGTCAAGGCACATGACTCCGAGAGTGTTTTCTACAAGAAGGGGCAGATTCATTCCAATTGACAGGGCTTTGGCGAACAACTTCTCTGCTTTGATCCTACTCTTGTTTGTGGCGGTGTGCTTTGGCTTGGTTGGAGTACTTTACGACTCATCCTTACCGCAGCTTCTTCATCCTGACGCCGACGCTTAGCATTTTCGTATATGGCTGTTTCGCGTTCTCGGTCAACTTTGCTTTTTCGAAAGGATTCATTTAACAACCTATCGATTAGGTCTTCTGACAGTTTCGAGGATTTTGGCGCCGATCCTGCCCCCAGTTCCTCTGCGTTGTTTTTTGATGCCGAGAGAGCTTCTTCGCCATTTGATGACGAATGGGAGACCATATGGCAACTTACTACATAGTCTTTGGTTTCTTCTGATGAGTTATTTTCCTCATCGTTGTCACTATCTTCGTTCTCAAGAATATGCTTGAGGAAATCTTCGAGGGTGACCGGTGTCTGCACCTTCTGGTTGTACTCCTCCAGTGCTTCAATGTACCTCTGTAAGTCTGTGCATTTTTCGTCATACTCAGCAGGTTCCACAGGCTTCTTGGTCTTCTTCTTTTTCTTCAAAAACTTTGAAGTTTCGACTTGAGGATTTTGTCCTTTTTCGACAGTTTTCGGTACGGGACGCGGTTTCAGCATCCCTCCGATAATTTCCGGTTCAAGCGGGCTATTCCACATGATTGCCGGACATGCCTGGAGATCCTTCAGTAGTCTTTTAGTTTTAGCTGAAAGGACGACTTCCCATGGAGCTTCTTCTATGAGCGAGCATGATGCCCCCGGCGTTTCCACCTTTTTAGGAGCGTGCTTCTATGGCGGGTTCATCTTCCAGTTCTCAGAAAGCGCGAACTTCCTCTGTTGATACTGATTCTCGACCCAGTTCTTGAAGATGTAGAAATCCTCAATTGGGTGGCCCACCATTCTGTGATAGGAGCAGTAGTTGGGGTTATTGACGTCACCGGGTTGTGGTGGATGTTGCGGGTCTGGCAATCTAATAAGTTTGTTGCGCACTGCCAGCTCAAACAGTCTCCTCGTCTTGTTATAGGGAAACGAGTAAGCGCGTCCTAACCTTTCTTCCAGGGATATGCGCGGACGCATGTTGTTTTGGCGAGCAACTGGTTTCGGGTCACTCGGTTGTTGTTGAGTGTTGGCAACGAAGGCCGCTTTCCCTTTACCCTTGGAATTTCGAGGGTCCATTTTTGAGGAGGAAAGCCCGTGGCCCTTCTGGTCCATTTGGGCCATCTTGTCGATCAGGGCCTGAAAGGTAGTCAGCTTGACGAACGTCATGAACTGGGACACAGTCTTTTGTGGATCTAGGGTCCCGATGAACATGCCCACGGCAGTGGATTCTTCGATGTGTTGTTCGCACTTTGACCATGTGTTCTGCCATCGGATCGCGTATTGGACCCAGATTTCTCCCGCTTTACCCTGGCATTAATTAAAGCCATGATCGGGGTGCGCTCGCTTGCGCTGGCGAACCGCTGTGTGAGCAGCAGCTCCATCTCTGTGAATGTCTTTATGGATTCATTTGGGAGCTCTGAGTACCATTCAAAAGTCGTCTCTAACAGGCTGCCAACGAACTGGCGAAGCAGCAGTTTGTTGTCGCCTCCAGTGTTGCCGCACAAAGCTCTGAACTGAGCGACGTGCTAGTGTGGATTGCTTGTCCCCTTGTACACATGGAACTTGTGGATCGTATATCCTGGCGGATACTTGATTTGATCATACCATCTTGGATACGGTTGCCCAGTTTTGACAGTTTGACCGGCCGCTTCATTTGCTTGATGAGCTCGTATTTGTTGAGCGATGTAATCATCAAGAGCAGCCTTGGAGATCGTTTCCTCCTTAGCAGTTGATAAAGCCAGAAGAAGGTTTGATGTTTCCCCTCTATCATTCTCGATAACTATCGGCGGATCCTCGGCTGGGGCTTCTGGCTGGATCATCATTCCAACCATGTCCTGGAACAGAAGCGCCAGCTGCTTTATGTTAGCAGCTTGTTCCGCGGCCTCCTTATCCTTCCTTTCAAGAACCCATCGTAGGAACTCTGTATCGGTCTCCTGCTCTTGACGTTGTTCAGATGCATGCTGACTCCGGACTTTCTTTCTGTCCGGTGAGTGCTGACATTTTGATCAGCATTTCCTGGAGCTTTTGTTGTTGCTCCTGAGCTTTTGTCAACGATCGAGTTTGTGGCCGATGATCCATGGAAGCACGGCTTTCCTCTTTTCCGATAGCTATGTAAATCGTGTGCACGATTATGCCCCTAAACTTGGGGCATTTGGGTCCATCACCTTTGGAATTTGCCGCCGGTGGTGGGATTTTCTCCAGCCTCGTCCTTTTGTAGGAGGTTGAAGTTGAAGGAGCTGTTGTAACAGGCGCCTGTGTAGAAGACGTCCTTCGCTGTATAACAGAGGGATAGCCTTTCTCCTGCCGAACCTTCATTTTCTTCAGCCGGTGAGAGTAGTCTTTGTCAATTACAGAATCTTATACTTTCCGCCAGACCCTGTGAATTTGGGAAGAGAGCCACCGAGGGGGCTGCTGCGGCTTTGCCCGCGTCGTGTTTTCAGCAGGTGGGGGAGATTTCTTCAGCACTGCGGTTGGAGAGTTCATGTGCACCTTCCTAAGCGGATCAAAGTTGTTCCCAGTTGGAACAACAGCGTCAATTCCCACCATTGGAGCTGGTGGGGTGAGTCCGAAAGGGGAGTTGCCCCCAGCTCTTCTCACTCGGCGCCAGTAGCGACGTTGAGCGTGTCTTGCAGATGGGACCGCCTCAGTTGTGAAAGCGGCTCCGTCGTGCCCCTTGCTTTGGTGAGGGGCTGCTGCTGGTGCTAGCTTGTCAAATACTGACGTCCTTTGAGAGGAAATGGTCAATCTTTCGAATGCCGACTTCCTGGTAGGGGAAGCACTTTAGATGACTTCACCTGTCGGAGGAGTTGGGAGGACTATCCATTTTGGGATAGCCCCTTCAGGTATCGCGAGCCTCTTTGCGGTCCCACATGAGCTTCGACTCAGCTTATTGAAGACTGAGTTGGCAGACTTGGACGACCCGTGAAGAGGGGTCGTGGTGGTTGCAAGTCGATCGAAGATCGACTTCTTAGGAGCTTCCTGTGGTGGCATTGGGGCGCTGAAGCTTGCTGGCGGGAGCATGGTCCCGAAGAACAATCCGGTGGTGGCTTGAGTCACCTGCCCCATCGGCATTGAAAATATGGAGGCCGCATTAGGCCCGTATGTCACTCCTCCAGTTGGGGTGGAGCAGGAGTTACTGTTGCGGTTTGTGCAGCTGGAAGCCATTGATATTCACTTCTTTTTTCTGCACAGGAATAAGACACCAAATCTTAGTACCTCGAATCCAAGGGCAACCATAGCGTAATGCGATTTTGTTCACTAAACACGATACACGAAGTGTGGAGTGGAAAGAGGAAAAGGTCCCACCGGGCGTGCCAGAATCTGTTCACCGCCGGAAACAGAGACGAACTGGGATGGATCGTCTTGCCTGAGTCCTGGGGGTAGATGCTATTTGGATTTATCCATCTACCTCTCCGAAGATGACAAGTTGATTTATAGCACTATATATCGGAGGTTTGGACGGATGAGGCCGTTGTAGCATGATTTCGTTAGATTCCCCCTCATTTGCGAGGGGTTTTTGATTGTGGGGACGCTCTTCCCTGCAGGCACAAGCCCTTGCAATTAATTACGTTACCGCATCGCGATAACCACTTTCTCCTGCTCCGGAAGTTCACTCCGTTTCATGTGTGTTTTTGTTTGTTTTGGTTGCCCGTGGATTGTATATGAAGACTAATTTGTGTTGTTGCCTGTAGGGCATGGATTAGTCCAAATCCGTATATCTTAGATTTGGGGTTTTTATTTAAGGATCGTTAATCGATTTTGAGATTAAGATCGACTTAAATGTATGTGAGCATTTGTGGCTCGATTTGTTTTTGTTAAGGATACATTAGTCCAATTTAAGACTGAGATCCACTTAACGAGGTTTCAGGGTCATTTTCATTTAGGATCCAACAAAAAAGCATTTGGGCTCTATTATTTTAGTTTAAGGAAGTTTCGGTCCACTATCGCCATTTTTGAGGCGAATATTAGTTTAAGGACGTTTCGGTCCACTATCGCCATTTTGGAGGCGAATATTAGTTTAGGGACTTATCGGTCCTTTGTTCATCTTGTGCGCACATGTATTTGTTACGCGATGGAGTGAACAATGGTGATATGGAATGCACCCAATTTGGGGTGCGGTCTGATTTGAGGTGTGCACGTCAACTCCAGCAGGGCACCAAAGAGTTGTTGGTTGTCGGGACCCACCACCTCTCTGAAGACGTTGAAGAATTGCAACGACATATATCAGAGGTGTGGAGAGATGTACTTTTAAACCAAATCCCATATTTAAGGGGGGGAAGGGCTATTGCAGACCTAATAAATGTTAGTCATGTTTGAGACTAAAATTATCTTAGGAGATATAAGATGAAGATCATTTGGGATATCATCAATGGGAGAATACTAGTCATTTTTGAGACTGAGGTCAGCTTGGGAAAACATAAGCAATATGGGCTCGGTTGTTTCAGTATCAAAGAGGTCTAACCTTAGAAAACTTAGCCAATTTAGGCTAAGATTGAATCTCCAACAGTGCTAAGCACTGAGGAATACAGTGCTCAAATGCGTTTCACGTGGGCACTGGATTAGTTTTAAACACCAGAGTTTTATGGCGCTCACGTGACACACATGAGGCATCCTAAATATGGGCATTGGACTAGTGTTAAACACTAGAGTTTTATGGCGCTCACGTGACACACGTGAGGCACCCCAAATATGGGCACTGGACTAGTGTTAAACACTAGAGTTTTATGGCGCTCACGTGTTACACGTGAGGCATCCCAAAGATGGGAGATGCCCTTTGGGTTTTATTCTCCCTTTTTATATAAGTGCTAAGCACTTGGTTGGAGTTCTCGTGCAAAGCACGTGGCTGTCTTTTTTTTATACTGGGGTGCTTTAACACTCACGTGGAAAACACGTGAGGCAGTTTTGATTGTTCTCTTTGTTCGTTTGAAGCACTAATGTGGGAAACACGTGAGGCTTCGAAATTGTGCTAAGCACCAACGATTTGGCCTTAAAAATCTTAGATCACTGTTTTTTTTGGCGAAGAACTATGTTCTTAATATAGGGTTAAACCGTAATCTTTGGAGGAATTAAATTCCTATGTATTCCCATTCTTCTTCTCCCTTTTTTATGTAACTTAGTTCTTTCCCCCTAAGTTTTGAATCTTGTAGAGCAAAATCTCATCGATGAGAATTAAATTCTCAACTTGTGGGGAGATTTTCCTCTGCAAATCTCAACCAGAGGAAAGAACTGAGTTTTTATATGAAGGGTTAAACCCTTAGAGAGGCAAAAGAGATGCGTTTTTTTACTTAGTGTTTCAAGGAAGCAAGTCTTTTCTTTGAGAATTAAATTCTCCTATTCCTCAAAAGCACACTGTATATTCTTTTTTTAAGCCCCTGGGGAGTTCTCTCTCTATTCCTCTCTGTGAGACTTGAAGTCTCAGGCCCTTTATATAGTGGAGAGAAGTTTGTTTAATTATGAGAAAATCTCTCATTGAGAGATCCTAATTGATTTAATCGGTCTTGGAATTGATTTGAGGAATTTTACTTTCCATTGGATCTTTGATCCAAGGACTTCTGTTTTTTACAGAAGATATTGTTCTTGTTTTTAACGAGATTGGGGATATTCTCTCATATATAGAATAAAATTCTATCGAGCGGTGACATTTTAATCACCATTGGATTTTTAATCTAAGGGTGCTCAATTTAACCGAGTATAATCTTTCTCTGTTTAGAAAGATATAGAAAACATTTTGGATCTTTGATCCACTAACTATCTGTTTAACAGAAAATATTCTTCCCAATAGAATTCAATTCCATTTTTATTCACCGTTGGATCCTTGATCCAACGGTTCATTCAGTAGAATTTAATTTTACGCAAGGAGGTGTCCTCACGTGTTTAGCACGTGGGACTTAATTTGTCCCTCTTAGCTGTTTGATTATAGTGCCTATATGCTTTGCATATATGCGCTCACGTGTTTACCACGTGAGGCTTTTTTAGCCTATCAGTAGTTTAATTGCAGTGCCTATATACTTTGCATATAGGCGCTCACGTGTATAACACGTGAGACTTGTTTAGCCTATCAGTTGCTTAAATGTAGCGCCTATATGCTTTTCATATAGGCGCTCACGTGTTTAACATGTGAGGCTTGTTCAGCCTATCAGTAGTTTAATTGCAGCACCTATATACTTAACATATAGGCGCTCACGTGTTTAACACGTGAGATTCGAATAGTGGGGAGTTTCCCCCTTTCTTACTCTCCCCTTTTTTTTATGAGGGAACAGGGACCCTCTCCAGTTGCTTCTAAAAAAGTGGTGCCAAGTATCTGCGTACCTTCATTGATGATTTTTCGAGGAAAGTTTGGGTGTACTTCTTGAAGCACAAAAGTGATGTGTTTACTATATTCAAGCAATGGAAGACGTTACTTGAGAAGAAGACAATCAAGCAGATCAAGCGACCAAAGACGGACAACGGGTTAGAGTTTTGCGGTGGAGATTTCAACAATTTCTGCAAAAACGAAGGCATAGATCGGCATCATATTGTTGTCCATACACCATAGCAGAATGGAGTTGCGGAACGAATGAACTGGACTCTTTTGGAGAAAACGCGGTGCATGTTGTCCAACGCAGTGCTTGGAAAGGAGTTTTGGGCGGAAGCAGTAAATACGACATGTTATATTGTGAATCGATCATCTCATACATCGCTAGGTTGTAAGACACCGGAGCAAGTATGGTCGGGAAAACACGCTGATTATTCAACACTTAAGGTGTTTGGTTGTCCCTCTTATGCATATTGCCGTGAAGGAAAATTGGATCCTCGAGCGAAGAAATGTATATTTCTCGGGTATGCTACTGGCTTTAAGGGTTATAGGTTGTGGTGTTCGGATCCAAAATCGTCTAAATTTATGATTAGCAGAGATGTGACTTTTGATGAATCTGCTATGTTGAAGCCAAACAACAAGGAATTTCCAATTGAAGACAATTCGAAAAAGGATGAGCCGAGAGTTGATATTAAAGTCGGTGAAAACTCGGGTTTGCTGCAGGACTCTCCTTCATCATCGTCTGAAGAAGCTCAAGAGAAGCAGTCCGAAGATGATGAGTATTTATTTGCTCGTGATCGACAAAAAGGGGATATTAGATCGCCACAGAGGTATGACTACGATAACCTAGTGGCATATGCGCTGTCTGTTGCAGAGACAGCTGATAGGAGAGAGCCGAAAAAATATAAAGAAGCCATCACATCCGATGAAGCAGCTCGTTGCCTAGTCGCTATGAATGAAGAGATTGAGTCTCTTTACAAGAACCAAACTTGGAAGCTCGTGAAGTCCGAAAGAGGAAAGAAGATAGTTGGCTGCAAATGGGTTTTCAAGAAGAAAGAAGGTGACCAAGGGGCAATTGATACGAGATACAAGGTGCGATTGGTAGCTAAAAGCTATTCGTAGGTGCGGGGAGTTGAATTGACTAAGGTATTTTTCCCGGTTGTTAAACATGCCTCTATACGTGTCTTGCTCGGTTTGGTAGCTATGCAAGATTTAGAGCTTGAGCAGCTCAATGTGAAGACCGCATTCTTGCACGGTGATTTGGTAGAGAAAATCTACATGTAACGGCCCAAAAGTTTCAAAGTCGAAGGAAAAGAAGACAACGTTTGCTTGGTAGAAAAGTCTCTCTATGGTTTGAAACAGTCACCAAGACGTTGGTATAAGAAATTCGACTCTTTCATAAATTAAATAGGGTTTACGAGAAGTATGGGCGACAATTGTGTATATTCGAAAAAGCTCGCCGATGGTTCTTTCATATATTTGCTACTCTGTGTTAATGATATGTTGATAGCAGCAAGATATATGTTTGATATTATGAATTTGAAGAAAGGATTTGGGAGCGGCCAAGAAAATACTGTAAGTGCACGGCAGCGCCCCGGCCGTCTGTCCGAGGCCAAAATACGGAAACAAAAACTTTTCTTTAACTAGAAACCGGCGCTACCGCAACTATAAAACCCGGATCGGACCATTAACCTACTACTATCAACTAGAGAAAGGGTAGAGAGGCTATACCGAGCGATCCGTGTCCTTCGGTCTTCGGCCACCATCCCAAGCTCCTCGCGGCATCTCCGGTCTCGATCTCCTCGTCGGAAAGAGCACCACATCATCGATTCTTTTAACGGGCTCCCACCTCTGAACCGAGGCAACTCGGACACGAAGTTGGCAAACCGACGTGTCCAAGATTGTTGTAGACTAAGTGTAGAAACCTTTGTCTCAAGGGGTTAATGAAGTTGCCATTTGTAGTGAGGATAAGAAGAAGCTGAACTTTGAAATGGAGCCATGGAATTTTTGTATGAGCAAACGATATAAAAATCCCCACAAAAAATTTTGTACAGCCCCCCAAAAGAAGTGGCCGGCCATACTCATGAGAAGAGGAGGGAGTGTGTCAATAATGCAAGAAAGAGAATGATGAGTGATCATCATCAAGAAAGTCTTTTCCAAAGTCTTTTTCAATCCCCTCACAATAAAGCAAGTAATGATGCACAAAAAAGAAGTCAAAGGATGCTAGAACCATCATGAACCCTCCACCAAAAAAAACACCCTCCATTTTGCTAATTTGCACATTTGCAAATAAGCCCCTCCCATCAATTTTCAGCCAAAGAAAGAAAGAAAAGAAAATGGCCGAAAAGGGAAAGCAAGCTGGCAACTTCAAAAACGATCCGGTAATAAATTACAGGAAAACTCCGCGACTGTATATACATACCCGCATTTGTATTCCGACCGAATACAAATGCAATGAGACAAAATCTACACTGTATAATACTAGGATCCGGCTTAAACCAAAACCCACTAGTATTATCCGTACGAACCATAACACGTGCACAAGTGCGCGCGTATGTTCGAACCCTCCCATAAATCCATACGGCCTCTACAGCGTTTCGCCCGAAACTTGAGAAACTGTGTGTGGGGGACTCTAAAGACTCGTCAATACTTTGGCTGTGGATTTAACCACTAGCACGTCAGAGGTATTAGCCGTACGTAACGGGCTACCAGGTATTGAGCAAAAGGGAGGTCGATGAGCAAACTCATCCTGACACCCTACTGAGCCTGTCAGTGACAATATCCGTACAGTCCGGTCCGTTCGTCTATGAGCATCGCATGGCGGGCCTAGGGGGTTGGTAAAAGTCAGACCCCCAAAAGCGGTACAAGTCGTGTCGGAGTGTAGCCCAGAACACCTTGAGATACTACTGGAATACCTACCAGTAAATCTCCTGCCTCGGCTGAGGGCTTCGAGTAACGGCTCTCCTAGACACAGCGCGATCTCACCCCCAATACCGGGAGAGACGAAACCCCTGTCGATACGCTCAGTTGCCTCCATGTGGCTCGGGACTGTACCCAACTAAAACCTGTTTGCATGACTCCTTTGAGCCGTGGTAGGGTAGTAATCAAAGTACGGTGGGAACTCACACGAGATAAATGACGGTCTCAGGTCGATGCACTAACCTGTACACATGTCACCAGGGAACTGCTATCTGACGTCAGGTATAATACCAACCAGCATGTTCCCGGCGAGTCCTGTCCGGTGTACTCATAACCCAATGAGCACCTGTATACATCTTAGGTGAACCAACCGACACCAATGGCTTGTAAGACCGGCCACCGCCCCTCGTCGGGGTCTCGACTGTATACACTAGTCTACTAATGGAGTATCGATGCCCAGTCTCAAAACTCCCATGACTAGGGACCTTTTAAGGATGTGCTTATAGACCCCAGCTCCCACGTATATGATCGCCATCATACTGCTGGTAGTCAAGCAAGAATCCTAAGGGCTCTATCAATGTGCAATAGTGATCTGTACCATTACCTAAAGCAGTACACGATGATAAAGGTAAACCAGATAGTATACTATTTTTCTATCAACGTGTAAAAGTGAACCGCAATGTCATTTAAAGTATGCACACGATGATAAAAACAACCAGATAGTATACAAAGCTTTCGAGTAAGACTGTCCTACCAGTATAGGTCCTCCCTCAATCATTGCAATCACGTGCCTGCGATTCAATAATTGACTCTGAGGGCACTATATCCAACAATCTTCCACTTGCACTCAAGGCTAATTATTGCGATGTCGCGTACTCACAGCCCGTGTGATACCGAACACCCAACTCCTCTACTAAACAGTCTCACAAAGCCCGTTTGCGAAACTATTGCGTTCGAGGAATAGCCTCAGTGAGTAGATCCGTCCTGATGTTTCTTTCTATGTCTCTCTTTATCTCAAGTTCGCGGAGAAAGCTATCTCCCGAAATGAGCAATACCTGTCTTAGAATATGTCTGGATATCTGATGGGACCTAGTTCATAAATGAACTCCAAATCCAAACTTCTTAGACTGTATCATCAATTGAACTTAATCAGTATCCTGCGCCATGCCTCCTTCAGTATCCCCTTGGACCATCTGTCCAAAATACTGCCCCTCATCAGAGGGAAAACTATAACTCTAACAGTCACTCTGTCATCCAGGTCACCTTGGAAGCCTGGAATGATAATCATTCCCCGAAAGAAGCTGTTGTTATCATATCCCTAGAATATCCACTTATATTCTAAAACTGCTTCCGATCGTTTTTCCAGGATTGTATTAATATCAATTTATTGCATCTAGTGCAAGAACAACTTCTGGTATGGTACTTGACATCTCATGATCAACTCAATTGCCTAAGCAAGTGATCTGCCAATCATGCACATCTCTCTCCCCTTTAGTCTGTAAGAAAGCTTTAGAGAGGGTGACTCCATCACCTGCAGGTACACCACTATGCCAGGAGTCGTCCATTCTAAAGCACCTTTAGAATGCTGTCTAAGTACCCTGATTGGGAAACTACACAAATCTAGATCTAAAACCATAGATCTAGTAACCAGAATATCTGATATAATATCCATATCCTATGTGGAGAAACCACTGTGTGATAACCAAAGTATAACCGACCGTAGTATAGGAATTTCACTTCCTACTCTGTGTATGTCATCCAAATACCAGGACATCACACCCTACTACCTTCTTAACAGATCCATCCCCTATTCTGATGAAGTCAAACCTATGACTGTCACATCAGAAATAGATGATCTATCTCCGCTATATCTGCTTTAGTCCATAAATAGACAAAAACTACTTGTCCACTATGCTTCCGCTGCTCCCACTGACTACGACAACCCTCTGGCAGAGTCATATACACGTGCACTTCTAAAGCTAGTTTAGAACGACGCTATACTCATCCTCTTGCCGGGTCTCACAGTCTAGAACAACAGCAATAGCAAGTCTGAGTAAACAAGGACCTCCCTGTCACCGTCTTTAAGCATACCGAAGTACCTCTCTAGTGCCTGAGGTTACCCACCATATCTGCGAAGTGGCCAATGGAATGTCAATCCAGATTGAATCTTTAGGTTCTTATCAAATTTTCAGTAATCGTTTGCGGTTCTGGAATCACTTCCAGTTCTACCATACTCCCACTACTGTTTTCTGAAAAAATCCATTGTTATTAAAACTGTGGCGAGTTAAGAACAATATCACTATTGATCTTCTAGATGGTAGAAAGTCAACCCTCGCCATAGCCCGGGTCAACCCACAAACAGCCATTACAGAAACGTGCCTCGAGTTATCCAGAGTCTGGTTTTAAGCATAAGCCGGACAACTCCTCGTACCTTAACAATGTCAAGATATGAACTGTTCTATATCCAATACAGAAAAAGAGGCACTGATTTGATTGAACCAGATTCAAATCATGCAGCTGTCTCCAGTGCATGTCAACTAAATGGAGAGAGGCCTATCAGCATTACTCAACTTAGGAATACATCCAGATATGAGTAACCTGAAAGAGAAGCAAGTTCTCATAATCATTACTATCAACTGAATACCATACACAAGTATCTACATCTTCGATTACCTTGAAGAATCCCGATACTTGCAACATCTGGTTCTCTACTTTACTCTTATATCTATAACTTCTCAAAACTTGGACCTTGTGTTTCTGCGAAACACATGTCTAAGAACTAGAGAAGTCACAAGTAAACAGAATACAGCACGAGTACTAACCCCTCTGTCCTAATGGACACTGGACAACATACAATACTCTGTATAAGTCCCCTGAGTCTAATAACTCAATCCCTGTGTGTCGTAGGTTGAAAACTGTACTTATGGTTAAGAAGAATTACACCGCTGTTTAATGCTCCTTACCTAATCATCCACTGATATAGGTAAATGTCATGGACATAATTTCAAAAGGTTATAACTCACTCTATTAATATAGACGTACAGATATATCAATTTGAAATTGGTGCATTACAACGGATATTCAAAACCAAATATTTGCCGCCCGGCAAACAACCCAGATGACTTCCTCAAATATCACCAATTACAACGAATTCTGATATAATAAGGATGATCACCTAATCCCCAATAACTTACTCCCACTCATCATCTGTAAAATCGTACAGATGAACCTGGTAAATACATACCCTGGAGTAAGGACTAATTAGGAAATCAGTTTTCTTTTAACAATACACAGTGAAAATGAAACATGTAAATGTTTCGAAAGGGTATCCGAGTATTCCTAGTAATGCCTCTTCCATTATCAGATTCACAACTATAACCGTATATTTCTTTGCCATCTCTCCAAATCCCTTTATATGTCTTTAGTCATTACCTTTTGTACACCATCTTAGGCTAAATGGTTTTCTTCCTTCCCTACCGTTCGGCACCAGCCTATGGTTTGGAAGAAGACTATCTAATAAGCATAATGGATGTACTGTCCTAATCCTAGGAGCATTCGCAACCCGAGAGAAGGTAAAGACAAAAGACAACTGAATAAAATCTTATTCTTATTTCTCCTGAACCAGAATCCATCCCCGATCTGGAACAAGTTCCATCGAGTTCGTATATAACCATACGATGGAGTATCCAATAAACTGTGGATCTTTGTAGTGATACAGAGTGTCCTGGAGAAATACAAAGGTGAAGTAGGAGTGGCGATGAAATATTTGGTTTGGTCGTGAATAGCAGTCGCAGTTTACTTTGCCCTCTTACCAATCCCTTTATTTGTCTTTACTTAATACCTTCTGTACACCTTCGTTAGGCTAATCGGTTTTCTTCATTCCCTACCGTTCGGCACCTGCCAATGGTTTGGAAGAAGACTATCAAATAAGCGTAATAGGTGTACTGTTCCTAATCCAAGGAGCACTCGTAATCTGAGAGAAGGTAAAAGGAAAAGACAACTGAATAGTCCTATTCGTTTTCTCCAGAACCAGAAACCATCATCGAATCTGGAACAAGTTCCTTCGAGTTCGTATATAACCATACGATGGTTTTATCCAATGGAAGTGGACGTTCGTAGTAAAACGGGGTGTTCTGGAGAAAAGGGTAAAAGCAGGAGTGGCAATGAGGTATGCAACTCTGACAATCCAAAAGCCAGTGTTCTAAGAAGGTTCGGTTAATCTTGTTCACTGAGTGATAGTCAAGGGTCGGTCCATGGTCGCTGCCAAAGAGAGAGAGAAAAGAAACACTCAGCGTGCACTCTAACCTAGATCAGAATGGTTGTCAATTTATCTAATCAGGAAACCTCCCACTGTATCCTCAAATTCTCCTTCAAACCTGAAAGAAGAATTAGTCTGGATCACCCGAGGAGTAAACCAACTCATCAGTGGGAATCAGGATCCAACTATCATCGTATGATAACGTGATGGAATCCACTCACGTTATCACACTCCAGAAGGTATGCGCATGCCTGACAAGTTTCAGTTTCTTTAGAAATTCCCGATGTGTGTTTTTACCCCTAGGACCCAAGTGACCTTGACTGAGCCAACATATCAAAGGATCCTAGCCAAGTTCAACCCGTCATTATCTTGATTGCATTAGACCCACCCGCATGAGTCCTTGACTGAGCCAAAATGACCGTACGACTTTCCTAACCAATCACATATCCATAAGACAGAAAAGCATTACAGAGCTACCGCACACTACGCCTCGGCTGAGCACGACATACGTAGCACGAATACTAAGCAATACTAATCTGAAATGACGGAGGGCTACGTTTGGTTTTTGGCGAAAAACCTTTAACGTAATGAACTTGATATCGTTGAAGGAACTGCATAACTTTTTATAAAAATATAGTGACGAAAACCTTTGCTAAAGAGGTCACTCCCGGTGAAGGGATCTCGGCTCTTTCCCCATAGAATGAGTTGCAGGATATTCCAATTGAATACCATGATGCAAAGCAAAAGTAATCGGCTATAGTGAAGTTATTACCCTGACGCAAACTTCTGTCCAAGGGGTCACTCCCGGTGAAGGGATCTCGGCCCTTGCCTCGTCGACTGAGGTGCTGGATATTCATAACCGAATACCACTGTGCAAAACAAAAGAGAATGTCCTTGCAATAACAGCTTTTTGAAAAATGTTCCAACAACATCAAACATGTTTTTTTAGCTTGCATTGATCCGAATCAACGCAGTCCTATCAATTGATCACACCAATAAAAAACGAAAATACGATGTACGTATATACCATCCGCATTCGCCACTGGGTCCCGTCATTACCCGTTAGGTTACTTAACTAACGACAGAGCGGGGACTGGACTAGCGCGGATGCAAAACATATACAACATCTACTAGTATATATATCAATATATAATAATCGCTCAAGACGTGATATAATGCAACATCACAGAAATATAATAAACATCACAGAATAATACAGATATCTGGGATCCCCGGGTTTCGTAGAGCCGCTGCTGAAACCCGATGTTCCCATGGTCGTGTGGATAGCCTGTGCAATGAAATCCTAGACCCCTACGGGCGCGGCATGTTACCCGCCAAAACCTGAAGCGAGGAAGCCCCCTTCAACTATGTGAATGGACCACCCAGCACTCCACGGAATCCGGTAACTTGGGCACCCCTCCTTGGTTCAACCTGTACCCCCTACGAGTGCGGTGAATAGCCCGCCAATTCTAGAGTAAAGCCCCCTCCGTCTCAAACCCATGAGATGCGGGCTCGTTGCCCTCTAGAACCCGGCTATCCGTGCACCCCACCGCGGGGTAATCCTAGTACAGAAAGTAAAATATACAACGGGTACATCGACCTCAGCCCGGTCGTGCCCCAAAAGAATAATATACAAACAGGCAGTAACGGCAGTCCACATGTCGGACGCTCGTCCCGCAATATCAAATGTACATATACAACTAAACTGTACTACCATTGCATCCAGGCTATCCACCACGACAAATCCGCAACATCACAGCACAACACAGAACATCAACGTGAATGTCACGTTCGTAAATCCGTCTAAAAGGGCTATAGCAATTAGACAGGATTTACCGATCAAATGACATTCACGGTCGCAGATATAATGTAAATACTGTGAACTAACAGATTTAAAATTTTCGATCGACAAAATTTCCCGAAGTGGGCCCCAAGCACAATACCCAGTACTCAAAAAAATCTGGGCCCAAACAGAATATACCAAAAACCCCAATTCCAACACAGAGACCTACTGAAGAAATTTGGTGCACTGTGGCTACAGTACGGCGGCGGTTCCGCGGCCAAAACGTGGTTACGGCCGCGGATCCGCCGCGCTACAGTGAAATCAGCGGACCAAATTTCTTCAGTTCTCTTGAAAAAGCCAGCACATATTTCTGCAATATACCAAATTTGTCGAGCACAACTGAAAATCGACAGAAACTGCATCTTTGAAATTGTGGTTTTTGGAATTTTTGTTCGATCGAAATTCTAAACACGTTAGAGCAAGCTAGAAAAGTTTAACGGTGTGGCTCTGATACCATGTAAGTGCACGGCAGCGCCCCGGCCGTCTGTCCGAGGCCAAAATGCGGAAACAAAAACTTTTCTTTAACTAGAAACCGGCGCTACCGCGGACTATAAAACCCGGATCGGACCATTAACCTACTACTAGCAACTAGAGAAAGGGTAGAGAGGCTATATCGAGCGATCTGTGTCCTTCCATCTTCTGCAACCATCCCAAGCTCCTCGCGGCATCTCCGGTCTCGATCTCCTCGTCGGAAAGGGCACCACATCATCGATTCTTTTAACGGGCTTCCACCTCTGAACCGAGGCAACTCGGACACGAAGTTGGCAAGCCGACGTGTCCAAGATTGTTGTAGACTAAGTGTAGAAACCTTTGTCTCAAGGGGTTAATGAAGATGCCATTTGTAGTGAGGAGAAGAAGAAGTTGAACTTTGAAATGGAGCCATAGAATTTTTGTGTGAGCAAATGATATAAAAATCCCCACAAAAATTTTTGGACAGCCCCCCCAAAGGAAGTGGCCGGCCATACTTATGAGAAGAGGAGGGAGTGTGTCAATAATGCAAGAAAGAGAATGATGAGTGATCATCATCAAGAACGTCTTTTCCAAAGTCTTTTTCAATCCCCTCACAATAAAGCAAGTAATGATGCACAAAAAAGAAGTCAAAGGATGCTAGAACCATCATGAACCCTCCACTATAAAAAACACCCACCATTTTGCTAATTTGCACATTTGCAAATAAGCCCCTCCCATCAATTTTCGGCCAAAGAAAGAAAGAAAAGAAAATGGCCGAAAAGGGAAAGCAAGCTGGCAACTTCAAAAACGATCCGGTAATAAATTACAGGAAAACCCCCGACTGTATATACATACCCACATTTGTATTCCGACCGAATACAAATGCAATGAGACAAAATCTACACTGTATAATACTAGGATCCGGCTTAAACCAAAGCCCACTAGTATTATCCGTCCGAACCATAACACGTGCATAAGTGCGCGCGTACGTTCGAACCCTGCCATAAATCCATACGGCCTCTACAACGTTTCGTCCAAAACTTGAGAAACTGTCTGTGGGGGACTCTAAAGACTCGTCAATACTTTGGCTGTGGATTTAACCACTAGCACGTCAGAGGTATTATCCGTACGTAACGGGCTACCAGGTATTGACCAAAAGGGAGGTCGATGAGCGAACTCATCCTGACACCCTACTGAGCCTGTCAGTGACAATATCCGTACAGTCTGGTCCGTTCGTCTATGAGCATCGCATGGCGGTCCTAGGGGTTAGTAAAAGTCAGAACCCCAAAAGCGGTACAAGTCGTGTCGGAGTGTAGCCCAGAACACCCTGAGATACTACTGGAATACCTACCAGTAAATCTCCTGCCTCGGCCGAGGGCTTCATGTAATGGCTCTCCTAGACACAGCGCGATCTCATCCCCAATACCGGGAGAGACGAAACCCCTGCCGATACGCTCACTTGCCTCCCTGTGGCTCGGGACTGTACCCAAATAAAACCTGTTTGCACGACTCCTTTGAGCCGTGGTAGGGTAGTAATCAAAGTACAGTGTGAACTGACACGAGACAAATGACGATCTCAGATCGATGAACTAACCTGTACACATGTCACCAGGGAACTGCTATCTGACGTCAGGTATAATACCAACCAGCATGTTCCCGGCGAGTCATGTCCGGTGTACTCATAACCCAATGAGCACCTGTATACATCTTAGGTGAACCAACCGACACCAATGGCTTGTGAGACCGGCCACCACCCCTCGACGGGGTCTCGACTGTATACACTAGTCTACTAATGGAGTATCGATGCCCAGTCTCGAAACTCCCACGACTAGGGACCTTTTAAGGATGTGCTTATAGACCCCAGCTCCCATGTATATGATCGCCATCATACTGCTGGTAGTCAAGCAAGAATCCTAAGGGCTCTATCAATGTGCAATAGTGATCTGTACCATCACCTAAAGCAGTACACGATTGTAAAGGTAAACCAGATAGTATACTATTTTTCTATCAACGTGTAAAAGTGAACCGCAATGTCATTTAAAGTATGCACATGATGATAAAAACAAACCAGATAGTATATAAAGCTTTCGAGTAAGACTGTCCTACCGGTATAGGTCATCCCTCAATCATTGCAATCACGTGCCTGCGATTCAATAATTGACTCTGAGGGCACTATATCCAACAAATACTTAGTATGGAGATCAGTCGTGATCGCGAAGGGGGAAAGATATATTTGTCTCAACGACGATATATTGAAAAAGTTTTGGAGCGTTTCGGTATGGCAGACGCTAAATCTGTAAGTACTCCATTGGCAACTCATTTTAAACTTTCATCTCATTCATCACCGCAAACAGAGGATGAGATTATATATGTCGAATGTTCTATATGCGAGTGTGGTGGGTAGCGTTATGTATGCCATGGTTTGTACACGACCCGACATTTCACATGTTGTTAGTTACTATATGGCATCTCCAGGCAAAAACCATTGACATGCGGTAAGATGGATATTATGATACCTTCGAGGTACTTCTTACGTGGGGTTGGTGTTTAGGTGGAACGACGACAATTTAGTTGGATTTAGCGACTCCGATTATGTCGGTGTTCTTAACAGATGCAGATCGATCACCGATTATGTGTTCTCCTTGGGAGAATGTGCCATTAGTTGGTGTGCTTGTTTGCACCCTACAGTAGCGTTTTCTACGTCATAGTATATGACCGTTGTTGCGGCCTTTAAGAAGGCGATCTGGTTGAAGGGACTATTTTCAGAACTTGGTATTCAAAAAGATACCATAATAGTCTACTTTGATAGCCAAAATGCTATTCACTTGACGAAAGATCAGATGTATCATGATAGGACGAACCACATTGACATGAGGTATTAGTTCGTGCAGGAAGTCGTTGAGAAAGAAGAGATTATTATGAAGTAGGTTGACACAGAGGAAAATGCGTCCGACATGTTGACACAGTCTTTTTCAGTTGTTAAGTTTAAGCATTGCTTAAACTTAATTAGAGTGTGTAGCACTCATTGAGCTCTTTAGGGGTTTTGTGGTGAAGGTGGAGCAATTATTATTTTGACGGAGGAGTTTGTGGAATGCGAGGAAAGGTGGAGATTTCCTACTCGAAGATCTGAAATTATTGTTGGGGTCAAAAATTACACCTCGGTTGACCAAATCAAATTAAAGTGAACCCCCAGCCAAGTAGGCTCGAGCCCAAGCAAGCGGGCCCAAGCCCAAGTCAAGACCGGGTATGGAAGGGACTGGCCCATGACAAAAAGAATGATGCAATAAATTAATTTAATATAATTTGTAAATAAATATCTGAAAAATGGGGGGGGGGAAACCAAAATTTTGTAAACCCTATGGCTTATGTGCAAAAAGAAATGAGCACATGAGGCATGGTGAGGCCACAAGTGCCATTTGGAAAAGCCCAAGGGATTATATGTAAAGTGTGTAGCCTATAAAAGGCAAACATGATGAGAAAATCAATAACTTTCATTCTCTCATTTTTTAGGGTTCTGTGCCTGCTTCTCCTTCCTCAAGATTTTAAACTTTCTTCTTTTTCGAATTAAATTAAGAGTTTAACTCTTTTTCCCCCCAAAAAATAGTTTTTCACCATAAAACCTTTGAAGGGGAGCTCAGATCTCCCATCAAAACTCTAAAGGGGAGATTTTTAAATCTCATCACCCTTTTTCTTCAAGATCCAACGAAAAGAGAGGAGGATGAAAAAGACCCATCTCCAAAAATCCCACTTTGGGAGGATCCAAGGCTCAAGGAAAAAGAAAGGGGTCCCTTTTTATCATCTCCTAAAATCTTCTAGGAGTTTAACTCCAAATAAAAATCTTTTCTTTGGGAGTTTAATTCTTCTGAATTCAAAAAATTAATAATAAAAATTAAAATCCCTCTTTCGTTAGGAGTTTAACTCTAAAACCCTTCGGGAGTTCAACTCCCAGCCCAAGGGGCTAAGCCCCTTTTTCTGCTGGTGTTTCCAGCGGCCGCGCGATGCGCACGTGATCCGCTGGCGCCAAGCGGTCATATGCTGTCTCACACATCCTTAGGACGCTCTTCACCACTCTTTTTCCCACACACTCCACACTCAAAACACATCCCCCGTTGAAAATTTTTTCTAATGGGGCGCTGCCCCGCACCCTGCAAGGGGACTGCTAGCCCTCTTGACCCCCAGCCCGCTATCTGGGTAGCAGGACCCTCGTAAACTTTGCGAGGCCCCCGATACGTCTAAAGCACCTTCAAAACATAACACATGCATACTACACATTGAGTTCACATGATCAGTTTGACCCGTTAATCGGAGGTTCTCTTGCTCCAAAGACGAGGGGTAATTAACGACAGCTAGTCCGCGGCTGCCGGAGATTCGGATACCTACGATCAATAAACTCTAACCTACCCTAGACAGGGGGAATCTATACATGCCTGAACAGTGCGCGCATTCTTATCTTAATAGAGTGACGAAAAACACTCTACAGTTATCACGAAGTTACATAGAGATTTGATGTCATCTACCGGTCAGACGCCTGGAAATTTCAGTACCAGACGTCGGCCTCTGCTCTGTATGCATGAGCATAATTTGGGCAGATGTCTGCCTCAATGAGGTTCATACGTCTGCTGAGCACTCTGTTCTTTTGATGTAAAATCCAGACGTTTGTCACATCCTTGTTCAGACGTGTGGTAGGAGTTTTGGAGTTTCGGTGATACTTTGGCAGACGTCTGCCAATTCCTTGTGCAGACGTTTGCCGTACTGGACCGAGCGATATTTCCTTAGTTAGGAAATTAGTTTTTTTAGGAAATCTTTTGTATGCTATATATATGATACCTTATTTTAGATTTAGATTTGATGTCTTTTGTTAATTTGTGAGAACCCATTGATAATTGTGAGAGATCTAGGGTTTGAGCAGGGGGCGGACCAAAGTGGGGTCACGTGCCCCCACCGGGTTTTTTTCAAAAAATTTTATACTCATTATTATATATATTATATATTATATATACATTATACACAATAAAATCAAAATATCTCATTATCTCCCATTCTCCCAAGTCCCAAATCCCTAATCCCCCTCGCCTTCGGCCTCTCCCTCGCCTCTCCCGTGCCCCTCGTCTCTCCTTCGCCCTCGCCGTGGCCTCGAGCTCGATAGTCGAACGACTTGACCTCCTTTTGGCCCTCACCCTCATGACCTAGATCCGGAAGTCCGGCCTTTCCTGGATCCATCCGTGACTCCGTCCCTCACCCACCCAGTCGCCCTTGCCTCTCCTACTCGGCTCCTCAATTCCAGGTGCCTCACCTAGTCGCCTCGTACCTCGCCCAGTCGCCTCGTACCTCGCCCAGTCGCCTTTCCTCTTCAGTTCCTCAATTACAGATTCCTCTTCCCTCACCCAGTCGCCCTCGATTCCAAGTGCCATGCTTCGAATTTCTGCCCTTTGATTTCTTTATCAATTTGTAACAAGTATCAACTAAAATTCGATTAAAATTTTATACTTTTATTTCATAACAATGGTTTGGTGATGTATTTTTGTGGTTTATTTTTTATCTGTCTGAATTTCCCCAAAAGCATTTATTTTTCCGCTTTATGATTCAATTTTGTCAGTTTTTGTCGAGGTTCAAATTTACACCCCGTTGACCAAAGGTCAAAATCAAACTGCGGACAAATAGGCCCAAGCTAAAGCAAATAGACCCTACCGTCGAACTCAAGCCGGACCCACGCTCGAACTCAAGCCAGGCCCACTCCCGAATCCAAGCCGGGCCCACGCCCGAACTCAAGTGTAATACCTGTGTTCGTTATACGGTTTAGTCGTAATTAAATAAAATTTTGTATTGTTTGGTTTAGATTATTCAGGAAATCATTCTTTATTTTATTTTATTAGCGCACTTCATTTCTATTAACGAATTGATATATAGTAATTGTGAAATAAATTATTTATACGGTTAGTTGTCATATGTTATGATTTATATATTTAGGACATTAAAATATATTTTTGCCACTTTTAAGTTGTAATAGATTTGAACTTAACGTAAATAAACGTATTTATATATTTAAATCTTAACGGCGGTGGTTATTATTATTTCTATGATTGTAGAGAGTTTGTGTACTAATATCTTTACCTATCTATATTTAAATATTAATTATTTGAATTATGAATTTCATTTCAATCTTTTAAACTAAACAAACATTTTCATAATATATTATTACAACCCTACACAAGTAAATTTTTCTTTAGGCATATTGATATATGATAATTCATTTCCTTTTATTGGCAAATCCCATGTTTATATATTTTCCCCATATTCTTAATTTTCATTAATAATGTTTAATGGGTTTAATGGTTATTAATGTTAGGTAATTATCATTAATTGAATTATTTTTAAGAACCAAAATCCTGCAACTTTAATCACATTTAATCATCATTATTATCCGATTAATTTTCTAACCTATGCAGACACGTCTCTCTCTCTCCCCCCTCGTTTCTCTCTCTACATCTCTCCAATCTCTCTCCCTGTATATTCCCCCCTCAAATTAAACCCACACTTTCTTTTCTTCTTCTTCTTTCTTCCTTCTATTTTTTCTTTCCCTAATTGTTCAAATCCTAAGCTCATGAATTTTTCCTCTCACATTTTGATTTGGTTTTAATAGGATTAATAATGATTAAATGTCATTGATTGTGTTTAAATCAATTGTTCTTTTTCAAATTAATTACAAGAAGAAAAAAAACCTTGGAAACTTCAACATACCTCTCTTTATATTTCCCCCTCACCACCATCTCCAACATTACCCCCTCTCTCTCTCTCTCACCGAGCTCCCCGGCCATCCCGTCACAACAGCGCTTAGCCGATCCCATCCACTCCCAAGCTGACCCCCTCACACCTCAAGCCGCAAACAATTTTCCCCTAAGCCACGCCTCCTCCACCAAACACTCCAGCGACCCACGATGCCACCACGAGTCGAGCAACCCCACTTTCATGAACTCAGCCGTGCACTCGAGCCGTCATCGTGCCTACTTCAAGCCCACCTCCGTGCTAAGACTACATCACGACCGTATCTACTTCCGTCGCCTCGTAGCCGCTGCCTTGCGGCGCTCGCCGTGCCATGCCGACCATCTCCGCTATCACGATCGTGAAGTTGTCGCCAGGCAGGTTATATACCTGCATACATGCTATATTATATTTATATCGATGCGTACGAATTATATCGGAGAAAAAAATACCATTACGATTTAATTTAATCATAAGCCGTGTTCAATTTGAGTAATATTGTTTGAGATATAATCAAGTCTAGAACCTAGTGATTACACCGTATATCAATGCTAGAATCAAATATCGTTTGTTGGTTGGGAGAAGCGAATGTTTCGGTTGCGAATCGAACGTTTATTCTAAGTACTCGATATGAACCCTAAACTAAAACTCATCTTAAAACAACAGAACTTGTGATCGTTAAACACATTTACTATTCCCAGAGGTACTGTAGAGAATTGACTGCAAAATGACATCGTTTCACCAATAAAATGTTACCCCGATGATCCTTGCGAAATCTGAATTTTCCCGGACATGCTAGACCGTTAAATTTATAATAAATCATTCGTATATCGGATCTTAGAGTTCTATGGCTCATATAGAAGAAACAGATAAACCTACAACACCACATAGTTGATCTCTAAATCTTAACAAGTTATGACAATGAAAACTGAGGCGATTCATGGCCCTGGACTGCAGTCCAGAGCAAGAATCTCTGTATTTATCCGTTTTAGAATGCATATTTCTCACTGTTTAAGTGCGCAACTGTGCAGAACCATACATATAAGTGTAAGGAATTGAATTATAATTCTAACAGTACTGGTCTCATTGCATTCCAGTGTCGTTCCAGTGTCGTTTGATATTTATAACACATTTTTAACCGTCGGTATGTACTGCAGTTTTCTGCAGAAACAGAATGTATACCTTAGCCTTAAACAGTACATATCTCCCAGCTCACAGTGGATATTGTCGATCCGTTGGGCCCATTGGAAACATAGTTGATAAATATCAATATTATCTAACTGTAGCGTAGCCTAATTATGACCCCAACAGGGAGAAAAACTTGTTACGAAACGGACTTTCAGTTCAGAAATTGGATTTTCAGCAGTAAACACTTAAAATGGAATGACCGGACCTCGCAAACCTGAATCCCGATTAACTCGAAATAAATTTTACTGTACATATAATTTAATATACTTCTTACATCTTTTATATTGTATCGCCAAATTATTCATGTGTGATTTTATATGATTTTCCTAATCCAAACGACACCGGCTGCTTATACATTATTAGTAATGCATTTTACTGCATCTTCATCATGTTGCATGACTATTATACCCTCTGTAACTAGCGATCATTTTCATCGATACCATATCATCTATTTTTAGAATAACCGAAGTGTTAGTGATCAGATTGTGGCAAGTACATTAGCGTAAAAGTGTGAACGAATAGTGACCATGACACGTACTTGTACACAATCAGCGCGACCATTTAATTATTGTATTGTTGACATCTGTGGGACGTATATAGGCGTGAATATAACTGGAATGGGACGGTTATGGAAAAATTTATATTAGTGTTATAGATAAGACATCGGGACTTGGCTACTTGTTTAAAGTACTGACCTAGTCATGCTCGATGGAGACCAGTCTTCAATTCTCGAGTAAACTTGTTATGGCCAACCGGTATTTTGGTTCGTGGTTGAAACTTGATTTAGACCTTCGGTGTTAGGATAGTTTGAGTGTGAATTCGGTCAATGGAATCTCAGGGTCCAAATTACATGAGCGTGTACTGAATACAGGAGAGGGCCCCACTCAGGGTCCCATTACGTGAACGCATGTTATTGATTATTACTGAATACAGGAGAGGGCTCTGTGTTTCCAATGGTCGACTTTTACGCTCAAACTAACTATAGAATAGTGACACGGACATTGAGACCTAGAGACTGATATGATTAGGGACATGAACTTGCATCAATTTACTGATCTGACACTCATGTTATAGAGTTTACCCGTGCATGCTACTTCGTGCTCATATTTTTGACTTGTACATGCTACTTCATGTTTATTATTATTATTGCACGTATTATATATTGCTATTGTGTCGCTATGACGACTTGAGTATGCATGCTCAGAGTGAAAGAAGTAGACTCGTCTAAGTTTGAGGAGATCATGGATATCTAGACCAGTGAGCCGGCCTATCGTTCCTTTCATTATCATTGGTTAGTTGTTGTTTTTGTTGCACTCAGTTCCTTTTCACTTGATAGTTTTAGTGACTGTTTTATCTCATTATCTGCGTTATATTAGTGTTACCACGTACTGTTAGAAACCAAAATGTGACTACGACAGGATTATTCCTCGACCATAAGAGCATGGCTGGTCTTATCACCCTCGTATTCCGTATTTTGATAAGCTGGGCATGGCACCAAGTCCAAGCAGGTAGGCCCAGGCCCAGATCGACCTCATGCCAAGAAAGTAAAAAAAATATAATATTTAAATAAACATGCAAAATATAAAATAAACGGGCAAAAAGCCAAATTTTGTAAAGCACATAGCTCATGTGCGAAAAGAAATAAGTACATGGAGATAGGATGGGCAAAATGCCATTTTGTAAAGCCCAAAGGGCCATGTGTAAATTTATAAGCCTGTATAAAGCAATATTATGAAGAAATTAAATATATTCATCCCCCTTAAAAAAATATTAGGGTTTGTGCCTCCATCTTCCCTATCTCTCTCAAGTTCTTCCTCTCTCTCTCTTCATTTCTAATTAAATCAAGTGCTTAGCTCTCATTTTCTCAAAAATAAATAAAGTTTCACCATAAAACCAGTAAATGGGAGTCCAAATGTCTTTTCAAATCTTAGAAGGGGAGATTTTAAATCTCACTACCCTTCTTCTCCAAGATCCAAAAAAAAGGAGGAAGAAGAAACCCATCTAAAAAAAACCCATTTTAGGGAAGTCTAAGGCTTGAAGAAAAAGAAAAAGGGACCTCTTTTCATCATCCAAGATCTAAATCCTTTGAGAGTTTAACTCCAAGTCAATTTTTAAGGATCTCAACTCCAAGATTCAAATCATCAAAAGAGTTTAACCCCAAATCCAGATATTTTAGGAATTTAACTCCAAATCCAAATCTTTCGGAAGTTTAACTCTAAAATCCATATCTAATTTCTGTTCAGGAGTTTAACTTTAAGCCCAGGGGCTTAGCTCTTCTTCCGTAGGTGCTCCACAAGCGCCTAGCGGCCGCATGACGCTCACATGATGTGCTGGCGCCCAACGGCCGCGTGACGGCCGTGTGACTCGCTGGCACCCCAGCGGCTACGTGCCAGCCACGCGCCACGCTGGCACCAGTGGGCACATGTTGCACATGCCCCCCACGGGCGTCCATCACCCCTCTTTTGCCCTCATGTTTTACACTCAAAATGCTTCTTCCATTAGAAAAAAATTTCTGATGGGAAGCTGTCCCGCATCCCGCAAGGGGCTGCTAGCCCCCTTGACCCTTAGCCCGCTATCCGAATAGCAGGACCTCCGTAAACTCTGCGGGCCCCCCGATACGTCTTAAACACGTTCAAAACACAACACACGCATACTATACATTGAGTTTGCATGATCTGCTTAACCTGTTAATCGTAGGTTCCCTCGCTCTCAAGAGCGAGGGGTAATTAACGGCAGCTTAGTCCGCGGCTACCGAAGATTTGGATCTCCACAATCAATAAAACCCTAGCCTGCCCCAGGTAGGGGGAATCTGTACAAACATACGTATTTCTATCTTAATAGGGTGACGAAAAACACTTTACAATTTTGAAACTGAAAATTGAGACAAGGCTCTAGCCGACACCTTGCTGAGTGCTACTGCTGCCGCCTCGAGGCCTTGACATCGAAATTGACCCAGGTAAAAAAATTCCGATTGAGCAAAAAAAATTTTTGTGCCCCCCTGAGTAAAAATCTTAGATCCGCCACTGGGTTTCAGAGAGATTTATATTCGTCATCGATTTGTACTCCTCCGATATTTGATTATTAAAAAAACTTCCTCTTCGCCTATTTGTTTTGTGGTCAGTATTCATATTTTTATCTTGCATGTGTTTTGATTTTCTTCTCGTTATCGATTGTGTGTTTGATTTATGATTGTCTCGTATACGCAACAAATACTTTTCTTACCCGCAATTTGTCTATCCAAAAGTTTACCCAAGAGACAAAATGGAAGGATCCACAACACCTAAGTAATAATGTCAAACAGGTGGGCCCATGGTGTTTGTCTCTTAGATAAACTTTTGGATAGAAAAATTGCGGATGGAAAAGTATTTTTCTATAACTAGAACTCAAATGGTTCCACATGTCATATTCTCATTTTTCAAGAAAAATGATAAATTTAAAGGAAGTTTTCTTTAGTTTATCTTTAAGTCATAAGGTGTCCACGGCATCTCTCTCTTTCTCCATCTCTTTAAACTATTACTTTGCATTGCACATGCACATGTGCTTTCGTACGTGCAAATAATCTAGTTTTAACATCTTTATCTTTACTATTATATCTCAAAACCTTTAGATGGTGATATTATTATTACATCATTTTGCAATAAAATAAATTCAAAAAAGAAGAAAAAGTTATTGCCCTATATTTCACCATAAGCTTGCCCACATCATCTAAAGAAAAAGACAAGAATATCCAACTCATCTCATTCTCACACCTCCTTAGAAAATGACAAAAGAATACTTAATCCATCTGTCTCTCTCTCACACACACACTCTCTCTCTTCCAAAAAAAGACAAAAAAACACATAATCTCTCGTATCCTCCTAATAATTTTTCGTAATTTTAGTATGTATACAAAACATAACCGTTTCATTTTTTAAGTATGAGTTGCTAGTCCAATCATTTAATCATGGAAGTAACAACAAAACAACCGATTGAGAAAAACATTTATTTAAAAATAAATAACACGGAACAACAACATAATCTTTGTTAATAAAAGAAGAATTTTTTTCATCTTAAAAACTATAGATAGAAATTTTCATGTAATGTCTGGAATAAAAAAAATTGTACACGCTTTCAATGTGATGTATATATGTTGTTCAAAATATAAACATGTGCATTGCATGTACAAAATACTAGTAACGGTAACAACAACTTTTCAAAATTTGAAATCCCCCCTTCTTTGCTTACTTATCAATATTACCCATATCATTGTTTTTATTTAGATTTGGCTTACTTACCAAAAAAAAAAAAACTCTCCCTTAGGTTTGAGTTCGTGACATAAAACTATAATTTTCTTTTAAAATTACAAGAAACTACTCTACTTAACGGTACCACGCCAACCAAAAAAAAATTCCTAAATTACCCCTCATTTAACAATAACACTAATTTTTTTTATTATAAAATAACCCAACCTTGCTCCTCCCCGACCATCACCGCCGACACCATCCCCATCTCCCCTCTCTGTCTTACTTCACCTCCACCCTCATTGCCCTCTATTGCCCACCACGACCACCATCATCTTCCTCCTCTTCTTTTCCTATTCCTCCTTCCCCATTTTCCTGCTAGAATAGTTGTTTGTGCCCTTACATATTCAATACAATTTTTGTAATGTTTATTAAATATAAATATGATTTTATAGTTACACTAATAGTAATTGGTTAACTGGATCATATGTATTTATAATTGTTATAATATCCCTAGTAATTATATTGTTAGATCATGCGCTGTGATGTGTCACTTGCATGGAGAGATGGTCTAATCTAGTGATTTCTTAAATGAGTACTTAGCCAATAACTAGTATGGGATAGCTAACTTTATAACAGGCTATCATGCATGACACTGACATGTTAAATGTAGTGATGTGTATTAATCTCCGAGAATGAAGATTCTTCAGGTGTGTGTGTCATGAGCACGTATTGTGATACATGTAGTATAGGACCACATTTGAATTCTCTAGGATATGTCACCTACGAGATAAAGAATTTAAATAGTTGTATAATCTCTTTGACTTAATGACATTAATGTCTTCGATCTATCATTTACCAAGTTTTGATATGATGATACTTCTTGCCGTCTTGCAGGAATAACAAACTTGAAATGTTGGGCTGCTTAAATACATTTAGGAGGACAATGGATGTCTAGATAGAATCCGATATTCTCATGTTGATAAGAATAAGTTTATTGTTCATTCCCATGAAGACGTAAAAATCCCGTCGATAAGTGTTTTGAGAAATGTTTTTCAAAATTATATTATTATAATAATATTCATTTTCGAAATGAATTTGTGTTTATGAGGAATGAAACTTTAGGCTTGAGCAATTAGGTGAATATGTCCTGCTCATTTAATTGATTAAGGATAAGTAATTTGATGTCGGAAAGGATTGCATGAAGTTGATATTTATTCTCATCTCACATTATGGCAGAGCTTTTATGAACAGTTGGCAAGATTGGAAAGATAGGTGTTTGACTGTTAAATTAAAAATATTAATTAATTAATTACAAATTAATTTAGTTGATAGTTCGCTCATGATGTGAGACCCAATTGGACCCACCTATAAACCTTTCGGTGGAAGATTTAGACACAAACAAAAGAGAAATATTATTAATAATATAATTGTTATATTATTAATATATGGGTTTTTAGTCCCACATCGGATATTTGGGCTTGGAGTATCGTACCACGCCCCTATATAAAAAGGCAATGGTTTGCCATGAGAAAAATAGAATTTCATAAAAATATATTTCTCTTAAAATATTAGATGGATGTCTATCAATTCATGAGAGTGTTCATCTTCCATAAAACTTGGTGGACTTCAATTGTAGGTCTTTACGTTTGTGGAGATTACCTCAAAAATTCTTCATCGACGTGATCAAATTACAGAAAAGGTACGCATTTAATTTTTTTTTTAAATCCGATTTTTAGGAAATTTATGCATATGTTTTCGTCATAGGCATGCATACGTTTCCTTCAATTGGTATCAGATCCATCGTGCTCTTTAGATTAGGGTTTTCTAATGGTAATATGATTAAAAACCCCAATCTTTGCAATATCCTAATTTTATGAATTGTTCATAAATAGTTTACATCTCAATTAATTAAATATGATTTAATTAGATTAGGGTTTTACAATTTTTTATATGATAAGAACAATAATTTTGTAAAACCCTAATTATGAATTGTTCATAAATTGAATACACTTTATGTATCTAATTAAATTAGGGTTCTTCAATTTTTAAGTGATAAAAAGCCCTAATTTTGGTAATCCTTATTTGTTGTAGAAACAAATATGATCTAGATATAATTAGATTATGTCTATTAATTAATTATTTTATATTAGATCATCATAAATATTTATGTGACATAAGATTTGTTTGATATATTAATAATTTAAGAAATCTTTATTGATTTTCGAAATCAATTTAATCTAAAGAATTTGATTTTTGAAATCAATTATATTAAAACAAAAAATGGTTTTATTATTATTAGATAAGATCTATTTATTTAATTAGATTAAATAGATTAGATGGGATCTAAATTAATTTTTGTATATGTGATCCATTGATATCTATTTGATGGATTTAAAGATTATGTTTTTAAGAAATTTATTTGATAGATTTAAGATAATGTTTTTGGTAATTTATATGATAAATTAAAAGGGTTTTGATTTTAGAAATCAATTTAAATTTAAAAGTTTGATTTTGGAGATCAATTTGATTTAAATCTATATGATGTTGTAATCTATTTGATAAATTAAAACGGTTTTGATTTTAGAAATCAATTTAAATTTAAAAGTTTGGTTTTAGAAATCAATTTAAATTTGGGGTTTTTTTTATACCCTTCCCCCAAAATTTCATTATTTCCAAATTTCACCCCCAAAATCTAGTATTTCTAAATTTCACCCCTAAAATTCTAGTATTTCCTCCCAAAATTCTAGTATTTCAAAATTTTACCCCCAAAACTATTAAGTTGTCCAAATTTCACCCCTGAAATTCTGTATTTCCAAATTTCAACCCTAAAACCATTAAGCTTTCCAAATTTCAACCTAAAACCATTAAATTACAATAATTAAAACTTCATTTTTACAAAAAAATTCTTAATTTTCTCCATTTTTCTATCAACTCTTTCTCCAAGATTATTGAGCTCAGCCTATGATACCCTAGCCGCAAAGTACTTGAATTAAACCGCCGCTTGCATAGGAATAACTCTAACTCATATTGTTGCTTCAAGTTTTCGTAATTGTTATGGCAAAACCATAAAAGATCTAGATTTTATCTATTAAAATGAAAAATACTGGATAAAGGCGAAATGTCATAAATTTTGCTCTCAAGAGAATTCCTAATTTTGAAATTGTGAAAAATCTAAAACCCTAGTCCCTATTTAACATAAGAAAAAAGAAGAGAACCATTTGGGATGAAATTTGGACAACTAATGGTTCTGGGGGTGAAATTTGGAAATAATAGATTTTAGAGGTGAAATTTGGAAATACTAGATTTTGGGGGTGAAATTTAAAAATATTAAAATTTTGGGGGTGAGATTTAAAAAACCCTTTAAATTTGAAGGTTTGTTCTTAGAAATAAATTTAGTTTTTATTTTTAAAAAAAGAGGGAAAAAAACATTCTCGTTGCTTGAAATATTCACATCATGTACTGTTCGCACGTGAGGGGATCTGAAAAATTATTTTCATGTCCCTGAAAATTATTTAATTCGTTTCAGGCTTTCATAGGTGACTAAATCTATGGAAACTTAATTATAGGTCCCTATAATTTACAGAAAAATTTAGTCACTTTGTATGATATAAAATTAGTTTATATATAAATATTTTATAGTAAAGACTTAAAATAATTATAGAATATTAATTGGTTTCATATCTTGCATTATTCGATATTGCAAATATGGCATGAAATTTATTATTTGAAAAATTATATGATTTATGGAAAATTTTCATATAACCATAAATTGTTGTGGATATATTATATGGTATAATCTGTTAATTATTATTAGTTTAATTATGAAAATTATTGTTGAGTTTAGAAATAGTTCTACAATAATTTTAGAATTAAAGGAATGACATGTGATGAAAAATTAGTTTTTATTAATATAAATAATAATTGAATTGTTCTCTCCGCTTATTAAACAATAGTTGTATATAAGTGTAGATAAATCAAAAAATTTGAAATTTAAATTTAAAGGCCTTCCACTGCAGGGATATATTTGAGACAAATATTTTAGTTTATCCGAAGCTGGACATGATAGGATTTGTTAAGGGATTTGCCTTATTTATATCATGATAGATCTATTATGTTTAATGGGACCACTTGACTAAAATAAAATGTGCAATATGTTTTGCATAAAGATTCGAATTAGTGGGTGCACACTTGATTGATATAATAGTAACCTCACTACAATAGTGGAGCAATAATATATATCAAAGACCAAATTATACAAGGAATATTATTTTTGAGTAATTAGATAGCTTGTATCCTATCTTATTATTTATATTCTATCTTGACAATCTGGAAGAGTATGAATAAATTTGGGTTGCCTGTTCACTAAAAGATGCATGAGAGAAATATTGGTAGTGACAACATTACTTAAATTAGAACCCCAGTAATGTTGTGCAACTATAAAATAAAAATTGAGATATTTTGATATTGTTCCTGCTTATATTAGTATGAATAAATTTAGTTATTTTACTAAACCATCTGATGTGTATGTAAAAAACTATATGGATTGGAAATAGGAATTATGTGTTGTCACGACATTGTTGAAATCGATTAATATTATTTAAGATGATATATCTATTGAGCCCGATCCTGTTACAACCATAAGAAAGTTATCGGTTATAAAGTATGACATTATAGAAATTAACTTCCTAGATGCTATATTGTAGATTTTATAGATGCTAGTTTAGAGAAGCAAATAAACTCAAAGGAACTAGCAAAGAAATCCCTGAAGCCATGTACAAGAAAATAATTGTAACTCGTTAAATTGTAATAAGAAGTTTTTATGTACACTAAGTTGATGTCATCTTTTTAATTGTCTTATTTATTTAATCTTTTCAAGGTGAATATTAGTATTCTAGATTCTAATCTTATCTTGACCGATTTCATCAATTTGATAAAATGGATTATGAACTTTATGAATTAAGACAAAGCCATGACGATGGTTGGCAATAATGCTAGATAATCTAGCTATAAGAAAAGGAAAATTATCTTAAGAATAATTTTTTTGGTAAAAGAAAGTGAGTTTCTAAAAGGGAACACATGGTGATAATGAATGTCATTTCTATCACAAAATAATTAGGCATCATAGGAGGAAAAATAAAATTGTTTTTATAGAAAAAGGAACAATATTTAGAATGTTAACATAATCACTTCATAATATAAATTATATTATGAATTGTTCCTATTTTATCCTGAATTATAATTTAGATTTATCGTCGATATTGATAGTTTCTTGCCGATAGTACAAGAAAAGATCAAAAACCTATAGTGATTATGATATCACAGTAACAATGGAATTGTAGCCATAATTTCAGCAGTAACAAAAGAACTAACTATTTGTATATGAATCAAGTACATATGGTTGAACTTAAAAAAATGTCTTTTTCATTTCTAAAATAATAAGAACTTTGCTTTCTATTTTGAAACTTTATAATGATGTTTACTCTAGCAGTAAAAGAGTAACAATTTGGAAAAATTATAAATATTAATTTATAATTTTAAATATGAATATAATAAGTTTACAAAATGATATCGCTTATGAAATTTGATGTCGGAATTATATCCGTAAAAATGTAATTATTTTAGTAACTATGAAGAAAAGCGTGTGATATCATAAAAATGATATTTTTAATTATTTTAACATGAAATTGTATTTTACATTAAGATAATGATATTTAAGCGATAGATTAATTATCTCATATCTTTTTATTTTACATGGATTTAAATTGTAACATGAAAGGTTTTCTTTTGTTGTAATTCTTTTAATAGTTGGTATATCTTATCCTAGTTCAATCCCTCACACCAACACACCCTCACTCATGCTCAACTCCTTCCACCTCTTTCTTCTCACTTTACACCTCCTCTTTCTCAATTGACATATCCACCTTGCAACCCTCCACCTCATGCTTTCTTTACACAAACACAATATCTCTCATCTTATTTTATCACAATACTTAGCAAATTCTTTTAGCTTTTCTAAACTGAGCACAACTAGTTTCTTTAGCTCCAAACTAAAATTCTTAAGTTTTTATCACATCCAAACAAGAAAACCTTGACCCTTTCATCAAGTTTATGCACATCATCAAGCTAGGAACTCTACAAACCCTTGATGTTTCCACATATAATTCTTGAGCTGGTGTTCTCTTGTGAATTGTCTCCATAGGTATATTCTTTTTTCTTTCTTTTCAATATCAAATTTGTTCAATATCTGTTTTTTTATATGCCGTGTCAAAAACATGAACTTTTGTGATATTTGTGAGAGTTAATTGAATCTGAAACCACTAGGTGTAACCACTAGGAAAACTAATAAGACCATAGCATCATGAGACCACTATGAGGCTTCACTTAAAGCCCGAGACCCTATCTCCATAATTCGACCGGCGAAAACTTCAAATTTTCCGATATCGCCTGGTTATTAGCAGGATTTGGTATTCATTTTACTTTTGTAGCTTTATTTGGGTAATTTATAAGTTACTGTATTATTTGATTTGTCCCAGTATTCATACACAGAAATCTGGGAATGTTTTAGTAAGGGTTTTATCAAGTTTCCGACATTTCGATATGAGTTTTTCGTAATTCTATACTACGACTGAAACGTCGGCGTTCGTACGTTAATTTCGGGGGCATTTGTTCGTTTCTGGAGTAAGTAATCTATAGGTTCTAACCTATAGATACTTAGCTCATTGTTTTGATTTCGATATGATATTTACGCCAATATTTCATAACTACGATTATAGGTACGATCGCGAAGGTTTCCGAGACGGAGTTGACGGACACTTCAATCATGGATTCAATGAGCTGGACAAGTTGGTGAGTAGATTTATATCTATAGGGAAAGTCGGGTGGATGGCGTATA